>JAKSZU010000011.1:55626976-56299476 GCA_026018925.1 Tupaia tana | reverse complement strand
CTTGCACAGCCTTGACTGGTTCTGTGGCTGTTCATGGCTTCAGTTTTTTTGTTTTTTGTTTTTTGAGAGGTTTTCGCTATAGGGCACGTGCGCTCGCCAGACAGACAGAGAGAGACATAGAGACAGAAAGCAAGAAATCACCCCCCAGGGGGGATGGTCACGCCGCAATCCCTTCTCCTCCATTCTCCTCTCGGGATCTTGGGCACGCACACACACGCGCCCAGCGTGAGGTTTAAGCCACCGGGTCTGGTACGCGAACCGCGGTCGACTACGTGGGAGTCCAGCGACATAGCCATTACGCTAACTGCTGGTTCCCTCATGGCTTCAGTTTTATGGAAAACTATTTTAGAGACCATTTAATGAACTGAGTCTGTATGCATTCCCATTGTGAGGGTTTATTCTGTAAGAATATTATTTCACCTGTATTTTGAGAGGGTTACTTGTTTTGGCAGTCTCTCTTTTGTTGTGAGAATTCACATGAGCCAAATTCCAGTTTCAGAAATGCTGTGGGCCAGACTTCATGCTGTGTAAGTTCATACCTAGAGACTGTAAATTTCTGAATGGGTTCATAGGATGAAATACATCTCGCGCTCTCTGCCTTTCTTAGAAATTAACTGCGGAATGTTTTATATGCCTACACACAGTCGTGGATTTAAACTGTTAGTAATCACAGTGAATGAATTCCAGAGTCAGGAAATAGAGCCAACAATCTTTTCAGATGGATGAGACCCAATGCTTGAATAATTTTGAAAGAAAAGGAATTTTGATATGGAGGAGAAAACCTCTTCGCCCCTATAAAGATAACACATCAGGGCCAGCAGGAGGTGTGGTGGTGAAGGCACTGGACTCCCACATGTCTGACCATGATACGAATTCTGAACCTGCTGGCTTCAAAATCATGCATGGCATGTGTGAGTGTCCAAAATTCTGAGAAGAGAATGGAGGAGAAGTTGCAGTGTGGCCATCCCCCTGAGGGATGATTTTTCACTTTCCCTCTCATTGTCTGTCTCTGTTTCTCTCCAGTGAGCACACATACCCTATGGTAAAAACCTAAAAAAAAAAAAAAGAAGAAAGAAAGAAAGAAAGAAAGAAAGAAAGAAAGAAAGAAAGAAAGAGAAAGAAAGAAGAAAGAAAGAAAGAAAGAAAGAAAGAAAGAAAGAAAGAAAGAAAGAAAGAAGAGAACGCAAGTTATTCTGAAGGATACTTTAAAGACAGCAGCTTGAAATTTAAGGAAGAGGGTTGGCCATGTGGCACAGTGATTAGGCATTGCACAGAGGAAGCTGGATTCCACATGGCCCAATAGGGTTCAAATCCTGGCCCCATCAGCTTCACGCTGGGCCTGGGTGTGTGCCTAGGATTCTGAAAGGACGGAGAAATGGAGGAAAAAAGATTGTGATTTGACCAGGTCCCACTGGAGTGTGCTCTCTCCTCTTTCTTGTGCATGCTCATGTGCTATCATGAATTAAATTTGTCAAAGGGCATGTGCACTTGCTAGAGAGAGAGGGAGAGAAGAGAAAGCACCCCTCAATGTGGCATAGTCACTCCACAGTCCCTTCTCCGTGTCTTTACCCTACCAGGATGTTGGGCACATGTGCTAGGTATATTTTTCAAGCTGCTGAGACTGGGATTAGAACCTTAAATTCAACCATGTGGAACCCAGCTCCCTTAACTATTAGGTCATGGGGCCAATCCTTAAACAAACTTTTAAAAAAAAAAGAAAAAGAAAAATAATTTCTCTCATTTTAGGTTTGATGGGGTTTGGCACAATAAATGCCTGTTGACTGAAAGTATAGATAACTAGAATAGTAGAAAATATGGCTCTGGGGCCAGCAGGTGGCATGGTGGATAAGGTGCTGGACTCCCACATGGCTGACTGTGGTTCGAGTCCCAGACCTGGAAGCTAGTTTTCTCATTTCCCTCTGTCTCTCTCTGTTCAAGTTATAATAATAATGATGATGATGAATAAAATGAAATAAAATAATTTAAAAAATAAAAAGTTAAAAACAAAAATATGGTGCTGGTCTTTTTCTTTTAAGTTCATTTATGTATTTTTTTTCATGAGAGAGGAAGACAGAGAGAGAGAAACAGGTAGGTACCTGCTTCCCACTTGGTCTGCTCTGTCAAAACAGGAAAACTTTGGGACCAGCAGGTGGCATGTTGGTTAAGGCACCAGACTCTCACATGGCCAACTGCAGTTCAAGTCCTGGATTGGCTTGAAAATCGCACCCGTCGTGTGTGCAAGTGTACTCAAAATCCCAGGAGAATGGAGGAGAAGGGACTGTGGCATGGCCACTCTCCTTGGTGCAAAGTTGAAAGGAGAAACTGACCCTGAAGGGACAGCAGGAATCTGCAGGATGAGAGCCTTGAGTCCTTTGGCACAGGCAGAGCAGAGAAGGAGGAAATGAGGCTGAAGAGGTGGGCAGGCGCCTGGCAATGCCACAAATACCTCCCAAAGCTCCTTGGACTGGATCCTAAAGGCAACAAGTTGCCATTGAAGAACTTTAAGCAATAGTTTGACACTGACCCGGGGCTTGCGAGTCATGTTGATCTCATTCTGGCCCATACTCTTCTGCATTACCCATAAAGACTACATCGGACAAGTATTTCCACGTCTCCTCCCATCCAGCCCTTAGAGGATCGTGTCATAGCTACTACAGTGTGCATTTTGAAGCTGATTGGATGTGACTTCTTTTTGAGCCCGTTCATATTGCTCAGTTGTCCAAAGTGGTTGCAGTCAAGTAATGCCCCCGCTCCCTTTCCCCGGGGGCTGAGGCTGCTACCTCATCCCGAAAAGATGTGTTGCTTCATGATATCAGCTTACAGCAAAACACGCACAGATAACTTGAAACATTTCATTGTAATACTTCCATGCTTAAATCACCAAACTGGCTTTGGAAAATATGCAATCCCTTCATATTACATTCTCTTTTAACTCAGAATTCAGATTATAACAGGCTAGTTAGTATACTTAGGGCCTGTGGAAATGAGTGCCTAAAAACAGCCTAGATTTACATAATTTTCTATATTTCAAAAATGGACAGTATTATAAATGCAACAAGTAGTGCAAATCAGTGTGCAAGGGGCCTGGTTACCTGTACTGTAGATGATAAGGTATGAAGGGACTTTGAGGTTGCATTCATTTCCTAGGGCTCTCATGACAAAGTGCCAGAAATGGAGTGGTTTAAAACAAGAAAAATTTATTTTCTCACAGTTCTGAAGGCCAGAAGTCCAAAATTAAGCTGGCAGTGCCATGCTCCCTCTGAGACTCTGGGTAGAAGCGTTCTGCCTCTTCCTGTCTTTGGTGGTGACCAAGGTGCCAATCCTTGGCTTTCTGTGGCTTTAAGCTGCATCTCTCTAATCTCTGCTTCTGTCCCCATGGGACCTTCTTCTGTGTGTCTATGTCTTCACATGGCATTTTCCTCTTCTTAAAAGGATCCCACTCCTGTTGAATTGGGACCTGGTCTAATGGTCTTACTTTAACTTGATTATATTTGCAAAAACCCCATTTCCAAATTAGGTCATAGTCATAGGAAACGGGGGTTAGGGTTCCAGTGTATCTTTTGGGAGGACACAGTTCAACCCACAACACAGGTTATGTAGTCACTCCTCTACTGGACACACGAATCTGCTATACAGGGTCTGTCAAGGGAGGCACGGGGCATGATGGCCAATTTAAGGCTCAGCCAGGCAGGTGTGGTAGGTTGGAAGAGGGTCCTGGCACCAGATCTTTTCACTCTCAAGGACTGAGATAGTTGCTGTTGAACTGACCCAGCCATGGGAATTGGCTGGAGAGCTGGGTGGGTAAGATGGTCTAAAGGGTCATGCAGGCAAAGTCTGAGGCCGGGCAGAGCTCGGAGCCCACTGGTGGGGAATCCAGCTTGTGGTGAACATTCTGGGGGTACATGCGTGAATGGCATCCCTTCTAGATCACCACTATCCTACAGACATATGATGTAAGACTCCCTTGCAGTTTCAAATTCTCAGTTTTTAGGAGAAAGAAGAACAAACTGAAACTTTCATACTGTATTTCTATATTTTGTCTAACATGGTATATCCAAAATATTATTTTTGTTCTTTTTTAAAGAATTATTTACTTTATTTTGGGAATCAGCCGTTGGCATAATGGCTATGTCGCTGGACTCCCACGTAGTTGACCGCAGTTCGCGTCCCGGATCCAGTGGCTTAAAACTCACGCCGGGCGCATGTGCGAGCGTGCCCAAGATCCCGAGAGGAGAATGGAGGAGAGGGGATTGCAGCATGACCATCCCCCCTGGGGGGTTATTTCTCGCTTTCTGTCTCTCTGTCTCTCTCTGTCTGTCTGGCGAGCGCACGCACCCTATAGAGAAAACCTCTCCAAAAAAAAAAAAAAAAAAAGAATTATTTACTTTATTTTATTTATTTTTAAAATTTCACCAGAGAGAGACAGAAAGAGAGAAAAAAGTAAAGTGAGAAAGCAAGCTGCCAGGTCTGGGACTTGAACCATGGTTGGCCATGTAAAAGTTCAACACCTTAACCACCACACCACCTGCAGGCCCATGTTCTTTTTTTTTCTAAAACATTATTTCAACATGAGCTTAAGTGAAAAATATTAATAAGACATTTTGCCTTTTCCCATCCTAAGTCCAGTGTGACTCACAACACACCATTTGCCATAGTTCCAGTGCACAATAGCCAGTGATAGGCAGTGTTGCTCTAGATTATGGAAGTGCTGCCCCCCAGGGGGTAGGATCCAAGCCCCTGTCTGGGTGGCAGGTGGGACTTCTGGGGAAGAAAGCAGACAGGAACAAGATGATTAAGGGGCTTTGGGGAAGAGCTTAGGACAGGTCTGAAGAGGAAAAGGGGTCAAGGGGAAACAGCGAATGCAAGAACAGGGGCTCACTTAAATTTAAGTACGGTGTAAGTTGGTTATTTTAAAATTTTATTTATCAATGCTATTATTTTATAGTTTACTACAGGGCATATGCGCTCACCAGAGAGAGAGAGAGAAAGAGAGAGAAAATGAGAAAGCAACCACGAGGTCCATGACTCAAACCACAGTTGGCTATGTGGGAGTCCAGTACCTTAACCACCACGCCACTTACTGGCCCCACAAGGTAGTTATTCCACAGGAGACCAGCTAAAAACGAAAGGTAAGAAATACAGATGGTGGTGCAGTTAGGTGGTGAACTGAAACTGCAGTACTGGAAGTCACGTGGCCAAGTGTGGGTTTAGATCCCCACATCAGGCTGAAAACATGCCAAGTATACCCATCTGTGTGCTCAGGATCCTGAGGAGCCAGAGGGCTGGGGGAAGAGGGCTAGGGTATGATGACACTCTGTCCAGGGGGTCTCCCTCTCTCTCGTGTGCATACACTATCACTAATTAAATAAGAACTTAACGGAAAAAGAAATGCCCCTGTGCACTTGGGAGTGGGGTAGGGTGGGAGTCTGCCAGTCCCTCCGTGGTCTCCCTGTGAGGTGAGGAAGCCTCTTATCTTGGCGTCTCTCTGTTTGCCTGCTTTTCTGGCTCTTTCTACAAATTTGTTTCCTCTACCTGGAAAGATCTCACTGTGGCCTGAAATGGCTTCCTCAGCTGCTCATTCTCTGACCTCTGCACTAGCTCAGTGTCCCAGGACCCCAGCCTCATGGTGCAAGAACAGAAAATCGGATTGGTTTCTTGGTCAACTGTCCATCTTCGGTGCCATCAGCGGAGGCCACCCCACCAGCTGCGAACACAGCTGCTCAGCTGGAGATCAATTGGTGGTACTAAAGCGAGTTCCGTGAGCCAGCAGCGTTAGAAACACAAGTTGGGGGCTGGCTGGGGGTGTGATGGTTAAGGCGGTTGGATCCCACATGTCCGACTGCACTGTTCAAGACCTGGACCTGGCGACTTAAAAAGCACATGAGGCATGTGTGCATGCATGTGTGTGCTCAAAATCCCAGGAGGAGAATAGAGGAGAAGGGATTACAGTGTGTCCATCACCCCGGGGGGGGGGAGGGGGTCATTTCTGACTTTCTCTGGTGAACGCATGCACCCTATAACAAAAACTAAAAAAAAACTAAAAAAAAAAGAAGACAGAAATGCAAATAGACTGGCTCCTCCAAAACCCACTGGATGGACATCTCCAGGATGGGCCAGGCTACAGTGGTAAAGCACTAGGTGAGGACAGATTCCCGCAGAGAGGATGTGAGTGGGGACCACCATCGCAATGCACTGTGGTGGAGGGCAAGAGGAGAGCGGCAGTGGGGAGCCCAGGTCTGGGAGACACAGCTAGTGGCCGTGACCCCAGCTTCCATCTCTGAGAGGAGGCCTGCAAGGAAAGGGACAGGGAAGGGGTCATAGAGAGCAGCTCAGAATGTGACTGAATGCTAAACCCTGTCATGGCGGGACTGTCCGTAGGGTCTTTAGTTTGAGGAGGTGTGACAGGCAGAGGCGGAGCAGGAACTGGGTGGACATGGAGTTGGAGTGTCTTGTTGACAACAGCGAGTGCTTGGGGGAATGGGCTTGGCGGCTTTATCTGTTATAAACTGATGTAGAGGAAGACAGCCCTAATGTTAAATTAAATCATGATATTTTTAAATGGAAAGCAAAATTTTCTTATTTTAAAGTTTCTTTATTCAGGGAGGGCTGTACTCCCAACAGGGTCCTCATGCCCTGATGTACCCTAAGCCTGAGCCAGCCTAGATCTTGGGCGTGTGCATACCCGATATCTACAGAGTGGCTCTGGGATGCAAGCCCATGACCTTCCCACGTGCGTCTGGCTGCATTACTGCTTCACCACTGTCTGGCCTGAAAGTTGACTTTTAAGCAGTGGTATTAACTACTGACCTCCTGATGTTTGCTTTCTCCATGGTGCATAGACTATTACACTTGAAATTTACACAACAAAAATAACTTTGCAGGGGTACCATTATTAGCATAATCTTACCTCAGACAGATTTTTTTTATTACCAGAGACAACTCTTCTATGTAAAAAACATATTTATGGCTACAGCAGAAGAAAAATACCAACCACAGATGGTAAGAATTTTCTTGCAAAGTTACTTCAAATTCAACATTAAGCCTAGAAAACAGAAACACGTTTTAAATAAAAAGTCTGAAATATTCTTTTTTTAAAAGGAGTTATTTATTTTATTTTATTTATTATTATTATTATTATTTTAAAATTTGCTATAGGGCATGTGTGCTCAGAGAAAGAGAGAGAAAGAGAGAGAGAGAGAAAGGAAAAGTGAGAAAGCAAGCCTCCAGGTCTGGGATTTGAAAAACGATCGGCTATATGGGAGTCCAGCCCTTAACCACCATGCCACCTGCTGGCCCCAAAAGTCTGAAATATTCTAATTACCATGTATAGATGTTCACTGATGAACTAGGGTACCATCATAGAGAGTACAACTTTAAGAGATTAGATTAGTTTGTTTCCAAAATTTTGTTCAAAAATGCTATTTAGCAAGTTGCTGTTGTAAAATTTTCATTGGAAGCATCTATTAAGTGGCATTTACCGAAAAAGATTGATTCTATGGGTCTGAAGTAGGTGATGTCAGTATATGTAAGACAGTTACCTAAAACATGATTTGATAAAAGGTGTACAATTCTACTGAGAGCAAATTACAGATCATCAGGGAATAAAAAAGGTGCAGAAAAGATTTTCTTTTGTATATGCAATTTCCATATGTATCAAAGGTGTATACAGGTACAATTTACATTGAAAGTGGATTTTGACATTAGGAAGAAAGCAAAGGGTGAATTTCCTAGGAATTGCTATTTCTCCCCTTTTTTCCTCCAAAATGTATCTGAAAGTGTTGCCATGGTGAAGCAATGCAGTACACGTAATGCTGATGTTTAATCTAATGAAAGTTTAGCTTTCCTTAACAGTGTCATTTGAATAGTGTGTCTGTTCTTAAAGTGGGCTGCCTGGGTGAGCAGGACATGCATCACCTAGGAACGCATTAGAGGAACAAATACAGTGGGCCCTCCCAGTCTTGGGTTCTGCATTCATAGACTCAGCTCACCATGATGGGAAATACTTGAAAATAAGAAATAACAATACAACAGTTAAACACAATAGAAATGAATGGCCTGGTTGCAGTGCCACACAGTGAGTGCCTCTGCTTGAGCGGCCAGAGGCTGCATGGGACGCTTAGGTTTGGTTCCTGGGCCAACCTGAACATACTGGGTCTACTGTAAACACTTGTAATTCTAGCTAATTGGGAGGTTGGGGCAGGAGGATGGTAACACAGCAAGATTCTGTCAAGAGCACCTGTCTCTGGAGGTCAGCAGGTGATGCGCTGGTTAAGGCTGGACTCCCACACGGCTGACCGTGGCTTGAGTCCCAGACGTGGCAGTTGAAAGTCACACCAGGTATGAGAACATGTGTGCCCCAAATCCCAGGATTCTGTATATGCCCCAAATTTCTGTCTCTCTTCCTTTCTCTCTCTCTCTAATAAAGGGGAAAAAAATGTATAGTCTAACAACTATTTACAGGGTTTTACATTGTATTAGGTATTATAAAAAAAAACCCTAGAGATGTTTTAAAGTATCGGGAGTGTGTGAACAAGTTATATACTCTTTTATATAGGGAACACGAGCATCTATAGATTTGGTATCTATGGAGGGGGCCCTAGAACCAGTCCTCTTTGAAATCTGAGGGAGAACCGCACCAGAACCTCACCCTAGACCCTTGGGGAAAGGACACAGCGATCTGTTTGACAAGCTCCCAAGGTGATTCTGATCCATCAGAGACATCTGAGAGCCACCAGGGTACAGGTTTCTACTCTTAAGTTGTGTGTTTGAGTCTCCCACGGCAATTTTACAAAAACTCCTCAACCTGACTGCAGGGACTCCTGATTTCGTAGATTTGGGATGGGACTAGGAACTGTATTTTCATCTTCAGATGACATAAGTTTGAGAGCTTCAGGGGCCCCCAGCAGGTGGGACAGTGGTTAAGGTGCTGGACTCCCACACAGCTGACCAAAGTTCGAGTCTTGGACCTGGCAGCTTATTTTCTCCCTTTCTGTTTCTCTCTTTCATCTCTCTCTAGTGAGCACACATGTCATATAGCAAATTAAAAAACAAAAAAAATTAATAATAAATACAATTAAATTAATACATTTTTAAAATAATTAAAAAAGTTAAAAGCACCCTTTATTAAATTCAATGTAGGTTAATGAGTCCTATTCCCTACTTTCCTTTGCAAAATTCTCTCCCACTAGGCTGACCTTTAATTATTATTTTTTTCCACTCAGTGTGCTCCAGTCCTAGAACAGTGCCTGACACATAGGAGCTCAACAAACGTTGACTGATTTTTGTAAACTATGCATCAGATAAGGGACTGATAACCAGAATTCACAAGGAATTCAAGCAGCCCTTCTGAAAAAAAGATGGTCAATCCTATTAAAAGATGGGAGAATGAGTTGAAAAAAACCACTCTCTAAAGATGATGTAGGAATAGCTAAAAGGCATATGAAAAAATGCTCAACATCCCTCATTGTAAGGGAAATGTAGATCAAAACAACAATGAGATACCACCTAATCCCAGTCAAATGACTAAGATTAAAAAACAAAAAAACAAAAAACAAAAAATGATAAGCTGCTGGGGGTGGGGTGGGGGGGTGGGGGTGGGATGGGGGTGGTGGGGGGAGAGTGGGGGTGGTGGGGGTTGGGGGTGGTGGTGAAAGGGGAACTCTCTTACACTGTGGTGGGGATGTAAATTGGTCCAGGCACTGTGGAGAAAAATTTGGAGATTCCTCAAAAATCTACAGATAGAACTACCATATGATCTAGCAATCCTACTCCTTGGTATCTACCCAAAGGACAGAAGAATACTTAATCGGAAAAGTGCTTGCACATCAATGTTTATTGCGGAACTATTCACAATTGCTAAGTCATGGAAACAACCCAAATGCCCACGAACAGATGAATGGATAGAAAAACTGTGGCACATATACTCTATGGAATACTATTCAGCCATAAAAAAAAAAAAACAACAACAACAAAACCCTGGCTTTTGACAGGAAATGGATGAATATGGAAGATTTATTGCTGAGTGAAGCAAGCCAGTCTATGAAGGAGAGGCATTGTATGACCCCACGTAATATATACCTAGTGTCCGCACTCTATGACTGAAACTGATTGACTAAAGGATATAGAGAAACACAGTATGTAGATGTAAATACCAGATATAGTGTGTGTGAAAGAGGAGGGTCTGAGGAAGGACATTTAGAAGAAAAATAGGGAGTCAAAAGCATTAATGGCACAAAGAAATGTGGTATTATCTGTTGAAGATATTTTATAGTTTTATTAACTATACTAGGGAGAAATGTTCACCTGTTGAAATATCCATTTTGTAAGCCAAATGATAATGTGATTGAATGTATAAAATAAAATGAAATAAAAAATTTTTAAAAAAGGGAATGTGAATGTCCAATAAAGAAATAAAAATACAAAAAAGAAAAAGTACCCACCAGAAATTTTCACAGAATTGTTCTTTTTTTTTTTTTTCTTTTTGGAGGCGCTTTTGCCATAGGATGCATGCGCTCACCAGAAAGACAGAGACAGAGAGACAGAAAGCGAGAAATCCCCAGGGGGGATGGCCACACCGCAATCCCTTCTCCTCCATTCTCCTCTCGGGATCTTGGGCACGCAAGCACATGCACCCGGCATGAGTTTAAGCCGGTATGAGTTTAAGCCGCCGGATCCGGCAATCAAACTGCAGTCGACTACATGGGAGTCCAGCGACATAGCCATTACGCTAACTGCTGTTCTCAGTTGTTCATTCTATAATGTCACAAACCGGTAACTTCAAATGTTCTAATCTAACTTACGGACAAGACTGAATAAATGTCTTACAGAAAAAAAAAAGTTGACTGAATGAATGAATCGCATAGTTATTTGCTGCATAGTTGCAGGATGGTCCTATCGTCATGTGCAATGCTATTTTCCTTTTCTCAAAGACTTTTACCTCTGAATGCACATAACTGATATTACATGAGATTAATAATCCCTAGTTAATTTTCTCTTTGTCTTTCCCACATTCCAGCTATTAATTTGATAGTCCTCTGCATATTTTAGCTATACTGTATAGTTTAAACATATCCCAAAGGTGGAAAACATATAAAGTTTTTCTTTGAAAGCTTTCAATAGTCTGGGCCTGGACTAGTTGAGGCCACTAAGCTAAGAGAGGCATGCAAAGATACCTTTCTGTTAGTACTATTTTGTTTTAGTTTGTCATTTATTTTAGTTCATTTAAAAATGTCGGGCACCTAATTTTATTTTTTATTAAATATTTGAAGTCAGTGTCAAATAAAATTTAACATGGTAAGGAAAACAACAATAATAAAATGAACATCCATTTATGCAGCTTAAGAAAAAGATTACCAGGCCAGCCGGTGGCTGGTGTAGTGGTTAAGGTGCTGGACTTCCATTTGGCTGAATGCTGTTGAGTCCTGAACCTGGTGACTTAAAACTCATGCCAAGTACGTGTGTGTGTATGCCCAAAATCCCGAGAGGAGAATCGAGGAGAAGGGATTGCAGCGTGACCATCCTCCCGGGGGGTGATTTCTCACTTTCTCTCTCTGTCTCTCCAGCAAGTGCACTTGCCCTATAGCAAAAATCTCTCTCTCTCTCAAAAAAGGATTATTATTACCAATATATTGAATAGTTTTAACTTGTCAGACAGCATGTGCACTAGAGAGAGAGACAGAGACACAGAGAGAGAGGAAATAGCACCCCTCACAGGGTATGGTGACACTATAATCCCTTCTACTCCATTTCTCCATCCTGTTGTGATTGTAGGCACAAGGCACGCTCACGCTGCAACACTTGAGCCACTCAGTCAGCCATGTGGGATCCAGCTTCCTTAACCATCAGGTCATGCTGGCCTTTGAATGGTTTTAAAGTATCTTCTTATCTGACTGTTTTAAATGATAGGACTTAGGGGCCAGCAGGTAGCTTAGTGGTTATAGTGCCAGACTCCCACATGGTTGATCACAGTTTGAGTCCCAGACCTGATGGCTTGAAAATCACACCAGGCACTTGTGCATGTGTGTCCAAGATCCCAGGAGGAGAGTGGAGGAGAAGGGATTGTGGTGTGGCCATCCCCCCCTAGGGGCTGATTCACACTTGCCCTCTCACTGTCTCACTCTAAGGAATATGTGCGCCCTATGGCATAAACTTTGAAAAATTAAAAATAAAAAAAGACCGTACTAAAATAAACAGAGGTCAGCCTAAACAGAGTCCTCCTCTATACACTATGCTCATCTAGATTTTTCTGGGTTGTCACTTACATATGCCTTAAACTTTTAGCAGGCAGCCTTTCCCGGGTGCCCTATTTTGATCTAAACTTGTAACTTCTGTTATCTACTATAAGGCTCAGAATTGTTTGTGGTGGTTGGGAAAAAAGTATATGCCATGTGAATAAGGCAGGTGTGTCTGTCTCCATCAGTCTGCTGTTTATTGGCACTATTCAGCCTCTTAAGTTACAGTGGCAGCTTTTGTTTGCATTGCTTTGTGTATCTTCAGATCTCTTAGTACAAGAAGCATTTCTAAAGAACTTTGCCCACAGTTTCGCACATAGTAGGCATTCAGTATTTGTTAAATGAATTTCTAGTACTGTCTCTTGTATTTTGAGTCTGACCTCCAGAATGTTATATATTTTTTGGATCACTTTAATTGTAGGGCATATCCGGTCTGATGAAATGCTGTTTGAGGTAGCTTTATTGGGAGAGTAAAGTGTCAGTGGTTGCTTTTAATTCATCAGTCACTGAATTAGTATTATAATATATTTGGGGTCAGTAGGTGGTGTGGTGGTTAAGGGACTGGACTCTCACATGACTGACCATGGTTTGAGTCCCAGACCTGGTGGCTTGAAACTCACACCAGGTATGTGTGCATGTGTGCCCAAAATCCCAAGAGGAGAAGGGAGGAGAAGGGATTCCAGCATGGCATCCCACCAGAGATGTGATTTCTCACTTTTTGTCTCTCTGGCATGTGCATGTGCTCTATAGCAAAAAAATCTCTCTGTTTGAAAAAATATGGATATATGTATTAGACTTTAGTAAACATTTGATATTTCGTTAATATTATAATGACCTTAAAGAAAACTTAAAGCATACACAGAAAATCCTTCATGTGTTTAGTAGTTTTCATTGGGCTAGTTTTGCATGTATATTTTCAACTTTTACTCTGCACTTAAACTTTATTGTATAGAAATTCTTCCTTATTATATGATTGTCATACTTGCCATTCAAATAGCTGCAGAAAAATCCATATGGCTAATGAAATATAATTCACCATTAATTAGGCTGTCTTTTCATCCTCTTTTGTTATTAACCAAACTGCAAAGAAAATCTTCTGTATTATTTGTCAAGGATAAATCCTGAGCAGTGCAATGACAGGGTCAAAGGGTAAGGTACACTTACACTCATTCATTTTCTAAGTTTTTTTCTGCTGAGATAGCAAAATACAGCACCATAGGAAAAGTTCTCCAAGGTTTCTCTGGTTAACACTCTTTTAAGGCATAGTATCATCTCTCTTCGCTGCAGCGGGAAAAAGAGCCCAAACCGGCAGGTAACTTGAGCTCGTCCACCAGGTGAGTCCTGGATGGAGGTGGCAACAATACCAGCCGCAAGGCACTCCAGGGGATGTGCGGAACGCTCGGGGTGGGAATAGCGTCTGTTCCCTGGCCCAAGAGGTGCAAATTCCTGGGGGCAGCAGACTTTTCTAACTTTGCTCGTCTCAGCCTCTCACAGCGCCCTGTACGCAGTGGGTGCTAATGAATGCAGTCTGCCCTGCATGGGCAAAAACTCTGTGTTAAGCCGGCTGGACATTAAATCCTCCCACCCCCAAGTGCCACAGAGCTGCCGCCGCTGCTGCCACTTTGTTCCCTGCCAAGTCCCTCGTCAAGTTCTGCGTGGGACCCCCGACTGCAGCGAACACCCGCTCCGACGGCCGGCCACCAGGCGGAGACCCGGCCTCCTCCCCTGCGCCCTGGGCACCCGCGCGGCCCCGCCCCGGCCCCGCCCCGCCCCGCCGGCCCCGCCTCCCGTCTCCTCCCCGCCCTCCGGAGCCGACGAGTGGCGGCGGCGGCCCCAGGACTCGGGTCCCTCAGACAAGAGGGCGGGTGGAGGAGGAAGCGGCCGAGCCCGGAGTCCTGCCGCGGCGCCGCGGAGCACCGCCCGCCCAGCCGACCAGCCCCGTCGGCTCCCGGGCCTCGCCGAACCGAGAGCAGGGGAAGGCCGCGGCGGCTGCGAGCAGGCGGCGGGGCGCGGGCGGAGGCGGAGGCGGCGCGGCGGCCGCGGCTGCCGCTTTGTTGTGCGGCCCGGGCCGAGGAAGAAGTGGGAGGAGGGGGGAGCTCGGCGTCCCGCTCCCTCCGCGGCTCATGGCGACGACGCTCGGCACATCCGGGACCCTCCGGCCGTGGCGGCCGCGGCGCCGGCTGCTCGGGCCCCAGCCCCGGCCGCTGTGGTGACTCCGCCGCGCCTCGCCGTCGCCCCCGCCCCGCCCGCCGGCCCGGAGCCCCGCCGCCCCCGCCGCCCGCGCCGCCGGGGACATGTCTAACCCCGGAGGCCGGAGGAACGGGCCCGTCAAGCTGCGCCTGACAGGTGAGGGGGGCGGCGGGCGGGCCCCCGGCGCGGGGCCGCGGGTGGGCGGCTGGCGGGGGCGCCGGTGGCCTTGGGAAGGGCCAGGGTCGCGATCAATGGTGAGCCGGGGGTCGGGGCGTGGGAAGGCCTAGTTCAGGTGGTCATTGGAAAACCACTGGCTCGCTCTGGGCGTTCTTAAAAAGAGCCGAGGGCGACTCGGGGGTGTTTGGTGCAGGGGAGGGCACGCCGGTTCGGGTCGCGGGCGGGTGGCGGGTCGGGAAGTCTCGGCCGAAGAGCCCGGCTCTCTCCCGGGCTCGGGAAGCAGCCCCTGGGCGGCCGCCCAGGTGGGGTCGTGGAGGGGATGAGGAGCTCCGGCGGCGGGGATTATTGAATCCGGTTGCCGACTGTGCGCAGTAAACACTCCTTAAAGATGGAGCGCTTAACGGGAGGGCGTGTGTGTGTTCCCGGGTTGTTAACTTGTACACCCACTGACGCCCGCGTGCAAAGCCTTCACTCTGCTGCCGGCCACAGCGCCCGGTGTCGCACACCTTAAACCTAGCCCGTCTTTGAGAGGGAACGAGACTGAGGTTGACTTTTCCGGAGTGTCTGCCTGATCCGACGACTCGGTCTCATTGTACACTGTGTTTTGGAAGTGTTTGATTGCAGGGTAGCGTGTTCGGGGTGGTTCCCTGCAGGCCGCAGAACTAACTTGTCTCTCACTTCTACCTCTGGACCTATTTTAAAAACACCTCCCGACGCCCCACGTTGGGTACATTGCTAAGTGTGTGCTCACACAAACTTTCGAGCGAACTTGCTCTCACTCTCCTCACCCTCACGCCTTCCCATTTCGAAATGGAAAAGAATGTCCGGAGGGGTTGCTGGATAGAAAATACTTGTATAAAGTGTATGATTCCAGGTGCAAGAAGTCTTTAACATTACAGATTCGTTTTGCTTACAGTGCCATTTTTGGTGTTCTACATTGGTAGGTAATCTCTCCTCCCCCCCCCCCCTTTTTTTTTTTTTTGCTATAGGGCGTCTACACGTGCATGAGAAAGACAGAGAAAGGAAAAGTGAGAAATCATCCCTACCTCCCGCCCCTGGCCCTCGACCCTAGCCTCTGCCCCTAGCCCTTCGCCCCTGGGGGGATGACCACGCTGCAATCTGTTCTCCATTCTCTTGGGATTTGGGGCACACACGCATGCCTTGTGATTTTCAAGCTGTGGGGTTGGGATTCGAACTGCTGTTGGCCATATGGGAGTCCAGTGTCTTAACGTCCACGCCACCTGAAGGCGCCTATCACCTTCATTTTAGGGGAAAATTTCATCTGAAAAGTGTAATTGAAGTCAGTGTGATTATCTTGGTTTCAGCATTTGCATTAATACATTGTACATGTTTATTTTCGGATGTGTGGTGAGAAAGATGGTTTTCCTTAGAGGATTTGTGTGTGTGTGTAAACTGTAATTATATTTGCCCACACTAGACTTTGAGATTTGATTGGGCTAATTTTGTAGTTGATGCTTGTGTGTCCTATCCCAGTCCACTAGTTTAACTTTTTATGTAGATAAAACTTGTAGTGAACTTTTGGTATTTGAAATTTTAGCTTGAATGTTTGTTGGGTACAATTTAAAAACTATATTACTACCTGGGGGAGCATGGGTGCCGTATAGCAAAACAAAAACAAAAAACCTGACAGTTTTGCTTTCCCTAGGGAAAATTACAAAGAATCATGAATCATTAACTGAGTGATTCTTGATAGAGAACTTGGATTGGGGTGATGCTGGTCTTCCTCCTTTCTCCTATTTAGTTTCCTTATTTTTGAGGGAGTCAATGGAAACCTTTGTTATTTTAGAATTTACCTGTTGCTGTTCTTACCTGGAGTCAGTCCTGTGTCAGTAATCACGGAATCAACCTGCGATCCCAGGTGTGTGCAAGCATCAGCAGTAAGCTGTTGTCATTTACCTCCCTCTAATACGTATAGAAAAAAGAGGGAGAACATGGATTTTGATTTTGTGCAGATAAAATGAGTTTTGAGGGTTTTATTATGACTCAGTAGATTTTAAAGTGTTTATCTGTGGTTTCCTTACTGCACATGATACATTATAAAAATTCATGAGTAAAGTTTGCCAGGAGGAAAGGATACACTTATTTGGGGGAGGGAGAGATAGGAAACATTGGACCAAATTTATAGAGTGATTTTGTATATGTAGATTTTCCTGAGGAATTTAAAATACCCTATGTGCCTTTAATTGTAAAAACAGTTTGAGGTAGTCTCAATTTCTTAAAACCACTGGGAATTTGTTTCTGAATAGTTTCCTCTTAAAATTTGACGAATATTAAAACCATGGCCCTCCCCTCTTTTGGTTACATATGGTGGAATCTCTTCCATTTTGCCAGGAATGTTGCCATATATTTTTTCATTTTTGTTCATCCTTTACAAATTAGATGGTATAGATTTAACAAGTAGATCTTAAGAGCTGGATTCAATTAGCAACTTTTTAGGACATAAACATTAAAGGGTTAGATGGAAAAGATTGTTTTGACTGACTGGATAAATGACGGCTGTGTTTGATGTGTGTCCAGGAATTGGTCTGGAGCTGGTGCCCGACTTCTCAGTCCATCTTGAGAAGCCAAATAAAATATTTAACCTAGGCCTCATTTTTTTAAAAAAAAATTGATTCTTTGTTAAGACCTTAAGAAATGTTTTGCATACTTTTAAACTAAGTGTTTAACAGTTCATTTAGATCTGGATCTCCTAATAGACCCCCCCCCCCCAAAAAAAAAAATCACTAAAAAAAAGAGGCAGATCCCACTGCAAATTTTTATTTGGTTTACAATATACTTGGGCTCTAAAATGTTTAAAAAAAATTCTTTTTGCTTCATTTAGTTAATGCCATATTAATATTTTAAATATATAGCATGTCTGATTCCAAGATACTTTATAAGTTGTAGTTATTTCATTGCATAATTAATGTAGATTTGCTTCTTTACTGAAAGGTGTAAATAATTCTTGCATGGACACACACACACACACAGAGACACAGACACACACATGTACCTTGAAGAGGAGGAAATATTTAAGCGTGAGATCTCTGCCCACAATAGATATTAGACTTTATACATATTATTTCTTTTATTTTTAAAATATAATTATTTATTTTAGTTTTATTTATTCATTTACTTATTTTCATTTGACCAGAGAGAAACTGAGAGAGATATAGAGAGAGAGAGAGAGGGAAAGTGAGAAAGCAAGCTACCAGGTCCGGACTTGAACCGTGGTCAGCCATGTGGGAATGTTGAGCGCCCTAACCACCATGCTACCTGCTGGTATTTGTTGTAGCTAAAAAGGTGGGGCTCATTTATTCCAAATTTGAGATTCCCTAGGCCATTGGTGGTTAAAATCTGATTTGGTCTGTATTATGACATTTCAATATTAGTATAGGTTCCATGTTAATGTCATAAATTTCAACTACAGCAAATGTATTATAAAATATGTAACTTTTAGGGGACCTAGCAGATGGCATAATGGTTATGTTGCTAGACTCTCAGGTAGTCTACTGTGGTTCGATTACGAGACCCAATATCTTTTTGGAGAGGTTTTTTTTTTTTTTTTTTTTTTTTTTCCCGCTATAGGGCGCGTGCGCTCGCCAGACAGACAGAGAGAGACATAGAGACAGAAAGCGAGAAATCACCTCCCAGGGGGGATGGTCACGCCGCAGTCCCTTCTCCTCCATTCTCCTCTCGGGATCTTGGGCACGCACGCACACGCGCCCGGCGTGAGTTGTAAGCCACCGGGTCCGAGACGCGAACCGCGGTCGACTACGTGGGAGTCCAGCAGACATAGCCATTACGCTAACTGCTGGTTCCCACGAGACCCAGCATCTTAAAACTCACACTGGATGCGTGTGAATGAATGCCCAAAATCCCAAGAGGAGAATGGAGAAGGGGTTGCAGTGTGGCCATTTTCCCTGAGAGGTGATTTTCTGCTTTCTGTCTCTTTGTCTCTCTGGCAAGTACACATACCCTATAGCAAAAATCTCTCTTAAAAAAAATGTGTAATTTTTGGGGCTGGCTGGTGGTGTGGTGGTTAAAGGCGCTGGATTCCCACATGGCCAACCACAGTTTGAGTCCTGGACCTGGCGGCTTGCTTTCTTGCTTTCCTTTTCTCTCTCGGTCTGTGTCTGGTCAAATTAAAAAATAATAACAATGAGTGGAATTAATTAAATAAATAATTTTAAAAAATCATCTAATTTAATTTATTTATTTTCATTTGACCAGAAAGTTACAGAACGAGAGAGAGTGAGAGAGCTGGAAAGTGAGAAAGCAAGCCACCAGGTCCAGGACTCGAACCATGGTCAGCCATGTGGGAGTCCAGCGCCCTTAGCCACCACACCACCTGCCGGCCTCAAATAAATAAATAATTCTTTAAAAATGTGTCATTTTGGGACCAGCAAGTGGTGTGGTGGCTAAGGTGCTGGACACTCCCTTATGGCCAACCATAGTTTGAGCCCCAGACCTGATGGCTTGCTTTCTCACTTTCCCTCTCTCTCTGGTCAAATTAAAAACAAATGAATGAATAAATAAAGTTAAATAATTCTTTAAAAAATGTGTAATATTTTATTGCATTGTATTTATGTGAATATCTGACATAGGCTTTTCTTAGAATAGTTAGAAAACTACTTTTCCTCCTGTAATTTGCTATTAAGGTGTATGTGCCCCCTGGAGGGGAGGACGAGAACCCCCACCCCAAACCCTGAGAGGGTGGTTACACTGCAGTCCCTTCTCCATTCTTTTGAGATTTTGGGCACACATGACCTGTGGGTTTTTCAAGCTACTGGGTCTAGTGTTTGTCATATGGGATCCAGCCACCTTAACCACCATGCCACCTATTGGCTCAAAAACATTTTTTATATTTGGTTATAGTAAAAAAAAATTGGGGGTAATCTTGAATACCATTATTGTTTTTGAAAATCAAATGCTAGAAAAGTTTAGCATAATTTCCAATATTTTAAATTTTTAGGTATGGAGAAATAACGATTTTTCCAGAACATTTATTTCAGACTTTTTGTAAATTCATTGTTTTTGTATATTGCTTCTTGTATTATTAATTTATAAAGCCCTTCACCATAAGGAAATTCACCTCGTCCGTAATTCAAGGAAAACTAACTTTCTGAATTTCACTTTAGATATGCTAGTATCTTAATGTTGTTTCTCTGCTTGTATTATTGATTCAAGGCTTTACAAATTACAACTTGGGGCCAGCAGGTGGCATGGTGGCTAAGGCACTGGACTCCCACATGGCCAACCATGGTTTAAGTCCTAGACCTGGTGGGTTACTTCCTCTCTTTCTCTCGCTCTCCCCTCTCTCTGGTGAGCACACATGCCCTCTGATAAGTCTAATAATGATAATAAATTAATTTTGAAAAATTACAACTTGATTATATCTCACAGGATTTGAAGTATTAGTGAGCAGGTATACCATAATGATCTATTCTAGGGGTGTTGGTGATTTGCATGTCCCCAGTTCATTTTATTTTCTTGGTTTCTGGGGAGGAAGCCAATGTGGCTTCGCTCTTTCCTTTTCTCTTAAGTTCTCCTTCTAGTCTACCCCTCTTGAGACAGGCAGTAATAAAAACATGTTCGGTGCTTCATGTAGTTTGGTTTACACGATTAGTTAACACGTGTATGTGTGTTGTAAATCATGGCTTCTTCTTTCTTCCTGTGGATTGAACTACTATTATCTCAGCATACTAACATCTCATTTATTTATTGTTATAATGTAGCATATGACTCAGTTTTTAAAGGATAATCAAGAATCATACTTAGGCACACAATGTTTAATTTTAGCCGTTTTTGATGACAGCCTTCTCACCGTTTTTTTTTTCTTTTTCTTTTAAAGAGATTTTGCTTATAGGGTGTGTGCTTGCCAGAGAGACAGAGAGAGACTGAAAGCGAGAAATCACCCCCCGGGGGGGATGACCACGCCACAGTCCCTTCTCCATTCTCTTCTTGGGATTTTGGGCACACACACACACACACACACACACACACACACACCCAGGATGAGTTTAAGCTGCTGGGTCCAGGACTCCAACTGTGGTCTGCGAGCCAGTGACATAACCACTACGCCATCTACTGGTCCCCGATGACAGCCTTTTAAAGATGCAGCTTGTCCTACTTTTCAAAGAGACCATACTTAATGGAACTTTGTTTTATTTATGATTCAATATCACTATGAATATAAATTATTGTGTTGTAATATGGAGTGTGAGGATATCCTTATAGTCTGTACAACTATTTGACCCTGGCAAAATTGTTTAACTTTGTCCTTACTGAGTTTTCTCTTTGCCCTCATTTTTATTTATTATGTTCTCCAAGAATGCTGGACCCTTCCAATATGCATTACAGTCAGCATTATTGTTTGTTTCTGTATGACTGACATCTGTTGAATGCTTAGTAAGTGCCAAACACTGTGCTAATTTTTTTGTTTTTTTTTTACTTTTTAAAATAGAATTATTTAAATTTATTTATTTACTTTTTAAATTTGACTGGAGAGGGAGGCGGGAGAGAGAGAGAGAGTGAGAAAGCAAGACACCAGATCAGGGACTTGAACTATGGTTGGCCATGTGGGAGTCTAGCACCCTTAACCACCACGCCACCTGCTGGCCTGACACTGTTTTAATTTACATCCATTAACGTTTTTTTTCGGAGAGATTTTTGGTATAGGGCGAGTGCGCTCATCAGAAAGACAGAGAGAGACAGAGAGACAAAAAGTGAGAAATCACTCCCTGGAGGGGGATGGCCACGCCACAATCCCTTCTTCTCCATTCTCCTCTCGGGATCTTGGGCACAAACGCACATGCACCTGACGTGAGTTTTAGCTGCCGGGTCCGGGGCTCGAACCGCAGTCAACTACATGGGAGTCCAGTGACATAGCCCTTATACCAACTGCTGGTTTTCCATTATCACTTTTTTTAAAAATAATTATTTATTTTATTTATTCATTCATTTAATTTGGCCAGAGAGAGACACAGAGAGCCAGAGGGGGAAAGTGAGAAAGCAAGCCACCAGATCTGGGACTCAAACCATGGTTGGCCATGTGGGAGTGTCCAGCACCTTAACCACCACACCATCTGCTGGTCCCTATCACATTTTTTTTTTTAAAGAATTATTTTTTATTTAAGTTTACTTATTTATTCATCCATTTTAATTTTTTTTTTTTTTTTTTTTTTGGAGAGGTTTTTGCTATAGGGCGCGTGCGCTCGCCAGACAGACAGAGAGAGACAGAGAGATAGAAAGCAGGAAATCACCCCCCAGGGGGGATGGCCACGCCGCAATCCCTTCTCCTCCATTCTCCTCTCGGGATCTTGGGCGCGCCAACGCCTTAACCACCATGCCACCTGTTGGTCCCATCCATTTTAATTTGACCAGAGAGGGACAGAGAGAGAGCGAGTGAGAGAGAGAGAGAGAGAAAAAGTGAGCAAGCAAGCTGCCAGGTCCAGGACTTGAATCTCGGTCAGCCATGGGAGTCCAGCGCCCTTAACCACCATGCCACCTACTGGCCCCATCACTTTTGCTTTTCACAATAACTCTATGAGGTAGCAGAAACTGAGACTTGGAGAGGTTACATATGTGTCAGAATTTGTGCTCCTGACCTGTTCAGGGAGGTCTCTAGACTTGAACTGGAGCCTTCCCCTGTGGGATAACTTTACAGAGTGTTGTGTTTTATTGGTGTGCCGTGCTTTGGCCCCCTATTTGTTGAAAATAATTTTTGTTCCCTCCATTGAATTAAATCAGTTGACAATATATGTGCCATTCTGTTTCTGGGCTCTATTCTGTTTCCTTATATATAATTCTATCTTTATAAGTTTAAATTTCAAAAAATTACTATTATGGATAGAAGGGAGGGAGAGGAAAGTGTAAAGGGAAGAGAGGGCGAGATTCCTTAGTTTTTTTTTTTTTTTTTTTTTTTTTTTTAATTTTGCCAGAGGGTACATGCACTGAGACAGAGAGAGGGAAAGTGATAAAGCACACCTCATGGGGAATGCTAACTCGCAGTTCCTTCTCCTCCACTTCTCCCTCCTTTTGGGATTTTGGGCATACACATGCACCCAGAGTGTTTTTTTGTGTTTTTCAAGCCAGTGAGTCCAGGACTTGAACTTCACAGTTGGCCACGTGGGATTCAGCTGCCTTAACCACCATGCCACAGGCTGGCCCAGTTTATTTTTCATGATATCACACAGTCTTATTTACTGTAGCCTTGAGTCTTCTGGTTTCAAACATTGATAAAAGGCTTTCATAAACATCTTGATAAGATAGTTTAATAAGCATAATTGAGTTTTTGATTTAGGATCTGGTAATACTTTAGGACTATTACTTTATTCAGCCAACAAATATTTGTTTTTGATCTATGCAGGACATTGATTATTTTTATTATGTGTTATCATGAATAGAGATGTAAGAAATCAGAATAAGCCCAGATTGGTCCCTACATTTTTCTTTTCAAAATTTCTGTGGGGCCCTTAATTTAAAAATTAATATTTTTTCATTTCTTACTGATGCAAAGTAGATTCATATAAGCATGATTTAGCACAATTTACCTACTTGCCAACTATCACCCCCCTCAAATCATTTTTTGAAAAAGGCAGTATGTAATGAATAAACATTTCTAAAATGTGGCCATAGAAAAGGAAGGATTTAATTGTTCTGTTAAATGTAATTTGGGGGACCAGTAGATGGCATAATGGTTACATTGATAGACTCCCATGTAGTTGATCGCTGTTCAAGTCCCAGACCCAGCAACTTAAAACTCATCCTGGGCATGTGTGTGTGCCCAAGATCCCGAAAGGAGAATGGAAGAGAAGGGATTGTGGTGTAGCCATCCCACTTGGAGGGTGATTTCTCACTTTCTGTCTCTCTGTTTCTCTGGTGAGTGCATGCACCCTATAGCAGAAATCTCTCTTAAAAAATTGTTTGGGTTATGAGTTTGTATTTTTTAAAAATTATTTTATTTAACTTTATTTATTTTATTTAAATTTGACCAGAGAGGAACAGAGTGAGAGAGAGAGATAGGAAAAGTGAGAAAGCAAGCCACCAAGTTCGGGACTCGAACTGTGGTCGGCCATGTGGGAGTCTAGTGTCCTTAACCACCATGCCATCTGCCAGTCCCAAGTTTGTATTGTTTTGATTGCATTATATTTATAAGCATGCTTTTTTTTCCCCACAGACCAAAGAAAAGGACATTTACTTTTATTAAAATCTAAGCAGATTTTTTTTTTTTTTTTTTTTTTTTTACTGTAGTACGTCACTGGTAACTGTCATAGAGCCGAAATCCATAATGTAGATCTTATTTTCTGTGTAAGATACATTGGTAGTTTTTAAAAAAACAATTAATTAATTAATTAATTAATTTTAATTTGACCAGAGAGGGACAGAGTGAGTGAGAAAGTGAGAAAGCAAGCCGCCAGGTCCAGGACTTGAACCTTAGTCAGCTGTGTGGGAGTCCTTAATCACCATGCCATCTGCTCCAGATACATTGGTAGATTTTTTTTTGGTGGGGGAAGGGGGAGAGGTTTTTGCTGTAGGGCTCGTACACTTGCCAGAAGGACTGGGACAGACAGAAGGAAGGCAAGAAATCACCGCCCCCCCCCCCCCCCCCCACCTCCGGGGAGGATGATCATGCTACAGTCCCTTCTCCTTGATTCTCCTCTTGGGATCTTGGGCACACATGCACATGCGCCCAGTGTGAGTTTAAGCCCACTGGATCCGGGACTTGAACCGTGGTCGACTACATGGGAGTCCAGCAATGTAGCTATTACGCCATCTGCTGGTCTTGATATATGGTAGTTTTATGCGAGGTAGTTGAAATGTTGAAGAAAGAGTACAGAACTTGTAGGCAAAAAATTTGCATTTAGATTTTAGTTATGCTTAGAAGCTTTGTTCCTTTAAGCAAGTCATTTGCTTGTTCTGTTCCTGTGCCTTTACTTTTAAATGCATGCTTGAAACAACAGTGTTAATTACTTCAGGAATTTGTTAGACAAGAAGTAATGCATGTGTTTAAGCCATAATGTTTAGTTAAATATCTTTTGCCATTTTCAACCCATATTGTGTTTTAGGTATGTTAGTCAAAACCAAATTGTGGGGACCAGCAGTTAATGTAATGGCTATGTTGCTGGACTCCCACGTAGTCGACCGTGGTTCAAGTCCCGGACCCGGTGGCTTAAACTCATGCCGGGCATGTGTGCATGCGTGCCCAAGATCCCGAGAGGAGAATGGAGGAGAAGGGATGGCGGCATGG
Organism: Tupaia tana; assembly: GCA_026018925.1. Lineage (NCBI taxonomy): Eukaryota > Metazoa > Chordata > Mammalia > Scandentia > Tupaiidae > Tupaia > Tupaia tana. Next base: position 56,274,627 of record JAKSZU010000011.1, on the reverse strand, counting down.
CCATCCCCCCTGGGGGGTGATTTCTCACTTTCTGTCTCTCTGTCTCTCTCTGTCTGGTGAGCACACGCACCCTATAGCAAAAATAAATAAATAAATAAATAAAACCAAATTGTGTATTTTATAGGAAGAAGTACATTAATGTTATATAGTATGTACTATGTATAATGATGAATATAGATATTGACTTAAAAATGCCTTTTAAAATAGGCCTAAGGGACCAGCAGTTGGCGTAATGGTTATGTTGCTGGGCTCCCATGTAGTCGACCACAGTTCGAGTCCTGGACCCGATGGCTTAAATTCACGCTGGGACATGTGTGCGTGAGTGCCCAAGATCCCGAGAGGAGAATGGAGGAGAAGGGATTGTAGCGTGGCCATCTCCTCTGGGGGTGATTTCTCGCTCGCTCTCTCTCTCTCTCTGTCTGTCTTTCTGGCAAGCGCATGTGCCCTATAGCAAAAACCTCTCCAAAAAAAAAAAAAAAATAGGCCTAAACGTTTTATGTATTTTGAAATATCGGTGTATCATAAAGTGTTCATATAGTGAATAAAATATGGTTAGTGTGTTAATTTTTTTAAATCTTAAAGTAATAGAGCAAGCAGAAGGGACCAGCAGTTAGCGAATGGCTATGTTGCTGGACTCCCACGTAGTCGACCGTGGTTCAAATCCCAGACCTGGTGGCTTAAACTCATGCCGGGCGTGTGTGCGTGCGTGCCCAAGATCCCGAGAGGAGAATGGAGGAGAAGGGATTGCGGCGTGGCCCTCCCCCCTGGGGGGTGATTTCTTGCTTTCTGTCTCTCTGTCTCTCTCTCTCTGGCGAGCGCACGTGCCCTATAGCAAAAACCTCTCAAAAAAAAAAAAAAAAAAGGAAAAAAAAAGTAATAGAGCAAGCATTTAAATAGTAAACTACTTTTTTGTTCCTTCTGGCCTTACATTTTTGGGAAGAAGTCGAAGAGTTTTGGAGAATGGTTTGGATGGCTTTGGGCATGAGGGGTTGTGGATGGAAGAGCTGTTTGGATCAAGCCTTCATGACTTGATGCAGTTCCCTATTGCTTGATGGCACTTTCAAAAATAGCCTGTAGTTTTACCTCTTGCCAGTAGATGGGGATACTTCTGCACAGGTGAATGTCAAGAGTCAGTGAAGCCTGTAAAACTGAAACCCTAAGTCTGATACTGCACTTGGAGTTGAAGAATTATAATAGAAACTGTGAGAGGTAACTTCGGCTTCTAATGAAAATATATGCTTTCATTGTATGCTTTCTTATAAACTCTTCAAATGCCACATGTTGTAGGAGCAGATACAACAATTATTTTTTTTTTTAGGTTTTTGCTATAGGGTGTGTGCATTCATGGTAGAGAGACAGAGACTGAGGGAGAGAAAGTGAAAAATCACCACTCTCAGAGAATGGCCGCTCTGCAATTCCTTCTCCCCCACTCTTCTCTTGGGAATTTGGGCATGCACACACATGTGCCAGTGGTGATTTTCTTTTCTTTTCTTTCTTTCTTTTTTTTTTTTGGAGAGGTTTTTGCTATAGAGCGCGTGCGCTCACCAGATAGACAGAGAGAGACAGAGACAGAAGGCGAGAAATCACCCCCCAGGGGGGATGGCCATGCCGCATTCCCTTCTCCTCCATTCTCCTCTTGGGATCTTGGGCACGCACGCACACACGCCTGGCGTGAGTTTTAAGCCACCGGGTCCGGGACATGAACTGCGGTAGACTACTTGGGAGTCCAGCGACATAGCCATAACGCTAACTGCTGGTCCCACTCCAGTGGTGATTTTCAAGCTACCAGGTCCGTGACTCAAATACAGCCATGTGGGAATCCAGTGATTTAACTACCAGGCCACCTGCTGGCCCCGATTTTTGTGAATTTTTGCATTTTATTTGCAGCTGGATTCCACATGGCTGATTGTGGTTCAAGTCCTGGACTTGGCAATTTGAAAATCATACTTGGTGCGTGCGTGTGTGTGTGTGTGTGTGTGTGTGTGAGTGTCCGAAATCCTGGGAGGATAATGGAGGAGAAGGGATTGCTGCGTGACCATCTCCCTTGGGGGTTGTGATACCCTTCTTTCCTCTCTGGCGAGTACATGTGTCCTATAGCTAACTTTAAAAAAAAAAAATTAAAATAATAGGATGGCATTGTTATAACAAAATCCTTTAATTCTCATCTACTTATTTATGTGAATAAGTTTTCTTAGCCTTTTATTATAAAAATGAAAAATAGGAATAGAATTTATGATATATCCTGACTTATTTCAGCAACAAGTAATAAATAAGATAACCCCATGTGTCTTATTAAGAAATGCATTTTCAATTTTCTTTTCTTCTTGTTCCCCTCTCCCTTTTTGAATAGTTGGTTTGTTCTAATCTGGATCTGGAAGAGGGCTAAACATTTTATTTGGTTGGTATGTCTCTTCAGTCTCTTTTAAACTATAGATAATCCTCTTTCTTTTTGTGTTTTTCTTTATCGTTTTCTTCAAGCTTATTTATTACAGAAGCCAAATCTATTAAATACATTTAGCATCCCAAAACTTTTATGATTTGACTCTGATCTTCTCATCCTACCTATGTGTTCCACCACTCTAAACTCTTGTTTTCATCAAGTTCATATTCTCCTGTATCTCCTAGTGTTTGACAGTGCTGTTTTCTTAAACTCTGTTACCCTCCTTCCCCACCTAGTCTTCCTGACTAATCTCAGCTTTTAAGATACAATTGCAGCCTTGGGACCAGCAGTTAGCGTAATGGCTATGTCGCTGGACTCCCACATAGTTGACCATGGTTCGAGTCCGGACCCGGTGGCTTTAACTCACGCTGGGCGCATGTGTGTGCGTGCCCAAGATCCCGAGAGGAGAATGGAGGAGAACGGATTGCAGCGCGGCCATCCCCCCCGGGGGATGATTTCTCGCTTTCTGTCTCTCTGTCTCTGTCTGTCTGGTGAGCGCATGCGCCCTATAGCAAAAACCTCTCCAAAAAAAAAAAAAAGATATAATTGCAGCCTTATCTCCTCTGAGACGTCTACTCAGACTTCCCCAGGCTGACTTAGGTGTACCTCACTATCAGATAGGATCCTGGCAGGAAACAGGTAACACTCTCATGGTAGGTTCCTGAGCGTAATGAAGAAACATAATGATACTGAAAGGAGAGAGAGAGAGAGAGAGGAGAGAGAGGGAGGGAGGGAGGGAGAGAGGGAGAAGAGAGAGAGAGAGAGAGAGAGAGAGAGAGAGAGAGACACTTGCTGTTGCTTCTCATTTACTGAACCAAACCTGAAAAGAGAGGGCACGGAACCAGGTTTATGTGGTCCATAAAGGTGGCTTCCTAGGGCACTAGGCGAAGAGTAGAGAATGGATCTGGAGGAGCAAATAGAAAACATCCAGCACACCCTTATTCGTATTCTTACAGCACTTTAGCTTTAATTCTCTTTGTGTTATTTATTATGTGGATTTAAAATTCAACTCAATATTGGTTATGTTGATGTTTTCAACATAGCATTAAGAACTCTTTGTGGCTGTAGACTGTTTCTTATTTATATTTGCATAGCCACAGTACTCAATAGATATTTGTTAATCAAGTGGATAAAACTTTTTTTTTTTTTTTTAGAGGTTTTTGCTATAGGGCACGTGCGCTCGCCAGAGAGAGAGAGAGAGACAGAGAGACAGAAAGTGAGAAATCACCCCCCAGGGGGGATGGCCACACCGCATTCCCTTCTCCTCCATTCTCCTCTCGGGATCTTGGGCACGCACGCACATGCGCCCGGCGTGAGTTTAAGCCACCGGGTCCAGGACGTGAACCGGGGTCGACTACATGGGAGTCCAGCAACATAGCCATTATGCTAACTGCTGGTCCCAGTGGATAAAACTTTTAAAAAGTGATGGATGAGAAACAATTTAAAAGGTCTGGTCTTCTTGGTGCTAGTGGGTGGTGATTCCTAGTTCAGAAGAGAGTAAATTTAATAATTTTTTGCCTTGTTTGGCAGTTCTGATGTTTCTGCAATAAATGACTCCCTCATTTTGGTTCAAGAGAGTCTAGGGATTAATTTAGATCATAATAGATAACTGCTATATTTAGAAGGATTATAATACAAGGTTCAATAGCCTGGGAAGTACACTCCCCTACTTTCTTTTTGCTACAGGAGAATCATGGTGCAGAGGAAGAATCTGTAGAAGCTGTAAGGCCATTTATGTTGACTTCAGGAAGAATGTGCCTTACTTTCTATGAGTTATTACATAGCTTTTTCTTGAAAAGGCCACTCTCTTTCCCACCTCAGGGCCTTTATATATATCCTTTTTTTTGTACGCATCTTTCTGTTGTTGCTGCTTCTATTTGTGTCAGTTCAATTACCATTTCAAAGGGACTCCTAAGTACTCTGTCTAAAGTAGCATCTACCCTCATTATTCACCATCATAATATGCTGTTAACTTCAGAGGACTTACCCCAATTTGTTTCCATGTTTGTTTATCTGCTTATCATCTTTTTTTAAAAAAAATTATTTTATCTAACTTTATTGATTTATTGATTTATTTTAATTTGACCATAGGGGGGCAGAGAGAGAGAGAGAGAGAAGAGAGAGAGAGCGCGAGAAAGCAAGCCGCCAGGTTTGGGACTCAAACCGTGGTCGGCCATGTGGGATCCGGCACCTCCAACCGTCACTTCCTGTGCCAGTCCTGCTTACCATCTTTTTTAAAAAAAACTTTAAATTTTAGATTTACAGAAAAATTGATAGTGTAGAGTTCCTGTATTTCCTATACCCAGTTTTTTTGTTATTAACTAAGATTAGTATGGTTTATTTGTCATGGTTAATAAGCCAGTATTGATAATATTATTATTAGCTGATATTCATACTTTATTCAGATTTTTAAAAATAATTATTTAATTGACTTTATTATGGTTATTTTAAAAATTTCCTATAGGGCATGTGCACTCATCAGAGAGAGACAGAAGAGATATAGAGAAAACAAGCTGCCAGGTCTGTTATTCAACTTGTGGTCCACCATGTGGGAGTCCAGTGCCTTAATTGCCACACTACCTGCTGGCCCTGCAGATTAGTTTTTATTTAATCTGTTAATTGCCCCCCCTTTTTAAAAAGAATATTAATTTAATTTGATTTACTTATTATTTAAAAAAATTTTTATGGGAGAGAGAAAGGGAAAGGGAAAATGAGAAAGCAATTTGCCACGTCCGGGATTTGAATCTTGGCCAGCCATGTGGAAGTCCAGAGCCTTAACCACCATGCCACCTGCTGGCCCCATCTGCTCATTGTCTTTTATCCCCACTAGATTGGGAGCTCCAGCAAGGCAGGGACTCTGTATGTATTTTATTCACCTAGTGTAGTGAGAAATACTATGGAGTACATGGGAAATCTTTAATGACTTCTTGACAGAGGTCTTAGAGTTCATAGTCTAACTTCTACTCATTTTAGGTGAGAAAATTGCTTAGGGAAGTCATATATATCTTTTCTGTGGCTAGTTCACAGTAGAGATGGTGCTAGAAACCATATCTTGTAATAATTCAGTTTATTATATACAGAAGTGGGTTTGCCATGAAACTAATGAAGCTTAATTTTCAGGATCCAATCTGAGGGCTCTGGGGAAACTCTAGCAATGTGTTCACATGGTCACTTAAAATATCTGAGGAAAGACACGAAGGAGAAAAACAGAGAGGCAAGACATTGGGACGTGGGACAAAGAAATGGATTATCACTTGTTGATGATAATGTGTGTAGTATCCCTAACCAGGCTGATGAGAAATGTATTCCTGCTGGAACATTCACTTTACAAACTAGGTGATACATGTAATTGAATGTAGAAAAGAAATTAAAAAAAGAAAAAAGATAGGAAAAGAAAAAGGTAAAACAAAAAACCTCACCTGTATATGTTAGGCCAGCAGATGGCATAGAGGTTGAGGCAGCTAGATCCCAATGGCCGACTGTGCAATTTGAATCTCTGACCTCAGTGGCTTGAAAATCATACTGGGCATGTGTGCATGTGTGCCCAAAATCCTGAAAGGAAAATGGAGGACTAGGGATTGCAGTATGACCTCCTCCCTGTAGGGTGAATTTTCTCTCACTTCCTCTTGCTCTGTCTGTCTCTGGTAAATGCCACATGCCCTATGACAACAACAAAAAAGTTAAACAAAATACTTTATATTTTATTGGTATATGGCTAGTATATGCAACAGAAAACGTGTGAAGGTTTTAAGTGTCATAGCTTAAGAGTTTTCTCTAGTGTGAACACACTAGATCAAGAAACAGAATATTGTATGTGATCACATATTTTTTTGAAGAATTTGCAAATGTTAAGTTATCTTAGCCACAGTCAGCTAAGATTGCTGTCTTTTTACCCCAGCTTTCCCTCTGTTGTACCTCTCCTTATGTTGGGTGGCAGTGGAATGGTTGTGGGCATTTTTGGAATCTGGCTATGGGAAATTGACTTAGAGATATGTTTTGTAGTTTGCAGTGTTTTCTTGCATACTCAGATGATTGACATACCAGTGTGGAGATGGTTTCTGGGAATACTAATTGTTGGGCTTACTTACTTGATATTGTGACATAAACATGCAGAGCTAGAGGTGGTACAGTGATATAACTGTGTCCTATGGCATTTGGCACCTGAAGTATGTGGTTAATAGGGGAAAAACAAGGTCCGATGCCAAAAACTAGTCTGTGGAAAATTCTTTCAAATCTTACAGCTTCCTTTGAAGGAGACTTAACAGTTTTCACTAGTTTGACCAAAATCCTAAAAGTTTGTATAACATTACTGGTAATGACCCTAACAATAAACTTTTTTGAGCCATCAATAAAAACAACAACATGTTCAACTATGCTAGAGGAAGGATTGAGTTATCTTTATAGAAAATGATGTTTTGAAACTCTTTTTTTTTTTTATTATCTATTTTTTTATTACATTGAATTACATACAACTTTACAGTGTATTACATTGCTTTTTCAAAAGGGAATGCCATGCATGTCAGTCAGTACAGAGACATTAATCTCCCCGCTTCAACATTCAATATCTTTCCTATGTTTCCCCCAATCATTATTATTATTATTCTAATTATTTTTTATGATAAACATGATTTTTTTTTTCCAATTATCAGATCATAAAGTTCCCAACAATAGGAAACGTAGACTGCACTCAGGGCTGGACCAAGGGTGGGTCTCGTGCAGCCCCGCAAATGTAGGTGAATCTCCATGGAACACAGTTTCAGGAACGCGGCTCAGGGAAGCAGAGACGGCCATCAGCGGTTGCGGCATGCGGGGCAGATCCCGGCCACGGCCCGCGGGGCAGACCCCGGCCACGGCATGCGGGGGACAGAACCCGGCCACGGCACGCGGGGCAGAACTCCGGCCACGGCACGCGGGGCAGAGTCCCGGCCACGGCACGCGGGGCAGACCCCGGCCAAGGCACGCGGGGCAGAACCCCGGCCACGGCACGCGGGGGCAGACCCCGGCCACGGCACGCGGGGCAGAGTCCCGGCCACGGCACGCGGGGGCAGAGTCCCGGCCACGGCACGCGGGGGCAGACCCCGGCCACGGCACGCGGGGGCAGAACCCGGCCACGGCACGCGGGGGCAGAACCCCGGCCACGGCACGCGGGGACAGGACCACGGCCACGGCACGCGGGGGCAGACCCCGGCCACGGCACGCGGGGGCAGACCCCGGCCACGTCACGCGGGGACAGACCCCGGCCACGGCACGCGGGGCAGAACCCCGGCCACGGCACGCGGGACAGGGCCCCGGCCACGGCACGAGGGGGCAGACCCCCGGCCACGGCACGCGCGGGCAGAACCCGGCCACGGCACGCGGGCAGAACCCCGGCCACGGCACGCGGGGCAGAGTCCCGGCCACGGCACGCGGGACAGGGCCCCGGCCACGGCACGCGGGGGCAGACCCCGGCCACGGCACGCGGGGCAGAGCCCCGGCCACGGCACGCGGGGCAGAACCCCGGCCACGGCACGCGGGGCAGAGTCCCGGCCACGGCACGCGGGGCAGACCCCGGCCACGGCACGCGGGGCAGAACCCCGGCCACGGCACGCGGGGACAGACCCCGGCCACGGCACGCGGGGCAGAGTCCCGGCCACGGCACGCGGGGGCAGACCCCGGCCACGGCACGCGGGGGCAGGGCCCCGGCCACGGCACGAGGGGGCAGGCCCCGGCCACGGCACGAGGGGGCAGGCCCCGGCCACGGCACGCGGGGGCAGGCCCCGGCCACGGCACGCGGGGGCAGACCCCGGCCACGGCACGCGGGGCAGAACCCCGGCCACGGCACGCGGGACAGGGCCCCGGCCACGGCACGAGGGGGCAGACCCCGGCCACGGCACGCGGGGCAGAGCCCCGGCCACGGCACGCGGGGGCAGAGCCCCGGCCACGGCACGCGGGGGCAGACCCCGGCCACGGCACGCGGGGCAGAGTCCCGGATGTTTTGAAACTCTTAAGAGGAGCTGGCTCTATGGCAAAATGGTTATGTGCCACTGAAGAGAAGCTGGATCCCACATGACTGCTGTGGTTTGAATCTCTGGCCTGGTAAACCTGAAACAAACCAGGCATGTGTGCAAGTACCCAAGATCTGACGGACAGAGAATGGAATTTCATGATTGTAGCGTGACCAGACCTTGTGGAGGGTGCTCATCTCTCTTTCTTTCTCTCTTTCACGTGTGTGCTCACATACTCTTATCATGAATAAAGAAAAACAAGGGGACCAGCAGATGGCCTAATGGTTACATCGCTGGACTCCCACATGGCCAACCACAATTCGAGTCTTGGACCCACTAGCTTCAAACTCACTGTGGGCGCGTGTGCATGCATGCCCAGAGTTGCTAGAGGAGAATGGAGGAGAAGGGATTATGGCATGGCCATCCCTCCTGGGGAGTGATTTCTCGTTTTTATCTCTCTGTCTCCGGCAAGTGCATGCGCCCTATAGCAAAAAATCTCTTTTAAAGGAAATAAAAGAAAAAGAAAAAGAAAAACAGAAACAAACTCTTAAGTATAAGATCCTGGCATAAGGATTGACGTACAGATTAATGGAATAAAATTGGGAGACCAGAGGGATCAGCATGTAACTTAATGGTTATGTCACTGGACTCCCATGTAGTCTACTGCAGTTCAAGTCCTGGGCCCAGCGACTTAGAAACTTATGCCAGGTGTATGTGTGTATGTGTGCATGCCCAAAATCCCAAGAGGAGAATGGAGAAGGGATTGCCCTGTGACCATCTCCCCTGTGGGGGTGATTTCTCACTTTTTATCTCTTTGTGTCTCCAGTGAGTGCATGTGTCCTATAGCAAAAAACTCTCTTTAAAAATAAAGTGTTGAATGGTTGACATGAGGGATATGCTGTTACCTTGATTTAATCACTAGATTTTACATTGTATTCTTGTACTATAGATCACATTGTACCCCATAAGTATATACAATTATATCACAATAAAAATAACATTTTAAAGATAGTGAAACTCCTGGGGTTGGCAGGTGGCTTGGTGGTTAAGGAGGCTGGACTCCCACATGGCTGACCATGGTTCAAGTCCTGAACCTGGTGGGTTGCTTTCTCATTTTCCATCTCTCTCTCTCTCTCTCACACACACACACACACACACACACACACACACACTCTCACTCTCACTCTATCCCTTTCTGGTCAAATTTAACTAACTAAATAAATAAATAAAAAGTTAAATAAACTATTTCTTAAAATACTGAAACTCCCACTATCTTTGGACTCCTTAGCTTTAAGAACAGTAGCATCCGATGATGTCTTTTATTCTTTATGAAGAAGTCTTTTTTGGAAGAGATCAGACAGTTCCCAGGAAAACACTTATAAATACTGATACTTAGTATCTCTCTCTCTCTCTCTCTTGTTTTTTTGCTGTAGGGCGTATGTGCTTGCTAGAGAGAAACAGAGAGGGAAAGTGAGAAAGCACTCTCCAGTGGGGGATGGCCATGCTGTAATTCCTTTTCTGTTCTTTCAGGATTTTGGGCACACATGTACACATGCTTAGTGTGTTTTTCAAGCTACTAGGTCCGGGACTTGAACCACTCAGTTGGACATGTGGGATGCAGATGCCTTACACACCATACTACTGGCTAGCCCTATTTGGATATTCTCAATGTAACAACAGCCAGCATTCCATGTCAGATGCTCTGCAGTGAAACTTACTAGTTACCATGTTGGGGAGGTTCTTACCACTCATTTGTTAAGACTTTTTTCCTTTAAGAATTAGAAATGGCATGGACTTCTCAATAGCTATACCAGAAATGAGAGACAGTGAAGCAGTGCCCTCAAAATTCTAGCCTAGAACCAGTCATATGCGCAGTCAAGTGTGAAGACAAAATAAAGATATTTTGGAGCATATCAGATCTCAAAAAATTAATTCCATTCATCCTCCTTAGGAAGCTACTGAAGGGATATTGGATATGCCCACCAAAATGAGGGAGCATAGGAGGATACAGGGTGATTATAACCTTAAATTGTTACTTTTTTTTCCTTGGGTGGGGGGCAGGATCTCATGACATGATCCTGTTGCTCCAGCCTCCCAGTTAGCTAAGATTATAAGTGCTTGCATGCCCGATGTGTTTAGCTTGGGAACTGAACCTGGGCCTCCCATGTGGTTTACAGCTTCTTTAGTGGTGGTGCTGTGTGCCACCACAGCTGGGCCTGATTGCATCTTTATATATAAAGGGAAAGGCAGAGAAAGGCAAAAGTAAGTCCTGGGACAGTAAACCTGAAAAGCAAACCAGTCCAAGGTAGAAATTGATGAAATTCTATGCAAGCCTTAGGTATTTTTTTCTTGGGAGAGGATCTGTGTTGGTACTCTTATTTACAAATGACTAAACCAAATTTGTGAAAAGGCACTGCCAGCAATAAATATTATCATCTTTTTAAGTATTAGGTAATTTTGTAGATTGGAGAAATGGCATGTTAAAATTTTTTTGGATTTTGGGGGCTGGCAGGTGGCATGATGGTTAAGGGTACTGGATTCCCACATGGCCAACTGTGTTTTGAGTCCTAGACCTGGCGGCTTGCTTTCTCTTTCTCCCTCTCTCTCTCAGCAAATTAAAATAAATGAATAAATAAATAAATAATTCTTTAATTTTTTTTTTAATTTTTGGATTTGAAGGCTGGCCGCATGTCCTATTGGTTATGGGAACCACATCCCACATGGCTGGCTGTGGTTTGAGTGCTGGCACTAGCAGCTTGAAAAACACTCCAGATATGTGTGTATGGATGTCCATATGTGTGCTCCAAATCCCAGTGGGATGGAGAAGGGCATGACCATGTCCCATGGGGGGGGTGGTGCGTTCTCTCTCTCTCTCTCTCTTTTTTGATGAGCACATGCACCCTCTGAGGGACCAGCAGTTGGTGTAATGGCTATGTTGCTGGACTCCCACGTAGTCGACCGCAGTTCAAGTCCTGGACCCGGTGGCTTAAACTCACGCTGTGTGTGTGTGCATGTGTGCCCAAGATCCCGAGAGGAGAATGGAGGAGAAGGGATTGTGGTGTGGCTATCCCCTCTGGGGGGGTGATTTCTCTCTGTCTCTCTGTTTCTCTCTGTCTTTCTGGTAAGTGCATGCGCCCTATAGCAAAAACCCTCTCAAAAAAAAAAAAAAAAAGTACATGAAAGTGTTTTTATTAGTGAGGCTGATTACTTTTACTGTTGGGAACTCTTTTCTTCTGCTTTTGTCAGTTACCTTGTGGCTTTATTGCTAAGATACAGAAACACAGAAGTTTTAGAGTTGGCTGAGATCCAAGTAATTAATTACCTTAACATGGGGTATGTAGACCTTAAAGTCTGTGGATTGGCTCCAGGTGGTCACTGTGTAGAGGCCCCTGGTTTTATTTAAGATTGTATATGTGGACACTTTTTCCCCGTGGGTCTGACATAGGGTCCAGTATCCCCATATCACAGAAAAAGCAGCGCAGAAAAGTTAAATGGCTTACTCTCAAGTGGTTTTTTGACGTCTATTTTGATGTGCATTCCACTATGATACGTCTTCAAAGTTCTGGATTAGTACAGTTTTGGCTACAGGATCATATTAAAATTTATTGAGTAGTATGTATAACAATTAATATGAATCTGAGAATGGATAGTGATTTCTCTTAAGTGGTATGCTGACAGGTGGCATGGTGGTTAAGGTACTGAATTCCCACATGGCTGACTATAGTTCGAGGCCTGGACCCAGAGGCCTGAAAAATCATGTTTGTATGTACTCTAAATCTCAGGAAAAGAATGGAGGAGAAATTGTGGTGTGACCATCCCCTCTGGGGGTGGTGGTAATGTCTCACTTTCCCTCTCTCTGTCTATCTCTGTCTCTTTCTGGAAAGCACACAAAGACCCTATGGCAAAAACCAAAAGCAAAACCTTAAAGTTAAACAATGTGACTAACCTAAAATGGACATTTCATAAGAGTTCTTGGCGTCACGGAGACTAAGAATTTTATTCTCTTCTGTTTGTGAAGAAAAGAATTGTGTAAAACAATTTGAGAACATTACTAAAGAGTTTAAGTTTGGGGCCAGGCGTATGGCCTAGTGGTTAAGGCAACTAGATCAAATCCCACATGACCAACCATCCAGCTCTAGTCCTGGACCTGGTTATTTGAGAAACACACTGGGAACGTGTATGTACATACTCAAAAATCCCAATAGTATGGAAAAATGGATGAGAGGTAATTGTGGTGTGAGCATGCCCCATGGGGAATGCTCCTTCTAGAGCTCTCTGTTTCTCTGCCTCTGGCAAGCGCATATGCCCTATGGCAAAATTAAAAAAAGAAAGTCTCTCTCTCACAAACACAATACACACATTTTATATTGTTTTTGGAACTATTGAAGAATGAATATTTAGGGACAACTTTGGTTGTGTGTTTTTTAGTTTATTCTTTGAGTAAGAGAGAGAGAGAGAGAGAAACCTTGACAGGGTCCTGATACTGCAGTTCACTTTCAGCCTTCAGCTGGCCCCAGTCCATGGGCTGGTGTGTGTGCCTGGGGAGGCCTCTGGACTTGAAGTGGGAACTTGCTATGTGGGATTGCCTTGCAGAGAGCTTGGCGTTTTCTTTTCTTTTTTTGAGAAGTTTTTGCTAAAGGGCATGTGCGGTCATCAGAAAGACAGACAGAGAGATAGAAAGCAAGAAATCATCCCCCTGGGGAAATGGCCACACTGCAATCCCTTCTCCTCCATTCTCCTCTCGGGATCTTGGGCACTCATGCACACGCGCCTGGCCTGAGTTTAAGCCCCTGGGTCCGGGACTCGAACTGTGGTCGGATACATGGGAGTTCAGCGACATAGCCGTTATGCTAACTGCTGGTCCTGAGCTTGGCGTTTTACAGCTGTAAAACTATGACCCATCTGGCCCAACTTGGGATTGTTTGATCTACTATGTTGAAATCTTTTCTAAAATGTAAGTCCCCTTCTTCTGTCCTAGTTAATAGTATCTTTATTGACTCTTTAGAATCTTGCAGTTTGGATGTCAGTTTAAATGCATTTTAGCATTAAAGCCTTAAGGAACATAGGAAGTTGGATTGAATACCTATTAAATGCTCTTGGGCTTTTAGTAAATTTTTGAGATAAAGCTTAAGGACTGCTATAGGCCTTGGTGATGGTAAATAACTTTCTGTTAGATTAGCAACTGCTGACCTTAATGCTATGTTTTATCTCTTATTAGGCTGAAGCCTACTTGGGGGCAGGGATTTATTTTACAAAATTTGTTTCAAACATGTAAGGGAAATTTAAAGCTTATTAAATAATGAAACCCGAGTTTGAATCATTAGGATGTACTTAAGGTCGCAGTGATTGTCAATTTTGTATTGTTTAAAAAATTCTGACTATAGGACTGGCCCCACAGTGCAGTGGTTAGGTGCTGTGTGCACTGGGGAGCTGGATCCTACATGGTCAACCCCAGGCGATTTGAATCCTGGCTCCTGTGGCTAGAACCACATGCTGGGCACATCTGTGTGTGTACCCAAAATCCTGACAGGAAGAAGGAATTGAGGAAAAAGGATTGTGGTGTGATTATGCCCCATTGGGAGGTACTTTGTTTCCCTCTCCCCCTCCCCACTTTCTGGCAAGCATATGCGCCCTCTGGCAAAAACAAAAAACCCTGATTACAAAATATTTTTAGAAATTTTGAAAATTACCATGAAGTACTAGAAAAATTAAACATTACCTAGAGATTACCTTGCATTTCTTTTTTTTTTGAGAGGTTTTCGCTAGAGGGCGCGTGCGCTCGCCGGGCAGACAGAGACAGAGAGATAGAAAGCGAGAAATCACCCCCCAGGGGGGATGGCCACGCTGCAATCCCTTCTCCTCCATTCTCCTCTGGGATCTTGGGCACGCACGCACACGCGCCCAGCGTGAGTTTAAGCCGCCGGGTCCAGGACTTGAACTGCGGTCGACTACGTGGGAGTCCAGCGACATAGCCATTACGCTAACTGCTGGTCCCCATTTCTTAATGTACATGAACATTTTTCTTTTTTAATGTGGCCCAACAATATGTGTGTTTTTTTAAAAGCATAATTTAATTTATAATTAATTTTGAATTTTACCAGAGCGAGACAGAGTGAGAGAGAGAGAAAGTGAGAAGGCAGGCCATCAGGCCCAGGACTCCAACCATGGTCAGCCATTTAGGAGTCCAGTGCCTTAACCACCATGCCACCTGTGGCTCTGCAATGTGTTTTAATATGGAAGTTCCTTTCTTTTTCTATGTTTAAAAACAGATTTATATTGGTACACAGTTGAGGGATTTATTTTTTTTGCCTCTACCCTCTATTTTGAAGTTCTTAACTTTGTGAACTGGGAGGTGGGAAAGATTAGAGCTGCCTTGGGGTAAGTGTTATTTGACTTGAACTATGGAGAACTAGACTTGGGGCTTGTTTTGATATTGCGATTAATTCGAACTGACTTGAAACAAGTTGTCACACACTCTTTATGTCTTTTTGTACATGAGTTAAAAAAAAAAATTGCCAGAGGGCAGTGTGTGCTTGTCAGGGGAAGGGGGAGAGAGACGGAAAGGAAAAAGGATGAACTGCTCTCCAGTGGCGCTTGGTCACCTCACAGTCCCTTCTCTTCCAGTCCTCTACCTGTTGGAGTTTGGGTCACACATACATACATGCCCAACATGTTTCCAAGCCTGTGGGGCTGAGATTTTGTGAATTGGTCATGTGGGATCTAGTTCCTTTAACCAGTAGGTTCTGGGGCTGGCCTTTTTGTACATAATTTTACTTCTCATTTTTCCACCCTACATTGCTCATGTGTTTGGGGGAGGGGAAAAGTGAGAAATCACTCCCCAGGGATATGGCTATGCCAAAATCCCTTCTCCATTTTCCTTTTAGGATTGTGGGCCCCACTTACACATGCCCAGTATGTTTTTCAAGTCCTTGAGACTTGGACCATGCAGTCAGCTGTGTGGAATCAGTCACCTTAATCTCCCCTTCACTAGCTGGTCCCTACATAATTTAAAAAGTTTAAAAACTGGGACCAGCAGTTAGCATAATGGCTATGTCACTGGACTCCCATGTAGTTGACTGCGGTTCGCGTCCCGGACCCTGTGGCTTAAACTCACGCCGGGCGCATGTGTGTGTGTGCCCAAGATCCCTAGAGGAGATTGGAGCAGAAGGGGCGTGGCCATGCCCCCGGGGGGTGATTTCTCGCTTTCTGTCTCTCTGTCTCTCTCTGTCTTTCTGGCAAGCGCATGCGCCCTATAGCAGAAACCTCTCCAAAAAAAAAAAAAAAAAGTTTAAAAACTTTTGTGGGCCAGCAAGTGGCATAGTGGTTAAGGCACTGGATTTTCACATGGCTGACTGTGGTTTGAGTTCTGGGTCCAGTGGTTTAAAAATCAAGCCAGTTGTGTATGTATGTTGACACCTGCTTAAGTAGAGGGTGCTTATGGTTTGCCTACCTCTCCATTTCCTTTCCCATTTGTAACTTTTATCCTGCTTTTCCTTTTGGGAACCTCTCCTACCCTACTCTCCGTCCAGGTTAATCCAGTGACCAAAGCTCATTCCCTAGGCTCAAGCTGTTCTAATTTGCAGGTGGTTGAGAAGCATGAATGAAATCAAAGTAAAGTACAAAGTTATGTGTGGTGAGGGGAAGAAAAGGAATGTCTAAGGTCAGATTGTACAATGACTTACTTAAATGATAGGCTGAGGAGTCTGGATTTTGTCCAGTCGGTAGTCAGGTGTTAGTATAACATTTCCCAGCAAGGGAGGACCCTTGGGTTTATAATTGATTGCATCATTTCTCCTTGTCCAGTTGATTGTCAGGCCCTCATCTTTTTTTCTTTTAAATTTATTTTGACCCATTCCTTCCTTTTCCATTTTAACTCGTTCAGCTACCATAATTCAGTCCTTTTGACATCAGATTGAGATTCTTGCTGCAGTTCACAAATGATTTCTCTTCTTGGAGTCCTTTCTCCTGTAGCCCATTCTGACATCACTATCAGAATATTTTAAAGTGTCTTTTTTTTTTTTTTTTTTTTTTAATTTTTGCCAGAGAGCATGTGTGCTTGCCAGAGAGAGACAGAGTCATGGAAAGAGACTAAAAAAGTGTGAAAGCACTCCCCCCCACCCATGGGGAATGGTCATGCCACAGTCCATTCTCTAGTTTTTTCTCCTTTTGGGATTTTGGACAAGTATGCACATGTTTGGTGTGTTTCTCAAGCCACAAGGTTCAGGACTCAAACCATGCCGTTGTCTGTGTGAGATCCAGCTGCCTTAACTACCATGCCACAGGCTGGCCCAAGAAACCTTTAGTAGCTCACTGTTGACGGGATCAGATCAATGCGCTCAGCTTGTTACTCAAGCCATTCCAAAAATTAACCCCAGTCTGTCTTTTAAGCCTTAATCTTTTTTCCTTTATTTAGCCTAGGTCCTAGCAAAGTTGCAGTGTTTCTTTTCATTCTCTCACATATCTTGTACTTCCCATCTTTTAATTTAATAAAATATTTATTTAATATTCTTCTTCTTAAGTTTGACGAGAGAGAGAGAGAGAGAGAGAGAAAGCTACCAGATCTGGGACTCGAACCATGGTCGGTCATATGGGAGTCTGGTGCCGTAACCACTATGCCACCTGCCAGCCCCTCTCATCTTTTTTTTTTTTTTTTTTACGTTTTTTAAATTTTTGTTAGAGCATGTGTGTGCTCTTTAGAGAGACTGGGAGACAGAAAGCGAGAAATCACATGCCCCCGCCTCCTAGGGAGGATGATTATACCACAGTCCCTTTTCCTCCATTCTCTCTCAGGATTTTTGGCATGCATACACTCGCACCCCGCATGAGTTTAAGTCACTGGGTTCAGTACTTGAACTCTTGAACTGTGGTTAACTACATGGGAGTCCAGTGACTTAACCATTACACTATCTGTTAGCCCTTCCCCTCTCATCTTTTAATGTTTTTGTTTATTTCTTACTCCTAGATGGTCCGTCCTTTTTTTTGTTTGTTTTTAATTTTTTTTTTTCTGGAGAGGTTTTTGCTATAGTGCAGTGTGTGCTCACCAGAAAGAGAGATACAGAGAGCCATAAAGTGAGAAATCACTCTTCCAGGGGGGATGGCTACGCTGCAATCCCTTCTCTTCCATTCTCCTCTCAGGATCTTGGGCACACATGCACACACGCCCAGTGTGAGTTTAAGACACTGGGTCCAGGACTCGAACCCCGGTCGAGTACATGGGAGTCCAGTGACATAGCCATTATGCCAATTGCTGGTCCCCTAGATGGTCCTTTCTGTAGTCTCAGTTTTTTCTTTCCTTTTTAAAAAAAGATTTATTTATTTAATTTCATTTGTTATTATTTATTTATTTACTTTGGGAGAGGTTTTTGCTATAGGGTGCATGCGCTCGCCAGAAAAGACGGAGAGACAGAAAGCAAGAAATCACCCCCCCAGGGGATGGCCACGCCACAATTTCTTCTCCTTCATTCTCCTCTAGGGATCTTGGGCACACAGGCACATGCGCCCGGCATAAGTTTAAGTCACCGGGTCCAGGACTTGAACCGCAGTTGACTACATGGGAGTCCAGCGACATAACCATTACGCTAACTGCTAGTCTCTCTACTTTCTTTTTGAAATTGTTTCCTCTGTCTGTTTTTATCTTTTTTTCCTAAGTTTTTTTTTTTTTTTTTTTTTGGCCATAGGACATGTGTGCTCACCAGAGAGAGAAATACACACACACACACACACACACAGAGGGGAAAGTGAGAAATCACCCCCCGGGAGAATGGCCATGCAGTAATCCCTCTCCACTCTCTGCGTGGAATTTTTGGGCACACACGCACACATCTTGTCAAGATTTTCAAGCTGCTGGGTCTCGGCCTTGAACTGTGGTTGGCTATGTGACAGTCTAGTGCCTTAACCGTTATGGTACCTGCTGGCCCCCCTCTTTCTGCTTTTAAGGGCCCATGATCAACTCCTAATACCTGGATATAGTGGAATCTGTCTCTAGAGATTCTCTTTTGTTATAATAATAAGTGCCATGTATCCTTCCCTATTTGCCAAATTTTAAGAAATTATTTACCCAAGTCATTTCACTTAATCCTCCAAGTAATACAGTGAAATAGGTGATTACAAATATTATTGTCATATCTTCATCAGAAAACCTCTCTAATCTCAGAGAGGTTAAGTAATTTGTTCAAGGACTCACAGCTGATGAAGTGTAAGGGCTCTGAAATGTGAATTTGAATGTGTTTTACTCTGGTCTCTAAACTCTATTACACTTTCTAAATAGTTTTTGTCTCTTGTCAGAGAGGTTGGGGGGGGGTCTTTGAATATATATACATATATCCTCTCTCTCTTTTTTTTTCCCGATACTTTTCCCCTAAGCAGTTACTTTCTGTTGTATGTTTTCCTTTAGTTAGAAAAAGTGTAGACAAAGTGTGTGTGACTTAGGACAAGGTTTAAGGTTAAATAGACTGTGTTTTGAATTAAGAGAGATTACATATGTGTATTTTTTCCTTGCCCGTTTCTCTTTCCCACAGCTACTTGAGTGTAAATCAGTGGAGATCCATTTGGTTTAACTGGTGTGCATTCCCTAGATGGCCCATGTTAGGAGTATGCTGGGGCATGGTCAGTTATTAACTATGTAGTGTGGATTTCACAGGGTGCTTTGGCCAGTCTAACTTCAGACAGCTGAGCTAATGGAGAACTTTGTGACTAATGTGCCAACAGTCAAAACTTCTGGAGATTAAAAGCTTTGCCCTTTTTTTAAAAAAAAAAAAAAAAAGAGAGAGAGAGAAAGAGAGAGAGAGAGAGGCTTAGAGTAACCCTAGTGTGATGGGTGTTAATAGATGATGAGAATCAGTATGTGATAGTGAAGTGCGACTTTACTGGGTGACCTCATGTTGCTAAGCCTCTCTAATCTCTAATTTCCTTCTGTAGAGTGGGAAGAATAATAGTAGTACAGAGAATTTAACAAGCTAATCCGTATAAAGTGCTTGGCACAATGGCTGAGAAATACCCAATATTAGTTATTATTGTGCAAATACTTCCTACTTCAAATAAAGAGAATGAAAATGAGGACAGAAGTAGAATTTTGGGTCTTTTTAAATGTCTCTTTTTTGTTGGTTTGTTTTGTGTTTGTGTGTGTGGTTGGTTGGTTTTGGGAGTAGGGGGCAGTTAAGCATTTTGTGTTCCAGAAGTGTAGATCATAGGAGCTGGGCTGGTTTTCTGTCAGGGGTGGTTAATTCCTGTCTGGGCTCTGGACCTTTGTTCTTTCAAGTACCTCTTTCCTCCTCTTTAATAACTTACATATCTACACATCTCTCATCTTGAAAAGTCCTTCTTTAGGCCATTTCCTTTAACTCTTGCATTCTGTTCAGGTCTGGCAGTTAGAAGAGAGTAGTCTACTGTCATTTAGAGACACTAAAAGATGTCTCTCTTCACCTTTTAGTGGGACACTAATCCAGTCTTCCCCAAATAGTCTTAAGAGGTGCTTTTATTTTTACTTTTATTTACTTATTTTCCAGAGGTCACATATGCTCACTAGAAAGGGATTGGGGGGGGGGAGAAGACTGAGAATGAGAACGAGAGTGAGAGAGCAATACCCTCTAATGTGGTATAGTCACACCGCAGTCTTTTTTTCCTTCATTTCTCCATCCTGGCAGGATTTAGCGCACGCATGCACACATGTCTGGCCTGTTTTTCAAGCTGCGAGGCCTGGAAATCAAATTGCAGTCAGCCATGTGGGATCCGGCCCCCCCCCCCCAACTGCTGTGCTACCATGCTGGCCCACAAAGCTGTTCTTGCTGAGCGTGCTGGTGCTCTAGTTGGTAAAGATAACAGACTTCTGTGTTACCATCTTTTTTTTTTTTTTTTTTTTTTTTTTTTTTTTTTTTTTTGAGAGGTTTTTGCTGTAGGGTGCGTGTGCTCGCCAGAGAGAGAGAGAGAAACAGAAAGTGAGAAATCATCCCCTGGGGGGATGGCCATGCTGCCATCTCTTCTCCATTCTCCTCTTGGGATCTTGGGCACGCACGCACACGCACCTGGCATGAGTTTAAGCCACTGGGTGTGGGATTTGAACTGCGGTTGACTACATGGGAGTCCAGCGACATAGCCGTTACATCAACTGCTGGTCCCTCTCTGTTAACATTTTTGACCTCATTACTTCATTTGACTAATATAAGGGGGCTTCAGAAAGTTTGTGGAAAATGTAACTAAAGTACAAGTTTATTTTGGTGTAAAATACTGAAATCCAAGAATAGTTTTCATAATATTCGTTTCAACTAAGTTTTTGAAGACTCCTGGTTGTTCTTCAGACACCCTGGAGCTTGTTGGGTGCTGGTAAAAGCAGGGCCTCTGGGGATGTGTTTTAAGTTCTTCCCAGTCATGCAGAGGAAAGTCCTTATCCAGAACCTTCAAGGATCATGTTCTTGTCATTAACAGTTCAGCTAGCTCTGGGTACTTCTTGCAATTTTTAAATGACAGTTTAACCCATTTATGATGAATTTGTTTTATCTCTGGTGGACTGTCATTTGTCTCCCTCTTGCCCTCCTCCCCTCCATAGTTTTCTGAGAGTCTTTACATATAAATTTTTAGGCTTGACAGTGTTAACAGAGTTCTCTTGCTTTACTGCTTACACCTAACCTGTTGCACCAGTTTGGGTGTGGTGGCAGGAACTATTAATAATTTCATGTGTTTTGGCAGGTAGCTCTCTGCACTTTCAGAGTAGCAGGCTCCCTTTCTTTTCTGACATTAAATTTGAGTAGGGTGGTGTGTGTCTGTGTGTGTGTGTATGTGTGTGTCTGTGTGTGTGATTGGCTGATAATCTCTCAAATGAGTTTTTACTCGTGCAGGCACAAACACTTTGGGAAACCTCTTGTACAAAATAAACAAATCTCTTTTGGAATTTTTACTTAGTCTACACTAACTTAATTTTGAGTACTTCATGGCAAAAGCAGATGACCGTTCTTTCCAAACATGTCAAGTGACTGGTCTGTCATTCACTGGCCTCTTGTAAAACCACCCTGTTCACTGAGGTTAGGCTTACAGTTAATCTTCATATTATGAGAGCATTTCCAGGGTCAAATTGTTATGTAATTGAAATACAGGTAGTTTCAAGCCTCTTAGTATGGCGCGTGTTTAAGCTACTAAATAGCTCCTTCTGGGTACTTTTTGATTTTCCTCTTGTGATACCCAGGTCATTCTTCTAAACCTAACAGTGTTATTGCCTTCCTGTTTTCTCTTTTTTCTTTCTTTTTTTTTGGAGAGGTTTTTGCTATAGGGTGCGTGTGCTCACCAGACAGACAGAGAGAGACAAAGAGACAGAAAGCGAGAAATAACCCCCCCAGGGGGGATGG
Organism: Tupaia tana; assembly: GCA_026018925.1. Taxonomy (NCBI): domain Eukaryota; kingdom Metazoa; phylum Chordata; class Mammalia; order Scandentia; family Tupaiidae; genus Tupaia; species Tupaia tana. Next base: position 56,252,869 of record JAKSZU010000011.1, on the reverse strand, counting down.
CCACACCGCAATCCCTTCTCCTTTCTCCTTTCGGGATCTTGGGCACGCACACACACGTTCCCGGTGTGAGTTTAAGCCACCGGGTCTGGGACTCGAACCGTGGTCGACTACATGGAGTCTAGTGACATAGCCATTACTACGCTAACTGCTGATCTCGCCTTCCTGTTTTCTCTACATCTTCCCCTGAGCCCAAGCCTTTACTTTCTCTGCAGCAGCCTAGTTCTCATGGTAACTATTTTTCTTACAGTCAAGTCACCAAATTAATTTCTCATAGATTTCATGTCAAAATACTTATTTTTCTTAAGCTAGTTTTCCTTAGTGAGTATTTTAGGCTTTTCCTGTAGATGGTTTCTAGAAGGTTGCTATGACCACCATTGTACCACTAAAGCTATGCTCTAGATGGTTTCTGAATTACCTTTCTTTGGTTGTAGAAAGTTAGTTTACCTGTTTATTACTGAAGGCACACTATAGGAAGATGGGTTTCTTTTCTGATGGACTAAATGAAATTGGCAAAAGTTGTGAAACTGGGAGACTAGCAGATGCTGTAATGGTTACGTTACTGGACTCCCAAATGGTTGACCCAGAATCCTAGATCCAGAGGCTTGAAACTCATGCTGGGCACATGTGTGTGTGTCCACAAAATCCCGAGAGGAGAATGGAGAAGAGATTGTGGCTTGACCATTACCCCCAGGGCATTATTTCTCACTTTCTGTCTCTCTGTCTCCCTCTGTTTCTCTGGCAAGCACACATGCCCTATAGCAAAAATCTCTCTTTAAAAAAAAAAAAAAAAGGTTGTGACACTGGGAAGATAATAGATATATTAGCCAAACCCACTGCTATTACTCTATTAGTACTTTGAGGAAAAGTGGAAAAAATTTGTAGTAGAAACAGTTCTGGATCCATTAGGAATTTCTAGACCTATCCTTCAACAGAAAATTAACTTCATTTTATCTGATAAAAGCAGTGAATATAAGAGGTGCTGTCAAGTTGGTCAGTACTTTGTCATTGTACTGACGAGTACGAGTCACTTGGCTCGTTGACTTCTGTCTCAGTTTTTTGTTTAAGATTATTTTATTTAACTTTATGTATGTATGTATGTATTTTAATTTGTCTAGGGGGTGGGGCGGGGAGAGAGAGAGAGAGAAAGCTGCCAGGTTTAGGACTCGAACTGCGGTTGGCCATGTGGGAGTTCAGCACCTTTACCACCATGCCACCTGCTGGCCCCAACTTCTGTCTTAAGTTTTTTTTTTTTTTTTTTTTTTTTTTTTTTTGGAGAGGTCTTTTGCTATAGGGCGCGTGCGCTCGCCAGACAGACAGAGAGAGACATAGAGACAGAAAGCGAGAAATCACCCCCCAGGGGGGATGGTCACGCTGCAATCCCTTCTCCTCCATTCTCCTCTCGGGATCCTGGGCACGCACGCACACGCGCCCGGCGTGAGTTGTAAGCCACCGGGTCCAGGACGCGAACCGCGGTCGACTACGTGGGAGTCCAGCGACATAGCCATTATGCTAACTGCTGGTTCCCATCCTGTCTTAAGTTTTTAAAGGGTAGTTTTTTTTTTCTTTTAAAAAAGTTTATTTCATTTATTACCATTATTTTTATTTTTAAAAAATTTGACCAGAGAGAAAGAGAAGAAAAGTGAGAAAGCAGGCCACCAGGTCTGAGACTCGAATCACGGTTGGCCAAATGGGAGTCCAGCACCTTATACACCATGCCACCTGCTGGCGCCAAGCAGTCATTTTCTAGTGCCTGAACTCTTGTGTTCAACCCCCCAGGCCCCCTGAGAAGGTTTTTTCCTCTGTCAGTTATGGAAGGAAATGTTTAGGCTTTGAGTAAATTGTTCAGCCTGAAGGGATATGTTTTTTTCCTCAATTCTTTTAAGGTTGTTTAACAATATTCTGTTATAATTAATCTAAATAATCCATTTGCCAATCCATTTAGGTTATTCACACTAATTTGGCTATTTTCTGGTTTTAATCTGTGAAAGAGGGCTGAAAAGTCTCTGGTAAGTCTGCCTCTAGGTCTGTACCCAAATATTGTCCAAAAGTTTTAAAAAATCTTGGTGATTATGGGGACCAGCAGTTGGCGTAATGGCTATGTTGCTGGATTCCTGTGTAGTTGACGGCAGTTCAAGTCCCTGACCCGGGTGTGTGTGTATGCATGCCCAAGATCCTGAGAGGAGAATGGAGGAGGGATTGTGGTGTGGTCATCCCCCCCCCCCTCCCCCCCCGTGGGGTGGTTTCTTGCTTTTGGTCTGTCTCTGTCTTTCTGGTGAGCGCACACATCCTATAGCAAAAAACCTCTTTAAAAAAATCTTCTGATTATTGGAGACCAGCAGGTGGCGTGGTGGTTAAGGCGCTGGACACTCCCACATGGCTGACCAGGGTTCGAGTCCTGAATCTGGTGGCTTGCTTTCTCACTTCCTCTCTTTCTCACTCTCACTCTCACTCTCTGTCTCTCTCTGGTCAAATTAAAAAATAAATGAATGAATAAATAAAATAAATAATTATTAAAAAATCTTCTGATTATTAATGATATTGCTTGCTATTTTGGATTTTGGTTCAGTCTACTTTGATAAAGACTTCTGGGTTGGCCTGAAGCACTTTCCTTTCTTTAGCTTTCTTCTGATTAGTGATATCTGACCCTCATGAGGGTCCCAACTTGTTTTATGAAACCATCTTTGACTTTCTGTTAGGGAAACTAGTACTCTCTAAGTTTGGGACGTTCTGGTATGCCTTGGAATATAGGTGTCTGAAAATATTGTAAACTCCTCAGAAATCTTCAGTTTTCAGTGGACTAGGGAATTTTGCCCAAGACCAGGGTTTACTTTATTTTTAAGAATTATTTTATTTAACTTTATTTATTTATATTTGACCAGAGAGGGACAGAGCAAGAAAGAGAGAGTGAGGAAAGAGAAAATGAGAAAGCAAGCCACTAGGTCCCAGACTCAAATCGCGGTCGGCTATGTGGGAGTCCAGCACCCTTAACCACCATGCCACCTGCTGATCCCAAAGACCAGGGTTTAAAAACAATAGTATGACCTTATTTTTGAAGAGTGAAAGTTAAGTCTTAAATGGAAATTGTAGGACTGTATGTCTCCTACTTCTGTGGGTGCTCTTTAACAGAGAAAGAAATGAGACCATGATGTCTAAGTCAGGAAGATATTAGTGAACTCCATGATGATGAAGAAATTGAGAGAGAAATGTGCGGTCTTCATCTGAAGAGTCAGAAGATGGTAAAGGCTGAGTTTTCCAGACAAGAAGTCAGGGACAGAGAAAGAACTGCCTTTACTTTAGCTTTTGCCAGGGAAATCTTCAAGGAAGTGAATTTTGAGTTATTGAGTTATTAAATGTTTTTGATATAACAGTTTAAGAAGGTAGACTGTTGAACTTTTTAATCTCCTTTGGTTCTAAGGTGTTGTGGGAATATATACCCTTGTTGAACAAGTTTCCCCAAAGTGGTCGGTGCAATTACAAGTTGTCCTTGGTATAATTCTGCCATAGTCTTAGACATGTACTTGAATTTAGACTAATGAATGACATATAAGACTCAGGAGTCATGACAGGACTTGAGTCTTTGAATTGACAGACTTATGATAGACTCTCAAAAGGAAATTTTCTTCACTATTTGCTAGGGAAATGTACATAGAGTACTTAAGAATTTAGACAAACCCAGTAATATACCACCTGCAGTCCTTGTATCTGGCGAGTTTTCTGAGGACTCTATTAGATAAGACATAGGTGGGCTAACAACAGAACATACCCAGAATAGAACTATATTCTTTTTAAAGTCACTCAAATAAGAGACCACATTTCCTTTCCATGTCTACTTGCAAGAAACCAGATGATTCTGAACCAGAAAAAAACCAGAAACTTGTGAGACAGAATAGAACAAACTCAGAGGTGAAATCAGCTGAATCACCATCAGAAGTACCAGAACCAGAGTTCAGTAGGTTCTCAAGCATTGGTGGTCTGTTGGCATCACTGGATGACTCGTGTGACCTCTGTGGGACTTCCAAAACTGGTAAAGGAAGGAAGTATAAAGATGTAGGAGATCAAAGATTGCACACTAATGGAAAAGCTTTATTGCCATTCAGGGTATCTGATCCAGAACAGGGTCCAAGCAGGCTTTCCAAGATGGAAAAGTAGAATAGGTCATTTAAAGTCAAAAGATCATGAACTATCTTTTATTTCATGTTGGATTCCCTTGTAGTTGACTGCGGTTTGAGTCCTGGACTTGGCAGCTGAAAACTCATGCCAGGCTCGTGTTCATGTGTGCCCAAAATCCTGAGAGGAGAATGGAAGAGAAGGGACTGTGGCATGGCCATCCCCCCTGGGGGGTGATTTCTTGCTTTCTGTCTCTGTTTCTCTCTGTCTTCCAGTGAGCACACACGCCTTATAGCAAAAATCTCTCTCTCAAAAAAAACCTCTCTTACTCTTTCAAAAAATAAAAAAACAAAAACAAAAACAAAACAAAAAACCAAATTATTCCCAAACTGAAACTGTATTTATTTTGCCTGTAAATCTGCAGTTTGTGTGGTGTTTGACAGGGTCAGTTAGCCTCTGCTTCACTCAGTCTCAGCTAGGGTAGCTAAACGCTGAGATTATACAATCTGAAAGTTTATTCACAGGTATTTCTGAATGGTGAGCTGGTTGACATCTGGAACTCTCGGCGGAAATACCTAGAAGTGTTTACTCTGTGTTGCCTTTGTCAGTTCCTGAGTGACTAGCTAAAGAGAGAGAGAGCAAGCCAGGTGAAAGTTACATTTTTTATGTCCTGGTCTTGGGAATCATTCAGTCACGTTTGCCTTGTCCTGTTTGTCATGGCAGTAAGGCCTGCATGGTTTCAAGGAGAGGGAACATAGATGATGGGAAAGTGGCATGGTTTGGAAAAAGAACAGAGCAATAGAAATACTGCTGTGACTATTTTAAAAAATACAATCTGAAAAAGAAAACAAGTTGTTTAATAGGAAATCATTTAAATTATAATTAATAGGGACCAGCAAATGGTATAATGATTACATTGCTGGACTTCCACATGGTCAGCTGCAATTTGAGTCCTGGACCTGGAGGCTTAAAACTCATGCTGGGCATGTATGCGTGCATGCCCAAAATCCTGAGAGAAGAATGAAGAACGTCTTGCAGTGTGACCATCTGCCCTGGGGGAGGGTTTCTCGCTTTCAGTCTCTCAGTCTCTCCGGTGAAAGCATGCACCTTATAGCAAAAATCTCTCTCTTTAAAAAAAAAAGATAATTAATAGAGAATGATGTTAGTGCTATCTACTCAAAATTTTCAAAAAGCACATACAAATGAAAATACATGTGTTTTACACAAGAAAGGAAAAAAAAATACCCATTTTCAAATCATATCAAAGCTACCTAAAACTAACTTGCTTTAAATTCTATAATAGAATACCAAAAATACTAAAAATAAAACAATATTCTAGGATTTTCTAAATGTGGAAAATAGGTTTATGTGAACTAAAAATAGTGAAACAGTAAGGTTTTTCATTTTTCACAGATTTTATTATAGTGCCTGTCACTATGATAGATGCTCTTGAGGATGCAGACTCCTAAAAACCTTTTGAAACTACTACAGGAGCCTGCCCTTCAGGATATGTGACCTGAATATTACAGTTTATATAAAAGTGCTTACACTTCAGGATCTTTCCAGTGTCCCAGAGAACTTAAAGAGGATGAATTTCTTAAGCTTTGTCCTGGTGTAGAATGTATGTGTAGGTTTTAGTGGAGAAGTTACTTCTTCAAATGATTCTTGATAGAAAAGAATTTGTATATCAGCTTTAATCTAGGGAGACATTTTATTTTTTTAAAGGGGGATATCTTTCATGTGATACTTTAATATTATTCCTCACTGTTTTTCTGCTTAGTTAAATCTAGGTGAAGATTTTTGTCTGTTTTATAGATATAGTTTTGTCTTTTTTTTAAATGACAAAGTGAGGTTGATTTCAGGTAAGTTTTAAAAATAGAATTTTTTCCTTTATATTAATTGGTAATTGAATGAAAAAAGCCTGTGTCTTGTCTTGTCTTGTCTTGTCTTGTCTGTCTGTCTTCCTTCCTTCCTTCCTTCCTTCCTTCCTTCCTTCCTTCCTTCCTTCCTTCCTTCCTTCCTTCCTTCCTTTCTTTCTTTCTTTCTTTCTTTCTTTCTTTCTTTCTTTCTTTCTTTCTTTCTTTCTTTTTGAGAGGTTTTTGCTTTTGTGTATGTGCATTTGCCAGAGAGACAGAGACAGTGAGAGGGAAAGTGAGAACTCACCCCCCGCTGGGGGTGGGGGGATGGCCATGTCTCAGTCCCTCCTCCTCTGGTCTCCTCTTGTGATCTGGGTAAGCATGCATACACGCACGCGTGCCTGGTGTGATTTTGAAGCCACTGAGTCAGGGATTTGAATTGTGGTTGGCCATGTGGGACGTCCAGCGACGTAACTGCTATACCATCTACTGACCCACACCTGTGCCTTTTTTTTTAAAGAGAGATTTTTGTCATAGCATGTGTGCATTTGCTAGCGAGACAAAGTGAGAAATCTCTCTGCAGGGGGATGGCTGTGCTGCAGTCACTTCTCCATTCTCCTCTCGGGATTTTGGGCATGCACACGTGCCTGGGATGAGTTTTAAGCCACCAGGACTCGAACCCTGGTCAACTACATGGGAGTCCAGAGATGTAACCATTACGCCATCTGTAGGTCTCAAGCATGTGTTTTTTAAAAGAATCATGGAGAATGTGTGAAATAGGTAAAAGTTCCTAAGTGTACTTGAAAAACATGGATTTATATTACTCTCTGTTATTCTTTAATGAAGTTCTAGAATCATTTGGAAGAGCATGCGGATGAGCTTTTGAGTTTCCATAAACCTTTTAGTATGTGTATATTAATACATAGTTTTCATCACATTTTCAAAGGAGCCCTTTTGGGTCACTATCTACAACCAGCTCATCCTCCCAAAAGTTAACTATTTTTTTGGGACTAGTAGGCAGCATAGTGTTAACACGCTGGACTCCCAGGTGGTTGACCGTGGTTAGAGTCTCGGACCTGGCAACTTGAAACTCATCCTTGACATGTGAATGTGAGCACCCAAAATCCTGAGAGAAGAATGGAGAAGAAGGGATTGTGGTGTGACTGCTCTCCACCCAAGGGATGATCTTACACTTTCTGTTTCCCTGTCTCTCCAGTGAGTGTATACATCTTATAGCAAACATCTCTCAAAAAAAAAAAAGAAAAGAAAGAACCATTACTTTAAGGCCATAATTTTCAAAGTGTGGTGCAGAAACCAGTAGCATAAGCTCACCTGGAAATGTATTTCTGGGGCTCACTTCAGACCTCCTGAATTAGAAACTCTAGAGGTAGGTCCCCGAAGTCTGTTTTAACAAGCCCTCCAGGAGGAGATGTGATGCATGCGAAGTTTGAGAACCCTGATTTTTAGGTTATAGGGTAGATATAATCTAACACATACCAATTTTACATATGTGAACCTATAATCTACAAACATTTTTTGGTTTTGTTTTTTGAGAGAGAGATTTTTGCTGTAGGGCACATGTGCTCCCTGCAGAAGCAGAGAGAGACATAAAGACAGAAAGTAAGAAATCACCCCCCCCCCGGGGGGGCATGACCACGCCACAATCCCTTCTCCTCCATTTTCCTCTCGGGATTTAGGCATTCACGTACACGCCCAGTGTGAGTATTAAGCCGTCAGGTTTGGGACTTGAACCGTGTGGTTAGCCATGTGGGAGTCCAGCGATGTAACCATTATGCCATCTGTTGGTCTCTACACTAATGTTAATTTGCTAATTCAGTATCATAGAAGAGAGACCTCTGTTGAATACAAAATTCTTCATTATAATTGTGTTCATGTGTTCTTATCCACATAATAGTTTTTGAACACAAATATAATTTTTTGGAGAACTTTTTGCTATAGGGCGTGTGTGCTTGCTGGAGAGACAGAGAGACAGGAGACAGTGAGAAGTCACCCCCCAGGGGGACATGTACACACATGCACCCGGCATGAGTTTCAAGCCTCCTGGTCCAGGACTGAAACTGTGGTCAGCCGCATGGTAGTCCATCTCCTTAACCACTATGCCATCTGCTAGCCCCCACAAATACCATTTTTGTTTACATATAAGATTAGAACTTACATTTGAACATATTTTGACTTAAGAAGTGTTAATGATTTTTGGGTTTTAACATAATTGTATTTTTGGTTTATGACAGTGCTGTGGTAAGTATTGTGGATTGCATTTACCTTACTGAAGACATTTTTGGTTGTAAGTAACAACCCACTCAGACTAATTTAAAAAAAAGAATTATTTAATTTTACTTATTATTATTATTCAATTTGACTAGAGAGTGAGAGATAGCAAGCCACTAGTTCTGGGACTTAAACCACGGTTGGCCACTTGGGAACCTAGCATCCCAAAGACTAATTTAAACAAAAAGAAAAGTTATTAGGAGTTGTTTCTCCTCTTATAGTCGAAGGAGAAAGTGAAGCCTAGTTTTAGGAGATATAGGAGCCAGGAACTGGAAAGCCTCAAAATTGACACTGCAATTCCCAGGGACCTCCTGGAGCCATTTAAGACCCTCCTATTTTAAGTGCTTATTGCCTCCTTTGTAGTTGCCCTTAACTCTCAATGTTGGTTTTCCAGGTGAGAGGATCTGACTGGCTCATACTGGATTAGTGTTTGCTTGTTTTCTAGTCAAGCAGTGGCCAGTGGGTGAGAATCACATACTACAAATATGGTCACAGATCCCTTATCCTCTGTGGCTTGTGCTCTAGCTGTAGATTACGTTTTATTGAGGTGGTATAATTTATAGCATTGACTCTATTTGTAGGACTACCTGTCTTATGGTGCCAGTAGATGGCATAATGGTTACGTCACTTGAGTAGTCAACCACGGTTCTAGTAGCAGACCTGGCAGCTTAAAAACTCACATCGGATATGTGTGCATGTGTGTCCAAAATCCCGAGAGGAGAATGGAGGAGAAGGGATTGCAGTGTGGCCACCTCTGCCGCCAGGAGGGTGATTTTTCACTTCTCTGTTTCTCTGGAGAGCGCATGCACCTTATAGCAAAAATCTCTCTCAAAAAAAAAAAAAAAAAAAAAAAAAAAAGGATTATCTGACTTGCCTTTTAGTCAGGAATGAATTGTTCATCATAGCTTTCTTTTTCCTTACAGTAACTTTCTCTAAAAAACAATTTGTCACAAATTATTTAATAAATATTATAATTATGATGTTGGTATGAAGTTGTATAGTAGAATCATCTCATTATAATTTTGGCTTTTGCATTTATTTGGATCAGTATGGAAACATCTCTTCAAATTAACAAACTCAGATAAGACAGACTTTGTTTAGCTTAAGCTTTTCTTTTTTCCTACTTGTTATAGATTTATGAAGAGATACTAGTAGGCTACAGATGCTTTATTTTTCTTACGTACTGAGTGTTCAGGGGCATTATGTGCAAATGGGTATCAGATTTTTGCCACTTTCCTTGTCCAGTACTTTTCCTTCTGCTGCTGATGTTGATAAGGATCTGGCATTATGTCTTTTATTTAAACTCTACATAGCAAGTTAAAATGGTCAGTCGAGGGGCTGGTTGATGGTGCAGTGGTTAAGGGCACTGGACTCCCACATGACCAACTGGGTTCAAGCCCCGGACCTGGTGACCTGCTTTCTCACTTTCCCTCATCTCCCTCCCTCCCTCGCTCTCTCTCACTTTCTCTCTCTCTCTTACTCTGTCTCTTTCTGGTCAAACTAAAAGAAATAACTAAAGTTAAATAATTTTTTTTGGAGAGATTTTTGCTATAGGGTGCATGCACTCACCAGAAAGACAGAGACAGAAAGAGATAAATCACCCCCTCAAGGGGGATGGCCTTGCCGCAATCCCTTCGAATTCTCCTCTCAGGATCTTGGGCACGCACGCATACGCGCCCAGCGTGAGTTTAAGTCACCTAGTCTGGGACTCCAACCGCATTCGACTATGTGGGAGTCCAGCAACATAGCCATTACTCTTACTGCTGGTCCCATAAATAAAATAATTCTTAAAAATAAAAATTAGTAGAATTTGGACAAGGATGATATAAGTGGCAATTGGTCATTATAGAGACAATATAGGAAATGCGATGCATATTCCTCGGCACTGGAAATTTTATTGAGAAATACTTAACAAACTTTTGACCTGCAGTGGAATAAGATGGAGGAACAGCAGGAAAAGGAAGCCTTTGTTTACTGTAAAACAATTCAGTGAATTAGACATAGTGATGCTAGTATAGGAGTCTAAACATACTACCTAGAGAGATTCCACTGGAGTGGAGAATTATGTTGTGATTCAATCCTGAGACCTCTTCTGGAGCCTGAGAATTCCTTTTCTTTCCCTTTTCTTTTCTTTTTGATAAAAAATTTGCCAGAGTGCATGTGCACTCACCAGAGACAGAGAAAGTGAGAAAGCAGCCCACTTGGGGAATAGTCACACCACAATTCCTTCTCCATTTTTCTCTCCTTTTGGGATTTTGGACATGTATGCATACATGTTTTTCATTCTTTTTTAGGTTTTTGCCATAGGGCATGTGCATTCGCTGGAGAAGGACAGAGACAATGAGAAGGAGAATGAGAACTCATCACGGGTTAATGGTCATGTTGTAATCTGCCCTCCTCCATTCTTCTCCTGGGATTCTAAGCATGCATGAGTTTCAAGCTGCCAGGTCCAGGACCCTAACCATGATCAGCCTTGTGGGAATCCAGTACTTCAACCATTATGCCATCTGCTGGACCCCTCAGGAAGCATTTTCTAACAGGGTACATTCAGTCATTGGTGAAAGCTAAAAGATTTTATTGTAAAGAAGTGGAAGGTGTAACAGTGGTCTCCAGAAGCTGGGAGAGAAGGGATACTGTGGTTGGCAGACACAAGAGTGCAGGTAGATATCTGGGATGAATTTTAAAGTACTATACCACAGTAGAATAATGATAGTAGGAGACAATTCAATGTATATTTTGGAATACAAGAGCAGATCTTGAATGTGCACAGCACAAAATAATGATAAATGTATGAGATGGTGATATGTTTATTGCTCTGATTTGATTATACAATGTATGCATGTTTTGGAAAACCACACTATAGCCCATAAATTTGTGTAACTAGTATATGTAAATCAGAAATTATAATGAAAAAGTTTGAGAAACTGTCAAAGCCAAGAGGAGTTTTAGGAGCTGTGACTAAATGTGATGTGGCTTCCTTGATGGGATTCTTGGAACAGATAAAGGACATTAGTTAAAAACTAAAGAAATTGAAAAAAAAATATAAACTTTAGTTAATAACAGTGTGTAAGCATTGGTTCATTAATTATGACAAATGTGGTGTATGTAAAATGTTATTAGTAGAGTAAGTGGGTACGTGAAATATGGGAACACTGTGATGTCCTCACAACTTTTCCATAAATCTAAAATTATTCTAAAATAAAATGTTTCTTTAATTTAGTACTCCCCTATTAAACCAGGAAATATTTTGGAAACATATAGAAATATTTTATTACAAATTACAGTGCTTATTGTAATTGCAGTCTTCTTTCCTATTTATAATAGTGGCCTGCACGTATAAGTGGGACCTATTTGGAAACTAAATATTTTTGGCACTTTGCTCTGTTAGTAGATCATCAGGTATTTGAGTGACTACAGTTTTTAGTTTGATGAGATACTGATGTCCTGGAAGTTTATCCTGTTTACATTGTCTTAGAAACAAGGCTAATATAAGGACAGCCCAATGGCCTAATGGTTAAGGCAGCTGGATCCCGAATGGCCAACTGTGTGGTTCAAATTCTGGACCCAGCAGCTTGAGAAACATGCCGGACATGAGTGGGTGTATGCCCGAAATCTCAACACGATGGAGAAATGGAGGAGAAAGGATTGTGGCATGACTATGCCCCATGGGGGGGGTGGGAGTGTGTTCTCCCTTTCTCTTTCTGTTTCAGTCTCTCTCTGGCAAGCACGCATGCCTTCTGCAAAATTCTAAAAATTAATAAATAGGGACCAGCAGATGACATAATGGTTACATGGCTGGACTCCCACCTGGCCAACTGCAGTTCAAGTCCTGGACTTGGAGACTTGAAACTCATGCCAGGCATGTGTGAATGTGTGTCCAAAATCCCGAGAGGAGAATGGAGGAGAAAAGTTTGTGGTGTAACCATCCCCCCAGAGGGCGATTTCTTACTTTCTGTTTCTCTATCACTCTCTGGTGACCATATGTGTCCTATAGCAAAAATCTCTCATTCATAAATGAATGAATGAATGAAAGAAAGAAGGCTAATGAAATTAGTGAACATTACAAGACAATATACCCCTGTATTGTGAGAGAGAAGGCTCAGTGAGATCTGTTAGTAGGAATCGACTCCAATAAGTAGCTGACTGTAAGGGGTAGGTAATCAAAGTACTTAGAAATAGCCGAGGAATCCATCCTGATTTGAACAAATGGACTTATTAGATTAAAGGAAGCAAGGAGTGAGTTTCATTTGTTATTTTCGTTTTAGTTTGTTCATTTTTACACCTTGAAAATGGTTTTCCTAGGATGCTTGTTGATTTGTTAAGTATTTGAATGCATATAATATTGGAAATGTTATATAATAAACTGTAGGCTATAGAAATGTCACAACTTTTGACTTGAAGAAATTTACAACTTGGGACCAGCAGTTAGCGTAATGGCTATGTCGCTGGACTCCCATGTAGTCGACCGCGGTTCGCGTCCCGGACCCGGTGGCTTAAAACTCACGCCGGGCACGTGTGCGTGCGTGCCCAAGATCCCGAGAGGAGAACAGAGGAGAAGGGATTGCGGTGTGGGGGATGATTTCTCGCTCTCTGTCTCTCTGTCTTTCTCTGTCTGTCTGGCGAGCGCATGCGCCCTATAGCAAAAAAAAACCCTCTCCAAAAAAAAAAAAAAAAAGAAATTTACAACTTAATGGGACAAAGGGAAAGGTAAGACATCACATGAATAACTTTAATATGAGCAAAATGAATAGGGACCACAAAACAAGTAGAATCAAAATGTTGCTGGAGGCTCACAGGAAAGGACAGATCAAAATCAAACTGTGGGCCCAGCGGTGGTGCACATTGCAGTGCTGGAAGCCATATGGAGGATTGGGGTTTGGTACTTAGGTCAGCCTGTGTACACCAGGTATTCACCTATGGGCCTGTGAGCCTGCCTGACTGGGTGGGGAAGGCTGGGAGAAAGGTTGCAGTATGAGACCTGTTGAGGGTACTTGTCTATCTCTCTCTTCTCTGTCTTATGAAAATTAACAAATGAACACATTTCCTTTTTGTTTATTTGTTAGGGCATTCCTGTGCTTGCCAGAGAGAGAGAGAGAAAGTGGGAAAGCACTTCACAGTGGGGATGGCCATACCACAGTCCCTTCTCCTCCATTCTCCTCTTGGGATTTTAGGCACGCTCACATGCAGGCACATATGCACACACACATGCACACACGCACGCACGCACGCACCTTCTGTGTTTCTCAAGCTGCTGGGTCCAGGACTCTACCATGCAGCTAGCCATGTGGGATCCAGCCACTTAATCACCACACCATCTGCCTGGCCCAAGACCTCCTTGGTTTTTTTGTTTTGTTTTGTTTTTAAAATTAGACTGTGAAAAAGGAGGAGAGTCAGAAAAGGTTTCACATGGACTTGGAAGTTTTATGAAGGTTAAGATTTTGAGAGTCAGTAGTTGGAATAATAATAGAATTTGAGGTGGGAGGAATATCATGGATCAAGGCAAAGACAGAGAAGTTCTGGGCTTATTTGGGGGAATAAGGAGGATGAGTTGTCAACCTAGGGATTAATAAGAGAAGGCTGGTATTTGCCACTTTTTAAAAAAGAATTATTTATTTAAATTTATTTGTTGTTATTTTAATTTGACCAGAGAAAGGGAAAGTGAGAAAGCAAACCACTAGGTCTGGAACTTGAACTATAGTCTGCCATGTGGGAGTGCCATGTGCTACTGCGCCCACCTTTTTTTTTTTTTTTTTTTTTTTTTTTTTTTTGATGGACTGGTAATCTAGCCTGGGCATCATGTGGCGTTAACCTGCCGAGTAGCAGCATCAATCAGCACGCTACCATGGCCAGGCCTATATGTATATATTTTTTGTAAGAATATTTACCTCATTGTGGCAGAACAATATATTAAGAAAGTATTTTCTTATCAATAAATATGTTTACATAATTTTAATGGCTATATAATAATATGTATAGTATGGCTGCTTAGCTGTTTCATTATTGTTATTCACATAGAAATGTATCTGATATTTTTGCTCATTGCAACATTTTGTAATAATACTCTTGAATGTGAATCCTTCTGCATTTATTGCTCCTGTTTCTAGAAATAGTAACTAAATGCAGACTTATAAAAATTGTGTACAAATTTTCTGTAGAACTTAAATTTCATTTTCATTTAATGTTAGGCGTTGAGTTAGAGGTTGTTTCTTGGAGCTCAGAGATCTAAATTGCCGTCAGGAAAGGTGCACATTAGTAGACAATTTTAAAATACTGGGCCATCTTGCTAAAATTCATATAGGAATGTTATTCTCAGTTTTATTTTACAATGATAATACAAGTTCAAAGAACATGTAGAGAAATCTGCTCTGTTCAGAAATAGTATACACAACTTTTGAATTGCAGGAACAATATTATAAGATCTTTTTTTGTGGAGTGAAGGAAGATGGAAGGTGTTTTTTTTTTTTTTTTTTTTTTTCTTTCCTTTCCTCTTTTGCAAGCAGTCTCATTCCAATCAGCAGTGTAATTGGAATGCAACTCCAGTCTGGAGGAGGAAGAGGAATTTTTGGCAAGGAGATACTGAGCAGTTGGGAGCTTTATTCAGATTAGGCAGACAGCCATTCATTATGAATACAGCTCAGTAAGAACAGCATAGCATTGTATTTCTACAGCTGGGATTTACTCTGATATTACTACACGGCATGTTGGAGATAGATAACTCCTTTCCTACCAGAAAAAGAAATTATTGACTTAAATGAAAATTATTATATATTGCCATCTGCACTTCTGCAAATGGTTTTCTCAGTAGCTGCCACAGATGACATATACTGAAAGAGATTTTTGTGAAACTTAAAAACATTTCTTGAGAAGGCATTTATGATGCGACATTTTAATGATATTTGACCTGTGAGCTCTGAGGGCAAAGGACCTTGTATGATTTACTTTCATATCCGCAGAATCTGTCACAGCACTTGGCATAGAGTGAGTGCTCGGGAAGTGTTAAACAGTACAGGAAGTGTTCCCTTTTCATTAAGCACTTCACGATGGTCACCCTGCATCCCTGCGCAATAGAGGCATTATCAGTATACCAACCTGGCTGACCTTAGCGTGTTGATCATCTCCTCTTATTATTTCAAAACATCTATCTGCATAAGGGGTGAGTAGAATAGCTAGAAGAAGATAATTTTGAGGACTGTAGACTTAAGAATGAGAAATGCTTTGAGATAATTTGAGAAGGGTAGTAATGTGATAGTAGTACTTACAAACTTAATCTAGTGCAAGCATACAGGCCATGGAAACGGTGGCCTTAGTGGATTCCATAGCAATGGTACTGTGGGGGTGTAGTGCTACATTTGTAGTCAGCATTAATCAAAACTGGCATCTAATTGCTAAATGATTAAAGTCTGGTATAATGCTTTGTTTTAATACAAAAATTAGTGACACTTTATTGAATTATGTATTAAGATTTCTGTTTCTTTCTTCATCGTTTACTGTTAATGATACTGATATGTTGATAACAATCTAAGGGAAAAGGCCACCCGTCAGTCTTTGTCCTGGTCCACCATCCTTACAGCGTTTCTCCTATCCCTTTCTGTAAATCAGCCCAGCATTTCTCAATGTTACTTTTATCTATCTCCTATAAGAAACATTTAGAAAACAAAAGCGAATCTCCCCCCATGTTGTTACTTCCTTCCTAGCTGTGTGATTCTCAATCTTAGTTCTATTTTCCATAATTTCTATTACAAAAAATGATAAATTAATTTTCTTCTAATATAAGATGACATTATAATGGTGTGTGCACATCCCCAGGGGATTCTGCTACATGAGTGCTCCTTAGTTGAGGATTTGTTAAGGTGACATAATCAGGAGTTCATCATGTTGAAATTTATGAATTCTTTTAGAATCTGCTGAGCTCCTATAATTGGTACGGAAGCTGGAAAGAGCAGTGGGCTGTGCTTTTAGTCTACAAGGTACATGTCCAAGCAACAGAAACAGCATAGTAAAGGATCCAAGGTGTGAAATTGTTTTATTTATGCAAAGAAGTTGCATTACTAGTTCTCAGATTATGTTTGACAATCTCCCTTTTGAAAATTATGAAGTTTTTGCTTCTAGGACATAAAATAATTTAAGCAAACACTGGCTGCAGCTGCTGAGATATAGCATGAAAGATGGCGGTTGGCCCAGTCCTCATGTTTCTTTGTTGTGAATGAGTCTTGTTTCTTCCAGGACCCTGATGGTGTCTTCCCTAATCCCTTCATTACTGAAATTGTATTACCCTTAATAAACTTCAGACCTGATTTGAAAGTTCTTTGCTCTTTTGGTTTTTTTTCAGGTGCCTCTTGATACTTAATATTATACATTGGCAACATCTTGTTTGTGATTTTTTTTGTTTTTTTTTTTTTTTTTCAGATTTTTTGCTATAGGTATGTGTGCTAGCCAGAGAGAGAGAAAGAGAGGAAAAATAAGAAATCACCCCCAGGGGAATGGCTGTCCCACAATCCCTTCTCCTCCTTTCTCTGATTTAGGGCACACACGGCACATGCCTGGTGTGATTTTCAAGCTGCCGAGTCTACGACTGGAATTGCAGTTGATCGTGTAGGAGCCCAGCACCTTAAGCACTGCTGGCCCCTTGTTTGTGATTTTATTTTATTTTTTAAAGAAAATTTATTAAGCATGACCTGATTAGTATGTTTTAGATAAAGAAATGAGAAAAGTACGATTTTATAAGTCATGATCATAGTTAAATGAAGATTGGTAATTTATTAATTACATGTAGTATTAAAGACCCCTTTTCAATGAAATTATTTTGGAGTCTGTTTCATTCATTCAGCATCTGTTATTGCGTACCCATGAAATTCTGTGTGCAGTGTGTGTGCTTGAGCTGAGAACACAGAAATGAGGCAGATGTGATTGATGCTGTTGAAGTGTGTCACCTCTGTGGTGGTGAGCAGCGTTTTAAACATAAACAGTTATAATAAAGTGTGACAAGTGCATGTGATAAGTATGTGTGCTTCTGTGAAGGCACCAGTGTGGGGAGGGTCGAGGGACGCATGTTCTAAAAGGCTTCCTTCCCTTTTGAGTCCTAGAGGAAGAGTAGGTGAAGAAGCCTGGGAAGCATGTTTCAGGCAGAGGGAAAGGTGCACGCAGGCTGTGGCTGAGAACTGGAAAGTGAACGTTTAGTACTGCTGGGTCTTAGACTTTGCAGGGTTGGAAGAGATCCGGGCAGATGAAAACTGAGGTCAGAGAGAGAAGCAGGAGCAGGCTTGGAGGGCATTGAAGACAGTGTAAGTTTGGGCCCATCCTTAAAACGCTCAAGACCTTTTGCACGTTTTAAGGATGGGAGGGGGAGAAGTGGATGGAAGGAACTTAGTCATATGTTTAGAAAGGTCACTTTGGGTCCAGTGTAGAAAACTCGAGGGGCATGAGGCCTAGGAAAAGTGGACAGATGAGGAGTATTTCAGAGGCAGAATCAATTAGAACTGGTGCTGCCAAACAGGAAGGGAGGGGGATAGTGAAAGTTGCTGTGGCAGTTTCTGACTTGGGCAGTGGAGTAGAGGACAATGAGGCTGAATTGTGCATGCACTCTTTCGCTCACTCTTTCACAAACACACAATTCTTTAAAATATATATTCTTTTTTTAATTCACCAGAGGAAAAGACAGGGAGAGAGAAAGTGAGAAAGCAAGCTGCCAGGTCTGGAACTCTAACCACGGTTGGCCATGTGGGAGTCCAGCACCTTAACCACCACACCACTGGCCTCAACAAGTCTATATATTGAAAGAAACTAAACAAAGAGAGGGGAAGCTGGGGGGAACAGGGAAGATGGTGATTTTATGTGGGGGGCATTGTTCATCTTGTGGGTCATTTAGTTGAGAGAGCTAAGAGTTGAGTTCTATAGATTTACCTATTAAAACCAGAGTAAATGTGGAAAAATGGCTCTTCATATCTATTTTTTTAATCATATCTATTTTTTGAAAGGTAGGCAGTTTGTTTCTTTTTCTTTTTTTGGAGAGGTTTTTGCTATAGGGCGTGTACGCTCGCCAGAAAGACAGAGAGAGACAGAGAGACAGAAAGCGAGAAATCACTCCCCAGGGGGGATGGCCATGCCACAATTCCTTCTCCTTCATTCTCCTCTTGGGATCTTGGGCACGCACGCACACGCGCCCGGCGGCTTATCCAGGACTTGAACCGTGGTCGACTACATGGGAGTCCAGCGACATAGCCATTACGCTAACTGCTGGTCCCAGGTAGGCAGTTTTTGACAATATGTTAAATAAACAGAACTTTCTCCCAGGAAAAACGTGGGTTTTTTCCTCAGAAAAAAATATATATAGTGGTTTTCATATAGCTCCCAAAGTTTACAAAAGTGGGCATCTCATTTAACCTGTGAGCCTCAGGTTGTAGAGTAAAAGAAGATGACCTAGGGTGAAACCCTGAAGAACCTCAACTTCAGTGGATGGATTATCAAAGAAAATCTGGCAAAGACAGTTACAATAATGCCCATTACTCCTTGTGTAAAACCTGGTGAGTAGGGTATTCAACAGAACGAGAAGAACGGCGATCCAGAAGCGGGGCTAGTTAGTGGTGGCAAATGCCCCTGGGAGTTGAAGTATGATAAGGAATGAAAAGTATCCCTGGCAGGTGGCGTGGTGGTTAAAGGTGCTGGGCTCCCACTTGGCTGACCATGGTTTGAGTCCTGGACCTGGCGGCTTGCTCGCTTGCTCGCTCTCCTTCTCTGGTCAACTAACAAATAAATAAATGAAGGAAGGAAGGAAAGAAAGAAAGTTAAATTAAAAAAAGTGTTCCTTGGATGGAGTTAGTAGTTAGGGCTTAGGAGCATGGACAAGGAGGAAGCTAAATTGCAGTTGAAGCGTTAGTGAGAGGTAAAGAAGTGGAGCTGGAAAGTGTGAGCAATTCTCTGAAGAAGCTTCATTATTAAAAGAAGTATAGGGCCAGCAAGTGGCATGGAGGTTAAGGTACTGGATCCCACATGGCTGACTTTGTGGTTCAAGTCTCTGGTGTCTTGAAAAACACTCCGGGGACCAGCAGTTGGCAGGATGGATATGTCGCTGGACTCCTATGTAGTTCACTGTGGTTCAAGTCCCAGACCCGGTGGCTTAAACTCACGTGTGTGCGTGCGTGCCCAAGATCCCATAGGAGAATGGAGGAGAAGGGATTGTGGCGTGACCATCCCCCCCTGGGGGGTGATTTCTCGCTTTCTGTCTCTCTGTCTCTCTCTGCCTTTCTGGCGAGCGCATGCGCCCTATAGCAAAAACCTCACGAAAACAAAACAAAACAAAAAAACACTTCTGGTACATGTGTGCCTGAGAAGAGATTGGTGGGGAGGGGATTTTGGCATGGCCATCCTCCCTTGGGCCGTGGTGATTTTTCTCTCTCTGGTGATCACATGTGCCCTATAGCAAAAACTATAAAAAAAACAGTAGATGGTGGCTGGCTGGAGGCCAGCAAAAGGTGGGATGGAATGAGACTCAAATATGTTTAAATGCTGACAGTGTAGTCAGAAGAGGAGACAGGGCAGGGGAACTACCTGCTGGCTCTTGAGGTTCCTGAGGACTTGGAAGGCTAGATACAAGATCCAGAGCACAGCTGGAAAGGGAAGTCTTTAGGAGAGTGCGCACTGTCTGTGGCAGGAAGGAGAAGAGAATGAGTCTGAAAAACACTAAGTGATGGGTTTGGTGGCAAGAGGTTGGAAGAGGGAACCAGCAGTTAGCAATGGCTGTGTCGCTGGACTCCCACGTAGTCGACCGCGGTTCGCGTCCTGGACTCGGTGGCTTAAGATTCACGCCGGGCGCGTGTGAGTGCGCACCCAAGATCCCGAGAGGAGAATGGAGGAGAAGGGATTGCGGCGTGACCATCCCCTCTGGGGGGTGATTTCTCACTTTCTGTCTCCTGTCTCTCTCTGTCTGACGAGCGCACGCGCCCTATAGCGAAAAAAAACCTCTCCCAAAAAAAAAAAAAAAAAAAGAGGTTGGAAGAATTCTCATGTATTTTCTGTCTCTGAAGTCAAATGTGAAATGATTTCACTTCATAGATCATGGGGTGGTGCTTTGAAAAACATAATTGTGACAAGAAAAGAAAAAACAATCGTTACCTCATTTATATGGAAGGTTATAATTTGGATTTATGTGTGAGTTATATATGCATTGACTTGAGTATTCTATTCAGTTTACATGAAGATAATACAAGTTTTGGAGCTCTTTAAAATCCGGTTTGTGATTTGTTATTAGTTATTATTTTAGTTTTCTTTTTTTTTTTCTTTCTTTTTTTTTTAAAGAGAAAATTTTGCTATAGGGTACCGGTGCTCACCCTGAGAAATCACCCCCCAGGTGGATGGCTACCTTCACAATCCCTTCTACTCTATTATCCCCTCCGGATCTTGGGTACACATGCATACATGCCCAGCGTGAGTTTAAGCCACTGGGTCCAGGACTCAAACTGCGGTCACTATGTGGGAGTCCAGCAAGGTAACCCTTACGCCATCTGCTGGTCCCTCTAGTTTTCATGTTTTAAAAACCAAAACTGGGGACCAGCATTAAGGTGCTAGACTCCCACATGACTGACTGCAGTTTGAGACCTGGACCAGGCAACTTGAAACTCAAGCTAGGTGCATGTGCATGCGTGCGCAAGATCTGAGAGGAGAATGGAGGAAAAGGGATTGTAGCGTGGCCATCCCCCCCCCCCCCCCGGGGGGGGTGATTTCTCATTTTCTGTTTCTCTTTCTAGCTAGTACACACCCTCTAGCAAAAAAAAAGACATAGCCTAGAGACCGGCAGACGATATAATGGTTACATTATACCGCTAGACTCCCATGTGGTCAACTGCGGTTTGAGTCCTAGACCCTGTCTGTGGCTTAAAACTCACACTGGGCATGTGTGTGTGTGTGCGCATGCCCAAGATCCTAAGAGGAAAATGGCAGAGAAGGGATCGTGTTATAGCCATTCCCCTGGGGGATGATTTCTTGCTTTTTGTCTCTCTGTTTCTCCAGGAGCACATGCGACCTGTAGCCAAAAAAAAAAAAAAAAAAAAAAAAACCCAAACCAAAACTGTTTCTAAAACATAGCTTGAGGGACTTGGACTGGTAAATCAGGATCTGTGCTTACTTAGTAACTGTTCATCTTCTGATGCTGTCTTCAAATTTTTTTTTTTTTAAATTTAGAATTTTAAAGTGACTAGTTATATTTATTAGGACTTATTTGTAAGTTTATTAATGAGTTTTTATATGTTAAATTTCCAATACTTTTTTAAAAAAGAATTATTTGATTTAATTTTATTTATTAATTTATTTATTCTTTAATTTGACCAGAGAGAGAGAGAGAGAGAGAGAAAGTGAGAAAGCAAGCCACTAGGTCTGGAACTTGAATGTGGTTGGCCATGTGGGGGTGTCCAGCACCTTAACCACCATGCTACCTTTTGGTCCCCGAAACTTCCAATACTTTTAAGTAATTGAACAGATCACTTAAATTGTGAGTAAAAGTGGGTAGAAATTACCAAACATTGCATTCATAGATATTTTATTAAATGATAAATACACTGAAAATTGATGTCTTTAAAAAAAAAAGAAAATTAGTGTCTTACCTTTACTTGTATCAAGTTTGAATTAAAGAAGTTTAGGTTTGATTCTTTTTTTTAATAATTATTTTATTTAACTTTATTTATTCATTTTAATTTGACCAGAGAGAGACAGAAAGAGAGAGAGAGGAGAGGGAAAGCAAGAAATCAAGTTGCCAAGTCCAGGACTCGAACTGTTGTCGGCCATGTGGAGTCCACTGCGCTTAAAACCATGTCAGCTGCTGGTCCCTAAGTTTGACTCTTTAAGCTGTAATTTTTTTTCTTTTCTCTTTCTTTCTTTCTTTCTTTCTTTCTTTCTTTCTTTCTTTCTTTCTTTCTTTCTTTTTTCTTTCTTGAAGAGGTTTTTGCTATAGGGCGCGTGCACTTGCCAGAAAGACAGAGAGAGACAGAGAGACAGAAAGTGAGAAATCACCACCACCCCCCCCCCAACCCCGGGGGGGATGGCCACGCCGCAATCACTTCTCTGTTCTCCTCTAGGGATCTTGGGCACGCACGGACACGTGCCTTGTGTGAATTTAAGCCACCGGGTCTGGGACTCGAACCACAGTCGACTACATGGGAGTCCAGCGACATAGCCATTATGCTAACTGCTGGTCCCCTTAAACTGTAATTTTTAAGTTGACATATAATTCACATACTACCAAATTTATCCTTTAAAACATGAATTCAGTGGTTTTCGATACATTCATAAGGTTGTGCATCCATCTGTATCAATAATAATTTAATGCAGGGTAACTCAGAAAATGTGGATTTGGGATATCTATTTTTACTATATTAACTTGTAATTTTTAAAAGGTACAGTAGACCTATGTTGTCATTGAACTGGTAATTTAGAGGAAGATAATTTATCTCTCCTCTAAAGTCACTGCGGCATTCAGTTGGAGAATAGAACGTTATTATTTTATGAAAAAAATTGTATCTATGTAAGGAAAACTCTCATTTATCTGATTTATAATTCTTTTTGGTATGAAATTATTTCATCCTTAAAATAGATATGATGGGCCTGGCAGCTGGCGGGTGGTTGGGGCACTGAATTCCCACATGGCCGACTGTGGTTCAGGTCCTGGACCTGGCAGCTTGCTTTCTATCTCTCCACCCCTCTCTCTCCCCCTCTGGTCAAATTAAAAAATAATGATAATAAATAAAATTAAAAAATGAAAAAAATAGATATGACAACCTGAACTTACACACCTCTGCCTTAGAACTATTTTTCCCATTGCTAATGAGTTTCTCTCAGAATCGATATCAGGTTAGTCAACTTCCTTGCCCTCAGCTGTTCCTGGTGATCATTGCTGAGGTTGCTCCCACTGAGTCAGCTGTCTTGTGCTTACTAGTCTTTAGAAAGTTTGTGATCATGTTTTATACCTTGCTAAAGTTAAGGTTTAATTATCCACTGCTGTTGACAATGTTTTAAAATGAAACAATACAGTCTGTTACTTCATTTTAATATTTCTCATGTATTTTTTGTTTTCTTTACAGTACTCTGTGCAAAAAACTTGGTGAAAAAGGATTTTTTCCGTAAGTAAATTAAGTGTAAATTTTGTATATTATGTATAGATTTATTTTTCGGATAGCATTTTCAGAATTGTCTGGTTTAGAGATTTCTCTATTCAGAAATACACTCGATGTTATTTTATAAATACTTTGGTTCAGAGATATTTAACACTTCATTTTTTTTAGAAGATTTTGTGCTTTTTAGCTTTAGCCCTTTCCCCCGTTCCCTCCTTCCCACGTGTTCATGTGCAGGTGTGTGGATGTGGACGTGTAAGTGCAGAGGTGTGTAACGCACCAAAGGGTGTGTGTACTGCTAGATTTCTGCAACAGGGTTAAGAGATTATCTTACAAATACTTTTTTCTTTTTAACTTTATGGGAAATTGAACCCATGCATTAAGATTAGTTGGAAGGTAGAAAAGTGATTGAGCCTGCTTGTAATTTCCACGGAATAGGAAGGAAACCCCTGCCACATTTCATCATGGATGCTCTTGTGTCTCAGATTCCTAAGCAGACAGATGTTTGGTTTCCATATTTGAAACCTATTAACCAGTTGGTTATGCAATTTTTTGTGGCTTTATTTAGGATTAAGATTTGTGAGAGAATTGGAAAGTACTCCTTTGTGTTGAAAATTTTTTTACCCTGTAATATAATACTTCACAGTAGTCTTAAAGTATTGAGTAAAAATTACATGTTTTAGTAAACAGCTTTTTTAGCCAACAAAATTTTATATGTAAAATATTTGAAATTAGAAATGAGAGGATTCATTAGATTTGAAAGTGCAAATTCTCTCAGCCATCAAAAGCTATGTGTGCTGTCTCACTTAATACTATGACACTAGATAATTTTCCAAGATTTGATTAAAAGAAGTAATAAGCTCTTGATGATATATTTTGAAATTTCTCTCACTCTTTTTTTTTTTTTTTTTTTTTTTTAAGAGATTTTTGCCTTAGGGCACCTGCACTCACTAAAAAGAGAGAGAGAGAGACAGTGAGATGGAAAATGAGAAATCCCCCCCCCCCCCCCCCCCCCCCCCCCCCCCCCCCCCCCCCCCCGCCAAGGGATGGCCATGCTGCAGTTCTTTTTTCTCCATTTTTCTCCTGGGATCTTGGGCACTCATGCACATGTGTCCGGTATGATTTTCAAGTAACCAAGTTCTGGACTTGAACCATGGTCAGCCATGTAGGAGTCCAGTGATGTAACTGCTACGCCATATGCTGGCCCTACTTTGAAATCTTTCTTGATTAATTCCACTTGAACTTATATTACTTCCATTGTTTCTAGAATGGAACATGAATTAAAGTTTATAAAAATAACATGATCTTATAAAACTACAGTTTTTATGGTATCTTTGTGTTTACAGGGAAGCAACTAAATAGGATAAATTGGATCATAGGAAGAAAATTATAAGCAATCCTTAATTTATGTTCAACATGTCCTCCACCTGCAGCCTGTCATGGCAGGAAAGCCCTGTGGTCCAACTCACCACCTCTCCTTGCTGCCACCAGTTAATTTTCGCTCTCTCACCCACCTTATCCTTGTTACTGGTAATCCAGTCACCAAGGTGTACTTTTTTTTGTTTTTCCTAGCGTCCTCCTTAAGGTTGATTTGTGGTAGACTTTATTGTAGTGGGACTGCGAAGTGGCAAATAGGATGGGACAGACTAGTGACAAGAATAAAAAGAGGGAAGTGAGGAGTGCTCTTATAGCTGCTTCTCTAACCTTCAAGACATCTGCTTTGGTTTTTAGGATAAAATCTTCAGCTTTGTCTCCCAGCCTTCCTTTTCAAATTCATTTCCTTCCTCTAGAACTCTAAATGCAGTTTACTATTAATAGTAAAATACAGTTTTTATTTGTGATTCAGTTTGAGTTGTATTAATGACAAAAGTAAATTTTAATGTGAAGTGTGATTGTTGGGTAATGGAATAGTTCTGTACGTTTTTTACTGTCTAAAAAAGAATCCACTGCATGAATTGCTTTTGTGTGGAGTAATTTGTATGTGAAGTAATACTGTTTATTCCAGGGTATTATTCCCTGGAATAAACTGAAAAAAGTTTTGTTCATTCATGTTGTGGAACTCCTCCCTTCTCCCTCATTTCTCTCTCTTCACTGTTCAAACACATACTATTCTCTTGTTTTTCTGAGCTCTTCTTTTACCCACTGTTGAATGAGCAGCAGGGGGGTATAGGATAGCATCATCGCTGAGAGCCCGAGGCCCACAGCCAGAGCCAGACTGTGTGTGCATGGGTTTAGAATCCAACTTCAGACCCTGGCACTTTAGACATTTACTCCTGTGTGACCTTGGGCTTGTCAACGAACCCCTTTGTGCCTCAGGTTTTCCAACAGTAAAATACACATAGTAGTATCTATGTCATAGAGTCATTGTGAGGATTCAGTATGTACAGCTGTAAAGCATTTAGAGATTTACTTAAAGAGAATGCTGTGTTACAAGTGTTTGCTGTTACAATGAATACAGTCAAGCACTTGTTTATTCTCAGGGTTTTTGTTTTTTTCTTCATGTTGTGATATTTTTGTCTTCCCAATCAGTCAGTAGGCTCTTTAAAGGCACAGTGTACATTTAAAAATTTTTTGTCTCAGTCTTTCATCACTCCTGAGTGATGAATGGCAGTTCTCAATAAAAATTGTTGGCTATTTTGATTTCTCTGTTGCCCATATTCCTTTGTGAAAAACCTTTAATAAGCTCTTTAAAAAAAAAATAAAAGAGCTACTAAGGGATACATTTGTAAAGAGAAGAGTCATGAATGTTTTAAGCATTCACTTTCTTGGGGTCAAATGGCTGGTAAGCTATAAAAACTTTCACATCATAAGGTCACTGCTAGACTTTGGTATTTTAAGGATCTTTTGAGATAGGAACAAGAAAACATATAGGTTTGGTATTTAATGTAGAAGTAACTTTACTCTTGTTTTTTTTTTTAATTTTTTTAAGTTAACTTTTAATTTATAGCTAAATGTTAAACTTTTAAAAAGAATTAAAGAGTGGAATAATCTTTTGTTTAGTTAATGATAATCTATATAATTATAATTAATCTTCTATTTTTCATGTAAAGTATTCTATAATTAAAAAATAGTCTTCCCCTGTTTTCACAGGACTTCCTGATCCGTTTGCTAAAGTGGTTGTTGATGGATCTGGGCAGTGCCATTCCACCGATACTGTGAAGAACACGCTCGATCCGAAGTGGAATCAGCATTATGACCTGTAGGTTTAAATAATTACTTTAAAATAAAACATAAAATTAATGTTAATGATAAAGTATTGGAAAAGAACCAGGGAACATGATGTGAGTTTGATTTGTGATATAATTTGGTCTTTCCAGAAAGGGCACAAATCCAGTGGGAAGGTTTTTTGGCTCATTGATAACAAGATGAAAGATGAGGTATACCTAATAAGCACATGAAGAACAAAATTAAGGCAGCCCAGTGGTGCAGTGGTAACGCAACACTCTTCTGTGCTGAGGCCAACGTGGCAAGGTTCTGGGGCAGTGTCTCGGGGTCTCCTTGTGCTCTTCAGTGCCTCTGTGGTCCTGGCTGGCTGAAGCTAGGGCTGGACTGCAGTATTAAGACCTCGTTGGGGGTGTGTATGTTTGGTGCACTCTCTTGGAAAAATAAACAAAAAAGAAGTATAAGAAGTTCTTCCCCCCTTTTTTGCAGTCAAATAAAGATATTAGTTTACCTTAAGCCAATTCTAAGTATAAAACCAGAGGTTAGAATTGGAGTACACTCATAGGTATTCTTTTTGTTTCTATACAGATGGTTTCCTTTTCTTTCCTCCATTTCCTCCCTTGCATTCTCCCGCATTCTCCCTTCCTTCTTATTTTAATTGCCAGAGGGTTCCTGTGCTCATGGGTGAGGGAAAGTACCCCCTACTGAGGCATGGTCAGAATGTAGTCCTTTTCCTCCATTTTTTCATCCCGTCAGGAGTTTGCCCATGCATGCACATGGATCCAATGTGTTTTTCAAGCCACTGGGGTCAGGAGTCAAACTGCAATTGGCCATGTGGGATCGGGTTCCCCATGCTGAATTGCTAAACTACAGGGCCAGCCTTGATTGCTTTCTTTCACATTTTACTTTAATCATTGTAGTGTATGCATCTTTTCAAAAAAGCAAGTGATACTGTAAGACTTTTAATGAAAAACTGTGGTTTCTTACCTCATTCTCATTCCATATTCCCATTCTCAAGGTAACTGCTTTAATAACTGTCTGTCTATTTTGGTATCTAGATATCTTGCTTATTTTATAGCATCTAATTTTTTTTTTTTAAGTTTCAGGTGTTAATTTCCTACCTTAGAAGATGATTTAGCCTATAAAATTGATATTCCTCATCTCTACTCCACAGTACATGTCCCTTCCTTTCTCCCAGCCCTTCAATATAATTATATGAGCCATTTTTGTTCAATCGTCTTCCTGTGTTTACATTATTATGATCATGTAAATATTCATAACTCGGTCACATGGTGTATGAGAATTACATTTCCATTCTTCACAACTTTTCCCTCCTCAAGTTAATAACTATCTTTGCCATTTACTTAGCTTTTTAAAAATCTCATTAATTCATGGGACCAGCAGTTGGCATAATGGCTATGTCGCTGGACTCCCATGTAGTCGACTGTGGTTCGAGTCTTGGAAGTGGTGGCTTAAAATCACGCCGGGCACGTGTGCATGCGTGCCCAAGATCCTGAGAGGAGAATGGAGGAGAAGGGATTGTGACATGGCCATTCCCCCTAGAGGGGGTGATTTCTTGCTTTCTGTCTCTGTCTCTGTCTTTCTGGCGAGTGCATGTGCCCTATAGCAAAAACCTCTCCAAAAAAAAAAAAAAAATCTCAGTAGTTCCTGAACATCTCTTCTTCTTATGTTTAGGCAATGCCAGGTATACCTTTGTTTGTTTCTTGGGGCTCCTAGAGCCTCCATACTCTTGGTCCAGTCTGGTGTAATGGTTCTCTAAGACATGCTGCATAGTTTTCTTGGGACTTGCCTTTATCATTATGTTGGGAATTTCCTTGGTCTCTTCTAGGGCCAGAGACTTCCTGTTCTTCTTTTCTTTGTTTATTCCCATTTTCGTGAAATCAATCTTCCATTGTTATTTTGAGAAAGAGTACAGGGATCAGCAATTAGTGTAATGGCTATGTTGCTGGGCTCCCATGTAGTCGACCATGGTTCAAGTTCCGGACCCGGTGGCTTAAATTCATGCGTGTGCGTGCATGCCCAAGATCCTAAGAGGAGAATGGAGGAGAAGGGATTGCGGCGTGGCTATTCCCCCTGGAGGGTGATTTCTCGCTTTCTGTCTCTGTCTTCCTGGCGAGCGCACGCACCCTATAGCAAAAACCTCTCCAAAAAAAAAAAAAAAAGAGAGAGAAAGAGTACAAAGATGGGCAACTTTTTTTTGAGATTTTATCTGAAAATATATTTTGTTTTCTTGGTTTATTGAGTATAGACTTCTACGTGAAGCATCACTTGCCTTCCAGGTTTTATTTTCATTTCATAAGTCAGAGGATGAGTATGCACATCAGAGAGAGACAGAGTGGGGAAAGAGGCAGAAAGTACTTCCAAATGGGGCATGGTTACTGTGTGATTGTTTCTACTCCATTTCTCCTCCTGTTTGGATTTTGGGCACACAGGTGCCTGGCATGTTTTTTTAAATCACTGGCTCTGGGATTCAAACGGTGCATTTGGCCATGTGGGGTCTGGCTTCCTTAGCCACTAGGTCATGGGATCAGTCTGCTGTCCAAATAGTAAATATCTTGCTCTGTGACCTTCTAGGTCTGTATCAGCACTGTTGAATAGAAATATGTGAGCCATAGGTGGAAGCTCATTGGCTTTATTTTATTTTATATTTTTAAGTTTATTTATTTCTTCCATGAGACAGAGTCAAAGACAAGCCCCTCCAACAAGGTCCTCATTCAGTGATCCATCCCCGGGCTCAGCCAGCCTGGGTTACGGGATGTGTGTGTGGACCCAGCATGCTCGGAGGTCCTGGCACTTGAACCTAGGACATTTCCCATGTGATTCCAGTTGTGCCATTGCCTGGCCCCAAATTGACTTAATTTTTAAAAGGGAATGAATGGGGCTGGCAGTGGGTAAAGGTGGGTAAAGGTGCTGTGTTTCCACATGACCAACTGTGGTTCGAGTCCCAGACTTAGTAGCTTGCTTTCTTGCTTTCCCTGTCTCTCTTTATTTTTCTCTCTCTCTCTCTCTGGTCAAATTAAAAAAAAAAAAGTCATAATAAATAAATAAATCTGTAAAAAAAAATAAAAAGGAATTAATTGACTTGCATAATCAAAAACTCGGGGGGCCAGCAGATGTCATAATGGTTATATCACTGGACTCCCACATGGCTGACCGTGGTTCGAGTTCTGAATCTGGTGGCTTGAAACTCACACCAAGTGCATGTGTGTGCATGCCCAAAATCCTGGGAGGAGAATGAAGGAGAAGGGATTATGACATGGCCATCCCCCCTGGGGGAGGGGTGATTTTTCACTTTCCCTTTCACTGTCCCTGTCCCCCTCCCCCACTACTTGGGGATGCACCCTAAGGAAAAACCTCTTTAAAAAAAATAATAAAAAGCCTGGGGGTAGGCATGCTTTAGGCACACCTGGGTCCAGGGGCTCAAGAGTGCTTTCCATGTTCCTTATTTAAGTTTCAGTTCTCAGTGGTTTAGGTTTTTCAATATACTAGGTGAATTTTTCTTACATTGCTGCTTGAGTGAATGGTACTTGAAGATCAAGGTTGCTGGACCAAAAATTTGACCTCCTAGAATCATTGAAATAGAACTAGGTTTCTACTGATACAGTTAGGTTATTTTGTTAATATTTTTGCACTGGTCAAAGCCATCTTAACAGTTGGCTGTGGTGGAGTTTTTGCATACTTGCAGGCATGTGCACAGACAAGTACTGTAACGCTTTTCCCTGCTCTGCTTGTCTGCAGGCAGTGAAGTGAAATCTGCAAGAGTCCTGCTCGCTCAAGGCCTGCATACAGGAAAGAAGCAGGGGAAAAGCGTTACAAACAGCTTTTGTTCTACAGCATTTAAAATATAACAGGTAGGTCAGATATTTGGTCTGTCAGCCTTGACAATGCCCCTTGAAAATGAACTGAGTCTTCTCTAAGGAATTAGGTCATATCAGTGAAATGTATTTAAAACATGACTGTGATAAAAGTTTTTCTAAGATTTTTGTTCTTGCAAAATAGTAATCATTATAAAGTCCCTTAGCATTATTAGACATTACTAAAAGAACTTTTTTACTAACAAGAACTGTGGCTCAGCCCAAGTGGCAGATTTGATAAAGACACGTTAAGAATGCTTTTTAGATTTTACTTTTAAGATTTTTAAAAATTTAAATTCAGTCTTGTAGATTGAACTCAAAATTTTTTTTGCATGATCTAGCTATTCTCTGAAACATATTTATGACATCAAAATATAGAAAGAACAAATGAAAAATTTTACACCGACTACTTGGAACTAACAAGTTACCATGCAGCTGTTTTGTTTTCTAGGTATATTGGGAAGTCTGATTCTGTTACAATCAGTGTATGGAATCACAAGAAGATCCACAAAAAACAAGGTGCTGGATTTCTTGGTTGTGTTCGTCTTCTTTCCAATGCCATCAACCGCCTCAAAGACACTGGTTGTGAGTAGATACTAGTACTCTTTAAATTAAATTAAAAAATAAATAAATAAATAAAATTATTGTCATATGTTACTCTGGGACCCAAGTATGTTCTGAGAAATGCATCATTAGACATTTTGTCATTTTGTGACCATCATAGAGTATGCTTATACCTAGCTATATGGTATATAGCCTGTTATATTCTAGTGGGACCACTATCATGTAAGTGGTCATTGCTTACCTCTGAGTCATTATGTAGTACATGATTGTGTGTATGTGATTTATATTATTATTATTTATTTTTATGTTGGTGAGGGGTTAAAAGGTTTAACTTCCTATGTATTTGTGAAGCATTGGTAAAAATTCCTGGTGTAAATTTATTTTGTGGACTTAAAAAAAAGTATGTGAAACCCAGAGCTACTGCTCTGCTTCCATTGACTTTGCAAGTAGTAAGAGATGGTTGCTGAGGTGGCCTCATGGCACAGTGCTTAGGCTGTGCGTGGGGAGCCAGATCTCAAATGCCAGACCGTGGTTTGGATGAGTTAGTCACAGAACTCACTCAAAATCAGCTCTAGTCATTTATGCTTGGTTTCTTATTAATACTTAGTTTATGTATGTTGTCATTTGAAATGGCTAGATAAAAAAAAATAACAGTAATAAGGATAACAACTAATTTATTGAACACTTTTGTGCTAGGTACTATGCCAAGAGTTTTCTGTAATAATCTTAATTCCTTCATAAATGTGAGGTAGATAGATACTGTTATATGTAAGAAAACCAAGGATCTAGGGTAAATAGTTTGCTTAAGACCAACAACTAGTAAGTGGCAAGCCAGGACTCAGACTGAAGTGGTCTGAAAGTCTGGAGAGGAAGTAGCTGCCTATTGGCAATGTAATGTCCTAGTGTTCATGGTTTTTGAAATCTGAACTTAGCAAAACTTATTAAGATACTTATACTAATTGTATATGCAGCTAGAGATTTTAAATATTTGTTTCTGATTAAAACATTAATTTTTAAAATGGATTATGAAAATTTATAGTTACTCTGTAGATGTTAGAATCTCTGATACTGGATACTTTTTAAATTGCTTTTTCTTTTCTTATTGATTTGAAATAGATCAGAGGTTGGATCTATGCAAACTTGGGCCAAATGACAATGATACAGTTAGAGGACAGATAGTAGGTAAGTATAGAATTTAAAGTTACATGAATTTTGTCTTTGTTCAAACTAACCAAGTTTAAATTCCTTTTCATTTCAAAGTTTAGCAACTGTAGCTTAATTGTATCAATATGAATTAAATATGAGACATGTAAAATGTTAGAAACAATAGATCCAGGTTCTAGGTTAACTTAATTTTAAAGAACTTTAAATAATGTAATATATATATGTGTGTGTATGTGTATGTGTGTGTGTGTGTGTGTGTATATATATATATATGTGTATATATATATATTGCTACTTCTAGCATTGTAAACTCTTGATTCCTTAGTAAAAATTCTTTCCAAGTATTCAAATACAGTAAAGTACTGAAATAGACTATATATTAGATTATCTGGAAAGTCATGATGTATTTTTCAATGCAAAAATGCGTCATGACTTTCCCAAAGACCCAATGGTAAGATTTTTTTTTATTATGTATTTTTTACTATATTTTTCAATTTCAAGAAAAGCAGATTTAACTTTAATAAATTAAAGAAATGTTAAGGAAATATGCTTATAACTTAAAGCCAGGAAACAGGTTGGGATTCTGTTCAAATAGGAGGTACATGAACCTATCGGCAGCTCAAGACAAGACAAAAATCCTTAAAATCAGAAAACAAAGCCTAGAAAAAAAATCAATATTTTAGTCAAAAGTCATAAAATTCTATTTTATCAGTTCAGTCTCATGTACTTTATCTTTTGTTGTGATTCTATTTTCCCAGTTAAATTCTGGGATATAATACTCAACTCCAGACGTGTCCCTACAATTAAGTTGGCCATTTTCTTAGTTTTTGAAGTCTTATTTCTGTGTGACTGTATTTAATTTTCCTGGTATAGCACTCCCTGCAGAATTTCTTGGAGATCTGGTCTGGTGTTGGTGAATTCTTTCAGATTTTGTTTATCTGAGAATGTTCTTGTATTTTCTTCCCATATGGAGGATAATCTTGCTGAGTATAGTATCCGTAGTGGCAATTGCTTTTCCCTTAACACTTTGAATATATTTTCCATTCTTTCCTCACTCACATTGTTTCCGATGAGAGATCTGCTGTCAGCCTGATAGGATATCCTTTGTAGGTAACTTGCCGTTTCTCTCTTTCCAATTTTAATATTTTGTTTTTGTCTGTGGTTTTGCTCAATCTGGCTATAATGTGTCTTGGAGAAGATCTTCTTGGGTTGATTCTATTTGGGGTCCTTTGTATTTCTTGGGACTGGATCTTTGAATGCCTCTCTAGG
Source organism: Tupaia tana (assembly GCA_026018925.1). Taxonomy (NCBI): domain Eukaryota; kingdom Metazoa; phylum Chordata; class Mammalia; order Scandentia; family Tupaiidae; genus Tupaia; species Tupaia tana. Next base: position 56,219,488 of record JAKSZU010000011.1, on the reverse strand, counting down.
TTTGGAAAGTTTTCTTCTAGGATTTCATGGGATAGATTGTCAATGCTCTTAGGGGTCTCTTCCCCTTCTGGGATACCAGTTATCCAGATGTTTGGACTTTTGATGGTATCTAGTATTTCTCGTATAGTATTCTCATGTTTTTGGACAATTTTCTCAGTCTTTGCAGTGGATTTTTCTAGTCCAATAATTCTGTCTTCTACAACTGAGATGTGATTTTCAGTGTGATCTAGTCTGCTTTGAATACTTTCAAGGGAGGTTTTGACTTCCTGTATTATAGTCTTCATCTCCAACAGGTCCATTGATTCTTTTTAAAGTGTGTAATTCCTCTTTTAGATCTTGCAAGAATTTCCTCACCTCCTGAAGCTCATCAGCTTTTTTCCCCTGCCTCTTTGGCAGTTCATTGTCTCTCTTCTCTTCAATCTCTGTGAGCTTTGTCACCATGAAAATTCTAAATTCTTTATCAGACATTTCCATAAATTTCATCATACTGTCTGAGGATGAAGAGGACTTATTTTTCCTTGGATGAGAGGTATTTTCTTGTTTTTCCATATTTCTTGTGACCCTGTGGTGATTTCTAGTCATCAGGTGGATGGTGCTTTTCTTCTAATTCTTAAAGTTCAGTCTGAGTGTTCAGAGGCGTGCAGGAGGAGGTGATCTGCAATCTCTCTTCCATTCCGTTCTCACTCTTTGTGAATCAGAATCAGTGGGAATAGAGGAATATTCTGACCCTAATTGTATTCAGATGTATAGATTCTGTTCACTTGGACCTGTCTAGACACTTAGTGAGCAGAGGCTGAGAAGCAAATAAGTAAAGATAAAAAAAAAAAAAAAAAGAAAAGAAAAGAAAAGAATTAAAGAAAAGGAAAGAAGAAAACATAAAATAAAAAAAGGATAATAAAAAACTATAGATTTTAATATTAAAATGCAAAAATTGAAAACCGTGCTGTGCAAAAGCACTAGTTCACAGCTGAAGTTCAGGATCCACGTGGAGGTGGGCCTGGGTTTGTGCCTTTCCTAAACAGAAGAGGAGAGGCACCTATTAACACAATAAAGGGGCTCGAAAGCCCAGAGAATACTTTACCTTAAAAAAAAAAAATTAAAAGACTCAGGGAGACACAGAGAGACAGAGCGAACTAGAGACAAAGAGACAGGTAACACTACCCACTAGAGATAAGTGAGGAAGAAGTCTCAGCAGAAAATCTTCATTTTAAGTCTCTGAAAGCACTAGTTCACAGCTGAAGTTCAGGATCCATGTCCCAATGGTAAGTTTTAAAGTTTCCTGAAAATAATCCTCAAACTAGTTTTTGAGTAAGAAGAGAATATTCTTTTGAACTCTTTGTTTAATATTTAGTGCTTTTTATTTTTAAAATCTGTGCTAATTGAAAGAAACAAAGAGCAATGGTAGTGTAACACTGATGGAAAACAGGAGAAATTATCATTTTCTTCATAAGGCACGTAGGCTAACAGGCTTTCCTAAATTGACTTAGAGGGAAAGGCTTGATATAAAATTTCCTGAGACTTTTCTTGGTTTGATGAATTGATGGATTGAATGACCAAGATTCATATTGTGGTAGGACCCTGAGGAGAGTATCTTTGAGGATTCTTTAAGAAGAAAAATGCAATTGAAATCTTATGACTTCATGACAAGGCAGAGTTCAGAATAAGATTGATTACACGATGAGCCTGTTAGAGAGGTTTTCACTACCAAAAGTACTTGAAGGACGTCATTTTTACAAGGCAGTGACTTGTGTCCAGTTAAAGAATCGCCACAGTAGTCACATAACAAAGCCCTGTTGGCAGTTATTGCAGGCACAGGTCTACACAGTAGCACTGTTGATAATGGAGAGTTGGTAAAAAAAAAAAAAATCTCAAAAATAAATTCTGGCACACAAGACTTTTCTATGTGATTGTTCCCATCATATTTGATTTGATTATACATGATGCTCGCCAACTGATGTCTCGAAGTAACAGAGTTCTGCTAGGTATAAACTGCATTAAAAAAAATAGCAGACTTTGTTAACCATTAGAAATATACCTGTTGGGAACCAGCAGTTAGCGTAATGGCTGTGTCGCTGGACTCCCACATAGTCGACCGCGGTTCACGTCCCGGACCGGGTGGCTTGAAACTCACGCTGGGCGCGTGTGCATGCGTGCCCAAGATCCCGAGAGGAGAATGGAGGAGAAGGGATTGCGGTGTGACCATCCCCTCTGGGGGGTGATTTCTCGCTTTCTGTCTCTATGTCTCTGTCTGTCTGTCTGGCAAGCACACGCGCCCTATAGCAAAAACCTCTCCAAAAAAAAAAAGAAAAGAAAGAAATATACCTGTTAATGGGACCGGCAGGTGGCGTGGTGGTTGAGGCGCTGGACTTCTACATGACTGACCATGATTCAGGTCCTGAACCTGCAGCTCACTTTGTCTCTGTTTCTCTCATCAAAGTTGAAGAATAATGATAATAAATAAAATAAAAAAAAAATCTTTAAAAAAAAGTTAAAGAGAAATACATCTGTTAGGGTATACTACATAAAAGGCAATGTTTGGCTTTTAAATGTGTATGTAGATAATTTAAAGCTCTTTTGTGAATCTGATGTTCATAATAGGACCTTTAGTAAGAGAGAGGCAGATCAAACACTGACCCTGCAGTTCTGCCCTTCAAAAACAGACTAAGTTCCAGATATTGTAGAATTAGGCCTCTATACTTAATTATAAAGATATACACACACACACACACACACACACACACGCACACACACACGTACGTACATATATATATTTATATATTTATACATATATACACATGTGTATATATCTATATATATGAGTGAATAAATATTTTTGGAAAATGGAGAAAAGTGTACTAGATCAGTAATTTTAAAAATATTGATTCTCCAGGCCAGTAGGTGGTATGGTGGTTGGGATGCTGGACTCCCACATGGCCAACCATAGTTTGAGTCCTGGATCTGGTGGCTTGCTTTCTCACTTTCTTTCTTTCTCTCTGGTCAAATTTAACAATAATAATAATTAAATTAGATTAAATAATTTTTAAAAAGTGGATATTCTCTGGGCCAGCAGGTGGCTTGGTGGTTAAGTTGCTGGACTCTCACATGGCAGACAGACCGTGGTTCGAGTCCTAGACTCAGCAGCTTGAAATTCATGCCAGGTGTGTGTGCGCATGCCTACGCTCCCAAAATCCTGAGAGGAGAATGGAGAAGGGATTGCTGCTTGGCTATCCTTCCCGGGCCATGATTTCCCACTTTCTTTTCTAGGTCTCCCTCTGGCAAGCACACTCATGCTGTGGCAAAACCTTTAAATAAACAACAACAAAAAAAGCTAAAAATTCCTCTTTAGGGACCAGCAGTTAGCGTAATGGCTATGTCGCTGGACTCCCACGTAGTTGACCGTGGTTCGCGTCCTGGACCCGGTGGCTTAAAACTCACGCCGGGCTCGTGTGCGTGCGTGCCCAAGATCCCAAGAGGAGAATGGAGGAGAAGGGATTGCGGCGTGGCCATCCCCTCTGGGAAGTGATTTCTCGCTTTCTGTCTCTCTGTCTGTCTCTGTCTGTCTGGCGAGCGCACGCGCCCTATAGCAAAAACCTCTCCCAAAAAAAAGAAAAAAAAAATTCCTCTTTAATATTTTCTTATACACTTTTGTGTGTAATATTTTTATGATTTTAATCATAGTGAACATAAAAATTTTATTTTTCTTTCTTTTAGTTGCCATAACCATTTTTAGTGTTTATGCATAAGCTTTGTAATTAATGATGTTTAAAAGATTAATTATGTAGATACATTATAACTGACCATTAAAGATTTAACTTATTTTTGGCTATTATAACATAGAAAATCTCCCAAATTGAAGTGATTGGTTTAAGGGGTATACAAACCTTTTCCCTTGCATTTAAAAGTTATTCAACTCTTCCACCTCTTGTGAAGTTAATTTTTTTCTTATTGTAAATTAAACTCTTAAGTATAGACAGAGAACCTAGGAAACACTCATAATACATTACCCTTCTTTGTTTTTTTTTTTTTTTTTTTTTGATGGGGGAGAGGTTTTTGCTATAGGGCGTGTGCGCTGGCCAGGAAGACAGAGAGAGACAGAAAGCGAGAAATCACCCCCCGGGAGGATGGCCACGCCACAATCTCTTTTCTTCCATTCTCCTCTCGGGATCTTGGGCACGTACGCACACATGCCCGGCATGAATTTAAGCCACTGGGTCCGGGACTCAAAACGGGGTTGACTATATGGGAATCCAGTGACATAGCCATTACGCCAACTGCTGGCCCCACAATGTAATTTTTTCAATACATGAATACAGTGTGTAATGATTTATAAGTCAGAGTTGGGACCAGTAGTTGGCATAATGGCTATGTTGCTGGACTCCCATGTAGTTGATCGCGGTTCGAGTCCTAGACCCGGTGGCTTAAACTCACACTGGGCGTGTGTGTGTGTGTGTGTGCGTGTGCGTGCGTGTCCAAGATCCTGAGAGGAGAATGGAGGAGAAGGGATTGCGACGTGGCCATCCCCCCGGGGGGGTGATTTCTCACTTTCTGTCTCTGTCTCTCTGTCTTTCTGGTGATTGCACGCCCCCTATAGCAAAAACCTCTCCAAAAAAAGAGTAATTAGTATATTCATCATCTCAACCATTTGTAGCATTATCTGTAATAAGTTGTATTTTTTAAAAAATAAAATAGACCATGCAAAATTTTCATAAACATCTTTTTTTAAGAATCATTTTATTTAACTTTATTTATTTTTTAATTTGACCAGAGAGGGACAGAAAGAGAGAAAATAAGCTGTCAGGTCCAATACTTGAACTGTGGTCGGCCTTGTGAGAGTCCAGTGTCCTTAACCATCATACCACCTGCCAGCCCCCATAAACATCTTTTTAAAAAAAGTTATTTAATTTTATTTATTACGATTAATACTATTACTTTTAGATTTGCTATAGGCCACGCATGCTCACCAGAAAGAGAGAGAAAGTAAGAAAGCAAGCTGCCAGGTCCAGGACTTGAGACAGTCAGCCATGTGGGAGTCTAGTACCTTAACCACTATGTCATCTGCTGCCCACCCCCCCCCCCCCCTAAACATCTTTATGGAAGAAAATTATAAACATTTTTTAAAATCCATGGATACATTTCTAAGCATTTTATTTTATTTGTTTAATTTTTTTTTTTTTCGATACTGGGCACATACACTTGCTGGAAGGATGGGGGTTGTGGGACATAGGAAGGGAAGGAAAGTGAGAAAGCTTCCTGTCCAAGAGGAATGGCCATGTCACAACCCCTTCTCTTCTATTCTCTCGGGGTATTAGGCATGCATCCACACGTGCCCAGCTCAACCTGTGCAGTCAGCCATGTGGGATCTAGCTGCCTTCACCACCACACTACCAGCTGGCCTGTTTCTTGGCATTTAAAAATGGTTTATGGGGGACCAGCAGTTAGTGTAATGGCTATGTCGCTGGACTCCCACGTAGTCGACCGCGGTTCGAGTCCCGGACCCGGCGGCTTAAACTCACGCCGGGCGCGTGTGCGTGCGTGCCCAGGATCCCGAGAGGAGAATGGAGGAGAAGGGATTGCGGCGTGGCCATCCCCCCTGGGGGGTGATTTCCTGCTTTCTATCTCTCTGTATCTCTCTGTCTGTCTGGCGAGCGCACGCGCCCTATAGCAAAAACCTCTCCAAAAAAAAAAAAAAAAAAAAATGGTTTATGGTAGTTCATGGTGGGCATTTAATTAATTTAACTAGTTCGTTATTATTGGAAATTTAGATTGTTTTAGTATTATAAATAGTGTTCTGATAAACATAGTATTTCTTCTTCTAAAATTTTTTTTTTTTTAACCAGTGTGTGTGTGTGCTCTCCGGACAAAGGGAGAGAGAGAGAGAAAGTGAGAAAGCACCCACTTCCCCAAGGGGAATGGTCACACTATAGTACCTTCTTCATTTCTCTTTCCTTACTTGGTACACACTTGTTTTCAAGTGGTTGGGTCTGGGACTCAAGCTGCCCAGTTGGCCCTGTGGGACCAGCTACTTTAACCACTATGCTACGGCTGGCCCTAAATATAATATTTTTGAGATTCATTTTATTAGATTTAGGCTATTTTAAAACACCTAAAAACCGATTCGTTTTCTAATACAGTTTTCATATAATGTTTTGTTTATACTCACTGAGCAGGAATGTTGCAGTTTTCTTCTGTATAATATAAATGGAACTTAATATAAAAGAGATCTAATTTTGATTTTTCCAAACTTTTACAGAGCTGGCCTTTTTGAGACCCTTCCTTAGAAGTCAGACTACGTGATAACCTTTTAATTCTTTAATAAGTTGCATTATAGTTGAGTTTGACTGTCCCTCTTCTGTGTTTTGAGAGCATTGCCAGAAACAGAGTTAAAGAACACTAGAGCAGCAAGGAAGGGCTTCAGGGCTATCATGTGACCCAGCTTCCTCATTATTCAGTTTGGGATGATGGGAACCTTATGTTAAGTGTGTTCTGTCTTGTTACAGTGCTAAGCTATTGGTCGAGCCTGCTCTAGAGTTTACATGTGTTGCTTCCAAGTTTATACTGGTGGTTTTATTCTACACTGTGCAATTATGTACTACTAAAACTCATGGAATCCAAGGATTTTGCTCTTGTTCCAGAATCCAGTGTATTTTTGAAGATGGTCAGATTATCAGAAATTAAATCCAAATTAATGTGAACTTTTCATACTCCTCTATATATGAATATACACTTAGTGTGTTATGCATCTTTTTAAGTACGATAGTGACCCTGCACTTCATTATAATGGTAAAAAAGGAATTAGGCATGGCCATGCATGTGCCAAAGTATAGAAAATCTTAATATTTTCTAGTATCCCTCCTTAAAGGGAAACATCTATGGAAAAGGAAATTAGATTTTAGTAGAAACCAAAAAGTTCATTCCAAAGTATTAAAATAAACTAAGCCAAATGTCTTCTAAAGATAGATGTTGTAGATTGTATAAGTTCTTTCTAGTGCTGTGAATCTTAGTAATATTTCTCTTGTTTCATAATAGTAAGCCTTCAGTCCAGAGACCGAATAGGTACAGGAGGACAAGTTGTGGACTGCAGTCGTTTGTTTGATAATGATTTACCAGACGGGTAAGTTAACATCACTAACATCATTAGAGAAATATAGAGATATGATCTTTAAAATAATGAGAAATAAGTTGGTATTTATTGTATACTTAATTTTAGAAATTTGCCATGATCAATTCCAGAATGTAGGACTTCCTTCTACTTGGAAAATTAGTGAAAGCTCTTGTCAAACAGGTTTATAAAAGTATGCTATGTGGGAACCAGCAGTTAGCGCAATGGTTATGTCGCTGGACTCCCACGTAGTCGACCGCGGTTCGCGTCCCGGACCCGGTGGCTTAAAACTCACGCCGGGCGCGTGTGCGTGCGTGCCCAAGATCCCGAGAGGAGAATGGAGGAGAAGGGATTGCGGCGTGACCATCCCCCCTGGGGGGTGATTTCTCGCTTTCTGTCTCTATGTCTCTCTCTGTCTGTCTGGCGAGCGCACGTGCCCTATAGCGAAAATCTCTCCACAAAAAAAAAAAAAAAAAAGTACGTTAAAAAAAAAAAAAGTATGCTATGAATTAGATGTGTTAAGTTCGGTTAAGAGTTTTAACTTGGAGACAAATGAAATTTCTTGACAAATATAGCTATTCTTTAAGTATTATCTAGTTAAAACTGTTTTGCTTGATTAACTTACTCAAATCAGAGCAGACAATTGTTGAACTTGAAACATAGTACCGTTGAGAGGATGGAGTAGAGGATTTGGGTAATAGTAATTATAATAACATAGTAGCATTTATTGAACATGTATATATCAGATACTATTAAAAGCACTTTATATACATTATGTCATTTAATTCTCAAAGGCAGTAGATAGCATATGATCTGGAATTAGACCACCTGGGTTCCAGTCCTTACTCTTCTGTTTACTGACTCTGTGGCCTTAATTTAACTTCTGTAAACTTTAGTTTATGTTTGTTTATAAAAGAAGATAATTCATAATAGCACATATCTCATACATGTTGAGAGGATTAAATAAAATCATTCATATAAAGTGCAGTGTCTTGCATATATTAAGTGCTTATTAAATAATTAACTACCGTTATTTCTACTGGTTCTATCATTGTTACCCTCATTCATTTTGTTTATTTCTTCCATGAGCAAGAGAGACAGAGAACATTACCCCCAGCAGAGTCTTGACATTGCAGTCCACCCCCCAGCCTCAGCCAGCCAAGGATCACTGGCACATATGTGGCTAGGGTACTCAGGGAGGTCTCTAGGGACAAAGCCAGAACCTTCCCATGAGTGTCAGCTTCACAGAGTCTTGCATTTTACTGCTGGGCCACTGCCCCACACCTACTGATTAACTTGACAGGTTAAAAAAATTGTAGTTCAGAGAAGCTTAGTAACTTGCCTAAGCTCACATAGCAGTGGCAGAGCTGGAACACAAACTTAAGTCTTGGTTTTGAAATTCGTGATCTTTATTCTTGTTTTCTTCGTTCGATATTATTTCTGACACTGATTTTATTTTTAACTTTCAAAGTATTTTTTTCCTTTTTTTTTTTGGAGAGGTTTTTGCTATAGGGTGCGGTGCACTCGCCAGAAAGACAGAGAGAGACAGAGAGACTGAAAGCGAGAAATCATCCCCCAGGGGGGATGGCCACGCCACAGTCTCTTTTCCTCCATTCTCCTCTTGGGATCTTGGGCATGCACACACACGTGCCCGGCGTGAGTTTAAGCCACCGAGTCTAGGACTCGAACCGTGGTCAACTACGTGGGAGTCCAACGACATAGCCATAACGCTAACTGCTAGTCCCAACTTTCAAAGTATTTTTAATTAACCATAATGAAGTATAGTTTATATACAATAAATTCCACCCATTTCAAGTATATAATTGGTTGAGTTGTTATTCACATTGTTTTGACATGAAATTTTATATCCAAGCTATAGTATTTGGTTGGTTTGTTTAAACTGCTACAAGTATTGTAATTAACTCTTCCTGTAGATCACTTTAACTTCTTCATATGTCTCTTAACTTACCGATGTGAGGTAAATTATGATATTATTGAAGGGGTAGTTTAGCATGAAGTAACTAATGAGTACTTAAGAGAGTGTAGCAGTATGGTGGTTAAGGCAGCTGGAACCTATGTGACCGACTATGCAGTTTGAGTCCTGGGCCTGACGGCTTGAAAAACACACTGGGGGGACCAGCAGTTGACATAATGGCTATGTCGTTGTACTCCCATGTAGTCGACTATGGTTCGAGTCCTAGACCCGGTGGCTTAAACTCACGCCGGGTGGGTGTGCATGCTTGCACAAGATCCCAAGAGGAGAATGGAGGAGAAGGGATTGCAGCGTGGCCATCCCCTGGGGGGTGATTTCTCACTTGCTGTCTCTCTCTGTCTCTCTCTGTCTTTCTGGTGAGTGCATGTGCCCTATAGCAAAAACTCTCCAAAAAAAAAAAAAAAAAAAAAAAAAAAAAAAAGAAAGAAAGAAAGAAAGAAAAAGAGAAGAAAAGAAAAACACACTGGGCACATGTTTATGTGTGGCCTGAATCCTGAAAGGAGAAATGGAGGAAAAGGGATTGTGGTGTGCCTATCCTTCATGGGGGCTGCCTTCTGCTCTCTTATCTCTGGTGAGGGCATTTTCTCTCTACCAAAAAGAGATAAAGAGAACAACACTATAAGGCTTACTGTTCTAAACTTGCCCTACATTATTATCATAATCAGAGAGTGGAAGAACCTAGCATCTCTTTATTTTCTGTTTTTTAACGTCGCCAGAACTCTGCCAGTATTCTGATGGAAATAACATTACCACGTTCCTGTAGTCACTTGCCTTTTTTTCGTTGTGTGAATCACAATAAAAAGTTGAGAGAGAAATTATTTAAATCATTAGTTTTAAAAAATTAGTTTGGGTAGGCTAAATGCTTTATAAAGCTTGTATATGCTTTTCTAGTGAAATTTAATTTTAAAATTTTGTGTGATTTTTATTTTTAGACCACCTGGTTCCAATCCTTATTTTATACATATACTCTTTTGCTTACTACCTTTATGATCATAATTAATTTTATGGTTACACTATTTTTAGTGTGGCCATTTTTTCATTAGTTTGTGGAAGTATAATTTCAATAAGGTCAGTTATTTATTTTTTTAATAAGGTTAGTTACTGAAAATTTAACATTATTCAAAAATTTTCAGAGGTTGGCTCATGTAAAATATTTGTTACATCTCAGCATAAATATTTTAGAGGCCTCAGAATTCCATAAGATACATTATGCAGTTTTAAAATAAGTTGAGGGGCCAGTAGATGGCATGGTGGTTAAGGCACTGGACTCCCATGTGGGTAACTGTGGTTCAAGTCCTGGACCTGGTGGTTTGCTTTCTTATTTTCTCTCTCTCTCTGTCTAGTGAGTGCACGAGGTCAACAGCAAATTTAAAAATAAATAAATAAAATTAAATAAATAGTTAAAAAAAAAAGTTGAAAAATCTTACATTCTGTGAATCACTCTTTCAATCTGGCATTCTTGATTTGTAATAGCAGATGCCTTCCTGGCTTGGCTATTGCACTGAAAACATTCCTACCAATACCTAATCTCTCAATGTGTTATTTAAGCTGGGAAGAAAGGAGGACTGCCTCTGGAAGGATCCAGTATCTAAACCACATAACAAGAACTACGCAGTGGGAACGCCCAACTCGGTAAGAACATCCAACTGTTTTCCCATTGTCTGTGCCATTCACCCTCGCAAAGTCCCTTTCTGTTTACCTGTCAACTCATTTGGCGTTTTTTTCTTGATTTATATTGTCTTAGGTTGGTAGATTTTAGAACAGGCATCATTGTTATTTTTAAAAGTAGTCTTCAACCAAGATTGTATGACAGATCAGATCTCCTGTTATCATAGCCTGAGGGCCCATGATGGTACTCAGGTATTTATTGAATGAATTAAAGCAATAAGGGGAACAGGCATTTTATTTCTGGAAATCTTATCTTTTGGGGATATAACTAAATATATGTATACAGAGTCTCCATTCTTCCAGTTACTGAAAGGAACGATTATATCCTGCTGTGTCCAAGATCAAGATAACCAGATGATCTGGGACCATATGGAAAGTGCCTAACGTAGAGTGGGAGTTGAGGAGACGGTAGAACTTGAAAAAAATCTGAAGGAGGGGGCGTCTCTGAACTACACCCTGAAGTATAGCAGATGGAATCCTTTTCTTTATGGAGCTTAAAGTATAAAGGCATCAGATGCATGGTAACTTTTGGGAACTGCAAAGTGATGTTTTTTAAGTAACTAAAAATCAGTAGGATAGTGACTGAATTTCCTTTTATTTTTTGAAAGTAGAACAAAGTTGATTTGCCATTTCTGCTTGGCGTTATTTGTTTGTTTTTGTGTTTTACCTTCTGAGCAGGACTGACACCAGGCTTATCATATTGGATGCTTCTCATTAGCAGTATTTACTCTTATTTATTCAGGATTAAGAACCACAAAATTTTCTCAGTTATATTATGAGCTCATATTGCCGTTTTAAAAAAAATGCTAACTTGAGGGGACCAGCAGGTGGCATTATGATTAAGGCTCTGGACACTCTCACATGGCCAACCATAGTTTGAGTCCCAGAGCTGGTGCCTTGTTTTCTTATTTTCCCTCTTTCTCTCTCTGGTCAAATTAAAATAAATGAATAAATAAATAAATATATATTTTGAATTGCTAACTTAAGAGTTGCATTTCCAGTACTAAACTGCCAGGGGTTTTTAAATTGAATTTGAAGGATCTATTTTTATTGTATCTGAGCATAAATTAATGTGTATCTGTGTCAGTGTTAAGTGAAGTCTGTTTCCTTCCATCTTATTCAACTGATAAAAATCATCCTTTATTTTCAGACATATGAAGAGTGGATTGTTTTTATAAAAGTTAGTTTACAAGTGAACTTTTGATTATCCTTTCATTTTGGAAGGACCTACAACAGAAAAACATCAGAGATAATTGCTGTGTTGAGAAACTAAGACAATATACTGTCAAATAGCTGGGTGGCTTTAGATTGGGCAGTTGGAAGGACCTCTGAAGAGGCAGTGGTAGGTGAAAGACCTAGGGAGAGCAGGAGACAAGAGTATTCCGTGGACAGAAAAGCTGCTGCCCTCAAGGAGTAACGGTGGAATGACCTGGCAATTCAGGGACGGGAAGCACATCAATGTGGAGAAGTGGGGTGGGAAACTGGTGAGAAGTGAGGTCTCAGAGGGAGACTACATCTATCAAAGAGGGCGGTAAACTAGTAGTCACATCTACAAAGCTCTGGATTTTATGTAAGTGTAACTAAAACCCTTATAAAACCATTTAAATACATAATTGAGGATGTGCATATCACTTAAGTTTCTTGTGCCTGAAGACTTTGGGCTTGCTTTCACTCAGAGTTTTTAAAATTATTTATATTAAATATTCTACTTTCCGATATGATAAATGATTGTGACTATAGTGTTAAACCTTATCTAGAGAGCTCTACTTTCGATATCTAAATTCCTGTTTTCCATGTTACTTTTTAACAGGCCGGCATCTGAATATTCTAGTCCTGGGAGACCTCTCAGCTGCCTTGTCGATGAGAACACTCCAATTAGTGGGACAAATGGCGCAACATGTGGACAGTCTTCAGATCCCAGGCTGGCAGAGAGGAGAGTCAGGTCACAACGACATAGAAATTACATGAGCAGGACACATTTACATACTCCTCCAGACCTACCAGAAGGCTATGGTATGATGACTAGCAGAGGAAAATCACAGTGTGGTATACTTATTTCAGCTTGTTAAGAAAGTCAGAAAAATGGGGACTAGCAGGTGATATAATGTCTACATCGCTGGACTCCCATGTAGTTGACCACGGTTTGAGTCTCAGATCCCGTGGCTTAAACTCACACCACGCATGTGTGCGTGCATGTCCAAGGTCCCAAGAGGAGAATGGAGGGGAAGGGATTATGGCATGGCCACCCCCCCCACAGGGGGTGATTTCTTGTTTTCTATCTCTGTTTCTCTGTGTCTTTCTGGTGAACGCACGCGCCCTATAGTGAAAACCTCTCCCCCCCACCAAAAAAAAAGTTCAAAAAATGAACTTTAAAAGTTATTGAGGCTGGGGAACCAGCAGTTAGCGTAATGGCTATGTCGCTGGACTCCCACGTAGTCGACCGCGGTTCGCGTCTCGGACCCGGTGGCTTACAACTCACGCCGGGCGCGTGTGCGTGCGTGCCCAAGATCCCGAGAGGAGAATGGAGGAGAAGGGATTGCGGCGTGACCATCCCCCCTGGGGGGTGATTTCTCGCTTTCTGTCTCTATGTCTCTCTCTGTCTGTCTGGCGAGCGCACGCGCCCTATAGCAAAAAACCTCTCCAAAAAAAAAAAAAAAAAAAGTTATTGAGGCTGGCAGGTCACCACCTGGTGACCTGTGGTGGTTAGAGGTGCTGGACTCCCTCATGGCAGACTGTGGTTCAAGTCCTGGACCTGGTGGCTTGCTTTCTCTTTCTCTCACTGTCACTCTCGCTCTCATTCTTTCTCTTGCTTTGTTCCTCTCTGGTCAAATTAAAATAAATAAATAAGTGGCCGGCAGGTGGTGTGGTGGTTAAGGACACTGAACTCCCACATGGCTGACTGCTGTTTGAGTCCCAGACCTGGCAGCTTGCTTTCTCACTTTCTCACTCCCTCCTTCCTCCCTCCCTCCGTCTCTGGTCAAATTAAAATAAATAAATAAATAAAGTTAGATAAAATAATTAAAAAAAAAAATAAAAGTTAAATAAAAATCTTAAAGAATTTTTAAAAAAGAATAAATTATTAATGTGTTTAGGGATTCTGCATAAAAATAAAAGTAAGTGTAAGACCTCCTAACTTTGAGGCCAGCTGGTGGTGTGGTGGTTAAGGTGACTGGATCCCACATGACCAACTTCCCAGTTTGAGTTTCAGACCTAGGAGCTTGAAAAACATGTCGGGCATATATGCCTGTGTGCCTGAAATACAAGAGGAGAAGAGATTGTGGTGTAGGGACAGTGGATGGTTTAATGGTTATGTAGCTGGACTCCCATGTAGTTTACCACGGTTCAAGTCTTATACCCAGCAGCTTAAAACTCATTCTAGGCGCATGCATTTACATGTCCAAAATCCTGGGAGGAGAATAGAGGGGAAGGGATTATAGCATGGCTGCCCCCACTGGGGGGTGATTTCTTATTTTCTGTCTGTCTCTCCGGCAAGTGCATGCACTCTATAGCAAAAATCTCTCTTAAAAAAAAAAAAGATTATGGTGTGGTCATCTCTCTGGGAGGTTCATTTTTCACTTTCCTCTCTCTCTCTCGCTCTTGTGAATATACCTGCACTAATAGCAAAACAAAAAAATCCCTTCCAACTATGAAAAGTCTTTGATGTGGTAGACTACTTTAACTAACAGTTTGACCTTGGACTAGTCTAACATCAGTCATTTGACATCAGTCATTTGATGTCAGCTGTTGTACTCTTTAGTAATGAAACAAGATAAATACCTTATCATAGAGATATTGTGTGGAATATATGCAACAGTGTGAGACTGCTTTGAGAATAGGTACTAAAAATATGGTGGTATTGTTAACTGATGATAATTTAAAGTCGGACCTGCAATTTTTTATATATATATTTAGAAATAATTGCACAAGCATATTTCTGATGTTATTTATGTGTAATGTTTGTATTATCTATAATTCGTGATTATCTGAGTAAATGAATCGTTATAAATTATTTAGTCATTTTTGTATTTGTATAAAATGATTATAATCTTACACAATTTCTTAGACTTGTAGACTTTTACGTGGAAGATGACATGAATCCACTATTTGAATACAGAATTTTCTAAATTAATCACAGCTCGTGAACACTCATGAGTAAACTCGGTTGACCTCTGCCTGCTAAAGCTAACCTGCGTTATTTACGTGCCCTAACACCGCCTGTAGATCAACTGTTCTGGGCTGATCACGACACCTAGTGACAGACATTGGGAATCGCCTCATCTAAGTTGTATTTTATTTTTATTGTAGAATATTTTAAAAACTGTCCTCCAGATGCATGATTCTAGTTTTATTTTAAAATGTAGTTTAGCCCTTTAATTAGAAATTGTTTTTCTATGAACTGTGTTGTGCCTCACAGCTTTATTTTTTATAGCATGTTGATAGTGTGAGGTTTGGGAGACAAACCAAGGTTCCTTTGGCTTTGCCGCATAATGCAGAGCACTTTGATTTTATCTGCTATACAGTGAGGAGAATAATAGTATCAGTTGTGTAGGTTTTTTGTAAGACATAAATGCTGTAGTCTTATGTAAAGTCCTGACATGATGCCTGGCATAGAAGGCACTTAGTAAATTTTAGCCTTTATTTAGCCTTAGAATAAAGTATCTCCTGTCGTTTCTCTATAATGGAGATTGTAAGGCCAGGTGTTTGGAGTGGGATTGCATATACTTTTTACAACATTTGTGTGATTGGAATTTTTTTAAATTTTGTACAACCAAAATATGGGAATAGGGACCAGCAGATGGTGTAATGGTTAAGTCACTGGACTCCCATGTAATTGATTGCAGTTCAAGTCCTGGACCCAGAGGCTTAAAACTCAACGCCATGCACATGTGCGTGCATGCCCAAAATCCTGAGAGAAGGGATTGTGGCATGGCCATCTCACCTGGGAGTGATTTCTTACTTTCTGCCTCTGTCTCTGTCTGTCTCTCTAGCGAGTGCACACACCCTATGGCAAAATCTCTCTTAAAAAAAAAAAAGGAATAAAGTAAATATACCAAGGTTGAAATGACTGCAACTGTCATCTGTAACCTATTTTAAATGTTTTAATGTTTATGATTATTTCAAGTTTCAATTTATTGACTTCATAATAGTTTTATAAGTACACTAAACTTATATTAGTAAATATTAGCAGTTTTATTGTTTTACATATTTATATATTTCTTATCAGATTTCGTTTAAAGAAAAGTGATCTGTTGCTCAAAAAAAGAAAAAAACTGAAAAAACACCTTTGAAAAAGCCCTTTTATAGATTCTCTTTGCCCTGGCTTCCCCACTGTCTTCCCCAAGGGCTTTGAGTTCATTCGCTCTTTGCTTTTCTCTTCTCCAGTGTACACCTTGCTCTTTTGTCCTCTTCTTTCTAAGTTGGAAAAAAGAAAGACTAACTTGCACCCTGCACCCTACCTATTTCGCTTCTGTTTAAGGCCAAAGACAAAAGATCATTTCCTTCCTTTTCGTTTTGTTTAATTATTGGTATTACAACAATCTTGCTTTCTATTTTCCTTTGCAATATGTTCTGTAGTTGAGCTACATTATAAGTTTAGTTCGCTTTTAGATAGCTGATCTGTGACCCTCATCACCATTTATAAGGTTTTTTCTAGGAGATACAGCAAGTGATTTGTAAAGCCAATGTTTTTTGGTAATGCACTGTTTGGGAATTTTCTGTCTTAGTGTATCATCCTAGTATATTTAGTTTTCTTTTTTGATTTGAACATTCCAAATAGGCTTTTCTTATTAGTGTTTCTTAATTTTACAGAACAGAGGACAACGCAGCAAGGTCAGGTGTATTTTTTGCATACTCAGACTGGCGTGAGCACGTGGCATGATCCAAGAGTGCCCAGGTAGGAACGCATCTAAGTACTTTTGGTTTCATTGACTATTCTTTTTATCTAGGTAGGGTTTGTTTGTTTGTTTGTTTGTTTGTTTTTCATGTTTAACATCTACAAACAGTATATTCTGAAAGTCTAGCTCTTTCTAATAGTCATTTCAGTTTTCAACATTTAGTAGCAAGTCCTAGCTCTTTCTCTGTAGTCCCACCCCACTTCTCCCTAAACTGGTCCCCAACCCTTTCCCCTTTGCCCCCTTTAAAAAGGTAGTACAAAAACGTCTTTCAGGAGTTCAAAAATTGACTATAGGGAAAACATACAAAACATATGTTACCCTTTTAAAAAGTTGGTAGATTGGAGTAGGGGTCCGTGACAAAATTTATAATGGACATAAGAATGCAGGTAAATAAGGGAAAGAGACTATAGGATAGTGCATCATAGCAGAGTAAAAATATGGACAATTTAATACATATTTAAGGGGAAAAAGTAGTAGAATTATTATATGTATGCAACATAAAGTAATGTTCAATGTTTAAGAAGATAAATTTGGATATATCCTTGATTGTTGAATGCATGCCTTAAAAAACATTTTGTAGGGCCAGCAGGTGGTGTGGAGGTTAAGGCACTGGATCCTACATGGCCAGCTGCAGTTCAAGTCCTGAATCCAGTGGCTTGAAAAATCACACCAGGCATGTATGTGTGCATGCCCAAAATCCCAAAAGGAGACTGGAGGAAAAGGGATTGGGACATGACCTTCCTCCTGTTTGTGTGTGGAGTGATTTCTCATTTTCCCTCTCTGGCAAGTGCATGCCCCTTATAGCAAAAACTAAAAAACAAAAAATTAAAAAAACCCATCTGTAACCCACAAAGATATACATCGATTATATGTATACCAGAAATTATAATTACAATAAAAAAGGAACAATTATAACACAAAACAGAGAACTGTCAATCTCCTGTAAGAGCAAAAATGTAAAAAAAACTTTAGTAAAGCAATATCAGCTCGAAAAGAAAGGGATAGATATTTTTATTTCTGGTTAAGCTTTTTTTTTTTGAAAATTAACCTTATGAATGTTAATGTGTTACTTTAATAAAGTTTCATTTTAATGTATTAATAGCAAAGAAACAACCTAATTCAATTCAGTTCACTTTTGAAATAATCGTGCACTTGAACAGTAGGCATTGCATATGAACCAAAATGTCAGTTCTCTTAACTTTAATAAATGGAATGACCCCCAAATCAGTTTAGTAATTTAACATAATTTTTGTTACATTTTAGTATCAAATAATGAGTTTGTCAAACATTGCTTGTCTATTTTGAGTTATTTTCTAATAAACATGTGCAAAGTACCAAATGGTCCAGTTGAGGCTGCAAAAAAGCTTGAATTTCTAAGTTAAATTATAAATATGTTTTTTATATTTATATGTATCTTTGTAGGATGAGGATATTTTATATGTTAAGCACAATACCCTCTGTCTCCAAACCCTCTTCCCTCCAAAACAAAAAAAAACTTAGAAGATCAAGAGATCTTTTTCCATGGCTTGATTCTGTATTTGAATAAAAATCAGATATGACTAACTGATCTTGGGTTGCCTTTGATATTCTCTATAAATAAAACTATTGTAATGAAAAGTTTTACTTTATTATAGAATTTAATTAGAATCCTTTGAGGTTAGCAACCAAGGAAATGTGCTATCATTGATTATTGTATCAAGGTTGCCATTTTTGTGTCTTGACAATAGAAGTTGTTAATATTTAAAAAGTAGTGGGAAAGAATTTTATTTATTTATATTTTGGAGAGATTTTTGTTATAGGGTGTGTGTACTCACCAGAGGGACAGGGAGATACAGAAAGACAGGGAGAAACAGAGAGACAGAAAGTGAGAAATCGCCTCCCCAGAGGGCATGTCTATGCCACAGTCCCTTCTCCTCCATTCTCCTCTTGGGATATTGGACATGCACACACATGTCCCTGGTGTGAGTTTAAGCCACTGTGTCTGGGACTTGAGTCACGGTTGACTATGTGGGAGTCCAGCAATGTAACCATTATGCCCAATCTGCTGATCCCAGTAGGGAAAATTTGAAAAAAATTTTGCCAGAGTGTGCATGTGCTTGCTAGAGAGAGGCAGAGAGGGAGAGAGAGAAAGCACCCCTCAATGGGGAATGGTCACATTGCAATCCTCTCTCCTTCACCATTCCCTCCTTTCTGGATTTTGGGCATGCACGCACATGCACCCAGTATATTTCTCAAGCTGCTGGGTCCAAGAGTTGAACCTTGGGGTTGTCCATGAGGGATCTGGCTGCCTTAACCACCAGGCCAAGGAGCCAGCCCATGTGGAGGAAATTTTACATTTGTTTTATTAAGCTCACTGAATAAAATTCAAGGACCTAACTTTTAGAAATCAGGATTTCACTGTATATAAATTAATGAAAAGTTTCTGGATTCTGTCTGTCAAATTAAAAGTCAATAATAAGCTTTTCTTTAAAATTATAAAAAAATCAGACCTAGCAGATGGCATAATGACTACATTGCTGGACTCCCACAGGGTCAGCCATGGTTCAAGTCCTAAACCCAGTGGCTTAAAACTCATGCCAGTCGCATGTACGTGAGTGTTCAAGATCCTGAGAGGAGAATGGAGGAAAAAGGATTGCAGCGTGGACATATACTCCGGGTGGGGTGGGGGGGGTGATTTCTCACTTTCTGTCTCTCTGACGAGCACATGTGCCCTAAAAAAAAATTATCAAAAATCATTAGTAGAAAAAGTATAGAAGAAAAATGAGTTTTAAAAAAACTAAATAGTCTTAAAAAGTGAGAAAGTTGACCTTAAGTTATCTGTTGAAAGAATAGAATATAAGCTGGCAACAGAAATTGAAATTGAGTTAAATTTCAGCACTGCTGTTTATGATCTTATTCCTAAGAAGAAAATGACAGTTTTTTATTAATGAGTAAGGGCCTTTTATAAGGGTTTAAAAATATTTCATGTTGAATATTGACTCCTATTTTGAATTAATGACAAATAATGCTCTGGATTACTTTTCTTTTTCTTAGTCTCTTTGTCACTAATTGTCTTAAAAATTTATATCATCCCTTTTGTTTTGGAGGACTTTTATGTGGAGAATGTTTTAGCAAAACAAACTAAATTTTTAGAGTTTATTAAAATATTACTACTATTGAAAGCATTTACAAAATTATGTAAATCATACTTTAAAACAAACTGTATTTAGAGATATCCAATATACTTAGATTTATCTGAGAAGTCCCATGTTATGCTCTGTATTTTTCTTTAAAACAGTTATTAATGCTTCATATTTCTTATTTTGCATTCTGACTGTAGTCTTGAAATAGAGATCTGTATTACTTTTTTTTAAAGAATTATTTTAATTTTATTTATTCATTCACTTATTCTAATTTGACCAGAGAGAGACAAACAGAGAGGGAAAGTGAGAAAGCAAGCCACCAGGTCTAGGACTCAAACTTTGGCTGGCCATATAGAAGTGTTCAGCACCCTGTCCACCATTCCATCTGCTGGCCCCAGATCTGTATTCCTTTTTATGGCTGTATAACATTCCATTTTTCTTTACTGAGTTCCCAAGTGGGCATAAACATTGTTTTTAGTTTTTCTGTTCTTTTGAGTTCTATATATTGCTGTGGATTTGTAACATTCTCAGGACAGTGACAGAATCAAATTCTGCACTATATCAATGGATTTGCTCATTCTT
Organism: Tupaia tana; assembly: GCA_026018925.1. NCBI lineage: Eukaryota > Metazoa > Chordata > Mammalia > Scandentia > Tupaiidae > Tupaia > Tupaia tana. Next base: position 56,199,130 of record JAKSZU010000011.1, on the reverse strand, counting down.
TGATTTCAATAATTATTTTTCTTTTCTAAAAGTTTCATTAAAAAAAATCCAGCCTACCTGGGCTGGTCCCATAGCCTGCTGGCTAAAGGAAAGCCAGATCCGCGTTAGAGTCCGGGAGTCAGAGCTGTTCTCTCCTTTTGGCCTTTGACAGTTCTTGGGGATCTCATTTGGGGGATCTATTGACTTTGTCATGGTAGCTTGCCTTTCTGAAGAAGTGTTTGGTGATTTTCATGAGTTTATTATTTGATCTTGATCTTAATAAATTGCAGTTCCTTGGAGTGGGAATTTTGGAAGTTTTTCTGGAATCACTTCATCCCCCCCCCCCTTTTTTTCCCTTTTTTTTTTTTAAGAGAGATTTTTGCTATAGGGTGCATGCACTCACTGGAAAAACAAGGGAGAGTCAGAAAGCAAGAAATTAACACCCGCAGGGGGATGGCCATGCCACAATCCCTTCTCCTCCATTCTCCTCTTGGGATCTTGGGCACATACGCACGTGCCCAGCATGAGTTTTAAGCTGCCGGGTCCAGGACCAGAACTGCAGTTGACTGTTTGAGTCCAATGATGTAACCATTACACCATCTGTTGGTCCCTTCATCCCGTTTGAGTTCTCAGCTTATGGAGTTCCAGGTTTCCTTTCCCAGCCTTGCTGTTGGCCTACCTTTCTCCCCACCTGCCACTCAGATGTCAGCTCTAGCTCAATTCACTTTTCAGTTTTGAATTTGAAGAGGATTCTTTTTTTTTTTTTTTATATTTATTTTATTTTTAATTTTTTAAAATTTTTTTATTATCTTTTTTTTATTACATTGAATTACATATAACTTTAGAGTGTATTACATTGCTTTTTCAAAAGGGAATGCCATGCATGTCAGTCAGTACAGAGACATTAATCTCCCCGCTTCAACATTCAATATCTTTCCTATGTTTCCCCCAATCATTATTATTGTTATTATTCTAATTATTTTTTATGATAAACATGATTTTTTTTTTCCAATTATCAGATCATAAAGTTCCCAACAATAGGGAACGTAGACTCCACTCAGGGCTGGACCAAGGGTGGGTCTCGTGCAGCCCCGCAAATGTAGGTGAATCTCCATGGAACACAGTTTCAGGAACGCGGCTCAGGAAAGCAGAGACGGCCATCAGCTGATGCGGCACGCGGGGCAGACCCCGGCCACGGCAGGCGGGACAGAGCCCTGAAGAGGATTCTTAAAAGTTCCCTTTGCCCTTTTGAGACTAGCAGCGTCTCAGATAGTTGGTTTCCCAAGCTTTAGTCCTTTTAGCAAGAGAGTCTCTTGGAGCTCCTGCAGGTGTAGGTCAGAGCCATTGATTGAACAAATCCAGGAGTGCCTGTGCGTGCTCATTAGTATGTTTCACAGTGACTCAGAAGAGGTTATTTCAGGAAAACTGTTTTTCTAGTTGGACTTTTATTTTTTAGAATTTTTTATTTAACTTTATTTATTATTTTTAAAAATTTGACCAGAGAGAGACACAGAGAGAAGGAAGGTGAAGCCACCAGATCTGGGACTTGAACCGTGGTCTACCTTGTGGGAGTCCAGTGCCCCTAACCACCATGCCACCTGCCAGTCCCTCTAGTTTAACTTTTAAAACGTGACTCTAGAAAAAAACCTTTTTTTCTTAGAATTACTTTATTTAATTTTATTTATTTTAATTTGACCAGAGAGGGACAGAGCGAGTGAGAGAGGGAAAGTTAGAAAACAAGCCACCAGGTCTGGGACTTGAACTGCCATTGGCCATATTGGGAATCCAGTACCCTTAACCACCATCCCACTTGCTGGCCTCCCAATTTTTTTTTTAGAGATATTTTTGCTATAGGGCATGTACTCTCACCATAGAGACATAAAGTGAGAAATCACTCGCTGCGGGGACATCCACACCTCAGTTCCTTCTCGTTCATTCTCTTCTGGGGATCTTGGGCAAGCACACACATGTGCCCAGCATGAGTTTTAAGCCACCTAGTCCAGGATTCGAACTGCAGTCACCTATATGGGAATCCAGTGACATAACCATCATGCCATCTGCTGGTCTCTTAATTTTTTTTTTTTTTTTAGAGAGAGGTTTTTCTATAGGGCACAAGCACTCTCCAGAAAGAGAGACAGAGAGACAGAAAGTGAGAAATCACTCCCCAGGGGGATGGCCACACTGCAATTCCTTCTCCTCCATTCTCCTCTCAGGATTTTGGGCATGTACACGACCCTGGCATGAGTTTTAAGCTCCCAGGTCTGGGACTCAAACTGTGGTCGACTACATGGGTGGATGTCCAGTGACATAACCATTATGTCATCTGCTGGTCCCTTAAAACATTTTGAGGAACCGTCAGATGGCATAACGGTTACCTCAGTTCAAGTCTAAGACCTGGCAGTTTAAAACATGCCAGGTGTGTGTACTTGTGTGCCCAAGATCCTGAGAGAATGGAAGAGAAGGATTGCAGTGTGACCATCTCCCAGGGGAGTGATTTCTAGCTTTCTGTCTCTCTCTCTTTGTCTCTATGGCTAGTGAACATGCATTATAACAAAAATCTCTCTCTAAAAAGAACAAAAAACTCTAAAAAAAAAAAAAAAACCGTGATTTTGATGAAATTTGGCCCTATCTATAATGTTACAGTTTAAATTTACATTAGATGTGTTGCTTTTCTTTTTTGTTTTTGAATGAAAAGATGACCACAAAAGGTAATAGTTTCCCTGTTTGGATGCTTGAGTGTGCTCGTAGTGTTATTTCTTCACCCAGAGGCCCAGTGTTCCTTCAAGGCTGGAAATGGCCTGAGCATATCGAACGCCCTGACACACAGCCTCATGCATCGCTGACGGCAGTGCCTTCAGTCTCCTGGCAGAGGGTAGCAGCAACTTCAACAGTTGGAAATTTCACCCTGGAAGATTTTGTTCTCACAGTGTAGAGGATAAACAGTTTGTAGTCCAGTTCATTATAAAGAGTCCAACTCAGCAACAACTAGATGGAAATAATGCTCAGTGGGGAGGGACTAGGAGCTCCCATGTCCTTCCTGGGCATGCTAACCAATCAGTACCTCAATGTGCTCACCAACCTGGAAGCTCCTTATCCCAATTTTTTTCTTTTTTCTTTAAAGAGTCATTTATTTCATTTTATTTATTAGTACCATCATTTTTTTTTTTTTTTTGAGAGGTTTTCGCTATAGGGCACGTGCACTCGCCAGACAGACAGAGAGAGACAGAGAGACAGAGAGACAAAAAGCGAGAAATCACCCCCCAGGGGGGATGGTAACGCCGCAGTCCCTTCTCCTCCATTCTCCTCTTGGGATCTTGGGCACGCAAGCACACGCGCCCGGCGTGAGTTTTAAGCCACCGGGTCCGGGACGCGAACCGCGGTCGACTACGTGGGAGTCCAGTGACATAGCCATTACGCTAACTGCTGGTTCCCAGTACCATCATTTTTAATTTGTTGTATGATACGTGTGCTCACCAGAGAGCTAGACAGAGAGAGAAAGTGAGAAAGCAAGCTGCCAGGTTCATGACTGTGGTTGGCCACATGGGATTCTAGCACCCTAACCACCACACCACCTACTGACCCCTTATCTCATTCTTAAAAGTGCTATAAATCCTTATCTAAATTTAGTAGCATTTTAAGCTTGTGTGGTGACAATGGTCTTTGGTTCATTAAACGTCATTTAGTTTTTTTATTCCAGCAATAGTAAGCCTAGAACATTCTTTGTAGGTATCTTAAGCAAGTTCTTCATTTTATAGATTTCTAATTTAATAGATTTCAATATTAAAAATGGAGTAATTATGCTTTAAAAAGTGTGCTGTGGTGGGACCAGTAGATGAGGTAGGGGTTATGTTGCTGAACTCCAACATGACCAACCACACTTCAAGTTCTGGACCTGGGGGCTTGAAAATCACTCCAGGCATGTGTGCGTGCGTGTTCAGGATCCTGGGAGGAGAGTAGAGGAGAAGGGATTGTGGTATCCCTCCTGGGGGGTGATTTCTCACTTTCTTTCTCACTGTCTGTCTGTCTGGCAAGCAGACACAGCTTAAGGGAAAAAAACCTTTAAAAATAATAATAATCATGGAATGGACATTTATTTACACAAACTTTATAGTATAGTAAAGAAAGAAAGAATTGAACAGAAATTCAGAAAATATTCGTTATTTTCTTACAAACAACTATTAAAGTATAACTTATGTTGGCACATATTATGATTGCTTTTATATAATTTAAAATCGATTACGTTGAAGCCCAGCAACACTTTACTAGAAATGTAGGTTATATGGTAAGGTTTTCTGAGCCACATACAGATTGGGTTTTGAATACGTGTGTTTGTTAAGCTGTTGGGAATTAAAGATTCCAACTGAGCATCTCAAGTTTCTGAAACAATACATTTCCTAAGACTTCATGGAATTGTTCTGTGTCATTTACACTTGCTTGGCTCAGCAGGCCCAGCAATGAGGTATTTTTTATTTTATGTTTGTTTTTACAGAGATCTTAGCAACATCAATTGTGAAGAGCTTGGTCCATTGCCTCCTGGATGGGAGATTCGTAATACAGCAACAGGCAGAGTTTATTTCGTTGACCATAACAACAGAACAACACAGTTTACAGATCCTCGACTCTCTGCTAACTTGCATTTAGTTTTAAAGTAAGTCTTTGAAGCAATACATTATACAATGTGAGTCTGAACAAGAAGACACTGATAAAAGCTTTTTTATGATAAAAAGTCTGCTGTTTTCAATTATACTTTACTTTTTCGAGCAAAATTTTATGTAAGAGTATGACAAGTTTTACTAATACAAATATTTTAATCCCACTGTGCTGAAATAAGACCTGCCCTGAAACGTTAGGAAAAGTGTGTGTATCAAAGGTGTTCAATCAGGTGGGTGTTTTACAGAGGCAGTGACTTGACAGAAGTCAGGGCTGGCAGTCTGGTTGTGGGTTGCTGTCACAACACAGTGAACACTGAATAATCACGAACATGTCAGCAGCACCTGTCTCAACAGAGTCTTCACACTGCAGTTCACCTCTGGCCTCAGCCAGCGCACGCCCAACACGTACAGAGTCCCCAGGGTGTGCACCTGGGGCTTTCCCAGGTGGCTCCAGCATCGTGGAGCATTGCATTATCACTGCCACCATGCAGGACCAAATCAGGACTTCTTCAGTATGTAAAAGGAGTTCGGAATCTTGTCTGGGAGCTGTCACATACATTGGGTCATTGGAAAAGTCATGACTTATTTTTGCATAGAAAAATGGAAAAATTCATCATGACTTCCAATGACCCAATATATAGTTACCTCATTTTTCGGATATAATATGGTACCTATTGCTTTTCCCTCTTTTGAATTCCTGTTTTTAATACGATAGCGCATGTACACACATGCAAGAGAGAGCCTCTTCTCGACAGGGTCTCGTTATACAGTGATTCCCTTTCCTTAGGCCTCCAGCTCCTCAGGATATTGGGTGCACACAGGCCCACCCAGTATGTTCTCAGGCCAACCCAGGATCCAAACCTGCAGTTGCCATGTGCCGGGCGCTGTTTAACTGCCGTGGCACAGTAGCTAGGCCTTTTTTTTTTTTTTTTTTTTTTAACCAAAAAAGGTTATTAGGGTATCTTATTTAACGGTTATAACTACATATATTGTGTGCTTATTGTGCTCTGAGTGCTGGTTGTCCTCATGGCATCCGCATTGCAGTCCTAGGTTACTTTCTTTTTACCAGTAAGAAAAATAGAGCCTTAAACAGTTAAGTCACTTGTGCAGAGGTGCATAAAAATTATTAGAGCTGGGATTTGAACCCAGCCAGGCTGAATATGGAGGTGTTATTTTTTCCTGTCCGGGTTTTTTAATTAATTTATTTCTTTTTTTTTCTTTTTTTTTTTTTTTTTTTTTTTTATAATATGTTTCTCATTTCCTTGCATATTTCTGGACTCACTATTGTGTTTTACTGATGTATTTTTTTTCTGTTTTTTTTTTTTTTGGAGAGGTTTTTGCTATAGGGCACGTGCGCTCTCGCCAGAGAGACAGAGAGACAGAAAGCGAGAAATCACCCCCCAGGGGGAATGGTCACGCTGCAATCCCTTCTCCATTCTCCTCTCGGGATCTTGGGCACGTATGCACACGCACCCGGCGTGAGTTTTAAGCCACCGGGTCCGGGACGCGAACCGCGGTCAACTACGTGGGAATCCAGCGACATAGCCATTACGCTAACTGCTGGTCCCTCTGGTTGGTTGTTTTTTAATTAATTTTTTTTTTTTTTTTTTTGCTAGAGGGCACACATGTGCTTGCCAGAAAAGGAGAGGGAGAAGATAGAGCACCCCATGGGGAATGGTTATGCCATAATCCCTTCTCCTCCATCTCTCCTTGCTTTTGGGATTTTGGGCACACACATACATGTGCCTGGCATGTTTCTCAAGCTGCCAGGTCTAGGACACAAACTGAGAGGTTGACTATGTGGGACGGCTGCCTCATCCCCACAGAAGCTGGCCTATTTTTCTTTATTTGCCAGAAAGCACACGTGCTTGCCAGAGAAAGAGAGACACCACCAGTTGGATACAGTCATACCACAATCCCTTTACCTCCATTTCCCCATCCTGTCAGGATTTGGTATGCGCGCACACACGCACATGCCCAGCATGTTTTCTAAGCCAGCAGTTAGGACTCAAACCACAGTCAGCCATGTGGGAACTGTCTTTCTTAACCACTGCACTACAAGGCTAGCCCCTTTTCCTTCCTGTTTTGATTGCTTTAATACCAATTATTTATTTATTTTCCTTTGCTTATGAAGACTGTATTTTTTTAAGAATTATTTCTTTAATTTTTTTAATTATCATCATTATTTTTCTTTAATTTGCTATAGGGCATGTGTGCTCATCGAGAGAGACAGAAAGAGAGGGAAAGCGAGAAAGCAAGCTGCCGGGCCTGGATCTTGAACTGCCGTTGGCCATAGTGAGAATCCAGTGCCTTAACCATCATGCCACATGCTGGCCCTGACCCTATTTTCACAGATAACTCACAGATAACTCAACATATCTTTCTGGGGGATGTAATTAACCCACAACACACCCCTTCCTCAGCCAACCAGTGATCTGCTTTCTGTCACTATATATTTGTCTGCATTTTCTAGAGTTTTAGGTTAAGTGTCATCATTACAATATTTGCTTGTTTAATTATTTTAGCCTTTTTAAATTTTGCTATAGGTTGTATGCACATGCCACAGAGACAGAGGACAGAGGATGAGAGAGAGCGAGAAACTCCTCCCTCCCCAGGGGGATGGCCATGCTGCAGTCCCTTTTCCTTGTTCTTCTCTTGGGATTTTGGGCATGCATGCACACACGCCCAGCATGAGTTTCAAGCCACTGGATCCTGAGCTTGAACTGTGTAGTTGGCCATGTGGGATCCAGCTGCCTTAACCACCATGCCACCTGCTGGCCCCAATTTGTGGTCTTAGTTTGGTTTCTTTTATTATAATTTCGAGATTCATCCCTATTATTGTATGTGTAGTTCATTTCTTTTAATTGCTGGTGTAATCCCACTATATAGATATGCCACAGTTCATCCAGCTTCCTGGATGTTTCCAGTATTTTGTCTATGACAAATAACATGATTAACATTTATGTACAAGTCTTGTATGGACATAGGCTTTCATTTCTATTGGGTAAATAAATACCGAGGAGTAGAATGACTGAATCGTATGCTAGATTTATGTTTATTTTTTTTAAAAACTAAACCCAGAACTATTCATTCATTCATTCGTTTGCTTGTTTATTATTTATTTATCTGTTTACTTACTTATTGTGATTTTCAAGCCACCAGGTCAGGGACTCAAACTGTAGTCACCATGTGGGAATCCAGTGCCTTAACTACCATGCCATCTGCTGGCCCCACCTTGTTATTTTCTTAACATGGTCTTTTGAAGAGCAGAATTAAAAAAAAAAGTCAATGAAGTCCAGTTTATCATTTTGTTCTTTTATGGATGGTAATTTTAATGTTGTGTCTAAGAAATCATTTTCAAATACATGTCATAAGATTTTTCTCCTGTGTTTAGAAGTTTTATGACTATAGGTTTTACATTAAAATCTGTGATCCATTTTGAGTTAAATATATGAGATATATATGTGAGATATATCCAAGTTCATTTCTTACAAAATATTGTTTATTGTGCATGGTTGTTTAAGGTGCCGGACTCCCACATGGCTGACCGCAGTTCAAGCTCCAGACCTAGAGGCTTGCTTTTCTCACTTTCCCTTTCTCTTTCTCTCTGTCCCTCTCTGGTCAAATTCAAATAAATAAATAAAGTTAAATAATTCTTTTTTAAAAAAGAGAGTTATTTATTTAATTGTATTTATCATTATTATTTTATAATTTGTTACAGGGCACATGTGCTCACGAGAGAGAGAGAGAGTGAGCGAGCGAGCAAGCCACCAATTCCAGTATTCAAACCCACGGACGGCCATGTGAGAGTCTAGCATCTCAACCACTGTGCCACCTGCTGGGCCTCCAAGTTAATTTTTTTTAAATAGGGTTATATAATTGTTTATGAAATACTTATGTTTGTATCATATTCTGTTTTAATTTTGTGAATATGTGTACAGAAAAGCACCTTTATTATGTAATGTTTGTGAGAGTAGTTAACATTGACACGATGTTTTCAACAAAACTATTTTCTCTAAACCGATGTTTTAGGTGGGGACCATTAGGTGGCGTGGTGTTTAAGGCTCTGGACATTCCCACATGGCTGACCATGGTTTGAGTACCAGATCTGGTGGCTTGCTGTCTCTCTTTCTCTCTCTCTCTCTCTGTTTCTCTCTCTGGTCAAATTAAAATAAATAAATGGATAAAGTAAATAAAATTAAATAAATAATTTTTAAAAAAGATGTTTTAGGTATAAAACGGGCCTTGTACATAGAATCAGTGTGTATAAGATAAATTTGGGCAACCTGTTAGAGAATTGCAAGTTATTTTTGTGTATTTTATCATAGCTGCTGTTGCCCTATACTGTTGGGTTAGGGAGTTGTGCTCTTGTCTGTTGTGTGTAAAGTTCATGTTAAACTCCAGTTGTACCACTCAGCAATGGCATAGACAGCAGTAATGACTGATCTCACTTCTTATTTCCTGACATCTTCCTGGAATTACCCATCTCATCATATCATAGGGTTCTTAAAAAAATCTTAGATTCCATTCATAATATCAATATTTTATGCTGGAAGAATAAAATATATCTGGGCAAAGTACCTTTTAAAATTATTATAATATTTATGATTTACTTGTGGTAAACCCTCTATAGGTAGAAGTGACGTTAGCACAACAGTGTGAATGTACTTAATGCTACTGAAGGGTACCCTTAGATATGGTTAAATGGTAGATTTTCTGGGGACCACGTAGTCTACCGCGGTTTGCGTCCCGGACCCGGTGGCTTAAACTCACGCTGGGCGCATGTGCGTGCGTGCCCAAGATCCCAAGAGGAGAATGGAGGAGAAGGGATTGCGGTGTGACCATCCCCCCCTGGGGGGTGATTTCTCATTTTTTGTCTCTCTGTCTCTCTCTCTCTCTGGCGAGCGCACGCGCCCTATAGCAAAAACCTCTCAAAAAAACCCAAAAACAAAGAAAGGTAGATTTTCTGTATATTTTACTACATAAATTCATGGACGTGGTCACTTTTAAAAGCCTTTGTCTTGTTGGTAAAGTACTCGTTTCTCTGAACCAGTAACTTACATGTGACCTGCTGCGATATTGAGGTCTATACCATAGCAGATAGAGGAGGATCATGCTGCCGAGCTGCCAGTTTGAGCTCCAGAAAGACAGACTCTAGATAACAAGTGTGTTTGGCATGTGCATGGGTTTTATGGTGGGTGATAGTAAAAGGTGGAGAAGAAAAGGGAAACGGTGTTTGCAGAATTTGTCCACAGCCACATACAAAGCTTTATGGGTAAAATTCATTTTCCAGTTTTGTCAGTTCATAAGGACTGTGGGAAATAAACTTCAGGCTTGGTTTATCGTTGCCAAAATCATTAAGCTGAATACACGAGGAGTCTTGAGAAAGTTCTTGGAAAATGCACGGTGTGAAAAAGTTATCCATGAGTTTCAGAACTTCTTCCCACCAAAACAAACTCACTCTTTCATTTTATTTTTCCACAAAGTTTTTGAAGTCCCTGGCACGTTCCAGTAAGACTTCAAGTTCGAGGCTATTTTAAATGTAGCATTTTTTATTTAAAATGCTCCAGTACTAACATTTCTGTCTGTATCTAGTCGGCAGAACCAATCGAAAGACCGACAGCAGCAGCAAGTAGTGTCGTTATGCCCTGAGGACACGGAGTGTCTGACAGTCCCGAGGTACAAGCGGGACCTGGTTCAGAAACTGAAAATTTTGCGGCAAGAACTCTCCCAACAACAGCCTCAGGCAGGCCACTGCCGCATCGAGGTATCTAGGGAAGAAATTTTTGAGGTAAAGTTACAAGTCTCATTTTAAAGTAGAGAAAAATTCAATTTAGTGCTTAGCTCTTTCTTTCAAAGGTAGTTTTGGGGGACCTATGTCTTTATTATTTATTTATTTAATCGTTATGTTATTTAACTTTGTTTGTTTATTTTAATTTGACAAGAGAGGGACAGTGAAAGAGAAAGGGAAAGTGAAAGAGAAAGCAAGCTGCCAGACCGAGGACCCGAACTGTGGTCAGCCATGTGGGAGTCCAGTGCCCTTAACCACCATGCTACCTGCCAGCCCTGGGACTTATGTCTTTAGAATGGAAGAATTCTCATTAATTTATTCTTTAACTGTGAGAAATAAAGGCAGTGGTGTTGGAGATGGATGTAGAGTGTGCATGTAACTGGGGTGAGGAATGCCCAGTGTTCTGATTGGTTCAGCGTGGCCCTTTTATTGCAGATACTTATGGGGATGAATTTTTTACACTTACAAGGCCACAAATATATCCATCCCTTCCTTTCTCATTCTGAAAGAAAAGGGATCCTTCTATTTTAAAATATTGTCTAATAACTACTGGGTGACCTCTTTAATTTATTGAAAATCTTTCTTTTTGTAAAATACTTTTATGTTTGGATTCTGGCCCTAATAGCAGCGTAGTGGTTCTCACACGGTAGGTGGCCGAAGTCAGAGGAGGGCTTTCTCACTCGTTGTAGGATTTGTGAACGAGAGACACGTGGAAACTGGATAAGCCTTTGCCTGAACATGAACGTTTTTCTCTAGGACATTTCTCTACCTTGTTGGTAATTAGCCATTTGTGTTTTAAAATGATGTAAAATTTTCTGTGTGGGGAGATCACATTAATGATTATCCTTCTCAAACTATTTCTTACATTTATTTTCTTTGGATGCCTATTATCTAGAATTAGCTTAGCTAGCTTTTAAAAATTGGCTACTTTTAGCAAATTCTGTTTTAAATATGAGTGGAAGCATTGTGGTAGTTCACAGAACTAAATATGAACTTCTGGGTCAGCAGGTGGAATGGTAGTTAAGGCGCCGGAGTCCCAAATGGCTGACTGGTTCAAATCCTGGACCTGGAGGCTTATTTTCTCTCTTTCTGTCTCAATCTGTTTCTCTCTGGTGGGTACATGCGCCTTGTAGCAAATAAAAAATAACAGTAAGAATAAATAAAATGAAATAAACAGTTTTGAATCTAATAAATATTTAATATAGTATTTATCAAAATAATTGTTTCAGTAGGATTAAGAGATATCTATTCTGTTTTCAAATTTTTAATTTTAATTCTTTGGGTTGTTGAAAAGGTCATGACGCTGGGACTAGCAGTTGGCGTAATGACTATATGGCTATGTCGCTGGACTCCTATGTAGTCAACCGTGATTCGAGTCCCGGACCTGGTGGCTTAAACTCTCAATGAGCACATGTGTGTGCATGTCTTAGACCCCAAGAGGAGAACGGAGGAGAAGGGATTGCAGTGTGGCCATCCCCCCTGGAGGGGGATTTCCTCACTTTCTCTCTGTCTTTCTCTGTCTTTCTGCAAATGCACGCACCCTCTAGCAAAAACCTCTCAATAAAAAAAAATGCATTTTTGCATAGTAAAACAAAAAAATACCTTATGACTTTTGGGAACCAGCAGTTAGCGTAATGGCTATGTCGCTGGACTCCCACGTAGTCGACCGCGGTTCGCGTCTCGGACCCGGTGGCTTACAACTCACGCCGGGCGCGTGTGCGTGCGTGCCCAAGATCCCGAGAGGAGAATGGAGGAGAAGGGATTGCGGCGTGACCATCCCCCCTGGGGGGTGATTTCTCGCTTTCTGTCTCTATGTCTCTGTCTGTCTGGCGAGCGCACGCGCCCTATAGCGAAAAACTTCTCCCCCAAAAAAAAAAAAAATACCTTATGACTTTTCAGATGACCCAGTATTTTTTTTTTTATTTATTTTTAAGAATTACTAATTTGGGGCCAGCAGATGTCGTAATGGTTATGTCACTGACTCCCACATAGTTGACTACAGTTTAAGTCTTGGGCTCGGTGGCTTAAACTCACACCAGGCATGTGTGCATGCATGCCCTAAATCATAGGAGACTGGAGGTGAAGGGATTGCAGCATGGCCATACCCCCTGGGGGTGATTTTTAAAAATTTATCATTGTTTTTAAGTTTGCTACAGGACATGTATGTCTACCAGAGAGAGATAGAGAGAGAGAGAAAGTGAGAAAGCAAGCCACCAGGTCCACGACTCAAATCATGGTTGACTATGTTGGGCGTCCAACACCTTAACCACCATGCTGCCCCCTGTTCTGTTTTTCCAAGGTCCATGAACTTGAAAAGGTTTGGAATTTATCCATTGGTTTGATTGTTGATCAGATTCTACCTTGTTTAAATAAGCCTATGTTTTGGGAACCAGCAGTTAGCGTAATGGCTATGTCGCTGGACTCCCACGGAGTCGACCACGGTTCGCGTCCCGGACCCGGTGGCTTAAAACTCACACTGGACGCGTGTGCGTGAGTGCCCAAGATCCTGAGAGGAGAATGGAGGAGAAGGGATTGCGGCGTGACCATCCCCCCCGGGGGGTGATTTCTCGCTTTCTGTCTCTCTGTCTCTCTCTGTCTGTATGGCGAGCACACGCGCCCTATAGAGAAAACCTCTCCAAAAAAAAAAAAATAAATAAGCCTATGTTTTGTGGACTGAAAGGGGGGGTAGAATTTAAGTCATGTGGTAGAAGTACCTCATAATAGTTTATTTAATTTATTTTCCCCCTAGGAATCATACCGACAGGTCATGAAAATGAGACCAAAAGATCTTTGGAAGCGATTAATGATAAAATTTCGTGGAGAAGAAGGCCTTGATTATGGAGGAGTTGCCAGGTAAAGATTTGCTTTTTAGCTAAGGATGATCTTTATAGTGCTTACAAATTTAAGATACCTCTTGAGACGTAACTTTCTTCTATCTATCTATCTATCTATCTATCTATTTATTTATTTATTTATTTTTGGGAGAGGTTTTTGTATAGGGCGCAAGCACTCGCCAGAAAGACAGAGAGAGGCCATGCCTCAATCCCTTCTCCATTCTCCTCTCGGGATCTTGGGCACGCACGCACATGCACCTGGCATGAATTTAAAACACCGGATCCAGGACTCAAACCATGGTCTACATGCAAGTCCAGCGACATAGCCATTACGCTAGCTGGTGGTCCTGAGACATAACTTTCTTGTTGACATTTATTTTCTAGCATAAAGACTCCCTAATGCTTGCAACTGAGAGGATGTCCAAATAGTTACATTCATAACGAGGTTCGGATAGTACTGCTACAAGAAGGGTGTTTTATAGCTCCCTAGCGGATCATAGAGCTCAGTGAACTAGCCAACCCAGCATGGACTGTTGGGAGGACTTGTACACCTGCATTTTCTCCATCTCTCCTCAAGGATGTTACTCCCTCATTTCATTGTCGGGAACAGTCTTGAGGTGTTAATGATATGTCATCTAAACTGAGTACTGTATCCCTTTGCCATGCCTTTTTACCTTTTTAAATGAGTGTGTGTGTGTGTGTGTGTGTGTGTGTGAGCAAGCACATCCATACATATGGTATAGGCGTTATACATATGTATGTTTTTTGGCGGTCCTTAGAATGTTTCAGTACAGAATGTACAATGTTTCTGCTATATTCATAATTTACGTATCACGTCAGATTGATGCGTTCCTGCTAGTATGTGTATTGCTAGGATTTTTTTCAAGTGTGAAAATTCACTTGATGTTAATATAGGAGAAACACTTCTGTATTGAAATGTTCTAAGGACTGTCATGAAATTCTGCTTCTCTCTAATCTAAATCCGACATAATTCAAATTGAGTTTCCAGTCTCGTTGTTTAGTGTTATCTGTGTTCATTTGCAGATTGGTTTCATTCTGGTACCTTTTTATGTACAAATGGATAGTTCCTTTAGTTCGGATTTTTTTTTCCTTTTTTTTCTTTTTTTGGAGAGATTTACTATAGGGCGCATGCACTCACCAGACAGACAGAGACAGACAGAGAGACAGAAAGCGAGAAATCACCCCCCAGGGGGGATGGCCACACCTCAATCCCTTCTCCTCCATTCTCCTCTCAGGATCTTGGGCACGCGCACACACGTGCTTGGCGTGAGTTTAAGCCACCGGGTCCGGGACGCGAACTGCAGTCAACTACGTGGGAGTCCAGAGACATAGTCATTACACTAACTGCTGGTCCCTAGTTCAGATTTTTAAAAACAGTCTCTTACCCACAAATGAGTTGATAGTTTCTGTGCCATTATTACAACTAGATTTTGGATGTTTATTAGGAAAACTTGTTAATTATCTGATGATGGTTACTAAATATTATATAGAGAGATCAAATAAGTAAATCTGTTTTTGTTTCCTTTTTAACCTTACTGTTGTCAGGATTTGGACAGAATAAATGGGATGTGGCAGTGAAATGCTTTTTCTGAACTTTATTCCGTAGTAGAACTCAAAAATAGTTGAGTTCTGCCCTTACAAGTGTCCTAAATACTTGGTAAAACAAAACAAAAAATTGGATTTTCTTTGACTTGAGAGAGGAAGGCAGAGAGAGGGAAGGTGTGAGAGATGAGTATGTTTGGCAGTGTCTTGCCATGTTGTGATCCCCCTGCTCCAGCTTCTAATGGAGCTAGAATTGCAGTGTACTTGTGCCATTCATTGTGTCTGGCCTAAAACGAAACGCAGGCCTCCCATATGGCCCCAGCCTTTCACATAAACACTTTCCTGCTTATACTTCTGTGGCTGGGCTTGGATTTAAATACACACACACACACACACACACACACAAAGCATACAAGACATGCGGGGTGAGTGTTAAATGTTTTGACAAAGCTCCAAAAAAAAAAGTCGGGACCAGCAGTTAGCGTAATGGCTATGTCGCTGGACTCCCATGTAGTCGACTGCAGTTCGTGTCCCAGACCCGGTGGCTTAAAACTCACGCCGGGCGCGTGTGCATGCATGCCCAAGATCCCGAGAGGAGAATGGAGGATTGTGGTGTGGCCATCCCCCCTGGGGGATGATTTCTTGCTTTCAGTCTCTCTGTCTCTCTCTGTCTGTCTGGCAAGCGCACGCGCCCTATAGCAAAAACCTCTCCAAAAAAAAAAAAAAAATGTTTTGACAAGCTATTTATGTGAAGACTTTTTTTTTTTCATCTTTAGAGTAGTTTTTCAAATATTATGTAGTGGTTATAGTTTGCTTTAGATATCACATTATAGAATTTTGAAACACTTTAAAATACTTAATCGTATTTCATTATATTGGGTTGTCGGAAAAGTCATGATACGTTTTTTTCTGTTTGTCTATGCAAAAATGTGTCAGGACTTTTCCGACAACCTGATATTTGATAAAATATGCTATTCAGTCTATTTAATCTGAATATCAAAACATATCATTTAGGGCCAGCCTCACAGTCAGTTAAGGAACCAGCTCCCACGTGGCTGACTAGTTTGAATTGCAGCCCTGGCAGCTTGAAAAACACATCAGGCTTATGTGTCCCAAACCCCAGCATGGAGAAGCAGAGGACAAAGGATTGTAGTATGACCATACCAAATTGTGGGGTGCTTTCATCTCTCTCTATATATTTCTCTCTCTCTCTCTGATAAGTGCATGTGCATTCTGGCAATTAAAAGTGTATGTGTGGGTGTGTGTATAAATTCCTTGCTAAAGTGATTAATGCCATATATTAATAAAAATGTATTACTTATTAGCTAAGATTTCATTTGTCCTATCTTGTTTTCTAGGGAATGGTTATATCTCTTGTCACATGAAATGTTGAATCCATACTATGGCCTCTTCCAGTATTCAAGAGATGACATCTACACATTGCAGATCAATCCTGATTCTGCAGTTAATCCGGTATGATTTGTAGTTATGATGGCATGAATTAAATCATGACCCAGAGTGTTTTTCATTTTTAATTGTTAATGTAGTTGATTACTTAGGTATTACTTGTCCTTGTCCTAATCATACCTTTTTTTTTAAGAGTTCGCGAGGTTTTTGCTCCAGGGCATGTGCACTTGTCCGAAAAACAGAGACAGACAGAGACAGAAAGCGAGAAATCACTCCCCAGGGGAATGGCCACACCGCAATCCCTTCACCTCCAGTCTCCTCTTAAGATTTTGGGCACATATGCACATACTCCCAGTGTGAGTTTTAAGCCGCTGGGTCTGGGACTCGCACCGTGGTTGACTATGTTGGAGCCCAGGGACATAACCATTGCACCATTTACTGGTCCCATCATACCCTTTCGACTTAGCAATTCCTCTTCTGGAAAATTTTTTCAAGGAAATGAGTGTGGATATGTGCAACAGTTTGGGCATGGGACCGTTGGTCATTTGTAGTAGACCCAATTAGAAACAACACAGTTGTCCACAAGAGGGCACCGATTAAATTATGACACAATATGAAGCAGAATAACTTAAATGGTTATGAGTGTAGATTCTGGAATTAGGAAGACACGGTCTCATCTCTTACTAGCTTTGTGACCTTCAGCAAGTTTATTGATTTAAACCTAAATTTTATCATTCCTAATAATATAAATATAGTTTTCTTTGGAGAGAATTTGTGAGAATTAATTGAGACCTTGTACATTAAACATTTAGCACATTACTACACATCATAATATGTTACCCCGTTACATGTTATTAAGCAGCCAACAGAAGTTAGCCATTATTGTTTTATGTTAATTCCGCTATCTTTCCATACAAGGGCGTGCTTTATGGCCTTTAAAATGATTATGCGGGTAAGAGTTGATGGCATGTGAAGATGAGGTTCATGATATGTTCAGTGATAAGGTTAGAAAATAGTATAATACACTTTTGGGAAACATGTATACAGGTAGGCCTTGAAAGGCCCTACATTATAATATCAACAATGACAATCGCTCGGTATTAGAAAATGGGTAGTTTTCATTTTCTTTCCTTGCTCGTCTGCATTTTATTTAAATACTTCATAGTGAACATGTATTACTTTTTTTAAGTTTTTTTTTTTTTTTTTTTTTCCTCCATAGGGCACATGCGCTCACTAGAGAGCAGAGAGACAGAGAGGGAAAATGAGCAATCACCCCTCAGGGGGGATGGCCACACTGTAATCCCTTCTCCATTCTCCTCTCAGGATCTTGGGCATTCATGCATATGTGCCTGGCATGATTTTTTTTTTTTTTTTAAGAATTGTTTTATTTAACTTTATTTATTCATTTATTCATTCATTCAGAGTGACAGGATGGGGGTGGGGAGAGAAGGTGAGAAAGCAAGCTGCCAGGTCCAGGACTTGAACCGCAGTGGGCCCTGTGAGAGTCCAGCGCCCTTAACCACTATGCCACCTGCAGACCTCCTGACCCCCTCGTGATTTTTAAGCCACTGGATCTGAGACTCGAACTGTGGTGAGGCATGTGGTACTCTAGCTGTCTTAACCACCACACCAGCAAAATCATGACAATGTTAATTCAAGTCTGACACCAAATCCTTTCCCTTAAATCTGTGGTGTTACCAAGTTCAGTTTCTGACTGGGTTGAGGAAGGAGGAAGTTGTAGGACTGAAATTTATTTTCTGTGACAGAGGATTCTACAGGAGGTGAGAGATAGCAAACAGGTCTACGGATATCCAGTGAAACTGCAGTGTTGCACGATAGTTAGGACTTACTTTCAAAAACGTATAATTTACAGAATGACTACTATATCCCTTTGAGAGAGACATCGACTCTTTGTAAAATGTGATTTCTTAGTGATGTAGAGAATCTCGAGCGTGCCCTGTAGGAACACTCCCTGATGATTATCGAGCTTTGATATGATAACCTCTCCCATTTAAATAGTTGTAGAGTACAAATTTTATGCTTCTTATCAAAAAGATTAATTTGCTTTAATATTTCATTTTTATTAAAAATATCCGGGGATGCTTTCTAACTTGAGTGTTCATGTAAACTCTCTTCAATTCCAGGAACATTTATCATATTTCCACTTTGTTGGACGGATAATGGGAATGGCTGTGTTTCACGGACATTATATTGATGGTGGTTTTACGTTGCCTTTTTACAAGCAGTTGCTGGGGAAGTCAATTACTTTGGATGACATGGAGTTGGTTGATCCAGACCTTCATAACAGTTTAGTGTGGATACTGTATGTATCAAGTCTTACATCTGCTCATGTAGTTAGTCTGAGCTTTTTTAAAAAAGAAATGTTTCAAAACTGATACACGTTTTACAAAAATTAAAAAAGAAAGACACAAAAACTATGGGGCCAAGCCATGGTGGCATAGCGGTAGCTCAATACTTCAGAATGCAGGGGGCCACGTGGGTGGTTGGTGTTTGTTTCCTGGTGATGACCTGTACATACTGGGCTTGGGTTGGGGAAATCACACACTTTGTGAGATCCTCGTTGATGTTGCTTCTCTCTCTTTCTCTTTAAAAAAATAAAATAAAAACTTGAGAAGTTAAATATGTGCATAAAACATCACGAATTGTTATCCGAGTGGTAGGACCATATAAGACCTTTTCCCTTTCTGCTCCTTTCCTACAAATTTCAAATTCCTTGAAGTTAGAGAGTGTGACTACTTTAGAAAGGAAGAAAGATCTAGTACATGCTATTTTTAAAGTACTGTGTATAATTATTTCCTCAGTGTACTGCAAGTTCTTTTCCAACATTGCATATGTTAGAATAGCAAATTTCTGCTGTCATGCTTTTAATGAAATGGTGATTGTGGGAACCGTACTTTTAAAGTAAGAACTAAATTCTGTTTTGCAAGTGGTTGTTAGTTTATGAAAATACACTGGCAATGTTTACTTATTTTAAATATTGTAGTACTTATTTTATATAAAATACACAAGTAGCTTTCTCAGAGAGGATATTCAGGTGTTTGGTCCCTTGGGGGGTACTCAGATTCAGTAGCCCTCTTTTTTTTTTTTTTTTTTTAAAGAATTGTTTTATTTAACTTTTAAAAAAATTATTATTTATTTTGATTTGACCAGAGAGGGACAGAGAGAGAGAGAGAAAAAGAGAGAGAGAAAAAGTGAGAAAGCAAGCTGCCAAGTCCAGGACTCAAACCACGATTGGCCATCTGGGAGTCCAGCACCCTCCACCCCCATGCCACCTGCCAGCCCCTCGGTAACCCTCTTATCTGAATGCCAAACGGAATTGCATGTTCATGTGTTGGTAGTTCTAGCAGAACTCAGCTTTGACTAGGGCCATTCTCATTACTTAGCAGTGAAATGTTTCCTGTCAAAGAAAAGCTCTTTGACTTTTCTGCCCAAGATCTAGGTGGTGAAGTGGCATGAATACTAGTAAGAGCAATCTGACTTTACATTTGTCATAGCATAAAGATACCTTAATTTTACCTGTGTCACCAGTTAATACACCTATAGGATCTGTGTTTTAGGTTGGCCAGTTATGTCTCTTTCTCTTTCTCCTCTCTAGTGAAAATGATATTACAGGTGTTTTGGACCATACCTTCTGTGTTGAACATAATGCATACGGTGAAATTATTCAGCATGAACTTAAACCAAATGGCAAAAGTATTCCTGTTACTGAAGAAAATAAAAAAGAATATGTCAGGTGAATACTTTTATGTTCTCAAGACTGAGACATTTTTAATGTTCTAGAATGGCAGTATGGCATTTAGCCAGTATTATTGCTACAAAATAGGGTTCCTTAGAACCTGATTACTTAAAAACAACCGTTCATGGGACCAGCAGATGGTTTGATGGTTACATCGCTGGACTCCCACATAGTCAACCATTGTTCGAGTCCCAGAACCATCAGCTTAAACCTCACACCGGATATGTGTATGTGCGTGCCCAAGATCCCAAGAGGAGAATGGAGGCAAAGGGATAGGGGTGTGGCCTTCCCCACCTCCCCCCCGGGGGGGGGGGTGATTTCTCACTTTCTGTCTCTCTGGTGAGCACATGCACCCTTTAGCAAAAATCTCTCTCTAAAAACAAACAAACAAAAAACATTCATTACTTTTCACAATTCCAAGGGTCAGGAATTTGGGCACAGAATGACAGGAATAGTACACTGCTATTTCATGCAGTGTTACCTAGGACTGAAGCAGCAAGGTGGTCTCTTCACTCGCACGTGTGCCGCCTTTCAGCTAGGATGGCCCCAGTGGCCGTGGGCCGGCTCGGACGGCTCTCTGCCGGGGTCACTGTCTGAGGTCTAGTTCACTACTGGCTGGGTTCCTTGGCTCACCCCCTGTGGTACTCTGCCTCTCCCATGATGTCTCCCTCACCCCAGCTATACTTCTCATGGGGGCACTGGCTTCTGCAGCACAAAAGCAGAAGCTACCAGGTCCTTTTGAGACCCAAGCCTGGTTCTAGCCATCACAACTTTTGTTTTCATGGTTTAGGGGAGTTGGCAGCCCACGGTAAGTGTGGAGGGGGAGCTGGATGAAGGTGTGAGTGCCAGGAGCCTGGGACAAGGGCCATGGCAGTGCCACTCGCACAGGGGCAGGCAGACGTGCTTTCACGCTTTCTAGTCAGCACTCACTTGTAGACAGCGCATTGTAAGTTTAAGAGATACATATAAGAAAACATTTAAGTTTTATAAAATGAAAATTAGGAATTTTGAAATATTCAGTTTATGTAGCCTATGGTAACTACAGACTTTTAAAAATAATACTGTGGTAGTCAAATTTAGGAGTTTGAACTTCTCTATATATACAGAGAAACATGTGTGCTATACTTTTTAGTATAGATTATGTTGCTAGATCATGTTGACTAAAATTGTCCTAGTTTAAAATGAGTCCATCAGTCTCATACACTATTGATGGGAGTGAAATTGGCATTGCTTTTTTGGAAAGCAAATTGATCCTAGCTATGTAATTGAATGTATACATGCCCTTTCTAGCAGCAGCTTCTTCTTTTTATTTTTTTTTAATTTAGCTTTTTGCAACAGAGTCATGTACTTGCCAGAGAGGGCCAAACAGAGGGAAAGGGAGATATTGCCCCCCTGGGGGATGGTCACACTGCAGTCCCCTCTCATCTCTTCTCCTCTCGGGATTTTGGGGATGGAACCACATGCTCCAAGTGTAATTTTCAAACTGCCAAGTCCGAGATTCAAACCACTGTCAGCCATGTGGGAGTCCAGAGCCTTAACTACTGTGCCACCTGCTGTCTCGTAGACATAATTCCTTTTTTTTTTTTAATGATTAATTAGGGCCAGCAGGTGGCATGGTGGTTAGGGCGCTGGACCCCCACATGGCTGACCATGGTTTGAGTACTGGATCTGGTGACTTGCTTTCTCACTCCCACACTCCCCATCTGTCTCTGGTGAGTGCATGTGTCCTATAGAAAAATGATAGTAATAAATAAAATTAAATAATTTAAAAAGTGAATGAATTAAATTAAGGCAATTACTATTCTTCAGTTCGGCCAGAGAGAAAGAGAGAGGGAGGAAGAGTGAGAACGCAAGCCGTCAGATCTGGGACTCAAATTGTGGTTGGCCACGTGGGAGTACAGTACCTTAACCTCCATGCCACCTGCCAGCCCGTAGACGGACTTCTTAATGCTACGTACTCATAAAGTGCAACGTTCTAGAAGTGAACTTCGTAATGATTACCAGGTCTGAATACATGTGGTCTGTGCCACCGCCCCGTCTCTGCAGGCTCTATGTGAACTGGAGGTTTTTACGAGGCATTGAGGCGCAGTTCCTGGCACTACAGAAAGGATTTAACGAAGTAATTCCACAGCATCTGCTGAAGACATTCGACGAGAAGGAGTTAGAGGTCAGTGCATTAATGTTGTGACATCTTCTAATATAACAAAGAGAGACTGGGATTCTTTTCTTTCTTTCTTTCTTTCTTTCTTTCTTTCTTTCTTTCTTTCTTTCTTTCTTTTTCTTTTTGAGAGATTTTTGTGTAGGGTGTGTGTGCTCGCTGGAGAGACAGATAGAAAGTGAAAAATCACCCCCTAGTGATGATTTTGGAAGAAATACATAAAATAAACTTGGAAAAAATGAATATGATTTATTCATTAACTTCAGTGTTCTTTTCTAACTAACTCTGTTAACAGACCTGTTAGCAAACAAATCTGAAAAGACTGGTTCTATTCCATGCTATCCCCGTTTCTTTTGTGATTGAGTTATTCATAGTGACGTGGCCAGAAGCAGGTAGTCGTAAGGAGGAGGAAAGCAGACTAATGGCAGTGGAGTACATCTTCATCTCTTTTTACAGGGACTGAGGAACTTGGCTCTGGTAATGGCCACTCCTCTGAAGAAAAGAATTTAGGGGGAAGAGTATCTTTTGTGTTATAAATATAGCCACAGGACCAGCAGATGGGATAATAGTTATGTCACTGGACTCCCATATAGTCGACGGTGGTTCGAGTCCCAGACCTGGCGACTTAAAACTCATGCCCGGTGCATGTGCATGAGTGTCCAAAATCTTGAGAGGAGAGTGGAGGAAAAGACATTGCAGCATGTCCATCCCCCCTGGGGGGGATGATTTCTCACTTTCTATGTCTCTGTCTCTCTGGCAAGCGCTCATGCCTTATAGCAAAAATCTCTCTCTCAAATAATTTATTCATGTTTATATGTATATATATTTTATATACACATACACACACACACACACACACACACACCCATCCATCCATCCATCCATCCGTAATCCTATTTGGATAACCTCTTTCTTGTTCATCCTGGCTTTGATTCAGTAATCTTTTTGGAACTCTCTAACACTTCATTGGAAATTTTACTTGGTAGGGTTAAGGTTTAATATATAGTTTCTCCTACTAAGGAAATCATTAAACATTTTAGAAATACATGCATACTATTTATTTTAGAGTTAGACTGGATTAACAGGATTAGTTATATAAAATCTAGGATTTGCGTGTTACATTATGTTTTATGCTATATACTATCATAATTCCTTTTTATCAACATATTAGATTAGCAAAATGAGTCAATCTTGCACCCCAAGGAAATGTATGAAGAGTGTCAAAATGATTTTGATACAGTTGTCTGTACTGACTAGGTATCAGGATGCCAAGCAGATGTGTTCATGTTCTCTATGCTTTAATACGATCAAAGATTATTAAGCAAAGGGTGATAATCACTTTTTTTAAAAAAGAGGTTTTTGCCTTACAGCATGTGTGCTCGCTCTGGGGGGGAAGAGAGAGAGACAGTGAGAGAGAAAGTGAGAAATCACCCCCCCCCCCCCCCAGGGGAGATGACCACACCACAGTACCTTCTCTTCCATTCTCCTCCTGGGATCTTGGGCACACATGCACATGTACCCAGCATGAATTTGAAGCTACCAGGTCTGGGACTCAAACCACGTCGGCCATATAGGAGTCCAGCAACATAACCACTGTGTCACCTGCTGGCCCTGTTAATCACTTTTTCAGTGCACATTTCTTGGGTTGCTGTGCATGGATGTTTGCTTTCATGGGGTAGCGACATAGAGGTGACTACTGTGTTACAGCAGAGGGCTACTGGCTAGGGGATGTGAACTGGATTGCTTCATATCACAAAACTGGTAAGTATTGAAACCAGTATCATGCAGTGTGGGTTTAGGAAGGTACATATAAACTGTATTTTCTCTTTGGGTGTCAATTTCTGCCCATTTTTTGATATTTTGGAATTCTATGATGAAATTAGGGAGCCTTGTTCAGAATTCTTTCATCTTGCCAGGTCCATCACAGCTCTCAGCTGTGGCTCTCAGCTCCTGGAAGTGTGGGAGAGAGCTAAAGTGAGTTAGAGACCTCTGGAGCTTTAAAAAAAAAAAAAAAAAGACAGGTCTTGTTACCCCAGATGCATAGAATTAAAATCTGTGAGCATAGGACCTGGTGTGTCCATTTTAGCAAAGCTTTCCAGATTATTCCTACATGCCCCTTAGATTGAGACCCACCAAACTGCAAACTTCAAGTTCTGGGTTGAGGAATTTGGAGCATGGCTTTGGATCCACTGGCTCATTACTGATGTTAGCTGGTATTTTAACAGCTCATTATTTGTGGACTTGGAAAGATAGATGTTAATGACTGGAAGGTAAACACCCGGTTAAAACACTGTACGCCAGACAGCAACGTTGTCAAGTGGTTCTGGAAAGCTGTGGAGTTTTTCGACGAAGAGCGACGAGCGCGATTACTTCAGTTTGTGACCGGGTCCTCTAGAGTGCCTCTGCAGGGCTTCAAGGCGTTACAAGGTAGGGGTCTGTGGGATGGATGGGCAGAGTGGCATCCGAGCCACTGTCTGGGCTGCGGGGGAGGGGGAGGGTGCCAAGTGAAGGGTTTATATATATATATTTACAAACCATGTGCTTATTACAAAGGTACTCATTTCACTTGACTTCTTGACTGTAACTCTCACGTGGTGATACCTTCTTCTCCTTCCTCTCTTGTTCCCCTCCCAAGAGCCTTTTCTGCGGTGTTCTCTGTGATTGTAGTGAGTGCCGCATGTTAGAGACGTACGTGCTCATGCTCTGCCTTTCATTTCTGCTCACTTTGCTTTTAATTCTGTCACACATTCCCATAGGGAAGTCATCCATGCCTCTGTTCCCATCTCCACCTGGCAATACGTTTGCTCTCCTGGGATGCCCCTCCCTTCTACTTTCCTGTTCTTCCTTTTAATAGAAAGAAGCAGCATGGGTTGTAAAGCCATCTGTTTGGTCAGATCACTTTAATTATTGCATGGCCTTGGACATTTATTCACAGCCACATTCCATTTTTAAGAATGGTTTGCCATGGAAGAAGCTGTTTAATTTTTGGATGACTTGGTAATATCGCTAATGGTTGTGGCATTTCACTGGCTGGGGGTGGGAGTGGGGGACCGTTGCTTCTGTTACCTTTCAAGCCCTTCATCTTCACGGTGCTGCTGCTAGTGACGAGTGAGGGTACATGAAGCAAGACTGGTACATAACTCAGCAGTGCTGCCCACAGAGCGTGCCCGAGAGTCGGGGAAAGCCATCTGGGTTGTGCTCACTCGCCCCGTGGGGAGCTCATCGTCCTCACATTGCCAGATGCCCTCGTGTTTATCCTGCATATGTTTGTGTGGGGTGTCTGTGGTAACTGAAATCTAGTCTATAGTCAGCTAGTATTTCGCTCTCGGCCCGGCTTGAGTCATGAAATCTACATTTGCATCAGGTTGTCATCTTTTTTATGTGGCATATGAGTTTTATTTTGGATTTGCCCAAGTACTCTTCTTCTCATTCTTTTGGGATATTGATTTTCTTTAAAAGATAATAGCAACAGGATTTCAATAGTGAACTTTTTCTCCAATTGAAATACTACCCTGTTAAGGGATCTGCCTTATTCTAGTTCGGTTCCAGCTTTCAAAACTCAGATTCTGTTCCTGCTGCCCTGTGGTAGCACTGTGTGGGTTGATCAGAACTCCCCTATCCCTAGAACCTGTGGTTTATGTACCAGTTTTATTCTAAGATTCTGGAGACTAATGCATGGACCTGCAGTGATGTGACCCACATTTCCTCCTTTGCAGGTGCCGCGGGCCCCCGCCTCTTTACCATACACCAGATTGATGCCTGCACTAACAACCTGCCCAAAGCCCACACTTGGTAAGTAATTTTTGTAGCTTCTTTCCCCTGTCCATGGACGTTGTTAGTTCCGAACAGATTAGAATGTTCCCTTATTGTTTTTACTGGCAAATAGACCTTGAAAAGGGATGATAAGCAACTCTTTTTAAGAGATTTAAAAGTTGAGATTATTCAGAAATTGATAGGAAAACCCTAACATAGTAATTTCTAGTTTAGAGAAATACACAACCTTTTCATCTCTATGATAGAAAGAGTGATATGACTGTATTTACGGTACACTTGCTAGGCTGGTTTACTGATTCAAATGGACTGTGTAAACTTTGATGTGCTTATTCACAGCTTCAATCGAATAGACATTCCGCCCTATGAAAGCTATGAAAAGCTATATGAAAAGCTGCTAACAGCCATTGAAGAAACATGTGGATTTGCTGTGGAATGAAAAACTTCGAGGATTTATCCAGGACTCTGTTTATACCCCTGGCCGACAGCCTCCTTTCAGCAGAGTTTCAGAGAATGCTGAAACACAGGAAAACACCCCCTCCCCCCTTTTCAAATTTTAGGACACTGTGAGGGGAAAGGACGATTCTGAAATTCCTTTTCAAGGGAAAAAAAAAAAAAAAAGGTCTTTATGCTTTGCCATGAGGCCACATTCAGCTGCTATTTAAAATTAATATCTTGAACCTAAAGAATGCTGACTTTTCCTACATTTCCAGAGTTAGGCAGTATTCTACTATAAAGACTACTACTATTTTTATAAAAGTTAATGTATTCAAATACTTCACAGATTTCAAGGTCTCTCAAACATCAAGACAACTTCAGCAGTCGGTACAAGTCACATTTCATTTTGATTGAACGCATGATTTCAAACAGCTCCTGTACTTGCTCTTTGTAAAAATTAAAATAAAATTATTTTGAATTATTCTGCCTTTGTAAACAATTGGCTAAAAGAATCATTGTCTTTAAGAAATTAAGCCATTTACATGTTTGATTATGTTTTTTATAACAGAGCAGTATATTTTGCATTACATGTCTCAGCCTGACCTGTGTAGGTCTTTTTTATATTTTTCAAGCACAAACTTCCTGGAATACAGCTATTTAATCTTGGTTGTCAAATTCCTGATGCTGCAACCATTTCATCCAAACTTAGTAGTTCATTTGCTATAAGATGTGTTCAGGGGCTCCCTCTTTTAAAAGACTTTTTTAAAAACACTTTTTTTTTTTTTATATATTGAATCAATATGATCAGGTATTTTGGATTTACTTTTCATCTTACATCAAAATACTGCGTTTTTATAGCTTCTCAGAGCATACGGATAAGGTGGGATTTTCATATTTTTGCTGAATCAGCTTACCTTTAAAAAAATAAAAAAAAAAATATATATATATATATATATATATATATATATATACACACACACACACTGTTCCTGTAAACCAAAGTCTCTGACAAGTGCACCTAATTTATATTTTAATTTAATTACAGTGTAAGATTTTATCAAATAAATCATCCAGAAGCATTGTTTAGCTGCTCATAATTTTAATCAGTTAAATTATGAAAAATTTAAATTGTTACTCTAATGATTTTTTAGCAAGCTTAGAAACCACTGCTTTTAACCAAACAGAATAAGGTGGTGGGGGTAATGTTGGGGTGGTAAGTAGGGGTGTGATTACTGAGCAACAGTGATCCCAACCCTGCTGTAAATTCAAAACCGAAGAGCTAATTTTGGAAGTAAGGGAACCCAAGTTAACCGGGTGTGGAAGAGCTGCACCTATTCTGAAACGTTCAGACTTTGCTCTCCGGGTACGTGGCATGTGGCAGGATCCTGAAGGCACTCAAGACTGGGTTAAGGGATTGGAGGATGCCAAAACCATAGTGGATTTCAAAATTCAACTGTCAAAAATATGCACTGTTTTTTAAAATGTTGATGTGAAATAATCAAGAATTGCTCATTTTGATAACTTTAAATTTTACAACTTAATTATCAAGCAAATAGGTCCATTGTGGAGGAGGTTTCTTTCAGTCCTTGTTGCTGGAGTCAGAATGTGGAGGTGCCTCAGGAGTAAAAATTCGGAAGTGGAGGGACAGAGAAGGAACGGAAGGGCCTAGTTGGTATTTGAGCAGGGGCCTCCTACTCCCTGTTCTTACTGCCTTTCTCCCCAAGCAGTTCTCATTTTTCTGTTTTATGTATGGAGATTTCAGGTCAGATATATGGGATGGCAGTATGGAGGGAGAGGATTGAATGGGATAAAAGAAGTGGGAATTTTGCTGCTTTTAAAAAAAGTCAAAAATGACTTGTGTAGTTTCTGAGTATTTTATTTCATCTGGCCAAATTTGCCTGCTACAAGGAAACAGGCAGTCACAGCTGTGCATGGTGAGGCGCAGCGCACGTGCCGCCCTTTCCTTCTGTAGTTTTTTTTTTTTTTTTTTTTTTTGAGAGGTTTTTGCTATAGGGCGCGTGCGCTCGCCAGACAGAGAGAGACATAGAGACAGAAAGCGAGAAATCACCCCCCAGGGGGGATGGCCATGCCGCAATCCCTTCTCCTCCATTCTCCTCTCGGGATCTTGGGCACGCACGCACACATGCCCGGCGTGAGTTCTAAGCCACCGGGTCCGGGACGCGAACCGCAGTCGACTACGTGGGAGTCCAGCGACATAGCCATTACGCTAACTGCTGGTTCCCTGCTTCTGTAGTTTTCCTGCTGCGTTCTGGTTAGTACTGAAAAGCATCTTCAATGCCCAGAGATGGTCTCCATGCTCTTGGTGGAGTGAGTCTCAGCTTTCACGATAGTGCCCTCTCGATTGCGGGTCCAGTGCTTTTGTATGGAAGCACTAGTGCTATTTGTATTGGGCCTCTTAAAATCTGTCAGTAAGGAAGAACACGAAGGACACTTTACAGAAATCAGAACTGACAGAGACCTGCAGGAGTAATGAAATGCTACTACCAGTTGTTGTCATGTCCAATATAAAGCAGGCAGATACCAGCGCTTTCTGAGTGCCTTTGTAAATTTATAATGACTTAATAGAACTTTAAAAGAAATTACGTTCCATAACAGTCTGTGGTATCACCAACATGATATATGAAAACCTGATTTAGATTTCAGTTTCAAAATTACATTACCTGATTACTTCCAAATAGGTGCTAGGAGACAAGCACCCCCAGGCCGATGTGTCATTGAACCGTGGATTTGTACCTCGTGTTTAATGTGAATATTTGTTCCCACGCATCCCTCTTAACTCTTTTTTGTCCTTCCTCTAGTTGTGTTATTTCAGACATGTGATGTCACCGTCCATACTATTGCCTTTCCATCATGGTTGCTTAATCACAAATGGTGATTACTTTGTAGAGCTCATTTGCAGTACAGAGGTGAGTTTTGTGTCAGCTTTATTTCCGGGTGTAAAGTTTTTAAATAGCGCTGTGTACATTTTTGTTTTGCACATAGTTTGTTGCCTCGAATGGGTTTATTTTTTACCAAGTCTTTGTTGTTATATTTACAGTCCAGAGCACAAGTTTCTCTTCTTTTTGAAATAAAATGTAATTCACTTATTTTACAACACTAAATCTGCTTTGAACATCCGGTGCATCAACCTGATGGCACGGGTGGGAGATAGAGATCACGGCTGCCCTTCATGGGGCAGAGCAGCTCCTCCTGCTTCCATTTGGAAGCTGCGGCCTGTAGTCACGGTGCCCTGGGGGTATTTCACAGTCGCATGTTAGGATGATGATTGTACCAAATGCTGAGTCGTTTTATTTCTAGATGTAATTAGTTCACTCTATGTAATATTCTTCCTCCTCTCCAACTGACTTTAAAAACAAAGTTTTATCATTTACCTTGTATTTGTATTTATTGCAGAGTGTTTTAGCTTTGATATTCTTTGTATTTTCACTCAGTTGTTACATGAGCTTTATTAATAACATCTGTATAAATGGTTTTTAAAAATTAACTGTATGTGCCCATGCTGAAGTGGAGCAATAAAATGAATGCTGTTTGCACAGTCACAGCATCAACGTTTTTAAAGAATATCGAGTTTGCAATGAGTTGTTTTGGGGAAAAAAAAAAAAAAAGCATTATTGTCTTGGTAGAGGGTGACAGTCCCAGAGTCATGAGTTTAAGGAGAACACACACTTTTCCTCTGTGGATGCCCATCACTCCACAGTGCCTCACTGAGCTCAGGACCCTGTCAGTCTCCAGGTGGAGTAAGGTGTGCGTCTTCTCCCACCGAGGCAATGCAGTCAGGTGGGCAGTGGCTCTCAGGGGCTTCTCCCACCGAGGCAATGCAATCAGGTGGGCAGTGGCTCTCAGGGGCTTCTCCCACCGAGGCAATGCAATCAGGTGGGCAGTGGCTCTCAGGGGCTTCTCCCACCGAGGCAATGCAATCAGGTGGGCAGTGGCTCTCAGGGGCTTCTCCCACCGAGGCAATGCAGTCAGGTGGGCAGTGGCTCTCAGGGGCTTCTACCACCGAGGCAATGCAATCAGGTGGGCAGTGGCTCTCAGGGGCTTCTCCCACCGAGGCAATGCAATCAGGTGGGCATTGGCTCTCAGGGGCTGCCCGTAGGTGGATTTCTGAGGCTGCCCCCCACATCCAGAGGGCAGAGATATGGGAGGGGTCTCATATTTGCCAAGCCTAACTTGGCATTGAGCAGTAAAATCCTCAAAGTGAATAGAAATCAGTTATATTATTTTCCTAGAAGTTGGGCTTTAATATGATTCACAGCTCTGTAAATGCTGAAAGATAAATGTAGCTAAATATATGGGTGGAAAACAGAGATGCATTTTTTTTTTTCCTAATCCATATATGGTTAAGTCTCTGGGAAGGTCAGTGCTAAATAGCAGTGCACTGAGGGGCAAAGAGTAGGCAGATTGCCCTCCCTTATTGTTCTTTTGACATTTATTATTATTATTTTGCTTTGTTTCACATTGCCATGCTTATTGATTTTATCTGGACTTTGTAAAGTTTTAGTACATTAACAATTTTTAGTGATACAGTCTGTAAATTACCTACACGTTTGATTTGACTAATGTTTGGTTGGAATTTTTTTGCTGTGTGGTAACCTGAAAAGTTTACCTCTTCATTATAATGAAGGTTAACCACATTACCCACTGAATTTATTTGTACTCTTTATCTAAAATGCTCATCCTAGGACATACGCAACAGAACAAGAACCAGTAACAGGATAGAGGAGGTGATTACAAAGAGACTACCTTCCTATGATAACATTCTTAGCAAAGTAGACAAAGTGGATTTCTTATAAAAATATTTTTTTAAAGAACTATTTATTTAATTTTATTCATTCATTTATTTTAATTTGACCAGAGAGAGGCACAGAGAGAGAGAGAAAGAGATTGAGAAAGCAAGCCACCAGGTCTAGGACTGAAACCATGGTTGGCCATGTGGGAGTATCCAGCACCTTAGCCACCACGCCACCTGCTGGTCCCGTAAAAAGAGTTTTTATTATTATTATTTTAATTTGCTCTAGGGCATATGCACTAACTAGAGGGAAAGAGAGAGAGAGCATGTGTGCGCACAAGCTGCCAGGTCTAGAACTCATTGGCCATGTGAGAGTCTAGCACCTTAATTACCACGCCACCTGCTGGACCCTGACAAACCAGATTTTAAAGTTAAGTTTTATTTTACTGAAAAGGTATTTGCTCTAAGAGTGATCTGTTCTCTTTCATTCAACAATATTTGCTGTACTACTTCCTACTCTGTTGCAGGCTCTGTCCTAACTGCTGGACATGCAGCTTTAAACCAAGGCTGTTGCAACACCGCCCTTCCACAGTAAGGCTCCTAGACTGCGTGGGCAAGGCCAGATTCAAACTCGGGGCTCACAGCTCGACCACGTGCAGTAGGTAGTCACAATGGGAGCTATGGTTACGTACCTCACCTCAATAAGGCAGACTTGTTTTGTAAAACAATTGTTTTGGGGGGTTGGCAGGTAGTGTGGTGGTTACCACACTGGACTCCCACATGGCAGACTACGGTTTGAGTCCTAGACCTGGCGGCTTGCTTTCTCACTTTCCCTCTCTCTCTGGTAAAATTAAAAAATAATAACAAAATAAAATAATTACTTTAAAAAAATTGTTTTTGCTCCAAAGCAAAGAAAGAAGTCTCCAGGCCCTTCTTCATGCCACCCTCTTTAGGAAAGCTAGCTCTTTTCTTATGTATTTGTGTTTATTATAAAACAGCTGGTGTCTTACCATCTCTGCTTTGGGACAGAAAGCTGCATTTCTTTTTCTTTTTTTCTTTTTTTCTGGAGAGGTTTTTGCTATAGGGCATGTGCGCTCGCCAGGCAGAGAGAGACAGAGACAGAAAGCAGGAAATCACCCCCCAGGGGGGGATGGCCACGCCGCAATCCCTTCTCCTCCATTCTCTTCCAGGGATCTTGGACACACACACACACACATGCCCAGCGAATTTAAGCCACCGGGTCCGGGACTCGAACCACGGTCGACTACGTGGGAGTCCAGCGACATAGCCATTACGCTAAGTGCTGGTCCCAGAAAGCTGCATTTCCAAAGTGGCAGTGTTCTCCTGTTGGCTGGCTAGCATACCTTTTGTGGATGTTTGAGGAGGATTTATCTAGGATACCAGTCAGTCTCTAATGTGAGATACAGACCCTACTTCTGTCTCCCTTACAGTCCTAGTGACAAAGGTAGAGATACTAGTAGAGTCCATGGCTGTGTGTGAGGAAGCTTCTGAGGGGTTCTCATACCTAGTTACATTTTTATTCTTAAGTCTTCTGACTTGCAGCCCAGCAGCTGGGAGTGAGTGAAGGTGAAGGTGAAGATGGAAGGACACAACTCTTCAGACCATTCACTTCCCAGAGACAATTATGGCGCGATGGTGTGGCAAAAAGGTAGAGAACCCTTATAAGAAAATAAGTGGATAAAAATTCAGTAAGGTAGGACCAGAACGGCAGTTTTCAAGTTCAAGTAGAATTTTTTTTTTTTTATCATTATTATTTCTTTTATGAGGGAGAGAGAAACGGGGTCACCCCAAGAGAGTCTTTAGGCCACAAGTCACCCCAGCCAGCCAGGATCACAGGCCTGTGCCTGCCCAGTGTGCTCAGGGAGGTCCTGGGACAGGAACCTGTTGTGTTGCTCTGTGCCGCCACGACTAGCCTCAAGTTTAGTGTTTCTTAAGCCAAAAATAAACTATTCATATTTTTGAATGGATGATGGCTTGGGTGGCTTGAAAGGCCAGACAGGGCATATTTTTCAGCGTGTTTAAATGTGGCTCTGGGAACCAACAGATGGTGTAATGGTTACGTTGCTGGACTCACACATAGTCAACCACAGTTTGAGACCTGGACCCAGCAGCTTGAAACTCATGCCAGGCATGTGTGCGTGCGTGCCCAAAATCCCAAGAGAATGGAGGAGAAGGGATTGCAGCATGGCCATCTCCCTCCTGGGGACAGGGAGTGATTTTCTTGCTGTATGTCTCTGGTGAGTGCACGCACCCTGTAGCAAAGATCTCTTAAAAAAATGAAAAGGTAAACAAAGAATAAATGTGACTCTTAACAGACCCCTCTGTGACCTGCAACCTAATCCCCACTCTTGGATTCCTCCTCTGATTTAAGTCTGCGTCTCTGACACTGCCCTCCTCCTTCCCTCACTGGAACCTCCACCAGCTTTTCATCACAAGGCCTCTTCCTATTGCAAACCACTCTCCTCTACTCCCCCAGCACCCCCTTCACCAAAGCCTGTACCTCAGCACTGCTGCTTCCTTTCTCTCCCCACCCGAGTTGAAGCAGCATCTCCAGTGCCTCCTGTGATACAGCAGCACATGTCCAGTTAGACATAGTTAGCACAGGCACATACATGGCGAGGCTTAACGCACTCGCATCACCCTTCCCGTCCTATTTAGTCATGATTCTGGAGGTGGCCACTACTATCAAGTCTCAGCTCTTCTGGTGTTTACCCCACATTCCTAAATAACTTGCTGCTCTTACTAGTACCTCTCTCAATGTCTGGCATAGCTGGGCACTTCCCTATTGATGGTTAAGGACCGAGTTCCCACAGCATGCATGCACCTCACTCCAACACCCTCGCCCACACGTGCGTACACACACGTTCAGGTGCACGATTGTGATGCACCTTTCTGGTTGGTTCTGGGCAGATGGTTTACTTCACAGGCCATTCCCTCCCACAGCACTTGACTCCCACCATCCTCCACTTGCTGGTTAGTCACTGCTTCATTCACTTTTTTCCAAAAATATGCTGGCATTTAAAATTTTGTCTCCCCTCATTTCCCGGTCTTTGCTGAGCTACCCTTTATCTTCCCTGAGTGGTCACATTCTCCTTTCTGAATGCCGTAGTTGTTCCTTACCTTCGTCAAGAGCACCGGGTCCCACACAATCACTGAAGTAGCAGCTTAAGATTCTCCGTAAAATATGTTATACTTGGGGCCAGCAGGTGGTATAGTGGTTAAGGCACTGGACTCCAACATGGGCAACTGTGTGGTTCAAGTCCCAAACCTGGTGGCTTTAAACTCACACTGGGCATGTGTGCATGGGTGCCCAAGATCCGTAGAGAATGGAAGAGAAAGGATTGTGGTGTGGCCATCCCCATGGGGGGGCGGGGGGTGATTTCTCGCCATTTCTCTGTCTTTCTGTCAAGTCATACAGCAAAACTCAAAAAAAAAATAAGTTACATTAAAAAAATTTTTAACAGCATTGTTTGGCCTTTTCAGGTTTGTGTTAAAGGGTGCATGCGTTTGCCAAAGAGACAGAGAAAGTGAGAAATCACTGGCCATACCATAACCCCCTCTCCATTCTCTTCTTGGGATTTTGGGCATGCACACACATGTGCCTAGCATGATTTTCAAGCCACTGGGTCTGGGACTCGAACTGTGGCCATATGAGAGTCCCCTTATGAGGGGTTCTCCTACCTAGTTATGTATTTATTTATAGTCTTCTTTCAGCCCATGAGTGAAGGTGAAGCTGGAAGGACTTTCCAGACCATTCATTTCCCTTAAATACCATGCTGGCCCATGGCAGGCTTCTTTGAACAAATTCAAGTAGTTA
Source organism: Tupaia tana (assembly GCA_026018925.1). Classification (NCBI taxonomy): domain Eukaryota; kingdom Metazoa; phylum Chordata; class Mammalia; order Scandentia; family Tupaiidae; genus Tupaia; species Tupaia tana. Next base: position 56,164,192 of record JAKSZU010000011.1, on the reverse strand, counting down.
GTGAAGTATATTAAGCAAAGAAAGTTAAGTTTATATAATCTACACACAGTGACACCTACTGGTATGGCTTAGGAATAGCCTTCTAGATCTTTTCTCTATAGAACTGATGTAGGGATAATTCCACTCCCAGCAGTTGTCTTCAAGTCTCTTCTCAACTTGGCCAGTGCACCATGTCTCTTCCCCAGGAAGTCCTTCCTACAAGGTTGCCAACCTTCTGTCAGCCGCATCCCAAGGGGCAGCACTTAGGACCACCTGCCTGCCATTCCTCTAGGACCTCTTCCTGTCCCGGCCTGGTTGGCCAACCCCTCCCCATGCTATTCTCTACCTGCCCTAATGGGAATTTCTGCTCCCCCAGTCCCCTCCTGGCACCCTAGATCTTCAGCTGCCCTGAAGTGGCCCTCCAGCTCCTGGCTGTCACTAAAGCCATCTTCTCTAAGATGTTGTTCCTTCAAGGGGTTTTGTTTGTTTCCTGTCAGCCCATACCAGAGATGGGGTTGTTATACTTTTGCCCATTTCTAGCCATCATGTCGCCTTCTCATCTGTGATCACCAGTGCTGTTGGCTCCACACCCTGTGCCTCCCCTTGCTGCTGTCTTCTACCAACCACAGAGGCTGTAATGTCGCCGTTCTCTCCCCTCCAGCAGTGTTAAGGTTCAGACCTAAGGCCCACCTCTGATGACCAGCCATGTTTCTAACTCTCCTGTGAATTAGTGACTCTTAATCTTTGTGCTCAAGTGTATGTGCATGCCTTTTTTTTTTTTTTTAAGTATTTTTGTTGACTTTCAGCAATAATAATATACTTCAGGGGCTGGCTGATCATTCAAGGCTTGTTAATTACTCTAGCACAGATAAAGACTAACAAAAAATGTGTGCCTTTGTTCCCCCTTTCAAGTTTTAGGTCATAAATTGAAAAGCAGTAAATTTTTATAAAGCAATTTTTATTTTAAAAATTATTTAAAAGTATTGTAAGGAAAGAATACATAGATAAAATGATTCTGTTTTAGACTGTTTACTGGCTCAGTTCTAGCTGTCCCGGGAAGGGCCTACAGAAACTGTACCTGTGGGGTCTTGCCTCATGGAAAGGGGTTTTTACTGTACTGAAAGGAAGCCAGCTGAAGCCGTGATCGGAAGCGCTCAGCCTCCAACTCCCGGAAGAAAGCGTCATCGTCGTTCTGTGTTATTATGTACTGCAGTTGCTGAATTTCCTTCTCCATCTTGGCTCGCAGCTCTCTTTTCACCTTATGTAACATCTAAAAGAGAATTTGTGTCATCCTGCTGGTCACATCACTGATCCAGGCCCTGATCTAGTTTCATTCCCCAGTTCAAGCTCCTCTGATAATGTTAACCATTTAGCAGCAGCCCTTACAGAGACCTGAACAGGTTAAAAGCAGCCATAAACGCCTTGGGTCACAGCTGGACTTTTAGTGTTTTTTCCTCCATTCTCTTAGGAAGTATAGTATTTTTTGTTTCCTAAGAATGTAAACATACTCTTGCTGTACTAAATTCTGTCAGCTGTGCGTGTGGGCTTCAACTTTTCTGTGCCTTTGTCAACACTTGTCTTCATTTTAGCCACCCTAGTGCTGTTATTACCTGGGCCTGGGATTTCTCTCTGGCTTTGAGTTCTTGCCGTTCCTGTGATATGGCTTCTGCCAGCAATGAAAACTGTAGAGAAGAAGAAAACAAATTTTCTGTTTAATGTTTGTAGTCCAAATGTAACAATTCCTACACACGTTTGTAGGCTCAAAGAGTCTATTTTAATTGAAATTGGGCAGTATACATTCTTTACCATGGCCAAGTGCCTTATCTTGAATATAGGGTCTAACCTATAAAATGCAAAATTCTGAGTTAATACAGGGAGCTTTTGGGTCAGCCACGTTGACATCTGACAGAGGGGTAAGGCCATCATACAGTAAAGGAAGTGACAGTGAGCCCACCTGGTCCTTATAGTAGTTCTCCATCGAGTCCAGTTCATTCTGGTGCTGCCTCTTCTGTTCATCTCGCTTTTCTTTGGCATAGTTTCTTAGGTCTCGTAACCTTTGCTTCTGAATTTGTAAGCCTTCTTCAAACAGTTTCTTAAATATCTGTCAGTTATTTAATCATAATTTTCATTGAGGAATCACTTGCCCAGTGAGAGGTAAATACTCTTTTTACTAATTTTTGTACACAAACTATAAATTTTATTTTTTTTTTTGGAGAGTTTTTTGCTATAGGGTATGTGCGCTCGCCAGAAAGAGAGAGATGAAAAGTGAGAAATCACCCCCTGGGGGGATGGCCATATTTCTCCTCCTCCGTTCTCCTCTCAGGATTCTGGGCACGCACGCAGGCGTTCCCAGCGTGAGTTTAAGCCACTGGGCCTGGGACTCAAACCGCGGTCGACTACAAGGGAGTCCAGTGACATAGCCGTTACACCAACTGCTGGTCCCACAAATCATAAAATTTACCCTTAATTCATAATTTTCATAATTCAGAGTTAGAAAACTATCATTGCTAGTTCCAGGGCATTTCCATCATTCCATTCTCCCCTCTCTGCATACCCTGACAACCACTCACCTACTTTCATCCCTAGTGGGTTTGTCTACTCTGGACATTTCAGATACTAATGGCCCTTTGCACCTGGCTGCTTTCATTTAGGATAATGTCCTCAGGGTTCATAATGTAGCATGTATCAATACTTCATTACTTTTTACTGCCAAATAATTACTGTGTAAATACACACTGTTGATCCATTCATCAGCTGATGGACACTGTAGTTTGGCTGTTATACAGAATGCTGCTGTGAACATGTGGGTATAGGTGTCTGTGTGGACATACATCCAGGAGCGGAAGTGTGGGTAATATGAGTAAGCCTTTAGGACCGTTAGGTAAGCTTCTGCGGAACTGCCAGCTTGTGGTTTCCGTCTGTATTTCCCTAATGACTGATGGTGTTCAGCCTCTTCTCATGTTATCACAAAGATTCTTTATTGCTTTCAGAAAAAGAATTCTCAAACAGCCATGTATGTAGGGCAGAACCCCAGAGCAGAAACAAACGCTGCACTGACACAGGACGAGGTGGTGACATTTGGGTAGGTACTTGTTCTAAGGGTCTGGATATACCCCTTGTCCTCCCTTCACTAATAATCATTCTTGACTGAAGAATGGGTTTCTGCCAGCCAGGCATTCATCAGCTGTATTACCTTGGGCAAATTACTTACCTCTCAAAGCCTCAATACTATCTCCCTCTAGACAACCAGTCCTGTTAACTGTAATTATTGTACTTTACATTTTTACTGTAGAGATGAACTTTTTGTTTGGTATCCCAAAAGATTAATCATTACAGCTTAATTAGGATGAGATGGCAAATACTTTGTGAAAACCCTTCATGGCCCAGCTGTCGTACACTACTCCTGATTTTATGTGGGATCCTAAGTCATGGAATCATACCTTATGACATGCTCCCAAACCCCTAACCCAGTTGTACTGGAGGGATACCTGCGTTTAGAGGCTGGTCAGAGGGAATTAAGAATTTATGTTGAGATGAGGTCATGGAGACTGAGACTAGGTGGAACACAGACTGGGATAATAAAAGAAGTGTGGACAAGTACAGACTTAATGGCTAGCATCTTAGGACCCATATTTGGATTCTGCATTCAAACTGGAGTAAGAGAGACAAAGAAGGTGGTTCAAACTAGACAGAAAAACCATATTTACCATTTCTTCCCGGGTCCTCATTCTCATCATTTTTGCACGCAGTTGAACTCTATAATCATCATAATATTTCCGGGCACGAGCAATTTGCTGACGATTTTCTTTGATCTTTGATTGGGTCAACCTCTGTCTATGAATACGGTCCTTGAAGTCTTGCTAATAGAAGGGAAAAGGGGTAAGAAAAAGAGGAAAGCAGACATAAGTGTTCTCCCTCCCCTAACAACAGCTTCAAGCAGTAAGGCAGCTATGGAGAGGCCAGGGGCCTGCTGCTGGGGGAAAGTGTGAAAGACCTGCCCCAGGCCCCTTTCAGCCCTTCAACCTGAAGTGCAGTGCCAAAAAGGTGCCCTGCTCGAGGGTAGCAGTGGCCCTCAGAGCTCCCAGTAGAGCTGAGGATCTCACTTCTGCATTCTCCTAGTTTCAAGAGTAACAAATGGCACTCCGACTCTCAAGCAAAGCTCAAGTTGCCAAGAGTACTTTTTTTCCTCTTAATCTGCCAGAGGGCTGTTTGTGTTTGCTTGAGAGTGGGAGAGTGGGAAGGTGACAGCGCCTCTCAAGGGGCATGGTCACACCACAATCACTTCTCTGCTTCTTCCTTTCCCAGATTTTCTCAGGCTGCCCGATCTGGGACTTAAACCAGCACAATCAGCCATGTGGGAGCCAGCTGTTTCAACCACTAGCCGGCCTTCGACCAAGTTTTAAAATCTCTTCCTTTTGCAGATTCCCTCTGAACTCTCTGCTTTGTTATACTCAATAGAGGATAGTGTGCTAACTGTAATTCCCAATCCAAATTATAAGGGAGGCTGGTTAGTACACCCAAGCCGTGCATCCTGGACCTGAACAAGATGGGAGGGCAGAAAGCTCTGCAGTACAAGCCACCTGGCACTTGCACAGGATTATGGAGGTCCAGACAGACCTAGGCGAAAAACTCACTTACCAAGGTGCGAGCCAGGGCAAGTTACTCAACATCTCAAAGCCTCATGTTTTTGATTTCATAGAAAACATCTTCTTTAATATTAGGTTCTCAGGAAAGTCATGATGTGTTTTTTAATACGAAAATGTGTCATGACTTTCCTGACAACCCAATAATACATTACTATAAACACTAATGAGGGCCAGTGGTGGCCTAGTGGTTAAGGTGGCTGGATCCCACATAGCTGACCGTGCGCTTTCAGTCCTGGTGGCTTGAAAAATATGCCAGGCACACAAACGTGCATGCACGCGTGTGTGTGTGTGTGTGTACTCAATCCTGAAATTAGAAATGGAGAAAAGGACTCCTTAGGGGGTGCTTTCCTACTCTCCAGCCCTTGTCTCTGCCTTCCTCACCCATCTTGGCCGACATACCAGTCTCTTGTTGTGTTCATATTCCTTCTTGACGAGTGCAGTGAGGAGGTCATGCCGTCTAAGGGCTTCTTCTATCTTTAAAGGGGAGACAGGCACAAAAGGCAAGCAGGTTAATGCTGCTGCTCACAAGAGCCTCAAGGACGAGCCCCTCCCGTGCTGGCTGATATTCCTAGCCCTAAACTGGCAGGAACTTACTTCATCCTGGAGTTTCTTCTTTGATCGATTTTCTCTGGCTGCATCTCTGTGGAGCTGTTCCACCTGTGCAATCTGCTGTTTCCACATTTTGCTTAGTGTCGGGCCAGAGACATACAGAAAGGGGAACTGCTCCAGCATAAGGGGCAAGAGACTGTGTTCATTTACTTTCACTGCAAGGTAAAAACAAGATGCTTGTAATGTGAGACTTGCCGATGAGAGCTCTTACACCTGCTCGGTAGATCACAGCTTATCTAAGTGATCTGAAAAGACCAAGTCCATGTGGCATGCCTGCTTTGAAAAATCATACTGTATCCCACAAAGATATACCACATTTAAAATGTTAATAAGATTTTATAAAGTACCAAAAAAGAGCAGTTCCAAATGTACGTATTATTTTTGCGTTTCTTTGATGAGATTTTGCCACTACTAGTAAGGATGAAAGCTCAGCAGTTTACTAGTGACATGCTGGTCCTGAGAGCCCATCCTGACTGCGTGGCTGCCTCCATGCCTGTGGGTGGTATTGCAATGGGGACTCCTCAGCCCTCCTGGCAGGCATGTGCTTAGAAGAAAACGCCTCTACCCACTGCGATGAAGTTGGAAGGCCAGGAGTCTCTGGGGTACAGCTGGAAGCCTGGCATTTCACATGCTTGTTTCCTTGTAACGTGACCCTTAACACTTACTGGCACCAACTGTCAATACCTAGAAACTGGACAGGCCATCTGTTTGCCCGGGAGCATCCCTCATTCTAATGATGTCCCAGAAACACGAAAAGACAGTCAGAGAGCGAGTGACGGTAACACTAATACTGGAGCAGCAGGAGGAGCCCTGCCATTCCTTTGGTGCTGGTCTGTTGGCCTCCCTAAGGTCCTTCCTTATTGAAGAGTTTTAACTCTCTTTATAGAAAACCAGCCATATGGCAGTGATAAAGGCAGGCACTTTCTCCAGCTAACTGGTGGATGTGAGTGTCTGGTGCTGTGTCCCTGGAATGTAGCACACACTTTTAAAGGCTGCCAGCTTTCCACAAAGTATGGTTTTGTGGCTCTTACTTGGAATGGCTTTATTTGGCTTTAGGAAGCCACCTTTTGGACTGTGAGCTGTGGGTTTTCTAGAGTAAATCTTCCAAGGCTGGGTTCGTTTTGGAGTTTCTTCACGAACAACTTCTCTGTATGTTTTTTCCTTAGAAGCAGACATAAAACAGAATAGAAATAAGAGAGAAGTCCAACCACTCTTTCATACAATATCCTTAATATGACATACTGATAAAAATAGCTAGCCAATCCTCAGCCAAACCGCCTGACTTTAAATTTCTAAAATCTGGTTAGTATTCATTGGCTATATGTTAAAGGCATCTTTGGGCCTCTGGCACCCCTTGGAATCCAAAAAAGCATCCAATCTTTTTCAAGTTTTAGGCACCATAGTCCCACACCCTAAATTCAACCACAACTAATGTTTGATGTACTTGTTTTTTAAATGACTTTTTCCTAGTAGACTGAAAACATTCTTCAGCAACTATGCTGTGTGCTTAGTTGTACTTTTATCCTGTTTTGTCCTCAGTGTTTCAGTTCAAGCATTTCCCTGACACTTTTTTTTTTCGGAGAGGTTTTTGCTATAGGGTCCGTGCACTCGCCAGAAAGACAGAGACAGAGACAGAAAGCGAGAAATCACCCCCCCCCCCCCGGGGGGATGGCCACACTGCAATCCCTTCTCCTCCATTCTCCTCTTGGGATCTTGGGCATGCATGCACACGTGCCCGGCATGAGTTTAAGCCACCAGGTCTGGGACTCGTACCGCGGTCGGCTACATGGGAGTCCAGCAACATAGCCATTACACTAATTGCTGGTCCCTCCCCGACACTTTCACTTGATTTCTATAACCATCCTTTAGAAAGATAATGAAAACTTATGCTTTGGGCTTCTTATGACCAGGTATAGAACAGTTAGGATTTTCCTGTTCTGTTACTCCCTCTCCCCTTTAACTTTGGCAGCCTAATTTTTTATGAACATTTGCTTTAATGTATGTACACTCATCAGAGAGAGACAGAGAGAGAAGGAAAGTGAGAAATCACTCCCGCGGGCAGGCTGGCCATGCTGTGATCCCTGTCTTCCATTCCCCCCCGTGGATTTTGGGTACACAGTGTGATTTTCAAGCCACTGGCCGGGACTTGAACTGCACAGTTAGCCATGTGTGACCCAGCTGCCTTAACTACCACACCACTGGCTGGCCCACTGTGACTAATGTTTAAGCCCTTGGTGAACTGCTAAGCAGTAGAAACCCTCACACACTGATGGAAGTTCTAGGCAAGAAGGGAAGACACTAGTTTCTCTTTGGTACCATGTCTTGCCATATTTTAGTGACTTGACTAACATATGTAGAAGTACGAGAAAATCCTGTATCATGAAATGAAATCCTGCCTTTTCCTAAAGAGCTAGTAGTGATCAAGGCCTCGCTGGTCCTTTTTTCTGTTAAAAAGATCATCTCTGAACTGATCAAACAGCATTTATTACAGGGAAGACTTTTACCCACTGTGTTCTCCTCGTCATGTATCTCTAGAGGTGCAATGTTCTCTTGAACTTTATTTCTTCTTAGTTCCCTTTCAAATGCTTCAGTTAATGCCTAGAGGGAAAGGTCATGCGATATTATACTTATTAAAAACATAATCAAAATGAAGGGGAAAATTCACTGATGATTCTGCCACTCCTAAAATTTCAAGCTCATTCAGTTATTTTAAAAAAATTCTTTTCAGGCTCTGTTTCATAAATATGTATTATTTTAACAGACGTGAACATAAGTTAAAATTGTACATAATACGTTTTTGTCAGTTTTTATAATTATTTTAATATTCCCTTGAGTGGCAGTTACATGCCAAGTTACAAACTGAGTGTAACTACTATAAAATATCTGAATTTGTTTCCATTTTTCACCATTTTGTGTGTGTGTGTGTGTGTGTGTGTGTGTATTAGTTTTGCCACAGGACTTGTAGTATACACTGGAGAGGGAAAGGGAAAGTGAGAAATGATCCCCTGGGGGAATGGCCACACTGCAGTTCCTTCTCCTCCATCTCTTTTCAGGATTTGGGGTATGCATGCACACGTGCCTGGAATGTTTCTCAAGCCACTAGGTCTGGGATTCAAACTGTGAGGTTGGCCATGTGGGATCGAGTCACTTTACTGTCCATGGCACCTACTGGCCCTGACTGCTTTCTTAATCCAAGCTATATTTGATCAGGTTATTAAGAGTTTCCTGAGTGTAATTTTATGTTCCCTAAGGGAGATAGAGCTACATTATGTAATTCTCTATCATCCAATTAGCTCAGAAGTATTAAATACATTTTAAGCCTTTAACCAATAGAAGTCACTGTAGTGCCTGGCTGAGAGGAGGTGCCACTGCCTTCTGCCCAATGGTAGTCACACGATGGAGAAGTACCTTTGCTCGGAATTGGCGGATATCTGTTTCTTTTGGCTTGCGTTGCCTTTTTCTATCCATGTGGAGTTGTTTGTGTTTGTTAAGTGGAGATGGAGAGAGTGAATGGGATCTACAGAGTGGCTTTCTACGCATGGAAAGTCCTGCAACACAAAAATGGTATGAAACATTAGTTCCTAACGGCCAGAAATGTTAAATTGGAAACCAAATAGTTGTTTTTTCCCAAATCCAAAGAGACTGAGGAGTAAATGTACTAAATGTACTCTCTCCTATAACCATACTGCACTCACACGTTTAGTTACACCAAGTAAACAGACGAATGCACACGCATGAGTACTGTGTCCAAGCAGTACTGAAGTTATGCACTCAGGCTGAGGGGAGTGCTCTTGGTGCTGAGGGGAGGTAGAAAAGCAGGTTATCTGAAACTACCTACCTAGGCCTGAAGAGGCAGGATGTTAATATATATTTGTACCTTATCAAAGTTATGGGGCCAGCAGGTGGCATGGTGGTTAAAGGTGCTGAACGCCCACACGGCCGACTGTGGTTCGAGTCCCAGACCTGGTGGCTTGCTTTCTCACTTTCTCTCTCTCTGTCCATCTCTGGTCAAATTAAAACAAACAAATAAATAAATAAATAATAAAGTTAAATAATTATTTATTATTATTATTATTTTTAAGAGGTTTTTGCTATAGGGTGCGTGCGCTCGCGAGACAGACAGATAGAGACAGAGAGACAGAAAGCGAGAAATCACCCCCCAGGGGGAATGGCCATGCCGCAATCCCTTCTCCATTCTCTCGGAATCTTGGGCACGCACGCACACGCACCCGGCGTGAGTTTAAGCTACCAGGTCCTGGTCTCGAACCGCGGTTGACTACGTGGGAGTCCAGCGACATAGCCATTATGCTAACTGCTAGTCCCTAAATAATTATTTTTAAAACAGTTGATATAGTAGCATACTTATAAGCAAAACTTAATGTAGTGAAACATATTCTGAGTGGTCCTGATTTTTCTCCACTTCAGTCTAGCTCTCCTAATAATTCCACACTGCTTAAGAGACCTAACAAATCACTTTTCTCCACAACCTTTTTTTTTTTTTTAAGAGGTTTTTGCTATAGGGCGCGTGCGCTCGCCAGACAGACTGAGAGAGTCAGAGAGACAGAAAGTGAGAAATCACCCCCCAGGGGGGATGGCCACGCCGCAATCCCTTCTCCTCCATTCTCCTCTCAGAATCTTGGGCACGCACGCATACGCGCCCAGCGTGAATTTCAAGCCACCGGGTCCGGGACGCAAACCACGGTCGACTACGTGGGAGTCCAGCGACATAGCCATTACGCTAACTGCTCGTCCCCTCTCCACAACCTTTTCTAAAAAGAGTTATTTTAAATTTTATTATTATTTTTTAAATTATTAATTTATTTTTAAAATTTGACCAGAGAGAGAAAGGGAAAGTGAGAAACCCAGCCACCAGGTCTGGGACTTGAACCGCAGCTGACTATGTGGAATCCAGTGCCTTAACTACCATACTACTTGCTGGCCCCTATTATTATTATTTAATTTGGCCAGAAAGAAAGGGGTGGAAGGAGGGAGGGAGGGAAGAAGAGAAGAGAGGGAGGGAAAGTGAGAAAGCAAGCTGCTAGGACCAGGACTGGAACTGTGGTCAGCCATGTGGGAATCCAGTGCCTTAACCACCATGCCACCTGCTGCCCCTCCACAAGCCTTTTTATGTTCCATAGATGTTTCTGCGCACCTGCTAGTTGTGAAGAGGGGGACTCTGACTCCATGTTTTTTCAGAAAAGCAATTAATTCACTACTGCTCTAAGGCCAAACAAGTGAGTTTGATGCTGCTATAAATGAATTTTCCTAGAAAAATCAAATTCCCCTGAATTTCATCTTTCCTTGTACTCTTAATTAAAATCTTTCAAATTCATGTTAAATTATTTAAAAAGTTTTAAAAACTGACTTTCATAATCTATTTTAAATGACAGATGTCCATAATGTACTCTACCTTTAGAAACTGAAGACCTAATTAAAGTAACATTTTAGGGGCCGGCAGGTGGTGTGGTGGTTAAGGGCACTGGACTCCCACATGGCCAATAACGGTTCGAATCCTGGACCTGGTGGCTTGCTTTCTTACTTTCCGTCTCACTGTCTCTCACTCTGTCCCTCTCTGGTCAAATTAAATAAATTAATTAAATAATTTTTTTTTTAAAAAAGTAACATTTTAGGGCCGGTAGGTGGAGTGGAAGTTAAGGTGCCTGGATCCCACGTGGCCGACTGTTCCTGACACAGTGGCTTGAAAATCACACTGGTGTGTTTTGCGCCCAAAATCCTGAGAGGAGAATGGAGAAGGGATTGAGGTGTGGCCATCTCCTCTGGGAGGGTCATTTCTCACTTTCTCTATCTGTCTCAGGTGAGTACAGTAACATATAGCAAAAAAAAAAAAAGATCAAACACTTTAACTTATAATGTGCTGTCAGTGGCATTCCATGGTATACATATAATAAGGGAAACGTGCAGGCTATCTGGTGAGGCTGCCTAGAGATTATCTGAGTCAAGTTATAGGGAAGTGCATTCTTCAAGGAGTGAAAAAACAACTGAAAATGAAATGCAAAATCCACAACATTTTACTTGTTGGAGATAGGATAACTGTATTTGGGCAACAGATGATCAAGTAAGAAGAATCTGCAAGGATGTGGCTACTCAGAAACTGTCACGCCCTGCTGATAAGAATATTAAATGGTGCAGTCAATCACTTTGCAGGTGATTGATTGGACCATTAACCACCTTGACTTCCACTTCACCTGCTGGCCCTGAAGTGTTACTTTAATTAGGATGGCAATGATGAAAAAATACAGCCCTCATGATCCAGCGATTCAACTAGATGTGGAGCCTAGAGAAACTCCTATACCTGTTACGGGCTGTTCATTGCAGATATTTTTATTTTTTTAGGTTTTTGCTACAGAGCACATGTAATCACTAGAGATAGTGAGAGGTCACCTCCCAGGAGGTTGGCAATGCTGCAGTCCCTTCTCTTCCATTCTCCTTTAGGGATTCTGGGCACATGTGCACATGCACCTACTATGTTTTTCAAGCCCGGTATGTTTTCAGACGGATACAGGACTCAAACTGCTCAGCCAGGCATGTAGGGTCCAGCCACTTTAACTACCATGTTCCTGGCTAGCCCCCAGAATCTTCTTTATACTAATAAAATTAGAAACAATTTGCATATTTAGCAATAGGGGAAATAAGTACATTGTGTTCATACAAATGGTACGTTATACGAACTTAGTTACACAACAGTTAAAATGAATGAACTGGATATATAAATATTAACATAAATAGATTTCCTAGTGTTGACCCAAAAAAAAGCACATAGCACTATTCACAGTAGCCAAGACATGGAATCAACCTCAGTGTCACCAGCGAATATAAAGAACAATGTATACACACAGGGGAATACTATTCAGCAATTAAAAAGGATGAAATCCTGTCATTTGATGGTAGGTAGGAGAGCCTGGAGGACAACACGTTTGGTGAAATAAGCCAGGCACATAGAAGACAGATATCGTGTCCTCACTCATGTGAAAACTGATAAAAATGGCTTCATGGGAGATGGGTGAAGAATGACTACTAGAGGCTGCGAAGGTTGGAGAAAAGGAGTAGAGCGATGTTGATTAACAGGTAAGAATAATTTCTAGTGTTGCAGAATACAGTGGGGTGAGTATATTAACAATTCACTGTGTGTCTCAAGAGTACCTAAAAAAAAAAAAAGATGTTAAATGTCCCCAGTGCAAAGTAATGGTAAAAGATTGAGATGACGGGCAAACTGATTATCCTGATTTAATCACTACACACTGAATTCTTGTACTGAAAAATTACATAATACCCGCCAATATGTACAACTATTATATACCAATAAATTTTTTTTTTAGGTTTTTGCCCACCATAGGGTATGTGTATGCACTGGAGAGAGAGACAAGTAAAGTGAGAAATCGTCCTCCACGGGGGATTTTGGACATGCACGCATACACGCCCACTGCTTCTGAGACTTGAATTCTGGTTGGCCATATGAGAATATAGCACCTTAACCCCTATAACACCTTCTGGTCCCAATAAAAAATAAATTTAACAGAAAACGAAAATTTTATAACAAGTTTCAGAGTAATATACACAGTATCTATATAAATTAAATAAAAACCTGGGACCAGCAATTGGCATAATGGCTATGTCGTTGAACTACCACGTAGTTGACCGTGGTTCGAGTCCCAGACCCAGTGGCTTAAACTCATGCCGGGCATGTGTGCATGCGTGCTCAAGGTCCCAAGAGGAGAATGGAGAAGGGATTGCGGTGTGGCCATCCCCCCTTGGGGGTAGTTTCTCACTTTCTGTCTTTGTTTCTCTCTGTCTTTCTGGCGAGCGCATACACCCTATAGCAAAAACTCTCTAAAAAAATTTAAAAAAAAACATAAAATAGTGATATGTTTAGACAAATAATGTATAAGCTGTTGAGTATAAAAACAGAGGAAAAGGTACCAATTTTAAAGTGGGTTCACAGAGGGCAAGGAGGGAAAAGGAGTCTCTGAAGAGATCAGAGAACAGATTTCTTTCATTTTTTTAATTGTCAGAGGGCATGTGTGCTTGCCAAAGAGAAAGACAGGGAGAAAACAATCCCCAATGGGATGTGGTCACACTATAATCCCTTTTCAATTTCTCCATCTTGTCAGTTACTTTGAGCATGCATCCAAACATAGCCAGTGTTTTTTTCAAGCCACCCAGATTCAAATGCTGTCAGCCCTTTGGGGCTGGTTCCTTTAACCACTAGGCTTTTAATAGGGCCAGACTCGGACGGGGTTTCTACTGTTTTCTTAAACTGAAAAGGACTAGAGACAAATGTTAACACCTGTTACTTCTAGATGGTGAAGACACGTGTCTTTAATCCTTTTATATACTTCTAAAATATTTAAAATGAGAAAAATTATTAAAAATAGATGTAACTGGAGGCCAGCAGGTGGCATGGTGATTAAGGTGCTGGACTACCACAGGATCAACTGGGGATCAAGTCCTGAACAAGTGGCTTGAAAATCACTCCAGGCTAGGACGTAATGGTTATGTTGAAAATCACTCCAGCAGATGGCGTAATGGTTATGTTGCTGGTCTCCCATGTAGTCTACTACGGTTTGAGTGAAACTCATGCCAGGTGCGTTGTGTGTGCGCATGCCCCAAATCTCAAGACAATGGAGGAGAAGGAATTGCAGCGTGGCCATCCCCCTGGGGGGTGATTTCTCACTTTCTGTCTGACTCTAGTGAGCTCATGTGCCCTACGGCAAAAAATAATCACTCTTAAAAAAAAAAAAAGAGGGGAGAGGAATCACACCAGGCATCGTGCACCCCAAATCCCAAGAGGAGAATGGAGAAGTGACTGCGGCATGGCCATTACACCTGGGGGGTGATGTCTTACTTTCCCTCTCACTGCCTCTGTCTCTCCCCCATGAGCGCATGTACCCTATGGCAAAAATCTAAAAACCAAACCAAAACAAAACAAAAATAGAACTACCTTACAGCTCACATGGGTGCCCTACTCTAAGCCTCTCTGGCAGAAGTACCTGGCCGTGGCTTCTTTGGCCCATACTCCATGATGCTGTCACTGTGCTGAGACAGAGTCTCCTCATTTCTGCTCTCCACCTCTTCGTTTCCAGTGTCGTCTTCTTTATGGTCAGTCTTACCTTTAACTCGATCACCCAAGGCACTTTTTAACATCTATTGAGAAAGTTAGTTTTAATATCTTTTTCATTTACTTCAGCAAAACATAAACTGGTAAAAGTATATAGACCATTTACTTAATTCCATTTATATTATTATTTTTTAATTTGACCAGAGACAGAGAGAGAAAGGGAAAGTAGTAAAGAGCAAGCTGCCAGGTCTGGGGCCCAAACTGCGGTTGGCCATGTGGGAGTCCAGCACCCTTGTCCATCACGACACCTGCCAGTCCTGATAGTCAGAAATTTATAGCTGCTAGAGCACATTTTGTTTTTGAAGGGTGAGTATGAGTGCTACGGCTATTCAGTTTTGATTAACAAAAAACTTTAGAGTAAATCACATAGGGATTTCAATGGTACCCCAAAACTGTAATATATTTTCTGAGAAACAGTGATCCATCATCCAATTTTATGCCAGATCTGGCTTTAGTGACAAAAGGAAACCATGTATATATATCTAAAGAGAAAACATTTAATATTATCATTTATGTTAAATGATTGAGCTCGTAGCAAAATTTAATAAAGTATAGATAAATCTGTACCAAACCTGATTATATCACAAAAGGCTTAGATGTCATTGTTTATGTCCCACCTGTTTGACTTATAAAACACAATTTTTTTTTGAGATGTTTTTGCTATAGGGTGTGTGTGCTCACCAGAAAGACAGAAAGAAAGCAAGAAATCACCCCCAGCGGGGATGGCCATGCTGTAATCCCTTCTCTCGGGATCTTGGACACACAGGCACACCTGCCCAGTGTGAGCTTAAACCACCGGGTCCAGGACTTGAACTGTGATCGACTACATGGGAATCCAGCAACATAGCCATTACGCTAACTACTGGTCCTGAAACACAAAAATTTTTTTAAAGATTTTTTGCCACTTGGAACCAGTGGACTCCCATATGGCAGACCTCGAGGCTTGCTTTCTCACTTTCCCCTTCTCATTCTCTGTCTCTCTGGAAATATTAAAATAATAATGAAGTTAAATAAAATAATTCTTAAAAAAAAAAACAAAAAACATTTTTTTTTTGCCACAGGGCACACGCACTCTCTGGAGAAAGAAAGATGGAGAAATCAACCCCCAAGGGGGATGGCCACTCTGCATTCCTGTCTCCATTTTCCTCTCAGGATTTTGGTCACATAAGCACATGTGCCCTGTGTGATTTTCAAGCTGCCAGGTCTGGAACTTGAACCGTGGTCAGCCGTGTGGGAGTCCAGCACCTTAACCACCACACCAAATGCTGGCCCCATGGGACACAATTTTTACGGTAACTACAACACAACTCCTTTCTAGTATCTGTACTTAGCTTTCACCTTCAATTGGGAAATCACTGAAATGTCACTAACCCACAGCATTCAGTACAGACAACACAGCACTTGCCCAGTCCAGTTCAGACAGCCGCTGAGAGAGTTTCTCTGACACTGCATGCAGTTCTTCTTCCGTTAACCTCTTTCTTCCCCTCTGAGGGAGAGGTGAATCCCAGGATGAGGCTGCAGCTCTGTTTTCATTTCTGTAATAAGTGACCATGTGACATTTAAGTAGCCAGGCATATTTAGTACAAAATTACTGTCATACTGCACATGCTTTAATAACTACTTCAGAGTAACTTGCAGAGCTAAATTAGAAGAGCACACTCCTAACTTTTCAAATCCTTCGTGAAGACACGGTAAATACTGAAGCTTGCAGGAACAGTACCTTTTTCCTTTGGGAAGGTTTTTTATCCTAGAGCCTTGAACCTGAGCTGAACACACTTCCTGTTTGCCATCTTTAGGCAACTCAGAAGTTAAGAAAACTCTATCATCTGGTTCCTGTTGAAAACAGAAAAAGTAGATTTGAAAAAGTTACAAAAAAGACAAATTTTTTGGAAGGTGAGTAAGGGAGTGTCCATGACTCTGGTAGGTCTCCTCTCCCTATACCACAGAGAGAAGCACTCTCTCCATGTTTTTCTGTTTTAAGTTTATTTATTTACTTTTATAAGTGAGACAGAGAAGGATGCAGACAGTCGAGCCAGTGGGTGGCATGGTAGTTAAGGTGCTGGGCTTTTAAGTTCATGGCTAACTGAAGTTCAAGTCCCAGACCTAGTTGGCCTGCTTTCTCACTTTCTCTCTCTGCCCCCTTTTCTCTATCCCTCTGTTCTTCACTCCTTTCTCTGGTGAGTGCACGTACCCTGTAGTGAATTAAAAAATAATAATAATGATGTTAAATAAAATTATTCTTTTTTTTTTTTTCTTTTTGGAGAGGTTTTTTGCTATAGGGCGCATGCACTCGCCAGACAGACAGACAGAAAGCGAGAAATCACCCCCCAGGGGGGATGGTCACGCCGCAATCCCTTCTCCTCCATTCTCCTCTCGGGATCTTGGGCACGCACGCACATGCGCCCGGTGTGAGTTTTAAGCCACCGGGTCCAGGATGAGAACCGCGGTCGACTACGTGGGAGTCCAGCGACATAGCCATTACGCTAACTGCTGGTTCCAATAAAATTATTCTTTAAAAAAATTAAGGAAAAAAAAAAGAGAGAGACAGTATCCTCAACCTGTCCCAATACCATAATCCACTCTCACCTCCCACTAGACCCTGGTCATGGTCCTGTGTTACCTGGCTGGGTAACCCTTGCAGTGTCACACGGTATCACAGTACCAGCTCCTCATGTTTGTTTGTAAATACTTCTGTCAAAAAACAGCCCCCTCCTTTTACATTTTTGCCATAGGTTATATATACTTGCTGGGGAGAGAGAGAAAACCCCTTCTCCTCCATTCCTGTCTCAGGATTTTGGGCACATACGCCTGACATAACTGTCAAGCCAGCAGGTTGGGGCCTTGAACTGCGGTCGACCAGTGCCTTAACCACCACACCACCTGCTGGCCGAACATCAGAAAACCCTATTAACACCCAGTGCATTAGAGCAGTGTCTATAAACTTGTGCTTGGTAAAAAGGTTGGCTCAATGTGCCACTGGAATATAAAAGCAATGAGATTTCTGAAACATGAAATTTCAGAGGTCATTACTATACGTGATGATGAAAATATGATCAAACCATAAATGGAAAGTATATAAGTTTCTATTTTTCATATCAGGGAGTCAACACTGTCCAAAGTCAAATAATTAACACAAAGATAAAACCAAAATATGAATGTAAACTCTTAATGTTTTAAATAACTTTTTTTTCCCCCAGGACATCTTTTCTATAGGGCACATGCGCTCGCTGGAGAGACAGAAAGTGAGAAATCATCCCCCAGCGGGATGGCCCCGCTGCAATCCCTTCTTCTCCATTCTGGGCACACATACATACGAGCCCAGCCTGAGTTTTAAGTCACTGGATCCGGGATTCAAAGCGCTGTCAACCATGTGGGAATCCAGCAACCTAACCATTACACCATCTGCTGATCCCTTAACTAACTTATTTCTTGGGGCCAGTAGATGGCATGGTGGGTAAGGGTGCTGGATTCCCACATAGCCAACTGCGGTTCAAGTCCCAGACCTGACAGCTTGCCCTCTCTGTTCTTTTTTTAAAATATTATTTATTTAATTTTATTTATCATCGTTTGCTACAGTGCACATGCCTTTGCCAGACAGAGAGAGACAGAGACAGAGACAGAGACAGAGACAGAGAGAGAGAGAAAGAGAGAAGAGAGAAAGAGAGAAAGGAAGCCACCAGGTCCGGGACTTGAACCGTGCGTGGTCGGCTATGTGGAAGTCCAGCCCCTTAACCACTACGCCACCTGCTGGCCCCTTAACTAACTTATTTCTTGGGACCAGTAGATGGCATGGTGGGTAAGAGTGCTAGATTCCCATATAGCCAACTGTGGTTCAAGTTCCAGACCTGACAGCTTGCCCTCTCTGTTCTTTTTTTAAAATATTATTTATTTAATTTTATCATCGTTTGCTATAGTGCACATGCATTTGCCAGAGAGAGAGAGAGAGAAGGAAAATAAGAAAGGAAGCCACCAGGTCCGGGACTTGAACTGTGGTCGGCTATGTGGAAGTCCAACACCTTAACCACTACGCCACCTGCTGGCCCCTTGCCCTCTCTCTTCTAAAGAAGAAAAAAGAAAAAGTAAATGGACTAAGATATTAACAGTAGTTCATGCTGGATAATGGGAATACAGATGGATGGTTTTCTTTTTTCATACTTTCCAATATTTTTAAAATGTAAGGACATAAAGCATTCTGAGTTCAAATCCTGACTCTATACTTGCTGTGTAGCCTCAGATAAGATAATTAACCTCTCCACATCAGCTTACCCATGGAAAATGGGGCAGTACCTAATCTACAGTTATTTTGAAAAGTAAATTATTCAGGGACCAGCAGTTAGCGTAATGGCTATGTCGCTGGACTCCCATGTAGTCGACCACGGTTCGAGTCTCAGACCTGGTGGCTTAAACTCAGGTCAGGCGTGTGTGCATGTGTGCCCAAGATTCTGAGAGGAGATTGGAGGAGAAGGGATTGCGGAGTGGCCATTCCCCCCTGCGGGGTGATTTCTCGCTTTCTGTCTCTCTGTCTTTCTGGCAAGCGCACGCGCCCTAGGGCAAAACAAACAAACAAAAAACCTCTGGAAAAAAAAAAGAAAAGGAAAATTATTCAATATCTATAAAGGACCGAACTGTGCCTGACAAAAATTAACATTCGGTATATACTAGGTTATATTATTTCATTATTTCTTTTTTCAGAGATTCATCTTGTCCCCATCTTCCTAGCACAAGACCATGCAAGTGTATACAGAGGTAATTTTTAAAATAATTACTTTATTTAACTTTATTTATTCATTAATGTATTTTAATTTGACCAGAAAGGGACAGAGTGAGAGAGAAAGAAAGGAAGTGAGAAAGCAAGCCACCAAGTTCAGGACTTGAACCATGGTCAGCCATGTGAGTCCAGCGACCCCAACCACTACGCCACCTGCCAGTCACCAGAGGTAATTTTAAGAAGTACAGTGCTTTGATTAGTCCAGTATGTTTGATTACCATTCCAGCAGAGTCCTCTTTGAACATAAAAACTTCCATCGTGGGACAGCCAGTGGTTTGGTGGTTAAGACAGCTGGATCCCGCATGGTCAATTGTGCAGTTCAAGTCCCAGAGCTGGTGGCTTGAGAAACATGCTGAATGTGTGGATGTGATGCCCAAAAATCCCACATGGAGAATGAAGGAGAAGGGGCTGCATCATGGCCATCTGCCCTGAGAGGTGCTTTGTCATTCCCAACCTCCTCCCCTCCCCTCTCTACCCTACAGTAAATTAAAAAGCAGACAAAAAACTTCTATCAAATTGCAAACAAGCTTTTCCACTTACTACAGACACTGCTTCTCCAGTAGAATTCATGGCAGGGGAGCAGCGACTTGACTGCAAGTACTCTTTTCCTATAGGGCAGGGGGCTCGAGGCTCGGCGGGGTGGTAGGGGGGATGTAAAGGAATGGCTGCTCGAATAGGCTCCCCGAGCTTCCTAGCACTTGGAATTACACTCAAAGAAGGGGTTTCCGCTAGTAAGACAAAAATTAAAAGTAGACATTACAATGAAAAAAAAAAAAGAAGTCAGCTTATATATACACATACCTATGTAAACATGTTCACATTAATTAGAAAATGTCTTAAGACTTGATTAAAACAACACACACATAAATAAGTAAATCAGGGACACATTTTCAACAAGTAAGAACCTAATTAAATCTGGATGAATATTCTAATGTTACTATCAAAAAAATGTGTCCTGTAGAGGCCAGCAGGTGATGTAGTAGCTATGGTGCTGACTTCCGCATGGCTGATCACAGCTTGAATCCCAGACCTGGTGGCTTGAAAATCACACCAGACACATGTGAGTGCGTGCCCAGAATCCCAGGAAGAGAATGGAGAAGGGATGGCAGTGCGGCCATCCCCCTGGGGGGGTGATGTCTCACTTTTTCTCCCACTGTCTCTGTCTCTTCCTGGTGAGTGCACACACCCGCGATGGCAAAAACTTAAAAATAAAAGTTTCCTGTAAGTTATTTTAAAATAATGCAATATTGGAAGCATCAAAAATGGCTTAAAATATGCTGTGTAAATTATAGTTCATCCACATTAAAAAAAACTTAACGGCCATTAACAACAATGTAATACTACCATAGGAAAATCTCAGACTACAGTAAGGAACAAGAACATGTTTCAAGTTACTGTAGTTATCATTCAGTATCATTGAAGACTACAAACTGATACATTAAGGTATCAAAAACTCTCAATTGCCTTCAAAAACAAAACAAGTCTCTGAGAAGATTCAGATAATAGATGCAAAATATGCAACCTCTTAAGCAAAAAAATCATTGTTCATAATTAGTAGTAAACATTTACAAATAAGATGATATAAAGCTTGGGCCAGCCAGTTGGGTGGCTAGATCCCACATGGCTGGCTATGTGGTTTGAGTCTTGGACCTGGCAGCTTGGTAAAAACCCCAGGTGCACATGTGTGTATGCCTAAAATCCCCAGCAGATAATGAAGAGGAGATTGCTGTATGACCAGCCTCCCTGGGGAGTGCTTTCTTACTTTCCCTCTCACTCTATCTCCCGTGAGCACACATGCCCTATAGCAAAATTTTAAAAAGAAAAAAAGTAACGTAAAGCTAAAAGGAATCTCAGGACCGGTAGGTGGCGTGGCGGTTAAGGCACTGGACTCCCATATGGCCAACCATGGTTTGAGTCCTGGACCTGGGAGCTTGCTTTCTCATTTTCCCTTTCTGTCTCTCTGGTCAAATTAAAACATAATAAATAAAATTAAATAATTATTTTTTAAAAAAAAAGCTAAAAAGAATCTCAAAGTACAGACAACAAAAGTAAAAAGGCTATTAACAGCAACAGCAATTACCCAAGAACTAACAACTATCCCCAACTCAACAGGAGTCTAAAGAACTGACAACCCATTGTAACTCACTGTCTTCAACAAAGGATGTTCTATTCTTGGACAAAAAACTAGATGAGGGAGGGCTGAATACATCTTCACGTGATTTAGAACTCGGTGAGGTTGAAGCTTTTTTAAACTGTGTATCGTTAGAACCATGGGGACCTAGGAGAGAAAACATTGAGGGTAAATTTGTAGATTATCGAGATAGTTTGCTGAACATTATACTAAAAGCTGCTTAGGGGGAATAAAGTTCTGTGCTTTTGGGGGGAATCTCAGGAATAAACTGTTTAAGGAACGATGATGATCCAGTTGCTTCAAACACCAATTATTTTTATAACCACTAGATAATAAGATGCAGTTCTATAGCCCAGAATCACTTGCACAGCCTAAAAGTAGAGTTTTACCATTTTTCCACTAGTTTGCTTTAGAGAATAGGCGCTGCATTGTAGAAATGCTGGCTGTTGTATGGACGGATCTCTGGATACAAAGGGAACCGAGGTGGGGGTCTTGGCTAGGACCACAAAGATTTACAGTCCAGGAACTGAAGTTAAAATAGATGGCCTGTGACTGTATATGATGAACATCTGACATCTAATGTAAAAGGAAGCTGCCATAAGCCCTTTTATCACATCAAACCCAAACGCCTCCACCAGGCCCCTCTCTCAATCTGTCCTCCTGTGCTGTAGTTGTGTAACTCTTAAGCACAACTATTCTCTCGACCCAATCTGAAAACAAGTAACTAGTTTTTTAGTCACACCTGTTTAAATGGCAGTTGATATCACAGAACTCATTTCTAAAATCAGCATTTCTTCCATCCTATCAACTTATGTGACATTCTTCCTTCAAGAAACATTCTGGTATCACCTACATTTGATCATTCCGTTCCTCTACTTATCCCAACAGCAAGCAAATGTCTTTGGTCTACTATGTGACCTTGCAGACTTAGGATCTTCGAACAGAGTTCTTTGGAATGCAGTGTGTTCCTTGGGATCAGAGTATTAATGCTGAATGGGATTTAAGAGATGGTTTAGCACAACTCCCTCATTTCATACGTGAAGAAGCTGGGCTCCAAAAAGATAAGCACCTTGTCCACAGTCACACAGCCAGTGGCAGTCTGGGTCAGTATGAGAGCCACTTGGTTTCCCATTTACTGTCCCTAATTCCACTGTAGCATCTTGTCATTCTGTTTAAAAGTACTTATTACGGCCTGGTGTTTTGCTAACTTTTGGAACACGAAGATGAGCATGGCTAATTGTACTAGGAACTGTATTTTACTCGTGTACTCTATTTATCAGCTACCCCGTGAAAGCAGGGATGCATGCCGGGCATTTACCACTGTATCACCTCCACCTGGCACAGGAAAGGCGCTGAATAATATGTGCCGAATGAGTGTTACGTGGCCACTGTCCCTGGAATTCACAGTTTATGTCACACTTCTAAGTTACCACAGTGTGTGAACGGTGTGACTGAAATAGAGAAGCCCACACTATAGAACAGCCGCAGTGCCTAAGGCAGGAGGCGGAGTCCGCCAGGAATAGAAGGAAGGAAGAGAATGTCAGCAAAGAAAACAGCACAGTGCCTGGGAAGGGCACGGCAACCACGGTGGGCAAGGCAGGAGGATGTCTAGAGGAGAGGAAGCAAGGAGGGTTCCAACTGGGGCTGGGAGATACTCAGGTCTGCTGTGCACAAACAGTGGACTGCTGGAAATGTGGCCTGAAGCCTGCGAGAAAAATTGCCACTGGTTGAATGAAAAACATGAGTCAACCAGTTCAGGAAATAACAATTAAGGAGTACTCTGAAAACATGACCAGACAGTATGGCTGACCCAGAACTCTCTTCCCAGGGTATCAGGTCCCACAGTTTATGTGACAGCCCCGTCAGTATCCACTCTGCCCACACTGCCTGGAACTTGCACTTGACTGTGCTGGCAGACACCTACCTACATTTAGTGGACACTGGCTGCATTCTGAAATTTAAATTCTGAATTGAAACTAGGATGTTCTCTATTTTTCTTTATTTTAAACACTCCTAAGTATAACTATTTGTATCTTTATAGTTGTATGTTGAATAGCACTCATTGATAACTACTTGGGGCCTGCAGGTGGTGTGGTGGTTGAAGTGCTGAACTCCCACATAGCTGACCACAGTTCATGTCCTGGACATGGTGGCTTGTGCTCTCACTTTCCCACTCTCTGGTCAAACTAAAAACTAATAATTAAGGAACCAGCAGTCAGTGTAATGGCTATGTCGCTGGACTCCCACATAGTCGACCACAGTTCAAGTCCCAGACTTAAACTCACACCGGGCATGTGTGCATGCATGCCCTAGATCCTGAGAGGAGAATGGAGGAGAAGGGATTGTGATGTGGCCATCCCCCCCCCCCCCCCCCACGGGGGGTGATTTCTCACTTTCTCTCTGTCTCTGTCTTTCTGGTATGCACACAGGCCCTATAGCAAAAACCTCTTCTAAAAGAAAAATAAATAAATAAAAAGTAATTCTTAAAAAAGAAAAAACATTACTACTTACCATTACTTCTTAGAGAAAAGGTGTGTGCTGTGTCTCCGAGTCTGATTATCTCACCAGTGGAATCAGCTTCTTCTCCATCCCAAGAGGGGCCCAAGGCGTCAGAGGATAAGGAGCATCTGAAAGAATTTCCTTCCTTACTTGGGGCTTGGCCTGACCCCACAGGGCCTCTCCTGTGAGGACCCTTCAACCAGGCCTGTGGGTATTCGGACTGCTCATTGCTGGGCACAGAGACAGAGAGAGAGACTTGCACGTCTGCTACTCATCACTTACTGCTGCTTCTCTATTTTGTTTTGACAGATAAGGGAATGATGGAGACAGCTGTGTGTAAGTGTCAAGGATTAAATGTATAGAAGACCACACACAGAGAAGAGCAATACCGGTGATGACTCTGTGGGGGTGACAAGGGTAGGACATTAATTTTGCACTAAATATCCTTGAATCAGGGCTGGCAGGTAGCGTGGTGGTTAAGGGCGCTGGATTCCCATATTGCCAACCACAGTTCCAAGTCCCAGACCTGGCAGCTTGCACTGGACTCCCACACAGGGTACCAGAGTTCGAGTTCTGAACCTAGTGGCTTGCTTTTTCACTTTCCCTCCCTCTCTCTGTCTCTCTGATGTACGCATGTGCCCTATAACAAATAATAATAAAATTAAATAGTTCTTTTAAAGTAGTACAAACTTTAATGCTATGATATTGATCATGAAGGTACAGTAACGTGTTTTTGTTTTTGTTTTTGTTTTTTTTTTGGGGGGGGAGATTTTTGCCATAGGGCATGTGCACTCAGTAGAGAGATAGAGCAAGAAAGAGAAAAGGAAAGTGAGAAATCACCCCTTAGGGGGATGGCCACACGCCAATCCTTCTTCTCTTCTTTCATTCTCCTCCTGGGGCTTTGGGCCCGCATGTACACATGCCCAGTGTAATTTCCATTTTCTTCATTTTATTTTTTAAAAGAATTATTTAATTATTATTATTACTATAAAAATTCTACCAGAGAGAGAGAAGGAAAGTAAGAAAGCAAGCCTCCAGGGACCAGCAGTTGGCATAATGGCTATGTCGCTGGACTCCCATGTAGTCGACCAACGTTCAAGTCCCAGACCCAATGACTTAAACTCACGCTGGGCACATGTGTGTGCATGCCCAAGATCCCAAGAAGAGAATGGGTTGCAGTGTGGCCATTCCCCCCCCCCCCCCCCCCCCCCCCCCGGGGATGATTTCTCGCTTTCTGTCTCTGTCTTTCTGGTGAGTGCATACGCTCTATAGCAAAATCCTTTAAAAAAAGAAAAAATCTCTGTACCTTGCCAGTTTTCTAATACAGGAAAGCTAAATTTTGATGACCAAGGGAAAAATGAGGCAGTTCAGACTGAGAATTAAGAAGTCCTGTATAAGCTCAAGATCCTTCTTAATGCCCCTTCAGAAAGGTTTAAGTTAAGTTTATGAAATTTTCCTAACAGCTTGGTTTTCGGATGCCACTCTGGTATATTGTGTGCAATTTAGAAGAAAAAGTGTAACTGGTTTTGATTAGAGTCACAGACACTGGATGCTACCTCCCAAAAGAAACTCTTCTCCATGATGATTTAGATTCTTCAGTGCTTTCTGGCTCTTGCAAAGGTTCTCCTTGATGGGATTCTTTAAAACACGGTACAGTTTCACCTGTTCAGAGCACATAAAAACAAGAAACCCTAAGTCAATACTACTCTTTCTACACACGAGGTAGAGAGAGTAAGGACAGTGAGGTAGCCCCAGCTCATCCTCGGTTCTTGTCAAAGTGCCAGTAGAAAGGACCAAATCGTCACTTGTGATGAGCACATAGATTCAAGTGACAAAGAAACCACAGAATATTGTTTAAGCAGGGTCTACAGCTGTATTTGCAATGTTTGATATTTTTCAGCCAGGGCAGAGGTTCATTCCTTATTCCTTGTAACTTCTCCATCAAAAGGAATGTCTGCAGCAATCAATCAGGACGACTGACAAACACGACTGTCACCCTACTTCCAGCTCTGAAACAATCATGGTTTAAACTAAGAGTCAGACCATAGCAAGGCTTGGGTGAAATCGTCCCCAATACCATAAGCCTTTACCCCACCCCAAACAGACCTGAGGAATACACCTCTCACCAGCAGCAGTAACTCACAGGCCGTGATTTCTGGAGATACATGGGGGAACCCTCCTACAACTCCGATTTACCCTCTATGGGCTCCCTTGCGCACTGTGAGATGTCTGCTATCAAACACCCACCTTCATTTTTAATAACATTAGCTAACACCTATTGTGCATTTACTCTGAGCTATGCTCTGTTTACTCTCATCCTTCATGACAACCCTGCCGGAATCCCAGGTGAGGTGGCAGGCTGAGAGAGCTGCAGTCACACAGTGAGGAACAGGAACCCACTCTGCACTGTGACCCTCGGATCCTTTTTTTTTTTTGGAGAGGTTTTCGCTATAGGGCGTGTGCGCTCGCCAGACAGACAGAGAGAGACATAGAGACAGAAAGCAAGAAATCACCCCCCAGGGGGGATGGTCACGCTGTAATCCCTTCTCCTCCATTCTCCTCTCGGGATCTTGGGCACGCACGCACACGTGCCCAGCATGAGTTTTAAGCCACCGGGTCCGGGACGCGAACCGCGGTCTACCATGTAGGAGTCCAGTGACATAGCCATTATGCTAATTGCTGGTTCCCCTGCCTTCAGATCTTTAGTGACAATGCTCAGCTCTGGTCCCAGGGAGGGCTGTCCTGCACAGCTGACGTGACTAGTAATAGGGAAGATTTATTCCCCGTTACTGTTAATTGGCATTTTATTTGTTTTTTAGGGTTTTGTTTACTTTTTTGCCATAAGGTGCATATGCTCTCCAGGGGGAGAGAAAGAGAGAAAAGGAAAACTGAGAAATCACCCCAAGGGGATGGCCACACCACAATCCCTTCTTCATTCTCCTCTAGGGATTTTGGGCACGTATTGCACACATACCCTGTGTCATTTCGAAGACACTGGGTCTAGGACTCAAAATGTGGTCAGCCATGTGGGAGTCTAGCACCTTAACCACTATACCACCTATTGGTTCTTAATTGGCATTTTAAAGATCTAATCAGGGCCATGCCAGTGGTGTGGCCAGTTAAGGCAGCTGGATCCCATTTGGCCAGCAGCATGGTTTAAGTCCCAGACCCAGCAGCTTGGAAAACATGCCAGGCATATGTATGTGTGCATGCCCCTGGGCGAGGGATGCTTTCTTACTTTCCCTCTGTCTCTGGCAAGCACGCATGCCCTATAACTAATTTTTAAAAAGAGAGAAAAAATAATCTACCCAGCTCCAGGTAATACTATGAATTAAGTGTATTTTTGATCTGCAAAGGTGCCAACCTGGTGTTACCATGTGGGAAAGCCTATGTGAGCACTCCCTACTGGCACTGCTTAACTCGCCATCCTACCGACCTCTCCTGGGAACATCCCTCAGCTGTCACTTCCACCGGATTCACACTACTCTCTCGATTCTGTCTTCCTCTCTTCATCTCCACTGCCCTGCCACCCTTCCCCTCTACATGATTTAGTGTCAAACTGTAAACAATGCTGCTGCCTTTACGATGTTTCAGATTAATCTCAAACTCTTTACTTAGGGGTAGTTTTCTACCTCTTAACCTTGCTGTTAAAAATGAAAAGCCACAGGACCAGCAGTTAGCATAATGGCTATGTCGCTGGACTCCCATGTAGTCGACTGCGGTTTGAGTCCCGGACCCGGTGGCTTAAACTCACGCCGGGCACGTGTGTGTGCATGCCCAAGATCCAAAGAGGAGAATGGAGAAGGGATTGCAGTGTGGCCATCCCCCCTGGGGGGTGATTTCTCACTCTCTCTCTCTCTGTCTCCCTCTTTCAGGTGAGCGCACACGCCCTATAGCAAAAACCTCTCCAAAAAAAAAAAAAGAAAAAGAAAAAGCCGGTGTATCACCTACCCCTAGATTGGGTGAGTTCCATATAGTACACTTCCACTAGTCTCCCCGAATTTATGTTATTAC
The DNA here is from genome assembly GCA_026018925.1 of Tupaia tana. NCBI lineage: Eukaryota > Metazoa > Chordata > Mammalia > Scandentia > Tupaiidae > Tupaia > Tupaia tana. The sequence continues at coordinate 56,136,410 of JAKSZU010000011.1, read as the reverse complement.
TACTTTTTCTTACTGGCCAGAAGGTGCATGTATTCACCAGAATCTGTGAGGTTGTATGTTCCAGTTCTTGTAACCCTCAGGCCATGGAGCTGGCGCCCCCTTCTGTGGTTTTATTGCATTTATGCCAGTCTCCCTGCCTTGAGAGTAACAAACATTACATGCAGCTTTGACTCCTCCCAGAGTGCCTGCACGGACATTAACACATACTAAACATTCAAACACTTGAAATGAAAAAATAAATCTCTTGGGGCTAACCCTGGGGCACAGTGGCTCAATGCAGTGCATGGGGAGCTGGATCCCACACGCGGACATGGTCACGTCCCAACCCCAGTGACTTGAAAAACATGCCTAGGTGCTCGTGTGTGTATGCCTGAAGTCCTGACAGGATGGAGAAATGAAGGAAAAGGGCTTGTGGTGTGATCCCGACCCAGAGATGCCCTCTTTCTCTCTTTCTTTCTCTGGAAGATTTAAGCACCTTCTGGCAACTAAAAGAAAACAAAAATTTCCAGTGTGGTGCACATTTCAATCTTTTCTTCTAGTTTTTTTTTTTTTTTTAATCTTTTTTAAAATTTGTCAGAGAGCATGTGTACTTGCCAAAGAGAGACAGAGAAAAAGAAACTACCCTCATATGGGGAATGATTACACTGCAGTCCCTTCTCCATTTCTCTACCCTGTCAGGATTTCAGGCATGCATGCACCTGCACACGTGCGCATACACACATACACACACAGCATGTCTCTCAAGCTGCCAAGTCTGGGACTCCAACCACTGGGTCTGAGTCTTTTATTTTTTTAATAATTATTTTATTTTAACTTTATTATTATTTTCCAATCTGACCAGAGAGAGAGAGAGAGGAAAGTGAGAAAGGAAGCCACCAGGTCCAGGACTTAAACCATGTTTGGCCATGTGGGAGTCCCATGGCTTTAACTACCATGCCACCTGCCAGCCCAGGTTGAATCGCAGGGCTGGCCATGTAAGATGCAGCTCCCTTAACCACCAGGTGACGGAGCCAGACACCCCCTTCCAGCTTTTAAATCATTTTAGTAACAGTGACTAAAGGTAAGAAACTATCTCTAACTAAAGACATTAATTTCTAAGGTTATGGGACCAGCAGTTAGCGTAATGGCTATGTCGCTGGACTCCCACGTAGTTGACTGTGGTTCAAGTCCTGGACCTGGCAGCTTAAACTCACGCCGGGTGCGTGCCCAAGATCCTGAGAGGAGAATGGAGGAGAAGGGATTGTGGCACGGCCATCCTCCCTGGGGGGTTATTTCTCGCTTTCTGTCTCTCTGTCTCTCCCTGTCTGTCTGGCGAGTGCACATGCCCTATAGCAAAAAAAAACTCTCCAAAAAAAGAAAAAAAAAATTTCTAAGGTTATAACAATAGCACGGCCTACCCCAATTTTTGTCTTAATTTGAGTTTTTATGTTAACTGAGGTTGCTGCTGAAAATTATTTTTTTGTTTTCGTATTTTTTAAAGAGAAGTTTTTGCTATAGCGCATATATATTCACCACAGAGACAGAGAGAGAAAGCGAGAAATCACCCCCCAGGGAGAATGGCCATGCCGCAATCCCTTCTTCTCCATTTTCTTCTTGAGATTTTGAGCACGCATGCCCATGTGGCGAGTTTTTTTAGAGGTTTTTGCTATAGGGCGTGTGCGCTCGCCAGAGACAGAGAGATAGAAAGCGAGAAATCTCCCCCCAGAGGGGATGGCCACGCCGCAATCCCTTCTCCTCCATTCTCCTCGGGATCTTGGGCACGCACGCATATGCGCCTGGCGTGAGTTTTAAGCCACTGAGTCCAGGATGTGAACCGCGGTCGACTACGTGGGAGTCCAGCGACATAGCCATTACGCTAACTGCTGGTCCCCCACGTGGCAAGTTTTGAACTGCCAAGTTAAGGACTCAAACCACAGCTGGCCATGTGGGAGTCCAGTGCCTTAACCATTATGCTACCTACTGGCCCTGAAAACTGTTTTTGGTTAACTTTATAACATAAGAATAGGTTATGGGCCAGCTCTGTAAATCTACTGATTAATATGAGCTGGATCCTACATGGCCGACCATGGTCCAAATCCTTACCCTAGGGGCTTAAAGCTGGAAACAAGTGCATGCATGCCCCAAATCCCAACAGAATAGAGAAATGAAGGAGAGTGAACTGTGGCATGTCCATGCCCCCTTGGGGGTTTGTTTTGGCCCTCTCCATCTGTTTCCCTATCTCTACCTCTTTTGCTGGTAAATGCACATGCCCTCAGGCAAAAAAAAAAAAAAAAAGGGAACAGGTTATATATTATTTTTAATAATTATTTTATTTAACTTTATTTATTTACTTACTTATTTAAGTTCAACCAGAGAGGGACAGAGAGAGAAAGTGAAAAAGCAAGCCACCAGGTCTGGGACCCAAACCATGGTTGGCCATGTGGGAGTCCAGAGCCCTAACCACCATGCCACCTGCCGGCCCCCAGATTATATATTATTTCATCTATGACCTCTGGTATTACTTATCTAATCTCCAATTGTTAGATGATGATGATGATGATGATGATTTTTGGCAATGGTAACATAATATATTCCTTCCAGCATTTATTGTTATTGTATATGTGTGTTTGTGTTGTGTTTTGATTTGTTTGGCAAGGTCTTGCTGTGTCACAAATTCCTTCCTTAGCTTCCCAAGCAGCTGAGACCACAGGCACAAGCCATTGCGCTTGGCTTTTTAGGGTAGGCTGGGAATTGAACCTAGGCCCCCATGTAGCCTCAGCCCACCAGGTAGCAGCATCCAGTGCATGCTACTGTAACTGGCCCAGCCTGACTTTCTTTGGTATATTTCCTCAGGATAAGTTCCAAGAAATACACTTTATTGAGCCCAAGATGAATAACTGCATAGGCACTGCTGATTGAGTTTTGACAATAACAACTTTTTTGGATAGCCACATGGTAATACCGATCTCCATAATTATAGTTTTAAAAACGTAAAATCGGGACCAGCAGATGGCATAATGGTTACATCACTGGACTCCTACGTAGTCAGCTACCATTCATGTCCCAGTGGCTCAAAACTTATGCCAGGTACGTGTGCATGCGTGTCCAAAATCCTGAGAGAATAGAGAACAGATTGTGACATGGCCATCCCCTCTGGGGGGTGATTTCTTGGTTTCTGTCTCTGTCTCTTATCTTTCTGGCAAGTACATTCACCCTATAGCAAAAATCTCTCAAAAAAAAAAAAAAGCAAAAAACATAAAATCAAAATTATACACAATAAATTGTTCAGTGTGGAACTGAGTTGCTTAAAGAGTAAGATTAAAAAAAAATCAAGTTGTCGCAACATACATTAGTTCAAGATAGAAATACACTAACTCTTCCTATTAATGCCTCGGTAATAACCACATTTATAACATAAATGATATTTCTGACATAGGAAATTTTGGAGTAAGGAATTCACGCAGTAACAGGACAATAATTTAGCCAGAAATTTAGGATTCTATTAGATTAGCTTTAAAGTCATGTATACGCAACATCCAGGTTAACAAAGGACATGCTAACAGTCTGGGATTGAGTTTCTAACCACTTGGAACAGAAAGAACTAGAAATCTGCAATTAATATGCAGTACACTCTATTAGTGATTTTGCTTCCCATGAAGAAAAACAGGCAAAAAGGCAAAAAAAAAAAAAAGGACAGAATAACACAGAATGTAGATCAAATCAAATTTCCATATTTAAACTTACTTTTCTCATAAGATGTTTCACTGATGTGTTCTGTAAGATATTCCAGCAACCCATCAAATATTTCTAGGAGATTCTTTATAGATTCTTTGTCTCCTTTCACTATATTTTCTCCTGAATACAGAATACAAAGAAATTCAGTCAATACATCTGAAAAGTCTCACAATCTTTTTTTTTTAAAAAAAGAATTATTTATTTAACTTTATTTATTCATTTGTTCATTTTTTTAATTTGACCAGAGAGAGAGAGAGAGAGAAAGTGAGAAAGCAAGCCACCAGGTCCAGGACTTGAACCATGGTCAGCCATGTGGGAATGTCCAGTGCCTTAACCACCACGCCACCTGCTGGTTCCCAAAAGTCTCACAATCTTGAAATGGACAGAATACTATACAAATACTGTTCAAGAATACAGGGATTATAAACTAACCTAATGGAAACAACATTATAAATATTGAAAATATTAATTTCCTGACACCTTATTATATCTGGAGAAATAAAGAGGGCAGCTTTGAATTTTTATGGTTGATAATTTACTGGCATATCACATTTTTCAAGAAGTAAAATAACCGCACTCATGAAAACATTTTTTCATAAGATTTATACCAAAATATAAGGCAATTAAACAGAACTTTATTAGGCTGATTTATTTAAAAAAAAAAAAGGACCAGAGAAAACTTTCAGATTGTAATATCCTATTTCTAGATGACGATATGTCCAGAAGGTAATAGCAGAACAGCAATCTCAAACAAAATATTATTGCTACTTCTTTCACCAGAAATTTCCATCTCCTGTCCCCATATCTGGCAACTCCTATTCACCCTGTGTAGATCCAACCATTATTCTGATATAAAATTTTGCCCCTTAGCTCCCTCTCAAAAATCTAACCTTTGCATGGGACCAGCAGTTAGTGTAATGGCTATGTCACTGAACTCCCATGTAGCTGACCACAGTTCGAGTCCTGGACCCAGTGGCTTAAAATTCACGCTGGGCACATGTGCATGCGTGCCCAAGATCCCGAGAGAAGAATGGAGAAGGGATTGTGGTGTGGCCATCCCTCCTGGGGGGTCATTTCTCTCTTTCTGGCCAGCGCATGTGCCCTATAGCAAAAACAAAACAAAACAAAACAAAAAACAACCAAACAAAAAAACCTAACCTTTGCACTTAAAACTCTTTTGTTTGTTTATTTTGTAGGATTTTGCTATAGGGTGTGTGCTCTGGCTGGAGACAGAGAGGGGGCAAGTGAGAAATCCCTCCCCAGGGGTAATGATCATGCCCCAATCCCTTCTCCATTCTCCTCTAGGTATTTTGGGCATGAATGCACATGCATCCAGCAAGATTTTCAAGCCTACAGTTCCAGGACTTAAAACATTTCTGCCCATGTGGGAGTGCAGCACCTTAACCACCATACCACCCACTGGTCCCTAAAACCCTTTTTTTTGAGAGGTTTTTGCTATAGGGCCCATGCGCTCACTGGAAAGACAAGAGACAGACAAGAAGCAAGAAATCACCCCCCAGGGGGGATCGCCACACCGCAATCACTTCTCCTTCATTCTCCTCTCAGGATCTTGGGCACACATGCACACATGCCCGGCTTGAGTTTAAGCCACAGGGTCCGGGACTCGAACTGCAGTTGACTACATGGGAGTCCAGCAACATAGTCATTACGCTAACTGCTAGTCCCCCTAAAACCCTTTTAAATATCATCCCATTCACCTTCTCTCCAGTCTAACACCCACTTTATACTCAGATGTTAATCTTTAAACAGTCTCTAGCATAGTACCTGACCTGTAATAGATTTCTAAGAGATGTTAAGTTGAGGGACCAGCAGATGGCATAATGGTTACATCAGGGACTCTCACAAAGTTGACCGTGGACCCCGGGGCCTAAAGCTCATGCCAGGTACATGCATGTGTGCCCAAAATCCCAAGAGGAGAATGAAGAGACTGCAGTGTGACCATTCCCCCTGGGGGATGATTTCTCACTGTCTCTCTCTCTCTAGCGAGTGCACTGTAGCAAAAATCTCTCTTAAAAAAAAAAAGGTTAAGTTCAAACATTAACTAGAGATGGGTTGAGGGGACGGCAGGTGGCACAGTGGTTATGGCACTGGACTCCCACATGACCAACAGGGATTCAGGCACCTTGCCTGCCTTCCTAAAGTCCCAGGAGGAAAATGCAGAAAGGACTATGGCTTGGCCACCTCTGCCAGGGAGTGATTTTTCACATTCCCACTCTTCTCCAGCCAGTACACATGCCCTATGGCAAAACCCTAAATAAATAAATAAATAAATAAATAAAATAATGCCATGATGCAAAACCTAACCCAGAATTGTGATGTTTTACACTACTACTAGTAAAGACAAGACTATGGTAGACAGCTTTTTTCTGTTCAAAACAATTAACCAAAAATCTTGTTTTTAAGCACTGTGTTTTTCTGGCTTAAGATGTGTTAAGTACGCCCCAAGGGCACATTTAAAGACTTGTAGGTTTCCAGGGTGGGGAGTATACACTGCCGACCAGCAAGTAAGACTGCTAACCAGAATGCAGTGCTTCCTGGTATAGGAGAAAGTGCTTTCAACAAAACAAGGAGTAAAAAGCTGCATGTGGTCTACTGGAAGAGGTAAGCGTTCTGCCACTTTTCAAGGGATGGGTATAATTTGTTGTGTCAGCTCTGCATTTTAAGTGCTTCAAATACATGTGTGGTTATAACCTCATTAGACTCTGTTTACTAAGCACAAATCCCAGAAGCTGCCCTACTTGGGTGATAAAGCAATTCCAAAAGAACAAACTCTTGGAGTATCTCTTAAAATGAATTATCTCCAAACTGATTTGCCACATTACTCACCTAACACTGTGCAAAAACTTGAGTATTTTCTCTGCAAAAATTTGTTAACAATACCAAATTAAGAGATGTAAATGACCTATCATAATTAACATTTATGTCTTTTAACTTATCAAAAAATAAATTAACAGTATAAATCTTCTGTGGCTGAAGTACAGTTTCAAGTCGCCAGCCTGAAGTAATTTATTACAATAATCCTCATTTCTCACTGTCCACAGTGACTTATAAATATACTTGTTATGTTTGGTTTTAGAATACAGCACACTACACTTTTATTTTGGAGAAAGTCTCAAAATGGTTCACATTAAAATCTTTAAAAAAAATAATAATAACATGGTTTGGAGCTGGCAGGTGGCATGATGGTAAGGGCACTGGACTCCCACATGGCCAACCATGGTGCAAGTCCCAGACCTGGCGGATTGCTTTCTCTCTCTCTCTCTCTCTCTGTTGCTCTCTCTTGCTCTGTCCCTCTCTCTGGTCAAGTTAAATAAAGTTAAATAAATTATTTTTTTTAAAATGGTTCAAAATTCAAAGTGTACAGTGAAAACTCTCATCCCTTGTCCTGTAGCTCTAAAGTTACCCTTGTTGAAGGCAAACAGTATTACAAGTTTCTTGTATGTTTCTAGAGATTCCTTCCCATGGCGATCAACTGCACTTTCGTTTTTACGAACAGTAGCATACCCTGCATATTATCACTGTAACTGCACCCCGTTTTTCTCACACAACATGTGTTAAAGTTTGGCCCCCTAATATGAAACATTGGGTATAAAGAACATCTTTATATATTTTGTTATTTATTTACTTTGTTATAGGGTTTGTACACTCACCAGAGAGTGACAGGGAAAGTAAGAAATCACTACCCCCAGGGGGCACGCCACTTCACAATCCTTCTCCTTCATTCCCCTCTTGGGATTTTGGGCACACACATATATGCACATGCACCGAGCATGTTTTTCTTTCTATTTTTTTTTAAAGAATTATTTAATTTTATTTATTCATTCATATATTTCAATTTGGCCAGAGAGAGACAGAGAGAGAGAGAGAAAGAGAGAAAAGCAAGCCACCAGGTCTGGGACTCAAACTATAGTCAGCCATGCGGGACTGTCCAGCACCTTAACCACCATGCCACCTGCTGGTCCCCACCCAGCATGTTTTTCAAGCTGCCAGGTAAAGGATTCAAACCATGGAGTCGGTCAGGTGGGATCTAGTGCTTTAACCACCACGCCACCTGCTGACTTACCATTTACTTTTTAAGGATAGGGTCTCATTATCTAGTCAGTGATCCTCCTGCTTTAGCCTTTCTAGTAGGTGGGGTTAAGGCACAGGATATTGCACCAGGCTTTTAGAGTAGGCTGGGAACTGGATGTAGGCCTCCATGTAGCCTCTGCCTGCTGAATAGCAGCACCACCATGGCTGGGCCTATCAACTTTTACAGCTGCAAAAGTTTACTGTAGGGAGCTATCATAATTTATCTAATGAGTCCCTATAAGTGGTCATTCAGGTGTTTCTAAATTTTAGCAACTACAAATGAGCAGCATGAATATGCTCTAAAATAACAGTAACAAAAAACATACCTAAAATTACTAGCTAGGATACTTACCTTTCAGACCCAGATATATCACAAACTCAATGTTCAACCTTCCTGGAAAAGCTGTGCTATAAAGTTGCCCTAAATATACAGATTGTTGAGACCAGCAGTTGGCGTAATGGTTATGTCACTGGACTCCCATGTAGTCGACCTCGATTTGATTCCTCCCTGGACCCGGTGGCTTAAACTCATGCCGGGTGCATGTGCGCATGTGCCCAAGATCCCAAGAGCAGAATGGAGAAGGGACTGTGGCATGGCCATCCCCTGCAGAGGGTGATTTCTTGCTTTCTGTTTCTCTCTCTCTTTCTGGGGAGCGCATACGCCCTAGAGCAAGAACCTCTCCAAAAAAAAAAATTATGTGCACAGACACATATATAATATACATAAATTATCTTGGCTCAGTCTTCAAGTTTGGTCTATTCTAGAAGCTCTCTCATTTAATTAGCTGAAGGTCTACCTAATTTTTTTTTTTTTTTTTTTTTTTTTTTACTAAAATGCATAATTATCTAACAGTTACACATATACCAACCTGTTATGTGAGACAGGCTAACCTGCAGGTAATCCAAGGCCAGAGAATCAATTACTGCTTGGACATTGTGTGCCTCATCTTCTTGACTCTTGGGAATTGTTATGAGGTCTGTGGGGGAAAAAAATTACATAATTTTGCATTCAGGAGGGCCCAAGGTTTCCCCTCTCTGTCCTGCCCAGACTTCTGGGGATAAGTAAATTCATCTGCTACAAAAGTAAACTCTGTCCAAACAGAACAGATTATGAAGTACAGATAAAATTAAGTCTGATTTCTACATAGCAGAATCTTTATTGTTTGATTTTGGTTACATATTTATTATACCCAACATGTATGTAAACATGCTTTTCAACAAGCACTATGTAAAGGAAGATAAAGTGGTCCATAAATTATTTATTAGACTGTAACTAGGCAAAACACTGGACTTTAACCCACAACTGTGAGCTGCTTTCCATGAGAGGAAAAGCAAAAACAAAACCAGCAAGGGTACAGGAGGGTTCCCATGTGTCCTGTTAAAACTGCCTACTAGAAACTATTACCACAAAGATTTAAGAGGGCAAGACAGATTGGAATGTGGAAAGATCTTAGTATCAAGTTAAGTTTGGAATTTGTCCTCTGCTTTGGAGGAAGATGAACCCTAGAAACAGTTGAGACTAGCACCACAGGTGCCAGCTGGAGGCCATCCCACCCCTGGAAGTGATGAGGGCACTGGCTCATTGCTAACAATGGGAAAGGAGGAGATTGCACAGACCTCATAGTACATAATGGACACAAACTATCGTATGTGAAAAAATGGAGACAACAGAGAACCTATGGGTAAGGACTCTGAGGTATCTGAGGATACAGCAAAATGATGTAGCACCTTGGAAAGAAATGAGTAAGTCACAACTAGCAAGATGACAGGACACTTAAATGTATTAACTGTCTTCTCGGTAAATAAGATTCATGCAGTACAAACATCAATTCTTATCTCCAATACTGGCTCAGTAACGGACTAAGATATAGACACAATTTCCACTTTTTAATATCCTTACCTGGTACCTTTTCTCCCAAAATAGATTGATACAGAGCAATAAAGACATTAGCATCACAATCTTCAAGTTCATGTATCCTCAGGTGTATGTGACATTTAAAAAGGAGGTTATTGGCAATGGTTATCCACTCTGGAAAGAATGAAGAAAAAGAGATCAGGTTTTTTTTTTTTTTTTTTGAGAGGTTTTTGCTATAGGGTGCATGCGCTCACCAGAAAGACAGAGAGACACAGAAAGAGAAAGTGAGAAATCACCCCCCCCACACACCCGCAGGGGGGACTGCCACGCCACAATCCCGAGTTTAAGCCACAGGTCCGGGACTCGAACCTCGGTTGACTACATGGGAGTTCAGCGACATAACCATTATGCTAACTGCTGATCCAAAGAGATCAGTTTTAAATAGCACTGGAAAAAGTCAAGACACATTTTAAAAAACCAACAACCTCCTCAACACAGACATTGAACCCTGCTTAAGGTATCTGATACACAGATTTCAAATGTCCTCCAAGGCATATTTTTGAAAAATGTACTTAACTTCTTGGGATGATATTCAGAGTGCTATAATTTCCATGTAGTCAAATCTATTAATGCAAAACCAATCTGTACTATTGAACCTAAAATCTGAAGGTGTTTTAGTTAAAACATATTTACGAGTAAATGAGAATATTATGTCATAAACAGGATAGATTGTTAATGATAAACTAAGGTTACTAGGAACAAATTAATGGGTGTTGATTCAAATTCCCAGTGGTATTGATCATGTTTTTACCCAATTATCTTGTACAAGTTAGGACTTCTCTGGTGCCCAAATACGCAGTGATTGAGTTAAAAACTGGAATAATGACACATACACGAATGCATTTGTCAGTTCTTCTCTTTTATTGTACTTTATGCATAAAAAAGAAAATAAGTATGTAAAAACACCCCAAAGTTCAGAACACATTACCAATACTGTTAAAGTGCTTGTGTATTACATCCTCTCCTCCCCCAGATACTGCTGGGACTGGCCAAATTTAAGGGTTTCTCAGTTTAAAAAGCTCGAAACACTTGTCACCTGAAATCAGTGGCAATTAAGGGGAAAGCACTTTTATTAAGTATTAGACACACCTCTAGTATGTTCTGGACAAAAGAAGGTGCGTGTGTAGATGTGAGTGCGCCTTCAATGCACATTATCTCCCTCATTTTTCATGACAACTGGTTTGTGCTCTGTCCTGGCAAAAGGGATGAAAGCGTCCTAGACAACGAAATCATTCGCTTTGAAAAGCAGTGGTAGACAAAGCCGGTAACTCTAGAGGGCACTAAAGAGGGGTGGGAAAAGGCACAATTCTACTTCGGTGAGGACATCAACAGACTTTAACACTATTCCTCGAAAGACCAATAAAAGGGAGGCACGGGCTCAGTTCCCACAATGCAGGAGCGGAGAGCACACTGACTCGCTCGAGTCCAGGGAAATATACAAGTCCGGGGAAGACTGACCGCTTTCTGTGGCCATGATGTGGGTCCCACCCGCCGTGCCACAGGGTCCCGCTCTCTTCCACCCCATACCGCTGCCCGAAGCGAAGACGGAACGAGGCTGAGATTCTAACCACAGAACCGGCGGCTGGGACGGGCTGTCTGGCAGCCATGAGTCCCAGCGCAGCCCAGACCTAGTCCAGACGCGCCGAGGTCTTCGGGGAGCTGTGGCCTCAGTCCCCACACACCAGGGCTCCAGGCCGAGACTCACCAGCCTCTGAGCCGGCCATGCCGCGGAGGCAGGTCGCAGCCGATCTCCGAGCGGACGCGCGGCGGACGGTGTCCTGGAAGGGCCGCACCACGCAGTCCCGGCGCTAGGTGGTGGGGTACGGGGTACCGGGGAAAGGAGGGGCGAGGGAGGGAGGGACGTTAAAACGGCTTCTCGCCGCTGATTGGTCACTAGAGGAGCACTTCCTTTGGCAGCACGCGCCTAGGCGGCAGTTTGCGAGCTTCGGATACCATTCTCCGCGGGCAAGATCCCGCTAAAGGGTTCTTGGGTCGTGGGGTCACAGGCTAGGTGAGCCCGCAGTCCTGGCCAGACTCCCGGAGGTATCAGAAGTGAACTTCCGGTGAGAGATTTTTGTTAATGTATTCCTCCGCCGACTGGGAAAGTAGTGCGGTCTGCTCGCCCGGTGGGAGGGGCGTCACGTGACGATGGCAGGCCCCACCTTCCTGTCTCACTTGGTCCGGGGCTGAGGGCCGGTTGGAGACGTAAACATCTCCGAGGGGGGAGAAGGGGTGGGCCTGTGCTGGCCATTTTGTTGCCCGGCTGGACCTGGAAAAGGGCAGGGTGGGTTGCTTGAGGTGTGGCAGACGAGAAAAAGGTGAAGCCGACATAGAGCAGGATGTGGTTTCCTAGGGGCGGGTGGCCCAATCGTGAAAGGAGCAAAAAACGGGCGTCTCTGGTGGAGGGCCGAGGGGGGAGGGGCGAGAACATGGCGGAGCCCGGAACGCCAGCGGGCGTTGCGGCCGCTGCGCAGGGGCGGGGTGATTAGGTCATAGAGCGGCTCCCAGCATGCTCTGCGGCGGAGGAGGCGGTCCAGGGTATAAAACCGGCTGCCGGGACCCAGCCGGCACCTCATTCATTTCCACCGGTCTCTGGTTGTGCAGCTCCGGCGCTTGTCACCGCCGTCCTTCCGCCGCTGCCGCCCCCGCAAGGCTTCGCCGTCGTCGAGGCCACTTCCAGCGACTCGTCGCTCCCGATTCTCTCCGCTTCGTTCCCCGCCAACCGCAATCATTGACGCCATGTCGGGTTATTCGAGTGACCGAGACCGCGGCCGGGATCGAGGGTCAGTGTGGGAGCTGACCGGGTAGTGGGGGATGGGAGGGCGGGCGAGGTTGGCAGGGGGACCTCGCGGTTTAAACTCGGCGTTTTCAGCCTCTTTGGGCCTGATTTGTCGTAGGTTTGTGCCATTTTGGTGTTTTGATATTTACGTGAAAGTGGTTAGGAGAGTGCTGCTTGTTAACCGCTGTCAACGTTCCCTTTTTTATTTGGGGCGAGGGGAGCCATCGAGGCCTCGGTGATATAGCAGCTGTTTGGGGGGATCCGGAGGAGCGTATTATGAGGGAAGAAAAGCCGACGTTTAGAGGCGGACGAAAGACCTGCTGCTAGGTGCGGCCTTTCTGAGAGTGTTTTAGGGGCGCCGAGAATGTTAGAGAGGCGAGAGGGCTGCTTCCGAAGCCACAGATGCGGTAGGGGTAGGAGAGTGGCCGGCGCCACCGGAATCAGCCATGTGGCTGAGCCGCGGTACAAAATGCCGGCCTCGGACATGGCGGCGGCGCCTTTGTTACCCCGCCCGGCGGAGGAGCTCAAAATGGCAGCGTCGAGAAAATGTGGCGCAGAGAGAAATGCGAGACAAAGGGGGAAGCGCCGCCCCAGCGGGAACGCCGCCCGGCCGGCTCCGCCCGAGCCGGGACTCCTCCCCCGGTAGTCACCGGCTCCTCCTTCTCTTTTTTTGTGTGTTATATAATTTTGCTTCCTTGATCGGGAGCTGTTCCGCCGGATTCCCCTTCTTGATTTGCTTGCCTGAGTGTCTCTGAGAGTCCCTGAGAGCACCTTCCTTGTTCTGCGCCCTTTGCTCGTGCTGTCCCGTTATCCATTATTAATAGCAAAGGTCATCTGCTTGAAAACAGCTGCATAAATAGCATCGCTCCTGAGCCTCTCTTTGATCGTGTCCCCCCCTTCCCCTCCCCCCCAGATAATTCATTCTTAAGCGCGTGGGAAAGACTGTCGTACTCACAAGCTGTTGTCTGCTTGTAATATGAATTTCTGGCATTTGGGCTGCAAATTTCGGACTTGATAAATCCTGGGCTGTTGACTTAGACTCGGTAGTCTGCATTTGGGACCAAGAAAAATAAGATGGACCATACTAATTGTGGCTGTTGAGAATGATCTCTGAGGACAGTGCTAGGTATTACATCTTCAAAGGTCTGCTTTAAATGTTAATATGTGCCACGGGATGGTAAATAAATCGCACAAAAAGCCAAATAGCCATTTCAAAACTAAATTACTCGTTCCCCTTTAATTTCAGGTTTGGTGCGCCTCGGTTTGGAGGAAGTAGGGCAGGGCCTCTATCTGGGAAGAAGTTTGGAAACCCTGGGGAGAAGCTAGTTAAAAAGAAGTGGAATCTCGATGAGCTGCCTAAATTTGAGAAGAATTTTTATCAAGAACACCCTGATTTGGCCAGACGCACAGCTGTAAGTACTTTCATGGACCCTAATCACACTCGGATGATTTCTAGTCAGTCTAAATCCCACAAGTGTCTTGCAGATAATTCAGTTTTGGGAGTTTACTTTTTCTGGCTTAGTACCAATAGCTGGGAAGAGGTGTGGCACTTTTGAAAACAAGAGGCTTCACGTTTTTCTATTTAAGGTGGTTGGATAATAGGGCATGGTGGTACCTGCTATAAGGTAAAAGGATTGGATAGAATAGAACAGAATATGGGGGCCAGCTAGTGGTGTGGTGGTTAAGGCACTGGATCCTACATGGCTGATGGCATAGGTCAAGTCCCAGACCGGTGACTTCAGAAACAACAGGTGCTTGTGCATGATGCATGCATGTCCTAAATCTGAAAGACAGCTGGAGGAAAGGGGGGTTGCTGTGTGGCCATCTGTAAAGGTGCTTTTTCACTTTACCCCTCTCAGGGGAGCTCATGTGCCCTGTGGCAAATTAGTGAATTAGTAAATAAAATATAAGTTAATTTAAAAACTAGTGTTATAGAATATGGGTCGTTCTTTAGACTAGAGTTGCCATATGTGGGTCCAGGTGAAAAATGAAGGTGACCACTTTAAAACGCAAACTTAAGGCTTAGTTTATCAGTTGTATATTTAAGGAGGATTGTTATGAGACTCAAAATCATTACAATTTGCTTTTCAGCAAGAGGTTGAAACATACAGAAGAAGCAAGGAAGTTACAGTTAGAGGTCACAACTGCCCTAAACCAGTTCTGAATTTTTATGAAGCAAACTTCCCTGGTGAGCACTAGTTTTGGGGTCCTTTCACCACCTACAAGCCCTTTCCCAGTAGTCATTTGGCATTACTAATTTTCTTACTGTCACTACAGCAAATGTCATGGACGTGATTGCGAGACAGAACTTTACTGAACCCACTGCTATTCAAGCTCAGGGATGGCCAGTTGCTCTAAGTGGATTGGATATGGTTGGAGTAGCACAGACTGGATCTGGGAAAACATTGTCTGTAAGTTGGGGAGAATTCTCAAGTTAATCTGTCGTGTACATTAGGGAAAATAAAAAGATTTTTAATATAACTTTTGCTTTCTCCCCCCAATAGTATTTACTGCCTGCCATTGTCCACATCAATCATCAACCATTCCTAGAGAGAGGTGATGGGCCTATTGTAAGTATGAGTATTTTCTTAATTTATGGCTAGAAGCGTGATGTAGGGATTTGCAGAGTATGTAAGGAAAACTGAGCGTTTATGGTGGTTTTATTTAGAGATGAGTAATCTCATCTAGTTTATGTGGAGCTGCTTTTGGTTATTGAACAACACAATTGAAGAAGGACCTGCCAATATAACAACAATTTAAAACTAGTTTTCAGTTGCATGTGCTAAAAACCTGTTCTTTCTTTAGTGCTTGGTGCTGGCACCAACCCGGGAACTGGCCCAGCAGGTGCAGCAAGTAGCTGCTGAATACTGTAGAGCATGTCGCTTGAAGTCCACCTGCATCTATGGTGGTGCTCCGAAAGGACCACAGATACGTGATTTGGAGAGAGGTATGTAGTCTGAAAAATGTTTTGTCACATGTATGGTGCAAAAATTTCTAGATGTTGTATCAATAAATTTGTGTTTGCTTGAAGGTGTGGAAATCTGTATTGCAACACCTGGAAGACTGATTGACTTTTTAGAATGTGGGAAAACCAATCTGAGAAGAACTACTTACCTTGTACTCGACGAAGCAGACAGAATGCTTGATATGGGCTTTGAACCACAAATAAGGAAGATTGTGGATCAGATAAGAGTAAGTGGCCTCATACGTCATCTTTTCAAACTTATTTCTATACTCACTTAGAGTACAATGACTGTTTTCCTTCCAAAATCTTTTAGCCTGATAGGCAAACCCTAATGTGGAGTGCAACTTGGCCGAAAGAAGTAAGACAGCTTGCTGAAGATTTCCTGAAAGACTATATTCATATAAATATTGGTGCACTAGAACTGAGTGCAAACCACAACATTCTTCAGATTGTGGATGTTTGTCACGACGTAGAGAAGGATGAAAAGTAAGCTTTATTAAACTTCTTCTTCTTTTTTTTTTTTTTTTTTTTGAGAGAGAGAGATTTTTGCTACAGTGCCCTTGTTGGAGAGACAGGCAGAAGGTGAGAAATCACCCCCTAGGGGGATGGCGTCTCCACAGTCTCTTCTCAGGATTTTGGGCACCCACATATAAGGCCCCAGGTGTGAGTTTAAATCCACTGGGTACAGGATTCAAATCATGGTCAGCTACCTTGGGAGTTCAGTTCCTTAACCACCACACCACCTGCTGGCCCCACTTTATTAACTCTTAAGAACAAGTGCTGTATAAATTGAGGATTCGTTGTTTTCATGAGTTGTCTCAAAAGTGATTTTTGGGGATCAGCAGATGGCATAGCGGTTAAAGTGCTGGACACTCCCACATGGCTGACAGGGTTCTGGTCCTGGACCTGATGGCTGGTTTTCTCACTTTTGTGTGTGTATGTTTCTCTCTCTGGTCAAATTTAAATAAAAATGAATGAATAAAAAATTTAAAAAAAAGTGATATTCAATTAGTGTAATGTGTTCATTTAAAATATTTATTTTTGTCTTTGTAAGAATTTTGCCATAGTGCATATGTGTTTGCCAGAGAGGGGAAAAGTGAGAAATCATCCCTGGGGCAACAGCCAGGCTGCAGTCCCTCTCCATTCTCTTGGTACTTTGGCACGTGCTCACACCAGGTGTGATTTTTCAAACCACCAGGTCTAGGACTCAAACTGCAGTGGACCATGTGGGGATCCAACTCCTTAGCCACCATGCCATCTGCTGTTCCCTAAACTTAGTGTTTGTAAATGTGCGGCCGTAAGCAGGGCCTACTTTTAAAATTAATTTGTTTCTTTCTAGACTTATTCGTCTAATGGAAGAGATCATGAGCGAGAAGGAGAATAAAACTATTGTTTTTGTTGAAACCAAAAGAAGATGTGATGAACTTACCAGAAAAATGAGGAGAGATGGGTATGTGGGTTTCCTCCATTGGAGCAGATATGGATAAATTTGAGTTCATGGAAAGATAGAGTAAAAGTTTATTTTGTTGCTAAAAATTTTGAAAGTCGTGTAGTCTTCATGATAAGCATTTCCCCTGACGACTTTTTTATTTTTTTGAAGACTTCCCTCATGTATTAGAGTTAAGAAAGGGCAATAATTATCTCAGGGAAATGGATTTGAGATACCTGATGGGAGTCTTAAAGATAACAAAGATTTGTGGCTAAGCACTAGTCTCATAGGTAATGTAAGTTGTCTTTAATTTAGGTGGCCTGCCATGGGTATCCATGGGGACAAGAGTCAACAGGAACGTGACTGGGTTCTAAATGGTAAATATTTTAATTAAAGATATCCCCACCTGCCACCCCACTTCAAATTTCGTTCAGTAAATGGTCATATGTCTTCTTTGCAGAATTCAAACATGGAAAAGCCCCTATTCTGATTGCTACAGATGTTGCCTCCAGAGGGCTAGGTTAGTACAAACTCGCATTCATGGCTTGGTTTCCCAGAAAAATCTCCATATAACTTATTTAAAGAAAGTTTATTGCTTTCTTTAACCTCTGCATTTTTCTAAGTTTTTTTCACATAAAGGTGCTGTCTTTGTGGCAAGGCCTAGGCATGACAATCGGAGGACTCGAGGGGGATGGAGGACTAGTGATCGGCTGGCTGCTTCCAGTCGATTAGAGAGGTGAAAAGCTTGAAAGTGTGCCAGTAATCTTCAAAAGGCAGAACATACCACCTCTGCCCCGTAATCTGTTCTCTCTGGGGGGAAAATACGGAAGTTACCCTCACAGTTCACTGCCGTGGTATTTCTTCTGTCCCATGCTTTGCATGACTGCCATGGTACAGCATTGTTTCAAACTGTTTACTGTGATCTGTGGGTCTTTGAGTTTCAGTGAGTTTGCTGAAATGTCGAAGAAATATTTCCAAACTTCAATGTTCAATGACATTTTTGTTCAAGTTTGAAATGGAGAGAGCAGCTTTAAAAGGTACTAAGCCTTTTACAAATTGGTGAGTACTGGCACATGAGATCTAGAGCAGGAACGACTTCTCACACTTAGTCAGTGGGAAAAGAAAGCAGTGCTTTGAAAGTTCCTCCCTCACCTACACAGTAGTCGTCATGTCGAGACCTGCCAGAGAGAGACACATTCTCAAGTGAATCCTGGCTTCTTGGAAGCGCTTGCCTAGACGAGACACAGTGCATAAAAACAACTTTTGGGGGACAGGTATGTTTTTCTTGCAGCTGCGGTTGTAAGGTCTTGGCAAGACAAGCAGTGTGGCCAGAAATTTGAACTTTTGATGAGTGTATAATGCAAAGGACCTTGTACGTTTTTGTTTAAAGGTCCTCAAAATGAGCACATGAAGAGGTTGCTGTGAAACTTTGAGTGGCCCTACTGCGCAGAAGCATTCAGATGTCACTTGATGATTTGTAAGGGGACTTGCTGATTGGGAGTGTGCTAGGGAATACATGTTCTTTTTGACAGGCGCTATCACTGGGTGGGTAATGACTTACACAGATGACATGTACTCTTTTTTCTATTTTTTTTTTTTCTATTTTTTTTTGTTTTTGTTTTACCTCAATGGTATTCCTACAGGGAATGGATAACCATTTTAACTGTATTTTTTTCAGCCCGTACCTTCTTGGGAATACAATTGTCTAACTTTTTATTTTTGGTCTGGCTGTTGTGGTGTGCAAAACTCCGTACATTACTATTTTGCCACACTGCAACACCTTACAGATGTGGAAGATGTGAAATTTGTCATCAATTATGACTACCCTAACTCCTCAGAGGATTATATTCATCGAATTGGAAGAACTGCTCGCAGTACCAAAACAGGCACAGCATACACTTTCTTTACACCTAATAACATAAAGCAAGTGAGCGACCTTATCTCTGTGCTTCGGGAAGCTAATCAAGCAATTAATCCCAAGTTGCTTCAGTTGGTTGAAGACAGAGGTTCAGGTAAGATTAACATGAAAAATGTTGTTAGTTTTGGGCCACATCATTGCAAGTCCATTTAAATGGGATTGGAGGGTGAGTAAAATCTTCACTTGAAACTTAAGCTAAGAAATGGTAAATACACTATTGAATAGAGCTTCGTAATCGCTGCCGTTAGCAGCAATTTGCTTCACAGATGTGATTGATCAGTTTGCAATTACTTTTTTGACAGGTCGTTCCAGGGGTAGAGGAGGCATGAAGGATGACCGTCGGGACAGATACTCTGCAGGCAAAAGGGGTGGATTTAATACCTTTAGAGACAGGGAAAATTATGACAGAGGTTACTCTAGTCTACTTAAGAGAGATTTTGGGGCAAAAACTCAGAATGGTGTTTACAGTGCTGCAAATTACACCAATGGGAGCTTTGGAAGTAATTTTGTGTCTGCTGGTATCCAGACCAGTTTTAGGACTGGTAATCCAACAGGGACTTACCAGAATGGTTATGATGGCACTCAGCAGTATGGAACTAATGTTCCAAATATGCACAATGGTATGAACCAACAGGCATATGCATATCCTGCTACTGCAGCTGCACCTATGATTGGTTATCCAATGCCAACAGGATATTCTCAATAAGACTTTAGAAGTATATGTAAATGTCTGTTTTTCATAATTGCTCTTTATATTGTGTGTTATCAGACAAGATAGTTATTTAAGAAACATGGGAAATGCAGAAATGACTGCAGTGCAGCAGTAATTATGGTGCACTTTTTCGCTATTTAAGTTGGATATTTCTCTACATTCCTGAAACAATTTTTAGGTTTTTTTTGTACTAGAAAATGCAGGCAGTGTTTTCACAAAAGTAAATGTACAGTGATTTGAAATACAATAAATGAAGGCAATGCATGGCCTTCCAATAAAAAATATTTGAAGACCAAATTAAGTGGAAATTGTACTTTATTTTACGTATAATGTTATGTATAACTTCGCATAGATTCTTTTTTCTTTTTTAAAAAAGAAATAGCAACTAAAATGCTCCTTTACATTCTTTAATTTGGGAGGGAGTTTGTGGGGGAGGTGATCAAAAGACCCTTATTAAAATGATCTATCCATATTACAAGAATTAAAATGGGATTGATTTAGGAAAATTTATAATTCTAGGTAAAGTTGCATAAAAGCTTTATGTCAGTAGTTCCCCAGCATCAGGGAAGTCTTAATACTTTTTTTTCCCTTATTCATTAGCATGGTTAAACAGGAAATAGTCAACTACAGTGTCAGAACAACACGGATGACTTATTTTGCAAAACATATAATTGGATAAGCTCAATTTTTCCCCCCAAAAAAGATTACATTCATGCTCTTGGCTATATTGTGAATTACTGACATGTTGAAAAGAGCTGAAAGACTATTGACGTGTATTCCCTTTTAGAATTAGAAGATTGGCCAAGAGCTAGATTTGAGTCTTTGAATTTGCACAATGTCTTAGTGCAGGTTACGTGTAGATTCTAGTTCTTCACAGGCTTCCTGAGGCTCTTACCTAGTCACACTGGAGGTCATGAATGTCTAATATTAAATTCAGGGAATTCTAGAGGTCTTCAAGCTGTAAGGTCTATTTATACTTTAACACAAGGGGAAAAAACCTGGTCACCATGATTAATGGTTAATCAGGAGGCAACATAACCAAAAGCACAGTGAATACAATTCTTCTTCATGTTTCAAGATGGGTTATTGCAAAAAAAAAAAAATCCAGGGGATAGTTTTAGATTTAACTTTGGCTCACCACCGAACATTCTAATCATTTATTTCCTTAATGGCTAAAAGTCTAAATGTCTTCCCAGCGTTTTTACCAGGTCTTTGAGAGACTTCATTTGAATTCTGGTTATTAAACTGAGGCTTTAATTGATAATGCCTTACTGTTAAGTATTAGAATTTGCTGGGTGTGGCAGCTGGTAAGGGGAGCTGTATTTTTAGGGCTAATAACATTGAGAACTGATTCAGCTTCTAGAGCCTGAATAGTTTTCAATGGTATAGTTAAGTCAAATTCTTGATTTTTAACTTTGAAGAAGCTTTTGGGGTAGGATGGAGGATTTATTACCTATTTTACTGTTTGATGTCTATGTGGGCCTTTTAATTTGTAAACAACTGATTGTGGGGCTGTGGAAAATTTACGTATTTACCTTTGAAGTTTTAAAGAGACAGTCCACTTTTTAGCATGTGTGTTGTGTCCAGCTTGTGGTTGTCTTAACTAATAAATGTGATTTTTCTCCCCATTCTCTCTCTCATTTATTTGCGCATAGGTTTCTTCCCTGGTTTGAGTTGAAGTGTGGAAAATACTGGATAATAGTATCCAGTATCCAGCTTTGCAGTTAATTACTACAATTGCTTTCCAAACTTTCCAGCTTAATATTTTTTTCAAATTGTTCCTGAGCCTGTCCCACAACACTTTACACCTGTGATCAAAGATTTCAACTATTCGGTTAATTTTGTTAACTCAGTTGCTAAGCCAATATACCCTTTTCATAAACTGACCCTTCATGGTATATAAGTTTATCTTTCTCCTGGTCCATTTCTCTCTGGGTGTCCAAAATTAAACCAGTATTAGGAATTGACAATTCTCAGTCTGGCTGTGTCACTTGACCACTGTGGGACATTTTTTAAAAGTTGGTGGGCCCTTTGTTCATGTATCTAAATGGTTCCCAAGTGATGGATGATGAAAGTGCCACTGAACTTTGGGAGCCACTGCATTATAGTGACTGCTCCTCCTTGCCACACAGCCTCACTACCTCCCCAAGGGAGGTTCAGCTTCACAACAGCTGGCAGGGAGCACGCCTGCTAGCTGCCACACTTGTCTACATTGGTTCCATGAACATCTAAGCCAACACGATCAGAATGTGTTTAAAGTATAAGAACCAAAATCTATTTAGTGGATAACTTAAAGCAGGTGTATTTACATGGTTATTTGGAGAACGTGGACTTGTTGATAGTGTTTCCGCGTTGCCAGAAAGGGAACCGAAGGTCGAGCTGGCTACAGCACAGTAGTGAAGAGCAGGCGGAAATAACCCTTGTCGGTGCTGACGAGGGAAGACGGCTCGTAGTTAGTGGGGGCCAGGAGGGCTGGGCTGGAGCTGCTAGATAGGAAGAATGCCGAGGTAATCGAGGCCGCTGTCCGCCCTAGTCGACAGGCAGCATCCAGGGCTGCCGTTGCCAGAACACCTGACGTGCTTCCGGGGGCGGGGCTTGCTGGCCGCGAGCATGCTCACTTCCGTCGCGCCTGCGCCGTTGGCTCCCGGCAGTGGCTTCGGCTGCGGCGGTTTATTGGGAGCAGCGCGGATGGGAGAGCGTGCTCTTTTAACTGCCGAGGGAGATGCGCTGTAGTGCAGTTGTCAGGGCCTGCCGTCGAGTCTGCAGGTGCCTGTCGTCAGGATTTGGGGGTCGTGTAGATGGCGGGCAGCCGGAACTCTTGAGGGAAAGCAGTAGTTCCTCCGGAGAGCCCCTGAGGGCGAACACGGAGCCTCCCCCGGGCAGCGAGCAGACAGGAGCCCCGGAGTATGGAGAGGGGGGCGAGGCTCTGTTAGAGATCTGTCAGAGAAGGCATTTCCTCGGTGGGACCAAGCGACCGCTCAGCCGAGGTTCTCTTCTGAGCGGGTGCCACAATGGTTTTGGACCCTTGGGCGTAGAATTACGGAAGAACCTGGCCGCAGAATGGTGGTCCTCGGTGGTGGTGTTCAGGGAGCAGGTCTTCCCGGTGGACACCCTCCACCATGAGCCTAGCCCTTCGCCTCCCGGAGGCAGTGCCTTCAGGTTAGTTTCTGCAGAAACTCTCCGCGAAATCTTGCAAGACAAAGAGCTGAGTAAGGAACAGCTAATAACATTTCTTGAGAATTTACTAAAAACATCTGGGAAACTACGGGAGAACCTTCTTCACGGTATGCTTCACGATTTAATGGTTCAAAACAGGTGACGGGTGGAAAGGCAGTCTCACTGGATTTCGGAGATTGCAACTGGTCGTTAGTTTACTTGATTTTCAACTTAAAAATGTTATATTGGGGCCACCAGAGGGTGTAGTGATTACATCACTGGACTCCCACAAGATCAACCACCGTTCGAGTCCCAGAACCGGTGGGTTGAAAATCACGCAGGCCACTTGTGCGTGCGTGCCCAAGATCCTGGGAGGAGAATGGAGACGGGGTTGCAGCGTGGCTGCCCCACCTGGGAGGTTATTTCTCACTTTCCTTCTCATTGTTTCTGTCTCTCTATCCAGCTAGTGCATGCATCCTAAGGCAAAAACCTCTTAACAATTATTTATTGTGTTTTTACTGACCCTTTATCCGAAAGATCCAATATCACTTTTAATTTCACTGGCAACCTGTAGAATTTGAGAGTTCAATTGAGCATTCCTTGAATTAGAACTGCAATCTATTTTGTCATGTTTGAAGCATTTGTTCCTTGTTACAAATACTTCCTGTTACTTTTAAATGTTATACATAACTGACTAAAAGCTCATTTTTTCTAGAGCAAAAAGAAAATATCCTCCAATTTTTCTTTTTTTAGAATTAATTTTATTTATTTTACAAGCAGTGATTTTTATTCATTAATAAACTAAAAGTCTACTTCCAGATGATTCTTTCTCATGTATCCTGCATGTTTTACTTAGTAAGCAAAGCCTGGTAAGGCGAGACTTCAACTAGTCCTCAGGCTCTGACCCTTCTTCATCTCGACTAATCTGAAAATAACGAAATTCGTAAGATGCAACCACACGAAGCCAATCACGAAGGTGATTCTTCTCAAAGTATTTCTTGGTGAGGTATTTCAAATACCTTTTAGAGAACTGTTTCTGGGAAACAACTGTGATTTTATTCTTGAGGCGTTCAATGTGAACTACATTTCCGAGGTTGACTTGAACCTTTTCCCGCAGAAACTGTTCAAAATTTCCAGTCAAAAATACCGTAATCTACTGGATGAATAAGGTCCACATTAAACTTCCGGGTTGACCTCTTAGGCTTGTCTTTCTGCGGTGCCATCTTGGCAGCCAACTGAGCAGTCAGAAAGCTATTTATTTATTTTTATCTGCTATAGGGTACATGCACTCACCAGAGAGAAAGTGGGCTCAAACCACAGTCAACCATGTGAGAGTCCAGGATCTGAACCACCAGAGAACCTGCTTCCCCCTACCCCAATTTTTCTTACTGAAAACTGATCTGCATCCTCTTGTTTGATGATCCCTTTGGGTAATTTTTAAATTTGCCAGACAAGAAGACTAATTAATTAAGCTTTTGTTTTTCTTTTTCTTTTCTTTTTTTTTTTTTTTTTTTTGTGAGAGATTTTTGTGGTTAGAGACATCCCTGAACATACTGGACACATATTTGCCTGTGTTTTGGGGCTGGGGGTGTATTGTGTTGGGACCCTGTTGGGGATGCTGTCTCTGTCCTTTCTAATGGAAGAATTTGTGAGTACACTTTAAGAACAATAAAGAGGGACCAGTAGGTGGTGTTAATGGTTACATTGCTGGACTCCCATGTAGTCGACTGAGGTTCAAGTCCCAGACCTGACCACTTAAAACTCAAGCTGGGCATGTGCGCATGTGTGCCCAAGATCCCAAGAGGAGAATGGAGAAGGGATTTCGGCATTGCCATCCCCCCTGAGGTGGGTAATTTCTCACTTTCTATCTCCAGGAGATCTTACATTCCCTATAGCAAAAATCACTCTCTCAAAAAAAAGATAAAAATGTAAATTTTTCTCAATACAAGTTCCGCCAAGTTCAAGACACTTAAAATAAAGCCAGATAGCGGGACCAACAGTTGGGGTAATGGCTACGTTGCTGGACTCCTGTGTAGTTGACTGTGGTTCGAGTCCCTGGACCCGGTGGCTTAAACTCACTCCGGGCGAGTGTGCGTGTGTGCCCAAGATCCCGAGAGAATGGAGGAGAAGGGATTGTGTTGTGGCCATCCCCGCTGGAGGGTGATTTCTCGCTTTCTGTCTCTCTCTTTGTCTTGCACATGCCCTATAGCAAAAACCTCTCTTTTTAAAAAAAAAAATCAAGTTTTCTAAAGCGGCAGTCCCTAATCTTCCTGGCACCAGGACCTGCCTCATGTGATACACTCTCCACAGAGTCAGGTGATTCCTAGATGAAACAGTTTCCACCACTAACACATTACAGTATCCAATGAAACAGTCACACAACAGTAGGGTTTTGTGCTCCAGTATGGCCACTGATCCAACAGGAGGCAGAGCCAGGCAGCAGTGGGAGTGATGGGGAATGACTGCAAACACAGGGAGGGCGTCACCCCCCACTCCCCTGCTGTGCTGCCCAGCTGCCTCATCTGGTACCAATCTGCAGCCTGGGGGTGGGGGGCAGTGGGACCCCTGCTCTACAGGCTAGGATTGCTGCTACCATGTCTTTATCTTTTGCAGTTTGCAAGATGCTGTCTTTGCCGTTTTGGTGCTAGAAACAAAATCTCCTAGGGCAGGCCCGGTACTCCAATGTAGGGGAAACAGGCTCCCATACGGCCAACCACAGTTTGAATCTTGGCACACCAGGGACATGTGTGTGCCCCAGATCTCACATGAAGGGGAACTAGAGAGGGAATTGTGGTATAACCATGACCTTTATCTTTTTGTCTCTCTGGTGAGTACACACACCCTCTGAAAACATTTAAAAAAAAAAAAAAAAAACAACAACAACAACAACTAAATGCCACGGCTCTGCAAATTAGTACTCATATCATGGCCTGTAGGTCTACTTAATGGAATAAAGCAAATTAAAACAAACTAATGATAAATGTGACAGCTTTGATTAGTACCTCTCTATTCCATGGTGACTTGACTTTGGGGAAGTGGAGTCACTGCTTATTTACCATTTCCCAAAGCAAATCGATCTTCCCTATCTCAGATAAATGAAATTACCGTTCTCCCAGTTACACAGACCTGAAGACATAGGAAATGAGACTTGACTGTTAGAAATCCACTCACTCAGTCATCAGTGATGTGCGCTACATTTTCTTGATTTGAGAAAGTTAACTCCACTTACTTGCCAAATCCTGTGGTTATCTAGTGCTTTAACTTATTAGTTTACTAGTTTGCCTCTTTCAGTTCCCAATGCAATTACTGTCCTTTTTTTTTTTTCTTTTGCAATAGGACATATGTGCTCACTGGAAGAAGACACACAGAGGGAGGGAAGGGAGCGAAGGGGAGAAAGTAGCACTTCGGCAGGATGATGATGCAGTCCTTTCTCCATTCTCCTTTTGGAATTTTGGGTGGGCATGCAGGCACAGCATATTTTTCATGTATGCAGGTCTGGGACTTGACCCATGTAGTGGGGAATATAGGATTCGGCTGCTTTAAACACCATGCCACAATGGCTGAGCATTTTTATAAAGCCCTTCATAAACAGAGACGACCACAACAGTTCAGACGTGGAAAAAAGATCTGGTGGCTGTCTTTTTTTCTAAACTGTTGTGGTAGTCTCTGCTTATGAAAGGCTTTATAAAAATGCTCAGCCATTATGTCTCCAAATACAGTTATTGTCCCATCCCCTTTCTTCTGTCCTATGAATAACTGCACATATGTTAGACCTTTTTCCATCTCGTCATCAACTTTCTTGAACACATTAATCACAGTTCAAGTCCATGTCCAACAACTCAAATATGTGTGTTTCTAGTATCTGTTTATTTCTAGGCTTTTGGTCATCTGGACTCTTCTAGATAATTTGTGTATAAAAAAATGTATAGAGGCGGGAACCAGCAGTTAGCGTAATAGCTATGTCGCTGGACTCCCACGTAGTCGACCACGGTTCGCGTCCTGGACCCGGTGGCTTAAAACTCACTCTGGGCGCATGTGCATGCGTGCCCAAGATCCCGAGAGGAGAATGGAGGAGAAGGGATTGTGGCGTGACCATCCCCTCTGGGGGGTGATTTCTCGCTCTCTGTCTCTATGTCTCTCTCTGTCTGTCTGGCAAGCGCACGCGCCCTATAGCGAAAACACCTCTCCACCCACACACAAAAAAAATGTATAGAGATAAATTGAGGTTTGGGGTGGTGATTTCTTCCTGGGAGGATTTTCTTTTGGCCGACTACGAGGTTGTGGGTGGAGCTTCTGCCTACAATCAGGGATTAAGCTGATTTAGAAGCTGGGCTTCAGTCTTCTCTGTGTACCTCTGTTCTAGAGTGTAGCCCTGTAAGTGTCCCAGATAAAAGCCTAGGGTGTTTACCAGGGCGCCTCTTCTTTGGTGGGTCAGGAATCATAATTTTTGTACTATTAAGTTTTGTAATATAGAAGGAGGCCCTGCTCACCATTTCAGCTTCTCAGCTGTTACTTACAAATTGGAAAAACGGCACTAAATGATGAGTTCCCCTCTCTGTTCTCCCTTACTCTCGAGACCTTGGGCCCTCAAACTCCGTGCTGCCTTGGCAGCTCCCCTGTGTCTTTAAACAGACTGAAGAGAGTTTTTGACCATTATCACCAAGCTGGTCTACTCAAACAACTTTTTTTTATTTTTATTTTATTTTTTGGAGAGGTTTTTGCTATAGGGCATGTGCACTCGCCAGACAGAGACAGAGAGACAGAAAACGAGAAATCACCCCCCAGGGTGGATGGCCATGCCGCAATCCCTTCTCCTCCATTCTCCTCTCGGGATCTTGAGCACGCACGCACATGCACCCGGCGTGAGTTTTAAGCCACCAGGTCCGAGACGCGAACTGCAGTCGACTACGTGGGAGTCCAGTGACATTAGCCATTACGCTAACTGCTGGTCCCATACTCAAACGACTTTTGAACATAGTGCTCTCTCTAGTGGAATGCAGGCTAAATGCAGAAAGAACCATAAAGACACGTTCAGCTTTTCTTAGATTTATTCTAAGTAGAAATGCTGGCCCCCGGAAAGATAGAGTCTTTAAAATTACTGGGGCCAGCATGTGGTGTAGTGGTTAAGGTACTGGATTCCCACATGGGCTGACCGTGATTCAAGCTCTGGACCTGGCAGCTTGAAAATCACCTTGGGCACATGTTTGTGCTTATCCAAAATCCCAGGAGGGGAATGGAGGAGAAGGGACTGTGAGAATCATTGGGGTGATTCTCACTTTCCCTCTCATCATCTCTCTCGGTCTCCTGTTAGCACACATGCCCTACGGCAAAAACTGTTTTTAAAAAAAAAAATGACTAATTTTTTATTTTTGCAGTTCCCAGTATAATTGAGTCAGTAAGACATATAAATCAATTTTGTAGTACTCCTGCTAAAAATGATTAGTCCAAATTAAATCATGAGGAAACAGACAAGTCCTAAATGTAAAGCCTGGACTCAAATCAGAAGTCAGTGTCATGAAAAGCAAAGTTCGAGCCATTTCCATGGCCTGCTGGTTAAGGCAGCCAAATCCCACATGGCTGGCCCTGCAGTTTGAATCCTGGACCTTTAAAAACACACTGGGTGCATGTGCATGCCCCACATCCTGACAGCATGGAGACATGGGGAAGGGGTTGCACTTCCACCATTCTTCAAGGAGGTTGCTGCCTTGCTTTCTCTCTCTGTCTCTGGTGAGCACGTGTGTCCTCTGGCAAAATAAAAAACAAAAAGTTATCAGGGGAAGTGTTTTAGACTGAAAAATATTAAAGAAATCTAATAAAAATATAGTGCATGGACTTTAATTGGAGACAAATATGACAGCAAAACATTTGGGGTATCAACTAGAACCAAAAAGATATCAACAGTATGTTAAATGACATGGTACTGGGACCAGCAGTTGGTGTAATGGTATGTTGCTGGATTCCCACGTAGTCGACTGCAGTTCAAGTTTCGGACCCGGTGGCTTAAACTCATGCCAGGCGCATGTGCGTGCATGCTGTCTCTTTCTGTCTATCTGGTGAGCGCACGCATCCTATGGCAAAAACCTCTAAAAAAAAAAACCCTTCAAACTAAAAAGTTGGGGTGGAGGAAGCTACCTAAAATTAAGATCTGTCTTGGTAGCTCCATGCTGCTTGTACTGCTGTGTTAACATTCTTACACTATTACTTAGTGTATAAAGTGACAAAAAGTGACTTGGGCTTGTGGAGTAGATGTATGCAATAACGGATTTGTCTTTTGACAGGTGCCTTGGGACACTACGTTCATTGCTTGGATCTGGTAAACAAGCGGCTTCCTTATGGCCTTGCTCAGATTGGAGTGTGTTTCCATCCTGTTTCTGACACTAAGCGAATAGCTAATGGCATTAAAAGGTACAAAAATAGCAGATAACTTGACCATATATGTAAATAGTCAAGAAAAAAATTTTAAAAAACCAATCATTTCCATTTGGGAATAGATGATGTGATTTCCAAATAAGCTGTTTTTGTGTGATTTTTGATATCTAAAGATTTGGAGAGAAGACTGAAGCTTCACTGGTATGGTTTACTTCAGCGAGAACTTCAAACCAGTGGCTTGATTTCTGGTTGCGCCATCGACTCCTGTGGTGGAGAAAGGTACTACGAATTAGTTTCATTTACTAGGTAAATTGTCTTTAATGTGTCAGAAGCAGTGCTCCTAAGTCATGAGTGACATTTTATTGGATATGGCGATGTTATATTTGTAAGAGACAGCTATAGTAAATCAAATAGAAATGTAAAAACTTTTTGTAATGATTGTCATTGTCCCAGATAAAAGTTACTGTGATTAAAAAAAAAACAAAAAACAAAAAAAAAAAACAAGAGTTACTATGATAAAGACATTTGTGTGGAGCTCAGATGTTTTGTTGATAAACCTTATGTCCGAAGTAAAGTTCAAACTCCTCACCAGGCATTCCTGACTGCTACGGAGTTGGACCCTTTCCCTTACGGTTTGAGCTTTTGCTGCCTACCTCTGTGAACTCCCCATATGAGTCACAATGGTTCTGTAACTTCTATCAAGTTTGGTACACACTGAAGAGCAGAACACTGAAGGAAGGTTTTTTGTCTTGCTCTTATCTTTTCCCAATTCTTTTTTTTTTTTTTTTTTTTTTTGAGAGGTTTTTGCTATAGGGCGCGTGCGCTCGCCAGACAGACAGAGAGAGACAGAGAGATAGAAAGCAGGAAATCACCCCCCAGGGGGGATGGCCACGCCGCAATCCCTTCTCCTCCATTCTCCTCTCGGGATCTTGGGCACGCACGCACACGCGCCCGGCGTGAGTTTAAGCCGCCGGGTCCAGGACTCGAACCGCGGTCGACTACGTGGGAGTCCAGCGACATAGCCATTACGCTAACTGCTGGTCCCTCTTTTCCCAATTCTTAAAAATTGCTAAGCATTCCCCTCAGTTAAATAGAATAATCACAAACTGTCAAGTACTTTACAGAAGAATGAGAGTGGATACTATATACTTCTTTATCCCAATTTTGGGGGGGGAGAGATTTTTGCTATAGACTATGTGCGCTCACCAGAAAGACAGAGAGACAGAAATGGCTATGCCACAATCCCTTCTCCTCCATTCTTCTCTCAGGATCTTAGGCACACATGCACATGCGCCCAGCATGAGTTTAAGCCACTGGGTCCAGGACTTGAACTACGGTTGACTACATGGGAGTCCAGTGACAAAGCCATTGTGCTAATGCTGGTCCCTCTCTTATATATATATTTTTTTCTCTTTAGTTTCTGCTATAGGGCACCTGTGCTCACCAGAGAGAGAGTGAAAAATAGCCATCCCCCCCCAGGGGGCATAGCTACACTGCAGTCTCTTTTCCTCTCAGGTTTTTAGGCATACATGCACATGCATCCAGTGTGATTTTCAGGCCACTGGGTTCAGGACCCGAACCATCAAGTTCACCATGTGGGATGCAGCACCTTAACCACTTTGCCATCTGCCGGTCCACTTCCTCTCTTTTTAATTGGCTTCAAAAAGGTAGATAGAATCAACGTTTTTTCTCCGTAGTTCTTTCCAACTAAAAATACAGTATTTTTAGCAATATGTTCACTCATATTTGAGCTTCACAATTTTATAAGTATTTTATTTAACTTAATTTTTAAAAAAATTTGACCAGAGAGAGATAGAGTAAGAGAGAGAGAGAGAGATAAAGTGAGAAAGCAAGCTGGCAGGTCCGGGACTCAAACCACGGTCAGCCACATGAGAATCCAGCACCCTTAACCACCATGCCACCTGCTGGCCTAAGTTTCACAGTTTTTACTTGGGACATGACAGGTTCAGTGAGTTCCTGGACAGAAAGCCTCAGGCAACTTTCCTTCTTATGGATAATTATGGGATTATAGGTAAATTAGCATTTATTTTAGAAGTTAACCAGATAAACTTTTTTTCCCCCAGTTTGCTGTGAGTCCATCCAGCTTCAGCAGCAGCGATTGTCAGGATGAAGAGGGACGAAAAGGAATCAAACTTTATTATCATTTTCCTTGGGGAAAGGAGCCAATAGAAACCCTGTGGAATTTAGGAGATCGTGAACTTTTACACATGTATCCTGGGGATGTGTCGCAATTACACGTATGTTTTACCATGAGTGCCTATGTACTTTTTGCCTGATTCTCTGATTATTTCTGAACCATTTGAGAATAAGCTGTAGTCCCCTTAATGCTTCAAGTGTGTTTCCATGCTGCAAAGGCCTTCATCTGCATAACCACTATAAACCATCAAAATCAGGACATTAACTCCAGTCTGTTGCCATCCATTCCACAGACCCCTTCACATTGAACCAGTTACCCCATAATGCCCTATGTAAACCTAGAATTGTGTCTGTCCTGTAGTCGTCATGTGCTTTCTTCTCCTCCTCTTCTCTCTCTCTAACCAGTACGTGGGCCCTTTAGCAACATAAAAACATGTCTTCTTCTTTTTTTTTTTTTTTTTTTTTTGAGGGGTTTTTTTTTTGCTATAGGGCGTGTGCGCTCGCCAGACAGAGAGAGAGACATAGAGACAGAAAGCGAGAAATCACCCCCCAGGGGGGATGGTCACGCCGCAATCCCTTCTCCTCCATTCTCCTCTCGGGATCTTGGGCACGCACGCACACACGCCCGGCGTGAGTTTTAAGCCACCGGGTCCAGGACGCGAACCGCGGTCGACTATGTGGGAGTCCAGCGACATAGCCATTACGCTAACTGCTGGTTCCCAAACATGTCTTCTTCTTTCACGATAGAACACTTGCATCCACACATGGCGTGGGGAAGGCAGGAGGTACAGGCATTCTCTATGGAGGCTGGCTGTGCTGCGGTCCCTTTCCTCCAGTCTCCTAGCCTGCAAGATCTTGGGTACTTCATGCAGGCTGGCACGTTTCAGGCTGCCCAGGACAGGGGTTTGAACTGTGGTTGCCATCAACTTCTTTTGTGCTCTCTATTTATTTTTTTGTTTTGTTATAGGACGTATGTGTTGCCCAGAGAGAGAGAGAGAGAGTGAGAAAGCACCCCCGTGGGTGCACCACACTGCACTCCCTTCTCTCTCTCTCACACTCGTGCCTGGTGTGTTCTTTAACATGTAGGATCCAGCTGTCTTAACCATAATGCTGCCAAATGGCCCGGGATCCAACCTCCCTTGAGCAGCGCATTACTGCTGTGCCACAGAGCCGGCCCACTTCTTTACTTTTTATAGAAATAAATTGTTTCAGGACAGTTGTATGTAATTAGTTGAACATGTTACTAAATATTAAATGGAATTTGTGCCTTTTTTTTTTTTTTTTTTTGAGAGAGATTTTTGTTATAGGGCACGTGTGCTCGCCAGAGTAAGAAAGTGAGAAATCACCCCAGGGGGGATGGCCACACCGTAGTCCCTTCTCCATTCTCCTCTCTGGATTTTGGGCACACACACACACATAAACCCAGAGCGAGTTTCAAGCTGCTGAGTCTGGGACTCGAACTATGGTTGACCACATGGTAGTCCAGCATCTTAACTACTATACCACCTGCTGGCTCCGAAAAAGTATGCTATTGTGTATCTGTTTTCAGTTGATTTTTACAGTTAACACCTAAATATGTTTTTGAGAACACTGAACAGATCAGTAAAGTCTGAAGAACAGTTAGGATAGAAAATTTATTCCAGAGGTGTGAGAAATTGGATATTCTCACAGAGTTACCATTGGATAGCTTGACATCCTCAGATATCGTTTTCAAATTAACATTAAAGCATTCTATTTTTGTTGTTGTTGTGTTTAGGTTTTTGCCACAGGGTAAAAGAGACAGTGAGAGGGAAAGTGAGAAATCACTCCTCCAGGGGAGATGGCCACGCCACAATCTCATCTACATTCTCTCAGGATTTGGGGCATGCATGAACACGTGCCCAGCAGGATTCTTAAGCACTGGTTTTGCACTTGAACCACGGTCAAGCATGTGGGAATCTAGCACCTTCACCACTGTTACCTGCTGGCCCCCAAAGCATTCTTAATACTTAACTATGATTTACTCTGATTCAAATAGCATCACAGAAGTTGGCAGTGCCTCAGAATTATCTTGTTAAATATCAGTTCTATAAATGTGTGAAAGACCTCAGCTAAGAGTGTTAGAATTAGAAATCCAGATATTAGAAAGCCATTTGAGGGCAAGTTCTCATTAGTCTTTAAGGTACCCTAAGCAATTCATGTGTGCTTAAAATGTCAGTACATACGTGCTTTAGTAACAGCTGTGCTTGGTTATGGGGATTAGCAGAAGTTGAGTTTGGGTATTTTTTTTTTTTTAAGAATTGTTTCATTTAACTTTGTTTATTTGTTTGTTTTAATTTGACCAGAGAGGGACAGAGTGTGTGCGAGAGAGAGAGAGAGAGGGAAAGTGAGAGAACAAGCCACTAGGTTCGGGATTCGAACCTGGCTGGCCGTGTAGGAGTCCAGCGCCCTTAACCACCATGCCACCTACCGGGCTCTGTTTTTTTTTAAGTACTAAAAAGTTACATGAATGTGCAGGTTAGCAATAATAATAGGAAGGATGAAGGTGGAACTATTGATATGAAAACTTTATACTTTTTTTTTTTTTGGAGAGGTTTTTACTATAGGGTGCGTGCGCTCACCAGGAAGACAGAGAGACAGAGAGACAGAAAACGAGAAATCACCCCCCCACCCCGGGGGGATGGCCATACCGCAATCCCTTCTCCTCCATTCTCCTCTCAGGATCTTGGGCACACATGCACACATGCTCGGGGTGAGTTTAAGCCGCCGGGTCTGGTATTCAAACCGTGGTCGACTACACGGGAGTCCAGCAACATAGCCATTACTCTAACTGCTGGTCCCAGAAAACTTTAAACATTTTTATGATTGAAATTTTATACAAGTTTGGGAACTCTTTGCTTATCAGTTTAAAGGGAGGGAATATATTAATAAGTCTGCTTATCAATACTTGATTTATTTTATGTATTATAGTGGACTTAATACAGCCTTAAAAAAATAAAAAAGCGAGTTTTTTAAAAAGATATTTAGAGGGATCAGCAGATGGCATAATGGTTACATTGCTGGTTTCCCACAAGGCCAACTGGACCCGGTGATTTGAAACTCATGCCAGGCACGTGTGTGTGTGTGTGTGTGTGTGTGTGTGTTTGCCCAAGATCCTGGGAGGAGACTGAAGGAGAAGGGATTGTGGTGAGGCCATCCCCCCAGGGGGTGATTTCTTGCCTTCTGTTTGTCTCTCCATGAATGCACATGCCCTATAGCAAAAATCCTTAAATAAATACATACATACATACATAAAAAAGATACTTAGTCCCAGTGGGGGGGGGGGGGGGGGCGTGGTGGCTAAGGGGCTGGATCCCACATGGCCAACTTTGCCGATCAGCCAGCAACTAGGGGAACACACCAGATGCATGTACGTGCCCAAAATCCAGAGCAGAATGGAGAAGAAGGGATTACAGCATGGCCACCCCCCCAGGGGGTACTTTCTCACTTTCTCTCTCTCTCTCTCTGTCTCTCCCTGACAAGAACATTAGCCCTCTAACAGAATTTTTTAAAAGTACTGTTGAGGACATTTTAAGAAAATACAGTCTGCCTCTAAAATTACAAAAAAAACAAAACAAAACAAAAAAAAACATAAATAAAAAATGTTATGAAAACAACTTTGTATTTCAGAAATATGAGCCCTTTTGGGAACCAGCAGTTAGCGTAATGGCTATGTCGCTGGACTCCCACGTAGTCGACCGCGGTTCGCGTCCGGGTGGACCCGGTGGCTTAAAATTCACGCCGGGCGCGTGTGCGTTGCGTGCCCAGGATCCCGAGAGGAGAATGGAGGAGAAGGGATTGCGGCGTGACCATCCCCCCTGGGGGGTGATTTCTCGCTTTCTGTCTCTATGTCTCTCTCTGTCTGTCTGGCGAGCGCACGCGCCCTATAGCGAAAACCTCTTAAAAAAAAAAAAAAAAAAAAAAAAAAGAAATATGAGCCCTTTTTCCAAAGCATACCAGCATTCCCCCAAGGGCATTTCTAATCTTTAAACAACTTAAGAGTAAAATATGGGCCCACAGGTGGTGTGGTGGTTAAGAGTACTAGACTCCCACATGGATGACTGTGGTTTGAGTCCCAGACCTGGCGGCTTGCTTTCTCACTCCTCTCCCTCTCTGGTCAGATTATAAATAAATAAAGTAAAAATAACATAATTCTTTTGGGGAAAAAAAAAAAAGAGTAAAATACCAATTCTTACCTAGGAAGCAATGAAACAAGAGTGACGCCTAGGTCCCCTTCCAACTGAGTTAGTTTAGACTCTCTGGGTGTGGAGCCCCAGTGCTGTTAAGGGTTAAGCCTCACAGGTTATTCTAATAGGTGACCAGCTGAGGCCTGGTGATTCAGTGCTTAGCGTAGGCATGGCACAGTGGGTACTTCATAAAACGGATTTTTAATTTTGCATTGTGATTATATGTGTCTAATTTTAAGAGATTTCTGGTAAATGATACTTTATTTTTGTTCTCCTTTTCTGTGAAGGGCCGAGATGGACGGAAAAATGTGGTGCCTTGTGTTCTCTCTGTCAGTGGGGACCTCGACCGCGGCCTCCTGGCTTACCTCTATGACGCTCTCCAGCTAACAGAGGACTCCTTTACAAGAAAGAAAAATGTTCAAAGAAAGGTGCTTGGGATATTTCAGAGATGACTTGGGAACCTAAAAATATGGGTTCTTCTTTTTTTTTCTTTCCTTTTTTAATGTTAGTGTGTATGGTTTCTTACAAACTCTAAAGAATCAACCTCTTTTAGTGCTTGTAGTTTAAGACATTTTTAGTTCTTAGAATCTAATCACAGGAATAATAATCAGGTTCTCGGAGAATAAAACAGGGCATCCCTACTGGGTCATTTCGAGGCATTTCTGTTCCGTCTAAGCAGGCAGCTCTCTCTCATTCTTAGCCCTCGAGATGTTCCCTTGATGGCTTTCATTGGCATCAGGAGTGGGTGGGTTGCCAAGTAGGGTAAGACAGATAGGGCCAGCGAGACCTGTGTGTTGACCACTGCCCCAGGGATCTGGCTTCTGATCATGCTCCAGGTGGCTGGTCGTGGACCACAGGGGCTAGGGAGGCACCTCAGCCAACAGAAAGGCTTATTACAGGACGTGCACTTTGAGCCTGTCCATGAGCTTGAAAAAAATCGAGAAAGGAGGATTCGAAGTTAGAAGAAATGACTAACAGCAAGATGTTGGAGGAAGCTGGAGGGATCAAGACAGGACCAAGAGCATAGCTGTGGAGGGATCTGTCTGCAAAGGGGTTATTGGGAACATACTTGGAAACCATGAGTCATTTGAACCACTCTTCTTGGTCAAGCCATCTATCATGCAGTGTTCTTTTAGATTGACATGGCCATAGAAAAGGACCATTACAGGATTGTTCTGGGGGTTGGGATTTTTAGGATCTGCTTAACAAATAAACCAGTGGGATCCTTTCTTTTTCTTCTACCTCACATCAACCATCAGCAAATTCTGTTTGACTCTTACTTCAAAATGTATCCTGAATCTGACCACTTCTGGCCCCCTGCGCTGCTCCCACCCTGCTTAAAGCCACCATCGTCCCCTCTTCCTGCAGAGTGGCCTGTTAAAAGATGCATGCTGTGCTGCTTCTCTGCTCAGAATGTTCTAGTAGGTTTCTCATCTTGGGGAAAGCCAAAGCTCTTTCTTTTTTGACCTTCTGTTACTCTCCACCTACTCAATCTGCTCCAGCAGCACTGACCTCCTGGCTCTTTCTAGAACATGCCAGGCATGCTCCTGGCTCAGAGTCTGGTAATTTGTTCTCTCTTTATCCCGGAGTGTTCTTTTTTCTGTGGAGAGATTTTGCTATAGGGTGTGTGTGCTTGCCTGAGAGACAGCCAGAAAGCAAGAAATCACCCCCTGGGGAGATGGACACACCGCAGTCCCTTCTCCAGTCTTCTTGGGATTTTGGGGCATGCACGCACACGCATCTGGTGTGAGTTTCAAGCCACCAGGTCCAGGACTCAAACCACAGTTGGCCATGTGGGAGTCCAGCACCGTAACATTAGGCTATCTGCTGATCCCACCTGGAGTGTTCTTTGTCCATCATCTGCTTGTCTGGTTCCCCTCACCTCCTTTCAAGTCTGCTCAAATGCCTTCTCTGCCCACCATTGCTAAAATTTTAATCAGCCCTCCATCAGCCCAGCCCTTGTAGCATTTCCCATCTTCTCCCCTTTTTTAGCACTTACCACCTTCAAATATATTATCTACTAATTTATTTTGTATATCACCTGTTTCTCTCCACCAGGAGGAACAGAGTGTTGTCACCAGCACCTGCCACTCTGCCACTCAGATGTTTGTTGGGTGGGTGCGTTAGTGACAAGAGTGGCTTTTAGCAGGAGAGGAAGTCCCAGTGATAGCCACATGGCCTGGGCCAGGTAGGGGAGGACGTGATGCTGGGAAGAAGCGTTCTGACTGAGGGAAATGGGGCTGTCAGAAAATGGGAGGACCTGAAGTTAGTTTTACTTCTGCAGAACATCTAAGCAGAGGAATCCCCGGGCTGAGTGTCGACAGCTGATATATCATTACGTGGTGTTTTTGTGACCTTAGCTAGCTTCCGTTTTATACAGAAGATTGTAACTGTTTAAAAAACTCTGTGTTTGTTAGTATTTGTGATATTTAAACGAGATGTGCTTTTTTTCCCCATTTCTGTCTCTCTCTGTCTGTCTGGCGAGCGCACGCGCCCTATAGCAAAAACCTCTCCAAAAAAAAGAAAAAAAAAAAAACTCTGTGTTTGTTAGTATTTGTGATATTTAAACGAGATGTGCTTTTTCCCCATTTTCCATCCTCCCTCCCCTCCTTAATTGCCTTAGGTACTTAAACTTCACCCTTGTTTAGCCCCTGTGAAGGTTGCTCTGGATGTGGGAAGAGGCCCAACAGTGGAACTAAGACAGGTGGGTTCCATGAGGTTAAATGTTGAGATTTTAATTGTAGTCATTAATCTAGATAACTTGGTAACTTGCCATTTAAATTTTTATTTTGATTCATTTGCTTTTGAAAATATTTTAATTAAATAATGATCTATGGGGCTGGCAGGTGGCGTGGTGGTTAAGGGCACTAGACTCCCACATGGTCGACTAAGTTTCGAGTCCTGGACCTGGCAGCTTGCTTTCTCACTTTCTCTCTCTCTCTCTGTCTCTCTCTCTCCCTCCCTCCCTCCCTCCTTCCCTCCCTTTCTTCCTCTGACCCTCTCTGGTCAAATTAAAAATAAATAAATAATAAACTGTGGATCAATACTATAGCTAATTATAATTTGAAGTGTAGTGTATTAAAGAGGTTGAATATAGGTCAGTGGGTTTCGCTGTTAGTCATGCCCATGTATAGTTTCATTTTATAATGAGTGTAGTTTTAGTAATTGAAATATTTGTACAGATATCTAGTGAATTGTTTCCCTTTTAATTTAATACTTTATTTATTTATTTATTTTTGAGAGATTTTTGCTATAGGGCACCTGCACTCACTGGAGAGACAGAGAGAGATAGAGACAGAAAGCAAGAAGTCACCCCTCAAGTGGGGGATAGCCATGTTGCTATCCCTTCTCCTCCATTCTCCTCTCAGGATTTTGGGCACACATGCACCTGGCATGAGTTTCAAGCCTCTGGGTCCAGTACTCGAACCATAGTCAACCATGTGGGAGTCCAGTGACATAACCATTACACTATCTGCTGGTCCTCCCCCCCCCTTTTTTTTTTTTTTGGTCAGAGGGCTCGTGCTATTGCCAGAGAGAAAGAAAGCACCCCTTAGCGGGGCCCAGTCATGCTGCAGTCCCCACTCCTCTGAGGTTTCTCCTTCCACTTAGGCACCTGGACATACTTGCTTACATTCCCGGTGTGCTTCTCAGATTGCTGGGGTCAGGACTCCAACTGCAGTCAGTCATGTGAGGTCTGCCTGCCTTAACCACTGAGCCATGGGCTCCTCCTCAACACTTTTTAAAAAGCTAGTCAATTTATGTGTGTGTGAAAGAGAAATTTTTGACAGGGTTTCAACATGTTCCAATCGTCCTTCCTCCCAGGCTCCCAGTTAGCTGGGACCACGGTCCACACCACTGTGCCTGGCCTATTTAGGTTGGGCCAAGTGAACCCGGGCCTCTCCCATGGCTCCATCCTTCAAGCAGCAGTGTTTTAGCAGCACATGCTGTCGAGGCTGAGCCTAACTTAATACTTTTGATGCTTGTTGGTATAAACAGAGGATCTAGATCCATAATTTTACCTTGTCTTTTCTAATCTATCTGGTTTAATTATTATTAATACACTTAAGAAAAACCAGGGGTGATTTTAGTTTCTTTCCAGAGACAACTTCATCATTTCATCTTTTCTGTCTGGTCCGACCTGAGTGAGGATGCGGAAAAGATTTAAAGCCTTTAAGGGTCCCCAGCTTTCGGACCCTGGCTCCTCTAGAGAGGTCTGGGAAGTAGGGGCTAGTGAAATCAAGGAAAGAGAAGATGTAGTTCATTTTCCCCGTGGCCCCAACCCAGGGTTGTGGCAGTCTCCCCAACACCCTTGTAGCTAGCAAGTTTCTAGGGTTTGAGGAACGGTGCAATAGCTCAGTCCCCCCACCTTCGCTGCAGGAGACATTCTCAGACAGGTTGGCGGAGGAGGGCATGCCACAGCATCCCAGGGAAGCCAGGGAAGCTGCTGAACATCATGGTCAGCAGTGCCGAGGGGGAGCAATTCTGCTGGTGGAGTATTCTAGGTCACTAAGGAGGTTTGGAACTTGCTTTGTTTTGTATTATTACTGCTTGATCAGAAAACTGTAAAGTTTCACTATGTTATTTATTCTCTATTCTGTTTCCAGTCTGGCTTTTTGTCTCCAGGATAGTACTGAAACGAATCATTCTCTTCTTGAAACACTGGGTTCTGGAATACTGCTCTCATGGCTTTTCTCTGACTTCTTTATTTCCTGGCCCTTCCTTCCCTTCCTGGCATGCCGGCGTAACCCTAGGGCTCAGGCTCACCCCTCAGACCTGCATAGAATTAAGACCCCTCTGAACCTACTGCTTTGGTCTGATAGACTTTATTTTGGTTTTGTTTGTGTTTTGAATAATGATAAAAAAATTCTTGTTTGGTATAGAAGTGTCTCTCAAAAGATTTATATTCAGGGACCAGCAGTTAGCGTAATGGCTATGTCGCTGGACTCCCACGTAGTCGACCGCGGTTCGCGTCCTGGACCCGGTGGCTTAAACTCACGCCGGGCGCGTGTGCGTGCATGCCCAAGATCCCGAGAGGAGAATGGAGGAGAAGGGATTGTGGCGTGGCCATCCCCCCTGGGGGGTGATTTCTCGCTTTCTGTCTCTGTCTCTCTCTGTCTGCCTGGCGAGCGCACGCTCCCTATAGCAAAAACCTCTTAAAAAAAAAAAGATTTATATTCAGTGTTCAACTTTGCAGTGCTTAATTTCTTCACTTTCAGAAGAAGTATATAGTTTATAAAATATACAATTTATAAATTATTGATATTAATATTATATTCAAGGAATTTATATCAAATTTAGAGATTGAAGAAATAGGTGGTTTCACAAAAAATAAAGGTAATCACTCTATCAACTTTTATTTCTTTCATACTGGACGTTTTTTGTATTTTTCTCCAGGTTTGTCAAGGGCTGTTTAATGAATTACTAGAAAGTGGAATTTCGGTGTGGCCTGGTTATTTGGAAACTGTGCCATCCTCATTGGAACAACTTTATTCAAAGTAAGAATTATCTTCTTGTTAAAAAATATGTTTCTTAGGGACCAGCAGTTAGCGTAGTGGCTATGTCGCTGGACTCTCACGTAGTCAACCGCGGTTCGTGTCCCGGACCCGGTGGCTTAAAACTCACGCCAGGCACGTGTGCGTGTGTGCCCAAGATCCCGTGAGGAGAATGGAGGAGAAGGGATTGTGGCGTAGCCATCCCCCCTGGAGGGTGATTTCTCGCTTTCTGTCACTCTGTCTCTGTCTGGAGAGTGCACGCGCCCTATAGCAAAAACCTCTCCAAAAAAAAAAAATATATGTTTCTTCACTTTTTGATTATATGTTTTTTTTTTACTTTTTGGTAACTGAAAATAAAGTAAACCTCTTCTAAATATATAAAATATAATTAAGTGGATGGACAGGCTGCGGTGGTAAAGCATGGGGCTCTGCGAGGCTAACCCTCATGGGAGGTTTCTGGGTTTACATCCAGAGATCCCTGAGTACCTATGCTCCTGGGATGGGTGAGGTTAGGGATGGATCATGCCATTAAGATCTTGTTGAGGATGCTGATCTCTCCTTGTCTTTCTTGCTCATGGAAGAAATAAATAAACTTAAAATAATTTCCTAGTCTTGGGGCTAGCAGGTGGCATGGTAAGGCTCAGGACTCCCACATGGCCAACAGCAGTTTGAGTCCCGAACCTGGTGGTTTGCCTTCCTAATTTCTCTGTCTCCTGTGAGCCTGTGTGTGCCATAGCAAATAAGAAAAACAATAATCTTGATAAATCATTTTTAAAAATTTCGTGATCTTATGAAGCTTATATGATAGTGGGACAAATAGACAAGTAACTAAATAAAATTGCTCCCGGTGGAGTTCTACAAAGAAAATAAATAGTAATGAGATAGAGTGACTTGGTAAGAAGAAAGACCATCTTAGATGTATTCAGTTATTGCCTTTTTTAAAAAAGAATTATTTCTTTAATTTTATTTATTATTATTATTTTTTAATTTGACTGGAGAGGAACAGAGAGAGAAAAAAAAAATGAGAAAACAAGCTGCCAGATCCAGGACTTGAACCACAGTCAGCCATGTGGGATTCCAGTGCCCTAACCACCACACCACCTGCTGGCCCCATTCAGTTATTGCTGAAACAGAAACTTAGATTAGCATCCTGAGTTATAAATGACGCGTGATTTGGGTATAATTTGTTGTAACTAGCTCTTTATTATGACATTAGAGACTTTAGTCTAAAGTTACGGTTCTTGGATTGCATTTAAATACTATAAGGCTAACGTTGTTATATGGTTCTTCTGTCACACCACCCCAAATGATCATTGAGGTACTAATGTTTATTCTCAGATTCTATTTTCTTTTATGACTTTTTTAGCTATTTAATAAGAAACTCTCTGAAAATTTTTTTGCAATATGATCTCAAAACTTAAATTAAATGATTTTTTCGGTCCAGCCCCCAAGCCCTGACTTTTAAGTTTGGAACTCTGGAAAGTGGCATGGACTCTGACAGAGCTGGTAATGAGGGGAATTTACAGTTTCTATGTCTTCTCATGTGTTGCATTTCACTACTCTTTCTTAGGTATGATGAAATGAGTATCCTCTTCACAGCTTTGATTACTGAAACTACTTTGGAGAATGGATTAATACATCTGAGAAGTAGAGACACTACAATGAAGGAAATGATGCATATATCCAAATTAAAAGACTTTTTAATCAAGTATATATCAGCAGCCAAGAATGTATAGGTTCTCATATTTGTGTATCATAAATGCTCTTTTCTCCTAATTTGGTTGTCTTATGGTAACTTAGAATTTTTTAGCCCTTTTATGCTTAGGAAGTGTACATTTCTGGTGCTTCCTTTGATTCAGTTTTTATTATATTTTTTATATATTCCATTGTATCAGGATTATGTTCAACTACAAGAAACAGAAGTTCTAGGGACCAGCAGTTAGCGTAATGGCTATGTCATTGAACTCCCTCCCATGTACTCGAACGCGGTTAGAGTCCCTGACCCGGTGGCTTAAACTCACGCCAGGCGCGTGTGCATGTGTGCCCAAGATCCCGAGAGAAGAAGGAGGAGAAGGGATTGCGGTGTGGCCATCCCCCCTGGGGGGTGATTTCTCACTTTCTGTCTCTTTTTTTTAAAAAAAAATTATTTATTTAATTTTATTTATTTATTCATTTATTTTAATTTGACCAGAGAGAGGAAGAGAGAGAGGAAAAGTGAAAAAGCAAGCCACCAGGTTCGGGACTCAAACCATGGTCGGACATGTGGGGGTGTCCAGCACCTTATCCACCATACCACCTGCTGGTCCCATCTCACTTTCCATCTCTCTGTCTCTGTCTTTCTGGTGAGCGCACACGCCCTATAGCAAAAACCTCTCCCAAAAAAAAGAAATTCTATAGTGGAATAAGAAAATTGAGGGTTTTTTCATAAAACAAGAAATGTAGGAGGTAGACTATCCAAAGTTGCCAAAGTTGGTATAGCTTTTTATAGGAAGGGACCCAGACACATTCTGTCTTCCTGTCCTGCCACCTCTAGTAAGTTGGCTTTTAATCTTTATACTTGTTGCCTCATGATCACAGATGGCTGTTATATTTCCAGCCTTCTCATCCACCTTCTAGTCAGTAGGAGAAAGTCAAAGACAAGGGCTAGCCAGCCAAGATTCTTTACTTTTATGAAGTAAAAACTTGCCCAGACATCCTAATCGGAAGACTCATCCTAATCAGAAGCCATTATACCATCTGCTGGTCCCACCCGATGTGAGTTTTAAGCCACCGGCTTTGGGACTCAAACCATGGTTGATTACATGAGAGTCCAGTGATATAACCATTATGCCATCCGCTGGTCCCAATTTTTTTTTTTTTTTTTTTAAGAGAGATTCTTGCTACAGGGCATGTGTACTCACCAGACAGACATACAGTGAAAATCATCCCCTAGGGGGCATGGCAACACTGCAATCCCTTCTCCATCCTCCTCTCAGGATTTTGGGTGTGCAGGCACATGTGCCCAGCATGAGGTTTTTTTTTTTTTTTTTTTTCAAAGAATTATTTTATTTAACTTTATTTATTTATTTATTTGACCAGAGAGGGTCAGAATGAGAGAGAGAAAGCCAGAAAGCAAGCCACCAGGTCTAAGACTTGAACTGTGGTCAACCATGTGTGAGTCCAGCACCCCTAACCACCACCACACCACCTGCTGGCCCCAACCCAGCATGAGTTTTAAGCCACCAGATCTGGGACTCAAACTGTGGTCAACTCTGTGGGAGTCTAGCAACGTTACCATTATGCCATCTGCTGGGCCTCATGCAAAATACCTTGAAAGTTTGGCTACTTGGTAGATTTTTCTTTTTTGGTTATTTATTTATTTTTCTTTTTCAAAAGTCTTTTTTTTTTTTTTTTTTTTTCCTAAGTGTGTTACTTCTATGGCCAAGATAGATAGAAAAACAGCACCCACAACTTGGTCTCAATGCTGTGATCTCTCCCGACTTCAGTCGTATTATATTCAGTAAATATTTTAGTAAAGATCTGTCATTAATTACAATATCATTACACCTAGAAAAAGTAACACTAGGTGATACAAGAAATACTGATTATTTGGGTGTATATGTGTTAACGGTAGTATGG
The DNA here is from genome assembly GCA_026018925.1 of Tupaia tana. Taxonomy (NCBI): domain Eukaryota; kingdom Metazoa; phylum Chordata; class Mammalia; order Scandentia; family Tupaiidae; genus Tupaia; species Tupaia tana. Next base: position 56,091,889 of record JAKSZU010000011.1, on the reverse strand, counting down.
TTAGATAAGTATTTTTTAAAGTTATTATCTAAGAGAGGCAGATACTGAAGTATTTTGGAGTGAAATGACATGACATGTGAAACTTGCTTTGAGAGTTTATTATCTGTTTATTAAAGTAGGGGATAGATAAAACAGGAATAGAACTGAGTTGAAGATGGAAATAGGCTCATGGGGGCTTATAGTACTATTTTTATGTAAGTTTGTCAATTTTCTTTTTTATTTATTTTTTTTTTTTTTTTTTTTTTTTTTTTTTATTTTTTTGGAGAGGTTTTTGCTATAGGGCGCGTGCGCTCGCCAGACAGACAGAGAGAGACAGAGAGACAGAAAGCAGGAAATCACCCCCCAGGGGGGATGGCCACGCCGCAATCCGTTCTCCTCCATTCTCCTCTCGGGATCTTGGGCACGCACGCACACGCGCCCGGCGTGAGTTTAAGCCGCCGGGTCCGGGACTCGAACCGCGGTCGACTACGTGGGAGTCCAGCGACATAGCCATTACGCTAACTGCTGGTCCCAATTTTCTTTTTTAATTTTTAAAATTAAAAAAGAAAATTTCCTAGAGGGCATGTACACTCACTGGAGAAAGAGGGAGAGTGAGAAAGCACTCCCATGGAAGATGGTCATCCCACAATTCCGTCTCCATTTCTCCCCTGCAGGACTTCGGGCATGCATGCACATGTGTGTGTTTTAAGGTGCCAGGTCCGAGACTTGAACCATGCAGTTGGCCATGTGGGATTCAGCGACCTCAACCACCATGCTGATTCTTTATAATATTGAATGTACATTCAGTTTTCTTTTTTTTCTTCCCATTTATTTTATTTTTTAATATGTTTTAATTTATGTTTAATCACATATCTTTACAGTGTACAACAGTTCTTTTTCCAGCACAAATACCATGCATGTCAGTCAAGACAAAGACATTACTATGTACGTTATCATCAGCAAACAGCTTCTCCTGTTTTTGTCAATTAAACGCAAAGCACTTTTACTTTTTTCTTCTTCCCCTTTCCCCTCCCTCCCATACTAATATTTTTTAACATTTTTTAAAATTTCATTTTTTTTCCAACTAAGTTCATAAAATTTTGTGCTGTTTGTTTTCATCAGAAGGTTCATTTATTGAGATTGGTCTCTTGCCCAAAAGATTTTTGTGTTCTCTTATCTAAGAAACTTGGTTATTTATTATTGAGTTTACCAGTCTAGATTTTGCTTATTACATCTTCATGGTATAGTTTATCTTGTTTCTCTTTCCTTTATATTATGTTTTCTATGATTTGGTGGTCAAATCCAGAGGTTTGGTAGTGTTCGAAGTGAGGCCCAATAAGTAAAACGACCCTCAGAGCTCATGGAGCCGAGAGACCAAAGAAAGGGGAAGACAGATCCATTTTGTTGGTTGAGAGTTTATCAAGGTAACTAACAGACAGATGCACATGCGGTCTTAGAGTAGATCTCACTATTTTCCTGCAAAACATGCTTACACATTTTGTAAGGGAGGGATCCACAGTAGGGAGTACATGCAAGGGTGCCTTTGAGGAAAGCGGAGTGGTTTGGGGCATTGACACCATGGTACTCTATCAGAGACCTGCAATCCTCCTGGATAGGATAGAAGGCACTCCCCTGGTGGGTTCTCTTTTAACACCTTGGGCTACATTGTAGCCTCGGGAATGTCAAGGGGATGTACAGAGATGGAGGGAGTCAAAATGATGGATTTAAGGAGCCGGCAGGTGGTCTGGTGCTTAAGGTCATGGATTCCCACTTGTCCAGTCACGGCTCAAGTCCCAGACTTGGGTGAATGAAAAATCACTCATGCCAGGTGTATGTGTATATGTACCCACAATCCCATGAGGAAAACAGATAAGGAATTGAAGCATGGCTGTTCTCTGGGGTGTGGGGGGGGGGGGGGAGATGGTGATTTCTCACTTTCCCTCTCTGTCTCTCTCCAGTGAGCGCATTTGCCCTATGGCCAAAACCTTAAAAAAAAAAAAAAAAGAATGGGGGCCAGCAGATGGCATTGTAGTTATATTGCTAGATTCCCACATGGCCAGCCCTGGTCCGGCTTAAAAGTCCTGTTGAGTGTGTATGTGCTTGTGTGCCCAAGGTCCCAGGAGGAGAACTGGGGAGAAGGGAATTTGTAGCATGGCCATACCCCCAGGGAGCGATTTCTCACTGTCCCTCTCATTGTCTCTCTCTCTCTCTCTCTCTCTCTCTCTCTCTCTCTCTCTCTCTCTCGGGCAAGCACACACGCCCTAAGGCAAAACCTCTTTTAAAAAAAAATGATGGATTAACTTCAAGGTAGAGTCACTTTGGTCTCAGCACACATAGGTGGTTATGTTTTTCACCAGAACGTGGGAATGTTTAGCTGTTTCTCTTGGGGTTGCTAGCAACCATTAACCAGTGCCAGATTGGTCAGTTCATTAGAGGTGCTAAATGGTGGTATTCTGATTCTGTCTTCTTTCTTTATTTGTTGGCTAGAGTTTTCACCAAAGAAAAACTTCTCACCCTCTATTTGCTTTCTGTAAGTATGGGAAAGACGGGATAATTGTCATTATTACTCTTGATGCACAGTGTCCCATCTTTGGCTAGTGGAAGTGAAAGCCTGTTTAAGCTAACCTTGAGTCTTTTTGACATTCTTTTTGTAGATTTTGATAGTTTTCTTGCTATCTAATATGTACTATAGAAAATGTATATTTTGGGACTAGCAGCGTAATAGTTATGTCGCTATGGACCTGACTGTGGTTCGAGTCCCGGACCTGGTGGCTTAAACTCGTGCCAGACGCGTGTGTGTGCCCAAGATTCCAAGAGGAGAATGAAGGAGAAGGGATTGCAGTGTGGCCTTCCCCACTGAGGGGGTGATTTCTCGCTTTCTGTCTATCTATCTCTGTCTTTCTGACAAGCACAAGTGCCCTATAACCAAAACCTCTCAAAAAAAAAAAAAAAAAAAAAGAATAGAAAATGTATAATTCTGTTTTTCCAGGGAGCCCTGGTTCCTGTTTGTAGAAAAAGGTGTTTGTAAGCCATGCTCTGGGTACCAGGGGTGCTCATTGTTAGAAGTGGCCTGCCTTTCTAGGTCTTTCACTGTTGCGAACTCACGTGTGTGTGTGTGTTTCCTTTCTAAATTAAAAAACAAAACTCTTAAGTTTATACCAGTACTTTCAAATTCAGGACTTCAGGAGGTTGGGGGTGTGTGCACATATTTCAGCTTTATTTTAAATGTACAGATTGTTAAGTTTTAACAAAATCTATAACCATTACTGTTGCCAGCCAAACAGTTTAGCTGCTGTTTTTCCCAGTCAGTGAAATTTGAGGCAGAGGCTGGAGAAAAGGGGGTTTATTCTGTAACTGGTTACAGGGAGACAGCCAGCAAGCACTATTAAACCATTTCGAAAAGTGCAACATGTTTGTATTTGTGGGTCCAAGATACAAGCATGTGCAAATCATTCTTCACTCCAGTTGGTCAGAGTCCATCGCTTTCCCCAAGTCATTATCCTGATTCCTTCAAATGTCTATTCCTGGTTTCTCATCTGACCTATGACTCAGCACATGGTCAGGTTGTTCTCATTAGAGGCCTTTCTTAATTTCAAAATGACTGCCGTCCTGCTAAACTGACCTGCTTCACTACCACAATAACAAGATGGAAAATTTCCATCACCCAAAGCAGTCCCCTTGTGTCTTTAGGACTGCCTCAGTGGTACCCGCTATTACATTTATCGGACAGCTGCATGCTCCAAGCCAGTTGCTTTTATTTGTTTTCATTTTCAAAATTTGCTATAGGGTAGGGTATGTGTGCTTGCTGGAGAGAGACAGAGAGAGGCAAAGCAAGAAACCGCCCCATGCAGGATGGCCATGCTACAGCCCTTTCTCCTCCATTTTCTCAGGATTTGGGACAGGCATGCACATGCCCAATGTGCTCCTCAAGCTGCCACGTCTGGGACTTGAGCCACATAGTCAGTCATGCCACTGGCTTTTTTTTTTTTTGGAGAGGTTTTTTTGCTACAGGGTGCATGCACTCGCCAGAAAGACAGAGGGAGACAGAGAGACAGAAAGCAAGAAATCACCCCCCAGGGGGGATGGCCATGCCGCAGTCCCTTCTCCTCCATTCTCCTCTCGGGATCTTGGGCACACATGCATGCCCATGCACCCGGCGTGAGTTTAAGCTACCGGGTCTGGGACTTGAACTGTGGTTGACTACATGGGAGTTCAGCGACATAGCCATTACGCTAACTGCTGGCCCCAGCCACTGGCTTTTTGTTTTGTTTTATTTTGGTTTTTTTTTGGAGAGGTTTTTGCTATAGGGCGCGTGCACTCGCCAGACAGACAGAGAGAGACAGAGAGATAGGAAGCGAGAAATCACCCCCTGGGGGGATGGTCACGCCGCAATCCCTTCCTCTCCATTCTCCTCTCGGGATCTTGGGCATGCATGCACACGTGCCCGGTGTGAGTTTTAAGCCACCGGGTCCGGGACACAAACCGTAGTCGACTACGTGGGAGTCCAGCGACATAGCCATTACGCTAACTGCTGGTTCCCCCAGCCACTGGCTTTTAATAAACTTATTTTTATGATAAAATGTTTTATAAAATAAAAATGTAATATTCATTTACAAAGAAATTTTGTACATTTATTTCTCTTATTGGTGTGATATTACAGTACACAGTTATACATTAAAAGATATAGTTGAGGGACCAGCAGATGACGTAATGGTTACGTCGCTGGACTCCCACATGGTCAACTATGGTTCAAGTCCCAGACCCAGCGACTTGAGACTCACACTAGGCACGTGTGTGTGTGCATGCCCAAAATCCCAAGAGAAGGAGAAGGAATTGTAGTGTGACTATCCCTCCTGGGGGGTGGTTTATTGCTTTCTGTCTGTCTCTCCAGTGACTACACATGCCCTATAGCAAAATTCTCTCTAGAAAAGGTATAATTGAGAGGCTAGCAGGTGGTATTGTGCTTAAGATGCTGGACCCCCACATAGCTGACCATGGCTTGCGTCCCAGACCTGGCAGCTTAAGAATCATGCTGGGCCCAGTATGAACAGATGGCATACTGGTTGCTGCACTCCCACGTTGTCAACTGTGATTTGAGTCCTGGACCCAGCAGGTTAAAGCTCATGCTGGGGGGCGTGTGCATGTGCCCAAAATCCTGAAAAGAGAATGAAAGAGAAGGGATTGTGGCGTGGCCATCCCCTTGGGGTGATTTCTCACTTTGTGTCTCTCTTTCTCTCTAGCAAATGCACATGCCCTATAATAAGAATCTCTCTCTAAATTAAAAAAAAAAAAAAAAAAAAAAAAGAAGAAGAAGATTCACACTGGGCTCATGTGCATATTTGCCCAAAATCCCAGGAGGAGAATGGAGATGAGATTGTGGTGTGACCATCCCCCCGGGGACAATTTAAGCAGAAAAGAAACATACTGTAACTTTGAGAAAAGCCGTGCTTGGGAACCAGCAGTTAGCGTAATGGCTATGTCGCTGGACTCCCACGTAGTCGACCGTGGTTCGCGTCCCAGACCCGGTGGCTTAAACTCACGCCGGGCACGTATGCGTGCGTGCCCAAGATCCCGAGAGGAGAATGGAGGAGAAGGGATTGCGGCTGACCATCCCCCCTGGGGGGTGATTTCTTGCTTTCTGTCTCTATGTCTCTGTCTGTCTGTCTGGCGAGCGCATGCGCCCTATACCAAAAACCTCTCCAAAAAAAAAAAAAAAAAAAAAGAGAAAAGCCGTGCAGAGAATGGAATCTAGAGGCGCAGACCAGAAGCAGGGAAACCTGTTGAGGAACACTGACGAAGCCCAGGTGACAGTGGCCAGGACAAGGGAGGTAGCAATTCCTTTCTTAGAGCAGGCAGAAGGAGCCCCGCCTGCTCTGGTCTCTGCCCTGTGGAGGGTCCCGCTGTGATGTTTTTCCAGCAGTGCCCTCCCCAGGGGACATTTGAAAAGCCAGGGAGATGTGTCTGGACTTCATACAGTCCTTAGGTGTCTGATTTTTCTTTTTCCTTTTTTTTTTTTAATAATTATTTTGTTGTTATTTTAATTCACCAGAGAGAGAGAGGGAAAGTGAGAAAGCAAGCCACCAGGTCTAGGACTCAAACCGTGGATGACCATGTGAGAGTCCAGCACCTTACCCACCATGCCACCTGCTGGCCTTAGTTATTTGGTTTTTCTAGCCTGCAGGTTTATGTGCAATTGGAGATCTCAATGGCTGTCTCTGGGAATTTGTACTGGAAAGGGTCAGAGGTCAGGCACTAGACCATTTCCCTCCAGGGCAATTAGGAAGAAGGCAGAAATGAGCTCCGGCATCCCCAGTGCACTGTTGGCTGTTCCTCTGGTTGGGTCTCCCCTTCACATCCTTCAGGGGCAGCAGCACGAGAAAAGCCAGCCTCGTTAGGTTGTAACCCCCAGCCCCGGGATCAGAAAGGGCAGAAAGACAATGAGTCAAGGGCAGCTGGTGAGACCACAGCTGTTGGCACCCTCCATCCCAGCGAGGTTTCGGTGCCGCCCTGGTGTTGCCGAGCAGATACTGCCTTTCCCAATCGCTCTGGGATTCTTTATTTTTCATGTAATGCTCTGTAAGAGCTCATTGCATATTATGGAACCCTGCTCTGAGACCTCGGTTCAGAATATTTTCCCCTTAGTTACTCTTTTCATGATTTTTCTATTTTTACAATTTTTTTTGCCATATAGTGTGTGCACTTCTGAGAGAGAGACAGAGACAGAGAAAGGGAAATAGAAATAACCCCCCCAGGGCAGATGGCCACACTGCAGTCCCTTCTCCATTCCCCTCTTGGGATTTTGGGCATGCATGCACATGCGCCTGACATGACTCAAGAGTGCCACCAGATCTGAGACTTGAACTACAGTTGGCTATGTGGGGGTCCAGCACCCCAATCACCACTCCACTTGCTGGCCCCCATTATTATTTTTAAATTTGCTATAGAGCATGTGCATTTACCAGAGATAGAGACACAGAGAGGGGAAATGAGAAAGCAGGCCGCCAGGTCTGGGACTCGACCCAGTCGGTCACGTGAGAGTCCAGTGTCTTAACCACCACACCAAATGGTAACCCCTTGCCTTACGATTTGTAAAGGCATTTTAAACTGTCCATCTAATCAAATCTAACAATCCTTTGTGTTCCTGGACTGTGAATCTTAACTGAAAAAACCTTCCCCACTTCAAGATTATTTTTAAATCTCCTCTCTTTTCTTCCAGCACTTCTGTGGCTTCATTTTTGAGTATTTTAGTATTTTATCTGTCTGAATTAATTTTGTTGTAAAGACAAGTAGGAGTTCAACTTATTTTTAAAATATGGTTCTCAAATATTTACAATGGGTTGAATGAATCACCTTTGCCCCATGATTTAAAATGCCATATTTACCCTTCACTGAGTTACCATATGTCTTTAGATCCGTAAGTGGACTGTCTGTCCTGTTGCATTGTTCTTCTTACCTAGTCATGCCCGATACCACACTCTCCGTCATGATAACTTTAGGTTTCTCAGCATTACACAACTTTCGGTTTCGTGTACTCGTATCCTTCCTGAAACCTGCACACTGGTTCTGTGTTTAGTTTCCTTCTTCAGCAAGTACATAGTTTAGTTCTTAGCAGTTCTTTCAATAAGAACATACGATAGGAAGATCTCAGTCTTTTCCTTAAAATGTCTTTATTTCACCCTCATTCTTGATCGACATTTTGGCTAGTATGTAGATACCTTAATTGGTTCTTTCAAGCCACAGCATACCCCATTCTCCTATTTGGTGGGATCAAAGCCTAAAACATCACATTCCCTTGCTGCCGGGATTACGGAGGTGAATATCTTCCATCAGTGAGATGCACGTGCACGGGATCCAGCAAGCAGGGGGGTGGAGGTTGAGACCGAGAAGCAAGTGTTCGCCGTGGCCGAGCTCTGCACTCCACTCTCTGGGCCCGAGCTTCTCAGTGTGAGGCATCTGTGGCTGGAGCAACAGTGGTAACAGTAGCAGCAATAACGTGCTAGTCTTGGGACCAGTAGATGGCATGGTGGTTAGGGTGTTGGACTCCCACATGGCTGACAATGGTTTGAACCCCAGACCTGGCGGCTTGCTTTCTCACTGTCCTTCCCTCCCTCTCTCGCTCTCTTGCTCTCTTTCTCTGGTCAAATTGCAGAATAATAATAATAATAAATAAAATAGAATAAATAAAAATAAATGTTCTAGTCTCTAGGTTGTAAGAATATTTACAGGTAAAGTATTACAATTAAAGGGCCAAAGTTTAACAAGGATGCTAGGTATAAAGTCAACCAAAAGATAGTGCTTCTATATGTCAACAACAGGAAATAAAAATATGATTTATTATAGCATCAAAATAACTAATGCTTGGCCAACAGGTGGTGTGCAGTTTAAGGCAGTGAGATCCCACATGACCCACTGCACTGTTCAAATCTCAGACATGGTGGTTTGAAAGACATGCCGGGCCTGTGTGCATGTGTGCCCAAAATCTCAAGAAGAGAAGGGATTATAGCATGGCCGTTCCCTTAGGGGGTGATTTCTCATTTTCTTTCTCTCTGCCTCCCTCCAGCGAGCACTCATGCCACATATAAATATACAGTTTGCTATAGAGCATGTGCCATATACATATATGTATACATATATACATATATGGCACATGTGTGTGAGTACCCAAAATTCTGACAGGATGGGGAAGTGGAGAAGGGACTGTGGCCTTACCATTACACATTAAGGAGTGCTTTCTTCCTCTCCTCTCTGTCTCTCTGGTGAGTGCACACACCCTCTGGAAATTAAAAAAAAGAAAGTGGGGGGACCAGCAGTTAGCGTAAGGGCTATGTTGCTGAACTCTCATGTAGTCAACCATGGTTCGAGTCCCAGACCCAATGGCTTAAACTCATACCGGGCGTGTGTGCCCAAGATCCCGAGAGGAGAATGGAGGAGAAGGGATTGTGGTGTGGCCATCCCCCATGGGGGTTGATTTCTTGCTTTCTGTCTCTGTCTTTCTGGTGAGCACATGCGCCCTATACCAAAAACCTCTCCAAGAAAAGAAAGAAAAAAAATGGAGAATGCTTTTTAGAAAATAGTAATATTGTGTAATATTGTTATGGTCTCGAAATAGGGACTGGCCCCAAGTTCACTTGTTCTGCATGTAAATCAGCCTAATAAAAACATCTTACCCTGAGAAACAGTTTATTTCTTCAAACTTCAAAAAATAAGTTCAGAATAGACATATCCAGTGTTACAGTTATTACAGGCTTCTGAAATGCAAAAGGAAAAATAACTCAGGATTAGGATATGAACTTCTGAAGGAGCTCTGAACAATCCTAATTCTAGTAGCTGAGTGCCCAGACAGAGCAAAATATGGGGGTGGGGGGGGGCTACCCTCAAACACTCATGAGAAATGTGTGTTAGAAAGGTTTTATGCATGGACTTCAAATGTTTTTGCATCAAAACAAGCTCATATGGGGCCAGCAGGTAATTAAGGCACTGGACTCTCACATGACTCATGGTAGTTTGAGTCCCTGACCCAGCAGCCTGAAAAACATGCAGGGCGTGTGTGTGTGTGTGTGCGCGCGCGCGTGCATGTGTGCCCAGAATCCTGCGAGGAGAATGGAGGAGAAGGGACTGTGGCATGGCCATCCCCCTTGGGGGGTAGGCTGATTTCTCGGTTTCCTTCTCTCTCACTACCCTGAGTGCATGTGCCCTATGGCAAAAAAGAAAAAAGAAAGTGAAAGAAAAAGCTCACTTTAGTTCAATTTCCCTCAGACTTTCTGAAGCGTCTTTGAAGTAACCGTTTTTCACTGGACCGTTTCCAGCAGTTTATTCCAGAAGTGTCTTAGCAGTGCCCCTGTGTCCCGCGCTCTCGAGTTGCTGTACGCCATCCCGCGGCACATCCAGCCCTCTCCCCAGCCCTCCACCCCGACGGGATCTGTTAGGGCTGTGGTGTCCTGGGTGTGCTCGGTGCCCCCGTCCAACCCATCCTTGGGCTCCTAAAGCCCTGCGTGTGGTGACCCAGCGGTGGCCCACCTTGCTGTGCTGGCGCTACCTTCTGGAATACAGGCGTGGCATAATGGATCTCCTGGGAGGTTTCCGTCCCTGGGCAAAAGACAAAAAGCAGAAATTACGGGGCTAATCCGAGTCTGAGCACACGAGGGCAGCGGCAGAAAGCCTCTGACTGCAGAGGCCGCGTACTGTCTTGGGTTCTAGAAACGTGCTGCCTCACTCAATCCCAAGTCCGCACAGACTTCTCTGTAAGATGGGAATGGTGTAAACCAGAACTTGGAGGGGTCTGTGTTAAACAGGGAAGCTCAGTTTTTCAGTACCCCCCTGGCACGCGGCCGGCACTGTCCGTACTGGCTGGAATTGTTCTCACTGTGAGCTGAGGCCCTGGGCCATGTCTACCGTAAAGCAGTCTTAAAGCTGCTTTAAGAAGCGAGCATTGAAGACTTTGGAACACAGCGTGGGTCATTCTAATTTGATATTAAAGAATCTCCAAGATTCATTAAGTGAAGAAAATCAAGGTGTAGAATGGCGTATCTGCAGTCTGCTACCCTTGCTATTATTCATTTAAAGGCTAGAATAGATATATCAGGTTGTCAGGAAAGTCAGGGTTTTTTGTTTGTTTGTTTGTTTGTTTTGCTATAGGGCGCGTGCGCTTGCCAGACAGACAGAGAGAGAGAGACAGAAAGCAAGAAATCACCCCCCAGGAGGAATGGCCACTCCGCAGTCCCTTCTCCTCCATTCTCCTCTCGGGATCTTGGGCACGCACGCACACGCGCCCGGCATGAGTTTTAAGCCACCGGGTCTGGGATGTGAACTGCGGTCAACTACACGGGAGTGCAGTGACATAGCCATTACGCTAACTACTGGTCCCTTTTTTGGGTTTTCTATGCAAAAATGTATCATGGCTTTCCTGACAACTCAATAGAATACCCGTGGAAAAAGAATTTGAAAATTTGTGTTATGCCTCAAGTAAGTGAGAACTGAGCATTAGGGGTAGGAGGGAGGCATTGAACCCTGTTCTTCCTTTCTTTTTTTTTTAAGAGAGATTTTTGCCTAATGGGGCGTGCTTACTCACCAGAGAGACAGAAAGTGAGAAATAACCCCCCAAGCAGGGGATGGCCACACTGCAGTCTCTTCTCCATTCCCCTCTCAGGATTTTGGGCACAGACGCCTGGCATGAGTTTTAAGCTGCTGAGTTCAGAACTTGAACTAAGGTCAACCATGTGGGAGTCCAACAACATAACCATTATGCCATCTGCCGGCCCCTCCTTTTGACAGATATTTTTTAAACGTGTGTCTATGTGACCTTAACAAAAAAAGATAGGGTTGGCCCCATGGCCTATTGGTTAAGGGAGCTGGATCTCATATAGCTGGCTGCATGGTTCAAATCCTGGACCTCGTGACTTGAAAAACACACCAGGTACAGGTCCATGCGTGCCCCAGATCCCAAAGGGATGGAGAGATGAAAGAGAAGGGATCATGATGTGGTCATGCTCCGAGGGAGTGAAGGGAACTCTCTGTCTCTCTCTTTTTCTCTGTCTCTTTCCGGCAAGCACACGCACCCTCTGGCAAATTAGAAAATAAATAAATACAAAAAACAACAAAACCCTAAAACCAACAAAAATACCCAACAATCTCTTACCTGGTTGATCTGTACAGACATTCACATATATCCCAACTTCTTTGGTTGTCTCTCCATCATCTTTGGGCACACTCTCTCTCGTAGCTCCTCCTACATAAATCGGTTCAGAGTCATTAAGCTAAACCAATTCAATCATGTTTTTCTTATCATCTGCCAAGGAGCAGAATTCCTAAAGTCCAGAGGGTGTGCGTGACCTGCTCCAGCGGCCTGAACTATGGAACAAAAGCAAACCGTGGGCTCAGTCAGGAGTCTCAAGTACTCCCTTCAAGCCAGGGCCCCTTATGGTTTGTTTTTTTTTTTGTTTTGTTTTGTTTTTAATATTTTTTCCATTGGGCACATGCGTTCATAGGAAAGAGACAGTGGGAAAGTGAGAAATCACTCCTCGGGGGCATGGCCACACAACCCCTTCTCTTCCATGCTTCTCTCAGGATTTGGGGCATACGTGCACACGCGCCCAGTGTGATTTTTCAAGCTGCCAGGTCTAGTACTTGAATTGCATTTTGCCTTGTCAGAGTCCAGTGCCCCCAACCACCATGCTACCTACTGGCCTTCCTTCTGATTTACTTTCCCCAGCATGCCTTTCCATCAGATGATGCTTGCAAAGGCCAGCACATTTTCTTTCCTTCTCTGAAGGGAATCAAATGCAAGAGGTTTTGTAATACCTTCAAGAGGTTAAAAAAAAAAAAAAAAAATGACCCTGCTGTGTTAGTTCTGGCCACTAATAAAAAATACTAATGCCACTTTGGCAAGAACCTGGACTTTTTGTAGGAAGAGGAGACAAGGTTTAACGATATGGATTGGCCCTGCAGCCTAGTGGTTAAAGGGGGCCGAGTCCTACATGGCCACCCGTGTGGTTCAAATCCCAGCCCCAGTGCCTTGAAAACATACCAGGTACTGTGTGCGTGTGTGCCCCAAATCCTGACAGGATGGAGAAATGGAAAAGGGATTGTGGCATGACCAGGTCCCATTGTGGGGTGCTTTCTCTGCCCTTCCCTCCCCCCATGTCTCTTGTCTTTCTTGGGGAAGTGCAAGCATCCTGTGACAAAAAAAATAAATAAATAAAGCCATCTGATATGGGAGCTTGCTCATAGGAGTATTAGTAACACAACTGGGCCCACATGGGAAAGGTCTTGGGTTCGTGTCCTAGGAGCCCCCTGAGCACGCAATGTGCCGGTGATCCACACTGACTCGGACTGGGGGCAGATTGCTCCGTGAGGACTCGGGGGTAGTGTCTCTCTCTTACCCATGAAATAAATAAATGAATAAACTTTTTGTTTGTTTCTTTTTTATTTTTGCCATAGAGCTCATGCAGTTGCTGGAGAGAGAAAAAGTGAGAAATCATGCCAGAGGGTGTGGCTATGCCACAGTCCCTTCTCCTCCATGCTTCTCGTAGGATTTTGGGCACACATGCACACATATGCACCCGGCATGAGTTTCAAACCACCCAGTCCAGGACTTGACCTGTGGTTGGCCATGTGGGAATCCAGTTCCTTAATCACTACGCTACCCGCTGGCTCCTAAATGAATAAGCTTTGAAAAAATGTAGGGAATATATAAATTGTGACATCTATTTTCATATGACTCCCTAACAACTCTGCGTTATGACTCCATAGAGTTAAAAGAGGCATGGGGATCTAACATTTGTCTTTCCTTACCTGTTTATTTTTAGTTTGCTCGAGGGTACATGCACTCACCAGAGAGGGAAGGAAAGTAAGAAAGCACCCCCATGGGGGATGGTCACAAGATTCCCTCCATTTCTCCCTCTTTCGGGAATCTGGGCATGCACACCCATGTACCTCATGTGGTTCTCAAGCTGCCGTGTCTGGGATTTGAACTGCGCAGTCAGCCATGTGAGATCCAGCTGCCTTTACCACCACACCACCAGCTGGTCCTAACATTTGTCCTTCAGTTCTCTCTCCATTTCTGACAGTGTCTCCATGGCCCCATTCTGCAGAACAGTCAAGCTCAGAGAGGTGAAGGCCCCTGTTGGATACTCTCAGCTGTGACTCTCCAGTCAAATTTAAAAAATAAAAGTAAAAATAAATAAATAATTCTTTAAAAATAGAAAGGGAATTCTGACACACATTACAACATGAACCTTAAGACTATTAATCTAAGTGAAGCAAGCCAGGTACAGAAGACAAATACTGTATGATTCCATGTGCATGTGGTTCCTGGTCCAGTTTAGAGGCAGACACTAGAATGGTGATCGCCGAGGGCTGGGGAGAGGGAAGGTGGTGCTGGCGTTTAGTGGGGACAGAGGTTCCGTCTGGGAAGATGAGAGCAGTCCCAGAGCTGGATGGTGGTGACGGTTGCAGACACTGGAGTGTACTACTGCCCTGAGCCGTACACTTACACATGGCTGAAGTACAGATTTCACGCTGTCTGTATTTCACTACCATTAAAACAATTCAGGGCCACCTCTGTAGGGCAGTGTTCATGTTCTGCTCTAGAGAAGCTGGATCCCAGTGGTGACCATGGTTCGAATCCCTGGCCTGAGCAGCCTGACACCACTGGGTACATGTGTGAGCGCCCAGGATCCGATGAGCTGGTAGAATGGAGAAAGGAGATCACGGCGTGACCGGCCGAGGGTGCCCCCCTCGTGTGTGCACACACAATCTCTCATGAATTAAAATAATCATAGTGATAATTCTTTTTTTTTTTTTTTTTTTTTTAGGTTTTTACCATAGGGTGAGTGTGCTCACTGGAGAGAGACAGAGAGGGAAAGTGAGAAGTCACCCCCAGGGGAATGGCCATGCTGCAATTCCTTTTCTGTTCCCGCCGGATTTGGAGCATACAAGCCACCATGTCCAGGTCTCAAACCACAGGCAGCTGTGTGAGAGTCTATCACTTTACCACTCCATTCGCTGGCCACATAATGATTTGAAGAAGTGTGGCACAATGGTAAGAGGGTGTTGCTCTGCAGGGCTGACCCAGGTGGGAGGGTTCAGAATTCAAGTCTGGGGACCTCCTCAAGTGTGCTGGATGTGTGTGTGTGAGTGCGAGAGAGAGGGTGGGGAGAGGGATCCGGGGCCGCCTAGGGTTGGGGATAAATTGCAGCAGGGTTGGACGTGCTGTCTCTGTCTTTGTCTCTCTCACTCATGGAGGAAATAAATGGATAAACTTTTTTAACAAGGAAAAAATTTGAAAGAAACATTTTAAATTATTCAGAATTTTGAGACTGTGATCAGAGAGCGTAGAAGTAAGTGTGGCTCTTCATCGCACAGGCTGGTGTGACTGCACAGGGGCACACCCACGAGAGGTCCCTGTGCGCTTACACTGGGAAGCCGGCCTTCCCCGGAGACCTGAGAACGAGGCTGCGTGAGGCTGATCCGGAGGTCAGTTCGGCCGCCCACCCCTTCCTCATGTTTCCTCCCGGTTCACTGTCGCCCCATTGCATCTCTGATCTCCCTTTCCCTTCCGCCTCCCCTCTGCCCGGCTGCCTGGTCTTACCCACGGGAAACCAAGGGGAGCCCCTGAAGAACTTACTTGCTTTGTACTTTGGTCGTATCCAAAAAGCCAGAATTAGGATAACGACCATCAGCACCAGCAGTAACCCCGGAAGCAGGACCGGCAGGCAGAAGGGACAGCTGTCTCCATCAGGAAGAGTTTCTAGAAGGATGAAAGCACATGCTAAAGGGATAAGAGGATTGGGTTAGCTCGCCCCGCCCACAGGCAGTTCGAACCCCTGTTCCTTCCAGGCCGAGGACCCAAGGTGAATGACTCTCCTCCTGAGAAATCGAGGAGCTCACAGCCCCAGGGGAAGGCCAGTGGTTCGTGGCTAACCCGTCAGGGTGACCTGAACCCAGCGCTGAGCCAGCCCGTGGTGAAGGGTGTCTCTGCTTTAGGAATTTGGGGAAAGCTTGCTTTTCACAGAATTCACAGTCTGCTTACAGTCGAGGGTATAATTCTGCTGCTGATCCAGTTCCGAGTATGAAGTTGAGAGGTGGTCTTACAAATTAACAATAGGAGGGGTTTTTGTTTGTTTGTTTGTTTGTTTTTAAAGAAGTTTTTGCCTTAGGGTGTATGCGCTCCCCACAGAGAAAGAGAAACAGAGACAGAGGGAAAGTGAGAAATCACCCCCCCCCAGGGGGACGGCCACACCGCAATCCTCTCTCCTCCATTCTCCCAGGATTTGGGGCACGTGCACACACACGCACCTGGCGTGATTTTAAAGCCACCAGGTCCTGGACCCCAACTGCGGTCAACAATGTGTGAGTCCAGCAACGTAACCGTTATGCCATCTGTTGGTCCCCACAGTAGGGTTTTCTTACTTTATTGAAAGAAACCTAGAAGTATTTCTCGAATAAATAATTTCTACACAATTATCTTCCACTTCCTCCAAAAAGCAGGAAGTAACCTTGCTACTCATAACTAGAATCAGGTGAGGCTGGCAGGTGGCGTGGTGGTTAAATTGCTGGGTTCCCACATGGTCAACTGCAGGTTGAGTCCCGGACCTGGTGGCTTGCTTTCTCACTTTCCCTCCCTCCTTCCCTCTCTGGTGAGTGCACATGCCCTGTAGCAAATTTTTAAAAATAATAATAATGAAAGATAAAATGAAATAATTCTTTAAAAACCAATGAACAGATTCAGAAACTTGCAACAGGAAATGTCTGGTTCTGACATGCTCTGTCAGGTCATACCATACTTCATGGGAGAATCCAGCTAAACGATTTATTATATAGTTCATTAGTAAGCAAAACTACAGAAAGCCAGCGTGGTGGAACATCGGTAACGCCAGTGCTCCACAGTGCTTAGGCCACATGGGGAGGTCTGGGTTCGTGTCCTGAGGTCTCCCTACACATGCCGGCACGCTTGTGCCCGTGGCCCTAACTAGCTGAGGCTGGGCTTGATCATGGTGTGAAGACCCAGTTCTGTGTATTTGTGTGTGTGTGTGTGTGTGTGTGTGTGTCTGAAGAAATATTTTTATTTATTTAATTTCTTTGGAGAGGTTTTCGCTACAGGGCATGTGCACTCACCAAACAGACAGAGACAGAGAGACAGAAAGCGAGAAATCACTCCCCTAAGGGGGATGGCCATGCCATAATCCCTTCTCCTCCGTTCTCCTCTTGGGATCTTAGGCACGCATGCACACGCGCCGGCTTGAGTTTTAAGCTACCGGGTCCAGGACGCAAATCGTGGTCGACTACATGGGAGTCCAGCGACATAGCCATTACACTAACTGATGGTCCCCAAGAAATATTTTTTTTAGAAAAATGTTGGGAACCAGCAGTTAGCGTAATAGCTATGTCGCTGGACTCCCACGTGGTCGACCGCGGTTCGCGTCCCGGACCCGGTGGCTTGAAACTCCCACCGGGCGCGTGTGCGTGCGTGCCCGGGATCCCGAGAGGAGAATGGAGGAGAAGGGATTGTGGCGTGACCGTCCCCCCTGGGGGGTGATTTCTCGCTTTCTATCTCTCTGTCTCTGTCTGCCGAGCGCACGCGCCCTATAGTGAAAAACCTCTCCAAAAAAAAAAAAAAAGTACTAGGCCAGCAGGTGGCATGGTGTTTAGGGTGATTGGACCCCACATGGCCGACTAACTAGCTGAGGCTGGGCTTGATCATGGTGTGAAGGCCCAGTTCTGTGTATTTGTGTGTGTGTGTGTGTGTGTGTGTGTGTGTGTGTGTAAGAAGAAATATTTCTTTTAGAAAAAAGTACTGGGCCAGTGTGTGTGCGTGTGTGTGAAGAAATATTTCTTTTAGAAAAAAGTACTGGGCCAGCAGGCGGCATGGTGTCTAGGGCAACTGGACCCCACATGGCCGACTGAGAATTTGAGTCCCAGTCCTGGTGACTTGAAAATCATGCTGGGTTTTTGTATGTGCATGCCCAAAATCACAAGAGGAGGGTAGAAGAGAAGGGATCGCAGCATGGCTAACTCTCCCGGTGAGTGATTTCTCATTTTCTCTTTCTTTCTGCCTCTCTCCAGCGAGCACACAGACCCTAGAGCAAACTTAAAAATAAATTTAAATATTGATTGATTGATTGATTGAGAGGTTTTTGCTATCGGGCGCATGCTCTCACCAGAAAGACCAAGAGAAACAGAGAGACAGTCCTGCAATGTGATTAGTATCATGCCTATTCCACAGATGACATTGTGCTTCAGAGAAGTTAAGAAACTTGCCCAAGGTCACACAGCTAGTACATGGGAATCAGGGCTCCACAGTCCACATTTTTTTTTTTTTTTTGGAAAGGTTTTTGCTATAGAGCACGTGAGACAGAGACATAGAGCGAGAAATCACCCCCCAGGGTGGATGGCCACACCGCAATCTCTTCTCCTCCATTCTCCTCTTGGGATCTTGGGCACGCACGCACACGCGCCTGGCATGAGTTTAAGCCACCGGGTCCGGGACTCAAACCGCGGTCGGCCACATGGGAGTTCAGCGACATAGCCATTATGCTAACTGCTGGTCCCACACATTTTTTTTTTTTTAAACAACATCAGTTTGGTACAGAAATAACAACCTATGGGGACTGAAGTGTAAGTAAAATGAAAGGAAAGCACTTAGAAGCTCCTTGTTCCATCCCTCCCCTGTGTAGAAATGCCTATGACAGTGTCCTCAACAGAATGGCACCCCGGGATGGTGGCCTCAGACGGTAACTTTGTTAGAGAACAGCACAAATAGGATGTTCTTTCTATGGACTGAAATCCCCCTCCTGCCATTTTCAGGAAGAACGAGTTGAAACTTTCACAAGAAAGCGAACGTGGACTCCTCTCTGAGATGGGATGATTTGAACCAGGCCAACGATCGATGTCTCAAGTGAGTAGAAAGATGTAGCTTCCCCGGAGTTTGTGGGCAGACTGAGCCTTGGTGAGGGGTGAAAGGAGTCGCAGGAAGGCAGCTCTGCAGTAAAACATTACATTCAAAAAACGTCCAGGAGGGACCAGCAGTTGGCGTAATGGCTATGTCGCTGGACTCCCATTTAGTCGACCGCGGTTTGTGTCCTGGACCCGGTGGCTTAAACTCATGCCGGGTGCGTGTGCGTGCATGCCCAAGATCCTGAGAGGAAAATGAAGGAGAAGGGATTGCGGCGTGGCCACCCTCCCTGGGGGTGATTTCTCGCTCTCTGTCTCTCTCTCTCTCTCTCTGTCTTTCTAGTGAGTGCATGTGCCCTATAGCAAAAACCTCTCCAAAAAAACATCTAGGAGTTTGGGGATTGTCTTATGTTCCTGAGACAGGCCACACTAGCCACTTAAGCCTAGGCAACCCCTCTGCTTTGGTACTAGGAAAGTCCTCACTGAGCAAAGGCTATGAGCAGCAGGTTCTCCAGGGGACCCTGAGCAAGTGGCCTCCTGGGTCTGTCTTGGCTCTCGGTCAGTTAGTAGGAGTGTGGTGACAGGCACAAGGCGGGTTCCTCTGTGCTGTCTGTGCTAGGCAGGCCACATCTAGAACGTTATAGTCCACGTTCAGTACCAAAATCAATGGGGCCCTGACAAGACAGTGTTCTCTGGAGGTCTTCTCATGGGAGTCAATGAAAGAACTGGGGGGGTTTCACCTCGAAATGAGACAACAGTAGGATAAAAGGGATCCCTCTTTTTAATGGTTCATTTGCTGCAGCGGGAGACTGGTTTTGGGGGGTGCTGAGGACACAGGTGAAATGACACGGAAACACATCATGCAGAAGCTGACCCCTGCCAGGTCTCACTCCACCCTGATCTTGTGGAGATTTGACTGGAGGCTACTCCCTAGGGTTTCTCTGATAAGCTGCTTAACAAAAGAAGGCAGGCCTCAGCCTCCACAGACGGCAATGTTTTCTTCTTAGTATGTATGTTTGCAGTTATCTTCTACTTGTAACAAGTGATTGAGTGTTTTCTATTTATGTAGCAATTTGGTATTTCCTTTAGAATGCTTTTAATGAAATTTAAAAATATTTTTAAAATATTGTCAAGGCTGGGACCGGCAGATGGCGTAATGGCTATGTCGCTGGACTCCCATGTAGTCGACCATGGTTGGAGTCCCAGGCCCAATGGCTTAAACTCACACTGGGTACATGTGCGCCCAAGATCCCGAGAGAAGAACGGAGGAGAAGGGATTGCGGCGTGGCCATCCCCACCCCCCACCCCCGGGGCGGGGGGTGACTTCTCACTTTCTATCCCTCTGTCTCTTTCTGGCGAGTGCACACACCCTAAAGCAAAAACCTCTCCAAAAACAAAAACTGTCAAGGAGTTGAGACAGCCTGTGGCACGGTGGGTAGGGTGACTGGATCCCACATGTTGACCCTATGGTTCGAGTCCGGGATACAACAGCTTGAGAAACATGCAGGGCACATGTGTGTGCGCCCAAAATCCTAAAAGGAGAAATGGAGAAGGGATTATGGCGTGACCCTCCCCTACAGAGGGTGCGTTCCCTCTCTCCTCTCTGTTTCTGGAGGGCACATACATACCTTCTGGGAAAAAAAAATCAAAGATTCAGCTCTTTCGGCCGCATAGACTTTCCCCATAGACCTTTCCTAAGTCCTTAGGCAGAAGCGGCTCTTCATTTCCTGCCTACCCTAATGCCAATGTGCTGCCTCTAATCCCTAATCTATAATAATTACAGTCACTTAGAATGTAACCATTTGAAATTGAACCCTAGTTAATCAGCTAGTGAATGAGTCCATCGATAGATAGTCACACATTGAGAATTCCTGTTCTTCCACGGGTCCCTGTCACAGTAAATGGTACCATCCTTCACTGGCCGATCAAGCTAGACATCTGGAAGTCTTTCTTGTTTCCTTTCTCACCTCACCACCTGTGACCCCAAATGTAATCAATCAGCAAGTCCTGTTGGTTCTTTTTCTGAAATATTTTGTGAATCCATCCATGTCTGTCATCCCCACCACTGTTTTTCCTGCGATGGCTACAGGAGCTTCCCAACTAATTCCCAGCTTGGACTCTTGCCTTGCAAAAGTCATCCCTTTAAATGAAAGAACTTCAAGGATGATAAATTGGGTCTGGAAACTTCCCCGCCTGCCCACTGCACATGGAAGGAATCTAGGTTCGTCCCATGGCTCTCAGCCCCACCCAAATCTCCCTCACTTTCTTTCCAGTCTCATCTGAGGTCACACTCCCCCGAGATTGATCCTCTACCACACTGGCCTCCTTGCAGGTCCTTGGATCAGGCTCTTTTTGAAGTTGGAGCTCCTGAAAATGGTCTGCTGTCATAACTAGAGGCCTTTTCCTTGTCTCTTCACGTGGATAACTCCTTCTCGTCCTTCAGGGCTGCACTGAAATGCCACTCCCTGCGAAAGGCCTTCTCTAACTACCCTACTAGGTAGGTCCCTCCCCGTCCCCTGCATTTCCCCATCACTGTGCCAGCTTCTTTTCCTTTGCAGCAATGATTATAGTCGGCAATTTATTTATGAGTCCTTACTTGAGTTTTGAGTCTTCCTTACTGGATTGTAAATTCCATAAGGGCAGGAATCAATGTTTATCCAGGGATTGGCCCATCTGATTGCTCATTGAATATTTGATGAGTGACTCACTGATTAATAAATGTGTGTTTATAGCTCCTATCTTTACCCTTAATGGGTCGAAGACAAGACTGTCTTAGGCACCTTTGAAATTCCAGTAGCACAACTGCCGTCGGAGTAAGCACTGGATAGATAGCAATGATCTGACTTCACTGAAGATGGCACAGTTTTATAAGCTACTAGACTGGCTCCACAGGATGGTGTAATTGCTCTCACAGAGTTGTGCACAGAAACATATGCACCGACAGATGTGCTGCCCATCCAGCAAGGAGGAGACTGGTCACTAGAGATTTTATCAGCGAAGTTCCTGGCCTCCCACTATGCAGCGTATTTCATTACCATGTTTGCAGAGGTTTTCTCCCTTCTTCATAATTCTCTCTCTCTCCCCCTCTTCTCTCTCTCTCTCTTTAATTGCTAGAGAGTACACACACTTGCTAGAGAGAAAGAGAGAGAAAGCACCCCCGTCCCCAAATGGGGCATGGTTACATGACAATCTTTTTCTTTCATACTTCCTGTCAGGATTTTGGGCACAAGTGCAGTCATGTCTGGTGTGTTTTTCAAGCCATAGGGGCAGGGGGACCAGCAGTTAGCATAATGGCTATGTCGCTGAACTCCCATGTAGCCGACCGTGGTTCAAGTCCCGGACCCGGTGGCTTAAACTCACGCCGGGCACATGTGCGTGCATGCTCAAGATACCGAGAGGAGAATGGAGGAGAAGGGATTGTGGCATGGCCATCCCCCCTGGGGGGTGATTTCTCGCTTTCTCTCTCTCTGCCTTTCTGATGAGCGCACGCGCCCTATAGCAAAAACTTCTCCAAGAAAAGAAAAAAGCCATAGGGGCAGGGATTCCAGCTGTGGTCAGCCATCTGGGCTCTGACTCCCTTAACCTCTGTACTACCTGCTGGCCTTTCAGATTCCTGTCAGAAGTATGACTCTTCCTCAGTTTATAAAGAGCATTGGTTTTCATCTGGAGCCATTGCATCCTCTGAAACCTTATGCAAAAACTTATGTCTGTAGTCTCAGGAGCATTTCTCTGGGAAAAGTGCCTATTGCTAACATTAGATTATTACAATAGTTATAACTTTAAAAACTGAGAATGGGGGCCAGCAGGTGGTGTGGTGATTAAGGGTTCTGGATTCCCACATGACTGACTGTGGTTTGAGTCCCGAACCTGGTGGCTTGCTTTCTCACTTTCTTTCTCTGTCCCTCTCTGGCCAAATAAAATAAATATTAAATAAAGTAATTCTTAAAAACAAAACAAAACAAAACAAAAACCCTGAGAATGACTGACCTAGAGCAGTGTTGTCCAACAGAATGTCATGATCTATGTCTGTGTCATCCTATGTGATAGCTATTAGTCTTTTGAAATGTGACTAACGGCATCATGAAATGCACTTTTTATTTCATTTCATTTTAATTACTTTGAATTTGACTTTAAGTAGCCCATGGCTAATGGCTACCATACTTGATAGAACAGACCTAGAGATTCATTTGGAGTTGATGAGGAAGTCAGAGTCCGTACGTGCAGGACTCCAGGTTCAACGTACTCATGTTACTGGAAGCCCTCTCTCCTCTCCCAGGAGTCCCTTATCAAGGTCCTCGTCTCAGATGAGGACATTAATGCCAGGCTATGGTGGCTTGGCATGGGGAGATGGGAGAGAAAAATACACCAGTAATACAGTGCAGTTGGGCAAGAGGAGTGCTGGCTGATGGGGCCCCTGAGGTCAGGGGAGGGAGGCGGGAAAGGCCTGGGGTCTTCATGACCTTCCCCACATGGCTCAACACCGATTCCAGAACTTCTGACTTGAGTCTTCACAAAAAGGTCATTTGGGGAACCAGCAGTTAGCGTAATGGCTATGTCGCTGGACTCCCACGTAGTCGACCGCAGTTCGCATCTTGGACCCGGTGGCTTACAACTCACGCCGGGCGCGTGTGCGTGCGTGCCCAAGATCCCGAGAGGAGAATGGAGGAGAAGGGATTGCGGCGTGACCATCCCCCCGGGGGGTGATTTCTCACTTTCTGTCTCTATGTCTCTCTCTGTCTGTCTGGCGAGCGCACGCGCCCTATAGCGAAAAAAACCTCTCCAAAAAAAAAAAAAGGTCATTTGGGCCACACTATGACAAACCATGGAATAGTGTCTGGATAAGTTTTCAACCATTTTGTGGTTGAGATAGAAGACTTTTGTCTAAAAATACAAGGCTATCATCTAAACTAGCCAAACATCTTAGAAAAGAGAGTAAAATGGAATGATTAAAAAAAAAGATCTTGACCTGGCCCCGTGACCTGATGGTTAAGGGAGCTGGATCCCACATGGCCAGTACAAATCCTGGCACTGGCAGCTTGGAAAACATGCCGGACATACATGCACGTGTGCCCCAAATCCTGATGGGCTGGAGAATGGAGAGAAAGGGGCTGTGATGTGAGCACACTTGACGGGAGTATTTTCTCTCTCTCCCTCTCTCTCTGTCTCTCTGGAAAGCTCTGAGTAAAATACTTTCCAAGCTGTCGAGTAAGTGGTCACAAGAGGTATGGAGGGTCCTTCCTAGAACTGGGAAGACTCCTACGGATCATGGGGTCTCCAAATAATGAGCGTCTACTTACCGACAAATGTGAAGTTGAACTCTTGACTGTATTTCGAACAGTTGAGAACTTGGGCTTTGCATTTGTAAGGACCTAAATCTTTGGTTCCTAAAATACTTTGGTTAAAAACTGTGGGTTCACCTTTTCCATCCTGGGTTCCCAGGTATATCTTATTCCGAAACAATGAATAGGTGATTGTCAGTGACTGGTTAGCATTGAAGCAAAACACAGAGACGTTTTGACCTTTCATGACCTTTTCCGTTTTTGTGGTTATATTTGGAGAAGGGAATTCTGGAAAATAAGATGACAGAAGGAAAAGTCTTGTTAAAATCTTGTGACCATAACTTAGTAGTCATCTAGCCATACGTTTCATGGGTGGACGTGGTGGGGATACTCTGTCCTGTGAGCTTTTCTAAGGGAGGTATTTCCTGCTGCACAGCCAGGTTGGCCAGAGTGCGAGGACCCGTCCACGCCTACAGAGGCTCCTCCCAGTGACCAGGCAGTGGACTTGACCAGGTAAACTCTTTCATGCTTGTTACCTCTCTGGCCAGTGAGAACCTGAAGCAGCTTCTATTAAGACTGGCTAAGGGGCCAGCAGGTGGCATAGAGGTGAAGGTAGCTGGATCCCACATAGCTGACTACATGGTTCGAGTCTTAGTGTCGGCCACTTGAAAAGCATGCTTAGGCATGTATGCCCCAAACCCCTAGAGGAGAAGGGACAACGGAGAAAGGAGAAGGGATTGCAGTATAGGATTGCGGCCATTCTCCCTAGAGGGGGATGGTGCCTCTCATTCCCCCCACCCCCGTCTGTCTCTCTAATTAATACATATTCTCTCAAGAAAAAAAAAAAAAGGATCTAGCTATGGTTCATTGCAATTGGCAGACACATTTTCTTGAGGTTTTTTTTTTTTTTTAATCTACTTTTTTCCCCTTGTAATTTATTTGTTGAGATGGAACATTGTTTGTCTTGTGGGGTTTTCCTTGGTTTATATTTCATTGATTGTATCTCCATAATATCCTTTACTCGTTTTTCTGTCCTCTATACTCTATACTTCTAGTTGATAATTAGAGCCACAGACTTGATGAAGTTTAGATTAGCTTTTCTTTAGAAAGAATGAGTCATAGAAGGTGGTGTGTACTCCCATGAGGGGGCACGTAATGTTGGACCATCTTTTTTCTAATCTATTAGTAGCCTTTGACAACTACCATTAAATGCATGATTTTATTAGGCTAAGGAATTGTTTTATTCAATTTTATTTATTTATTTATTTTAATTTGACCAGAGAGGAACAGAGTGAGAGAAAGAGAGTGAGAGTGAAAGTGAGAAAGCAAGCTGCCACGTCTGGGACTTGAACTGCAGTTGGTCATGTGGGAGTCCGGCACCCTTAACCACCACACACCACCTGCTGGCTCCCTCATTTTTTTTTTTAACCACTGGAAATCTTTCCAAATCGTCTCCTAGTTCTTTTGACGTGACCCCAATAGTCTTTGATAGCTTGTTCATTAAAAAAAATATTTAGAAATGTCAAGGCAGGGCCAGCAGGTAGTTAAGGTGCTGGATCCCACGGCTGACTCTGTGAGTTGAGGTCTGGACCCAGCAGCTTGAAAAACACTCTGGGTGCGTGTGTGTGCATACCCCAAGTCAGAGGGCACAGTGGAAGAGGAGGGACGGGCGTGGCTCTCCCCACTGGAGAGTGATTTCTCACTTTCCCTCTCTCTCTGTCTCACTCCAGAGAGTGCACACACCCCATGGCAAAAATCCTTATAAAGAAAGAAAGAAAGGTCAAGGCAAAAAGATAACCCTTATCAAAAGTAGAATGTACAAAAAAAAAAATAAGACTATGAAAGAATAAAGAGAAGTGTAAGGAAATATTTTTACGTCCTCAGTAAGATGCAAAAATTAGGAGCAATGGAGAGCTGCGGTGGCTGCCAGCGTGCGCCCGTCGAGCTCTGCAGCGGCACCGGGAGCCTGGGAGCCCTGCTGCTGTGGCTCCCGGGGAGTGGGGCCGCTGGCCATAAGGCCCGTTAGCACCAGGCTGCTGTGGCCAGGCCGCTGTGGCCAGGTTGCATGCCACCGCCACAGTCGTGGCGTC
This sequence comes from Tupaia tana, assembly GCA_026018925.1. Lineage (NCBI taxonomy): Eukaryota > Metazoa > Chordata > Mammalia > Scandentia > Tupaiidae > Tupaia > Tupaia tana. Next base: position 56,066,151 of record JAKSZU010000011.1, on the reverse strand, counting down.
CCCACTGATACGCTGTACGGCCTGGGCTGTGGGCTGCTCAGCGAGCTGCTGGTCTGCGCTGGGCGCTGGGTACTGCCTCAAGGGCCGCAGCAAGGGCCGTATGGCCAACATCTGCAGCTTGTGGGCATCTGGATTCCTGACTACAACACCATGCAGGACTTGGCCCAGATGTTTGGCAGCCCGCTGACTGTCACCAGGGCCAACCTCAGTTCCCAGGCCAGCTCTCTAAATGGAGGAGTTCCTAGACCTCTGGCTTCAGTTGTCTGGTCGTTGTTGGAGGGCAGATTGGGGATAGCCGTAACCCTGGTGTCGCCTCGGCTCAACTGCGGTTGATTTTTCTGTGCCTGGAAAGTCTGGCATCACTGTGCAGGCTGTGCCCTGGAACGTACCACAGCCATTCTCCAACAGAAATACTGGCTGCTCCCCTCTCCTGGATCCTGCTAATGAAGCCTGGGACAGGGCAGGCGCAAGGCCCGGGCTGGATACTGCGCATCTGTCTGTGGTGTTGGCAAGGCCTCCTTCGCAGAGGCCGCTGGAGTGACGCCACTATCCTGAGCCTTAAGGCAACGTGTGTTCCTGAGCGCCACAGGCCAGGCCCAGAGGCTGCTGGTGGAGCCTCACACCCGGGGGGAGGTTGCGTATTCCTCATAGGTCATTGATCAGCCATGTGCTGAGAGGAGAGGTTAGGAACTTTCCTAGAGTGGCCTTATTCTGATAAATTTCTGCGTTTTTCCTTTTTGTTGAAAAGTAATTTAACAGATTTAGAATTTAGTGAGAGACACCTCTCTGACAGGTGGTGGCTTTTAAGGTCCAAACCAGCCAGTGGTGCTGGTGTTGTTTAACAGCCTCAGGTGACTAAAGGTGTGGGTCTGAAACCAGGTTAAGATAAAGACTGGAGAGCCCCAGACCAAACGCCCTTTTCTCTGGGCCAGTGGGATTAGTGGAGTGGTGTAAGTGCCTGGCAGGAAAGCGGGTCAGGCAGGTGTGTTCAGTGGGCAGGAATGTGGTTGGAGTGGGGATCCAGATAAAGAATATTGGAAAATAGGGAGGCTGGCAGGTGGCGTGGTGGTTAAGGGCTCTGGACTCCCACATGGCCAACTGTGGTTCAAGTCCCAGACCTGGTGGCTTGCTTTCTCACTTTTCTTCTCTGTCTCTCACTCTATTCTTCTCTGGCCCAATTAAAATAAATAAAGTTAAAATAAGTCTTAAAAAAGGAAAAAAAGAATATTGGAAAATAGGGCTGGCACCGTAGCACAGTGGTTAGGCACTGTGTGTTGCGATCACAGTCCCACATGACCGGCTGCAACCTATGGCCTGAAAAACATGCCAGGCATGTGTGTGCACTTGCCTAAAATCCTGGCAGGACGGAGAAAGAAAAGAAAAAGGATTGTGGTGTCACTGCGCTCCATGGTGGGTGGACAAGTGAGCGGGAACCTCTCTCTCCCACAAGCACACACACCCTCTGATAATTAAAGAGTATTGGAAAATAAGTCTTATCCTTTTTAGAGTGACTTCTTCCTTATTTTTTCATAAAATACAGTTAAATATACCTGTAACATCTTTCTTTAAATCCAGTGTCTATTCAGCATAGCCTTTTACCTTTGTATGTATACCAAGTGTTAAACATAAGGGTTGGGCATTTCAACTTAAAAAAATTATTATTATAAAAATCTGCTGCCGTTACAAAAAAAAAAAAAAAAAGGAGCCATGAGGACAACACTGGGAGCCAGCCGGTGGCATAGTGGTGAGGGCAGCTGGGTCACACGTGGGCAGCTGGATCACATGTGGCCAGCTGTCTGGGCTGAGCCCTAGACCGGCGGCTTGGGAGACATGCTGGGTGCGTGCGCATGCTGACCAAAATCTCAAGGGAGGAATGGAGGGAGAAAGGATTGTGCTGTGGCCGTTCCCCCTAGGGGATGATTTATCACTTTCCTTCTCTCTGTGAGTTCTATAGCAAACAAAAAACGAAAACAAAGAACTAAAAAGGTTGACTACCCTCAAACTAACCTATGACGAAATACAGAAGTGAGTGTTAGCTAAGAAGAAAATACTTAAACACAAAAGCAATCAAAGCAAGAGACCCTCTGCGTGTGTATGGATATATCAGCTGCAAATCTATTGCAAATCAATAAGAAAAAGGTCAAACAATCAAATAAATAGGTTTAGTATGAACAGATAGTTTCCAAATGAAGAATGCAGAAGACGGTTAAATAGCGCTGGGCCAATGAATGTCTTGAGTAAAGGACAGATTTAGATCTTTCAGAAAAGCCATCTCCTCTGCTCTCATTCTTTCATCTGGACAATTGACATTTTCTCAGTCATATGTAAGTTCAACTCCAAGAAAAGACCTCACCTCCCCGCCTCCCTCAATTTCCTTTGTATGGGAATGCTAGAGCTTTCATGGCCAATAAACATGCGAAAGTGTTCAGCTTCGTAAGTGTTGAGACAGCTACAAATTATTGGGTCATCGGGAAAGTCATGATGCACTTTTGCAGAGAAAAATACGTTGTGACTTTCCTGGCGACCTAATAAGATGACACTGATGGTCATGGTATGATGAGTCCTGTTGGGGGTGCCTCTCTTTCTCTCTCTCTCTCTCTCTCTCATGCGTGTACACACACTCTCTCTCATGAATAAAATAAACAAACTTGAGCCAGCCCCACAGCCTAGTGTTTAAGAAAGCTAGATCCCACACAAGTTGGCTGAGGTTCAAATCCTAGCCCCAGGAGCTCAAAAAACACTCCAGGCACAAGTGTGTATGTGCCCCAAATCCTGACAGGATGGAGAAACGGAGAAGGGATTGCAGGAGAAGGGGTCATAGCATGGTCGCACTCCACTGGGGCTATTTTTTCCCTCTCTCTTTGTCTCTCTGTGTCTCTAGTAAGTACACACACCCTCTGGCATTAAATAAATAAATCTTTATATATACACATATATATGAATATATTGAATAGATAAATATTTACAAAATACATTTATATATTTCTATTTATCTCTTTCTCATTTAAAAAAAGCAAGCAAATGAACCAGCTCTGTGGCACGTTGGGAGAGTGCTCTTTAAGAGAAGTTTGATCCCACATGGTGACTCTAGTTCAAATTCTGACCCAGTCCTCCTGACACATGCTAGGCACACACACATTGTCCAAAATCTGATGGGCTGGGGCCAGCAGGTGGCATGGCGGTTAGAGCACTTGACTCCCATATGGCTGACTGCAATTCGAGTCCTGGACCTGACAGTTTGCTTTCTTACTTTCCCTTTCTCTCTCTATCTCTCTCTGGTCAAATTTAAAATAATAATAACAACAAATACAATTAAAATAAATAATAATTTTTAAAAAATATGATGGGCTGGAGGACTGGAAGAAGTAGATCGTGGGATGACCAGTCCCTGTGGAGGGTATTTCTCACTCTCTCTCACGCACACATACACACACTATCAGGAATAAGGAAAAAGAAGAGAGCATTGTAAAAACAAACAAATAAATCCTGGCAACAATAAAAAAAAAATTGCATTGTAAAAACAATCTCAATATTTTTGTCACTGAGTCTTAGGGAAAAAAATCTCCATCTTCCTCCCTCAAAACTGTTTATTTTAAACAGTAGGTCTTTGAAAAGACTTTGCTCTTGGGCTGTCCATCTAAAAGCATAGCAGAGCTTATAAATGACTGCTCTGTTTAAAGATGACTATCTTAAGAGAAATAAATAGCACTTACCATTTGCTGTCATATCACAGTCCAACACAGCTTTTTGAACTGCAAGAGAGAAAAGAAACACGAGGAGGCTGATTCCCCACATGGTGCTTTGTCTGGAAGATTCAAGCCTCAAAATGATAAGAGGCTCATGTGTGAACGAAGTAAAAAATGCTCCCAAAGCACAGCTTATTCACATGGCTCCACATTCTCCGGGGCGAATTTAGAAAGGAGGGGGAAGGAGACTTAGTTCAAGATAGTAGTGACTCACGTACAGAACTTCCTCCTTTTTTTGAGGAAATCCGAAGGACTGGACAAGCTTTGCACAATATGACCAATCGCTTCCTCCAGCCTAAGTTTCTCTGTGAGTCCTTGTAAGCAGAAAAAGATACGATAGTATGTTCCTAACTCAGGGTGGGTGGGAATTTGGGAAAAAGAAAAAGAAAAAGAAACCTGGCTTCCCGTTATGTTGTATCTGTGTAAACCACCTGAGCTCTCTCTCTGGGCCCAGTCTACATGGAAAGGAGTTTAATGAAATTTGGTATACTCTTGGGAAGCAGATGTTGAGCTGGATTGTGGTGCAGTGGTGATGCAACTGGACCCCCATGGTGAAGGTACTGGGTTCGTGTCCCAGGACATCCTGGAGCACCCTGGGTACATATGCACACGTGTGTCCATGTTCTGGGCTGGCTGAGGTGTAGGCGGGTCATAGCATGAAGACTCTATTGGGGGTGCCTCTGCCTCGTTCTCTCTCTCTCTCATAGAAGAAATAAATAAACTTTAAATATCTGTATTTATACATCTATATATATCTATATAGCTATATCTATAGCTATAGATAGATGCCAGTATATGTTTGTGTGTGTGTGTGTGTGTGTGTGTGTGTGTTTATCATCTCAAACAGACACACATAAACATGGCATCAGAAATGCTGGCTTTTGTTTAATGTTGATTCCTAGACTACCCTGCAGACTTAACTGGGTTGAAACCTGGGACTCTAATTAATATATATATATATGTGTGTGTGTGTGTGTGTGTGTGTGTGTGTAAATTTTCTATAGGGTGAATGTGCTCACTGGAGAGAAATAGAGACAGAGAGAAAGTGAGAAATTACCCCCCTGGGGGGGGGGTGGCCATGCCACAATCCCTTTTCCTCCATTCTTTTGGGATTTTTGGCATGTATGTACATGAGCCCAGAGTGTTTTTATTTTAAAGAAAATGTATGCTTTATTTTTTTCCCCAGATAACAAACAGAACTGAATATCAAATGTATAAAGTGAGAATTACACAGGGGGAAAAAATGAGGCACTTTTATATTAAATGTACATTACCTTTTCAAGTTTATTTCCATCCAAAATAACCTTGGTCTGCCAGGATCAATAGAACGAAGTCACAGAATCACTGTTAGTCAAATTTGTGTCTTTACTTTCTTCTGCAGTTCCAGTACCTCCACCATGAACCACTTGAGACAGCTGCCAGGGGTTATATATTCAGTTCCAGTGTCTTCGTTCATTCTACAATGCATTAGCGTCCACAGAAAGATAGAGAGTTCCACCTCATACTTATTCCTCATTGATAATATCTGGTACAGTGACTTCCATTTTGAAATTCTCTGCCACTGGCTTGCCATTTTTCCCAGGTCGGGAATTGAGTACTGTTCTTTGTACAATCATCACCTTGTTTGTCCAGCATTCTCACAAGATTTCTGCATAAAATGACTCTGTTGTGGGAAATGGGGTACTGAGCTCAGCTTGTTTGTTTGTTTGTTTTAGATAATTATTTATTTTATCTATTGTTATTCTTCAATTTGACTAGAGACAGAGAGAGGGAGAAAGGGAGAATGAGTAAACAAGCCCCAGGTCCAGGACTTGAACCATAGTTGACCATGTGGGAGTCTACCACCTCAACCACCATGCCACTTGCTGGCTCTAAGCCCAGCATGTTTTTTAAGCTGCCAATTCTGGGACTTGAGACATGTAGTTGGCTATGTGTGATTCATCTCCCTTAACCACTACACTACTGGCTAGCCCAGACACTGCTTTTTTAACAAGATCTGTAAGTGATTCTCACGCACACTCATGTCTGAGGAAGACCTCTAAAAGATACTATACCTCAGTGATTTCTGAGTCGGGGAGACTCAGAAATATGGCGAGCATTCCAGTGACTGGAGAATGCACGAGGAGAAAATGGGGCTAGCAAGGCAGAGGTCTGAGTAAATTTACAGGAGCCTGGAGCCTTTGAAATATAATGTGCAGAGTCATTTCCCGACAGAATAAAGAATACTAGAAAAACAGAAGAGCTAGATCGTGGGATAGGTGAGTGGGACAGCTGGTCAACCCATGCAAGCGTAAGCAGTTTCACCAAGAGAGGAAGTGGTGAGTTGAATGGGAGGGGGCTACGCTAAGCTGGAACACTCATCTTTGTGGCTTAGGCCTTAAGGCATGGCCGAATCACTCCTCTTTGATCTGGGATCACCCAAGCTAACATCCCATTCCTTCCAAGTAGGGGGAAAGTTCACTCTCAGCTAATACCATGAACTCTGAACACTCTTAAGTTTCTCCTACCTAGGCAGATCCATTGCCCAGTAAGGCTGTGAGGCAAGAGCTAACAGAGTAGTGGTTCTGCTTCTGAGACCTTTTTTTTTGGAGAGGTTTTTGCCATAGGGCACGTGCGCTCACCAGATAGACAGAGAGAGACAGAGAGACAGAAAGCGAGAAATCACCCCCCAGGGGGTATGGTCACGCCGCAATCCCTTCTCCTCCATTCTCCTCTCGGGATCTTGGGCACACACGCACACGCGCCCGGCGTGAGTTTAAGCCACCGGGTCCGGACTCGAACCATGGTCGACTACGTGGGAGTCCAGCGACATAGCCATTATGCTAACTGCTGGTCCCCTGAGACCTTCTTAATTCATTATAAATAGCTACCCAAGTTTGGCTGAAGCTTATTTAAAATATTAAAAATAGGAGTTGAGTGATGGTGCAGTAATAAAACACAACGCTCTGTGATGCTGACTCACATGGGAAAGTTCTGGGTTCACCTCCCGAGACTTCTGGTAGTACCTTGGGCATGAACTTGCCCACGACCATGCTCTGAGGTCGCCTAAAGCTGGAAGTGACTTGTAGCATTGAAGTTCTGTGTTCTCTCTCTCTCTTTCTTTCTTTGTCTCTCTCACTCATGGAAGAAACAAATAAACTTAAAAAAATAAATAAAATATTAAAATAGAAAATGTTCAGTAATAAAAGAATGATGTTTCAAATAAACTTGCTTTTACTCTCAAAAAAAAAAAAAGATGTTTCACTGGATGACAAATTTCATCTCTCACTTCCTTCACTGAAAAGTTCCACTGCCCAGCTCTGAAAAGGAGCATTATGGGAAGGAATTCAGCCAAGAAAGATAAGAAATGATGAGAAGAGCAGAACTTTCCTATCTATTCCACATTAGCTTTAAGGACCAACAGATTTCATGCCAAGTATCTGTTGATTAAACCAGATCCTCCCAATCATTGATCAGCATATGACCTGATACATAATTGTATGGAATTTTCTAATCACAGATTTCTCCTGCTGCTTTGATCGGATTTCCTTTTACACTGTCTTTCAGTGACTACAGCAGTTCACAGTACTCTATAGAATTTTGAATAAGTGACCTGTCAGAGGCATATACAAAATTCCACTTTTTCTTCCTTTGCATCTGCAATGTACTTTATCAGCATCCTATCATCTTTTAGCTACCACTGCTGGCTAGTTGAAAAACTAGAGAACAACAATAAAATCATTCCATGCACCCACATTTTCATATTGACCCATAGAAATGGTTTCGCTCTCAGGTACAGTACAAATTGGAGGCAAGTCGACAATGGAAAGAAACATTGGCCCTCTGTAGTATTTTTAAGCTTGAATGATGGTTGCTGTTTTCTGACTCATCTTGTGGGAATTAGATCTAGGACAAGCTCATATTAAAAGCCAAAATGAATGAGCCAGAAGATGTAAACTGCAAAGGTAGAAAGCAGAAAACCTGGGAAATGACAGTACTGGATAAAATAAGCTCTCTTATCAGGCCACTTAGTGAGTCAAAGATTCAATGATCAGTGAATTTCAATCGATTGAGAATGGATCCGAAGAAGGCGTTATCAGATCATGGACAGATGCGGTCCTGGCAGTAGAAAGTGGAGTGCCACTTGTTAATGATGTGAAAGTTTTTCAGACGCAGAGTGGAATCACCCCTGACTAAGCCGAGCCAGAAAAGCCATGGAGGAGGTGTCTTCTCACATTAGAATACTTGATAACCAGAGCTGCTGTTTGAAGAATTCTGCCAGAACCCACAACCCTGCCTGAAGACCACTGCAATCTGACGCAAGGACTGCTTCTGCGAAGAAAATCCATCCAGAGACTGCCCATCCAGCCTTGGATGAAGCCACTCTTTGGGTTCATCCTAGTAGCCAGAATAATTGTCCCAAAACAATGAGTATAATCACCCTCCTTAAACAAAACAGCAAAATAGTATGTGTGTGTGTACACACACACACACACACACACACACACATTATTTTCCAGAGGGTAGGTGTATGTGTGTTTGCCAGAGAGACAGAGGAAACACTCCTCAGTGGGGTGTGGTTACACTTTAGTTCCTTTTCCTACATATCTCTACCCCATCAGGGTTTTGGGCACGTGCATGTGTGTGACTGGCATGATTTTCAAGTTGCTGGTACTGGGATTTGAATTGGAGTTGACCACATGGAATCAGGCCCCTTATGCACAGGGTTTAACCACTATGCTAAAGGATGAGACCTGTTTGTTATTTGTTTGTTTGTTTGTTTGTTTTTATAATTTGACCAGAGAGAGAGAAAGGGAAAGTGAGAAAGCCAGGTCCTAGACTCGAACCATGGTCTACCACATGGGAGTCCAGCACCTCAGCCACTATACTACCTGCCTGCTCCAGGTTTTTGTATATGTATATATTTTTTATGCCCGAAACACATTATTTATTTATTTATTTTTTGGCCAGAGAGCACATGCACTCACCAGGGAGAGACAGAGAAGGAGGGAGAGGGAGAAGGAGAATGCCTTCCCAAGGGGCATGGCCATATCATAATCCCTTCTCCTCCAACTCTCAGGATTTGGGGCACATACAAACGTGCCCAGCGTGTTTCTCAAGCTACTAGGTCCAGGACTTAAACCACGGAATCAAACGCATGGGATCTGCCCCAGATACCTGAAATACATTATTAGAGTTGCGTCTTAGTACCCATATATGATTTCTACCCCAAAACTCAAGCTAAAAATATAAAGTACGTCAAGGCCAGTGTGACGGTCCAAAGTGAGCAATGAAGTTAAATTGCTATTGTTTGTACTGTGTAAGGAAAAAGAAAACTACAGGATTTTTAAAATGAGGTGCTTGCTAATTTGTAATTACTGTGTTATGCTTCTTCACATTTTCTGAAAAAAAAATTGTAAATGGTGTTGTAGAAGAATATTTCATGACATGGGGACACTGTAGTCAATGAAATGGAAAAGCTGGTTGTACATGGTTGTAACGACATGAATCATGTGTGTACGTGTGTGTGTGTGTGCACAACGTTTTAGACAGGGTCTTGCTATGTTGCAATCCTCCTGCCCCAGCCTCCCGAGTGGTTGGCACTACAGCTACACACCACCATGCTGTTTTTGGTGTAGACCATGGGTACTCAGGCCTCCCAGGTGGTGTCTGCCTGCAGAATAGCAGTGTGCACAATCACAGCTGGGCTTGAATCATGTTTTAAATTAAGAAAGCGTGTAATTTGCATGCAAACAAAAACCACCTAGGGCCTGCCTGTGAGCTGGTGGTTAAGGCAGCTGGAACTTACAAGGCTGATCACATGGTACGAGCCCCAGAAATGGCAATTTTAAGAACATGCTGGGTGTGTGCATGTGCATGCCTGAAATGTCAAAAGGAAAGAGAAATGGAGGAGGATTATAGCATGGCCAGCCCCCATGGGGGCTGCGTTCTTGTACTCCCACCCCTGGCCAGGGCACACATCCTCTGGCAGAATTTTAAAAAAAAGGGGGGAACCAGCAGTTAGTGTAATGGTTATGTCGCTGGACTCCCACGCAGTCGACCTCGGTTTGTGTCCCAGACCTGGTGGCTTAGAACTCATGCCCGGCGTGTGTGCGTGCGTGCCCAAGATCCCAAGAGGAGAATAGAGGAGAAGGAATTGCGGTGTGGCCATCCCCCATGGGGAGTGATTTCTCGCTTTCTGTCTCTATGTCTCTCTCTGTCTGTCTGGCGAGCGCACGCGCCCTATAGCGAAAACCTCTCAAAAAAAAAAAAGAAGAAAGAGGGACCAGCAGTTAGCATAATGGCTATGTCACTGGACTCCCATGTAGTCGACCGCGGTTTGAGTCTTGGACCCGGTGGCTTAAACTCATGCCGGGCATGTGTGCGTGCGTGTCCAAGATCCTGAGAAGAGAATGGAGGAGAAGGGATTGTGGTGTGGCCATCCCCCCCAGGGGGTGATTTCTTGCTTTCTATCTCTCTGTCTCTCTCTGTCTTTCTGGTGAGCACACGCGCTCTATAGCAAAAACTTCTCGGGAAAAAAAAAAAAAAAAAGGAAGAAAGAAAAAGCTGCCTGAAAGGTTATTTTCTTGAAATGTTAACAATAACCATACTTAGATGTTAGAATTGGGGTGTGTGTGTGTGTGTGGGAGGGGATTTTCTTTCTTTCTTTCTTCTTTTTCCAGAGGGTGCACTCACTCACCAGAGAAAGATAGAAAGACCTAGGGAGAGAGTGGGGGTTGGCGAAAGAATCCCTCAGTGGGGTGTAGTCATGTTACAATCCCTTCTCCTCCATGTCGCCATCCTGTCAGGATTTGTGGCACACACACACACCTGGCTATGTTTTGCAAGCCGCCAGGTCTGGGACTTGAACTACATAGTCAGCCATGTGGGATCCAGCTCCTTTAACCACTAGGCCACAGAGATAACTCTCTCCCTTTTATTTATTTATTTCTTAACTGCCAGAGGGCATGTACACTTACCAGAAAAGACAGAGAGAGAAAGAGAAAGAGTAAGCACCCCCCAATGGGCTGTGGTCATGCCACGATCCCTTCTCCATTCCTCCGTCCTGTCAGAAATTGGAGCATGCATGTGCCCAGTGTGTTTTTCAAGCTGCCGGGGCTGAGATTTGAACCACAGTCAGCCATGTGGGATCTGACTCCTTAACCACTGAACTACAGGACCAGCCTTTGTTTTCCTATTCTAGCTTCACTTTATTATTTTTTTCTGCATTAATATTCTCCTTACTATGGAGAAGGGAAAAGAGGGGGGATAATCCCAGGCCTTGACACTTTTTCTCCTCCTCAGTAGAAGAGCCTCGTCTACACCTGGTGGTAGGCTGAGCAAAGGCTGAAGGTTAGGGACATTCCCCAGAGGCTTGGGGTCAACACCACTAAAACCAAGATCCTCCTTGAAGGGCCCTTCTGTGACCCGTCCCTGACAGTAGGGACCCAAAGGCTTGCAAACAGCTCCTAGTTCTATAAAAGGAAATATGTTTTGAATCCATTAAATTAGAAGAATTCAAATAGCACACTACACACACACACACACACACACACACACACACACACAGTACCCAACAGGGGGACCAGCAGATGGCATAATGGCTACGTTGCAGGACTCCCATGTAGTTGACTGCAGTTCAAGTCCCAGACCCAGTGGCTTAAGCTCATGTGAGGCGCGTGTGCATGCGTGCCCAAGATCCCAAGAGGAGAATGGAGGAGAAGGGATTGTGGTGTGGCCATCCCCCCTGGGGGGTGATTTCTCGCTTTCTGTCTCTCTGTCTCTCTCTTTCTGGTGAGTGCACATGCCCTATAGCAAAACCTCTCAAAAAAATACCCAATAGGTATGAATATGATTCATTTCCTCTTATTGCTCTTACCTCCAGGAGTTTCTTAGCTCTCCCTCCCCTGCAGTTTTGACGACATTGTTAGTGATAGACATCTTTTGTTTTGTTTTGTTTTATTTATTTTAGAGATTTTTGCTATAGGGTGTATTCTCACCAGAGAGACTGAGAGAGACAGAGATACAGAAAGCGAGAAATCACCCCCCAGGGGGATGGCCACACCTCAACCCTTTTTCCTCCATTCTCCTCTTGGGATCTTTGACATACGCACACACACACCGGCATGAGTTTTGAGCTGCTGGGTCTGGGACTCGAGTGTGGTCAATCATGTGGGAGTCCAGCACCTTAACCACTACTCCACCCGCTGGCCCAGCTAGAGACATCTAGACAGGCACTTGGTCACTGATTGGTGTTACAGTAACAGTAGCTATTGTTCTTTGACTGGGCCAGGCCTGGTGTGAGATGCTTTGCCCATGTAATCTCTTTTGGTCCTCCTGAGGATCGTTATTTCCATTTGACATTTGGAGAAGCTTGGCCGTGGTGGCCTGTGCTGCTGAAACCGGCTACTTGGAGCTGAGGCCATACAGGAGGCTTGGGTTTGGTTCCCAGGCCACCCTAAACGGGCTGGCCATGGTGACACATGCCTGTGGTCCTGCCTAACTGGGAGACTGGGGTAGGAGAATTGTGACATGGAGAGACCCTGTCAAAATCTCGATCCCTCTATCTCTCTATCTCATAATGAATAAATATATATTAATTTTTTTTAGGTTGCATAGTTAGGATTCAAACCCTGACCTACCTGAAGCTAAAATCTGAACTCCCTAGCTCCTTCCTGTTGCCACTGTCTGTCCCACAGCAGAGTAAATTGGTGCCTGGATTGGCGCATGGGTCACTTTTCCCCGTCCAGAGCTCTCCCTGCTCTGTGACGTGTTCTCAGAAGTAAAGCTGTGACCCATGTCACTCCCGTGGGTGAGGGTACGGGTAGGACGGGGCCTCCAAAGCGGAGGAAGCCATGATCAGGCAGGTCCACTCAGGTTACTGATTCTTGTGGCCACAAGCTTGGCCTGTAGGTCCCTGTGTGTTCCTGTGGACAGGTGGCCTCCCTGTGGGGAAAGGGTCCTGCCCAGGTACACGTTCTTCCAGGATATTGTCCCCTCCAGTGTTAACTCACCCAGCGTGCCCCCGGCTCAGGCTCCCCCAGTCCCAGCCGGCGACAGTCACTCCAGGCCCACACCCAGCCATCATCATGAGTCCCAGCTGACCAGGGCCTGCTGCCCCTGCCCCTCTTCCACGCTGCCTGGCTTCTGCTGTCTAGAAGCAAATCATCCTTAACTCTCAGATCCCAGGAAGCCTTTGCCCCCTCTGACAGCGTGGGTTACGAGTTACTCTCCAGTACCCACTCTTCTATAAAGAGGGTGCTCCGTGGTTCACCCTGGGACGCTGGTGGCGACTTCTTGCACTGCAGAAGGGGGTGGAAAGAACCCCACGTTTACTCTCTAGAGGGGTGACCGTCCACTGCTAGAAGTTCTGCTGAAGGGCATGGAAGATTCAAAAGAACCAGCTTGGATCCCGGGCTCAGGGCTGGGTCCTGGGAAACCAGGCTCTGAGACTTCTCCGCCAAGAGTCGCCAGGGTTTCCTGCCTCAATGGTGCTTGATCAGAACCCGGCGCTCGTCCGCCATCCCAGCCGGCCACCAACTCAGCGCCCTCGGACAGCTCCAAGGCCCCCGCCACCGCCGCGTCTTCTCAGCTGCCCGCCGTGATGACCCCGACTGCCTCGCAGGGTCGCCAGAACCTCTGCCAGGACTCAGAGGCCGCCATCAGCCGCCTCCAGATCAGCCTGAAGCCCTAGGCCTTGCCTCCTACGGGTGCCTGTCCATGTCTTTCTACTTTGACCGCGATGGTGGGGCTTTGAAGAACTTTGCCAAATACCTTCTCCACCCATCTCCTGAAGAAAGGGAACGTGCTGAGAAACCCATGAAGCTGCAGAATCACGAGGTGGCCGCACCTTCCTTCAGGATATCCAGAAACCAGAGAGTGATGACGGAGAGCGGGCCGATCGCAATGGGGTGTGCCCTACACTTGGGAAAACAGTGCATCGGGACCTACTGGAACCGCACGAGCCGGCCACCGACAACAACCCCCGTTAGTGTGACTTCACTGAGACGCACTACCTGAACGAGGTGAAGCCATCAAAGAACAGGGTGACCACGTGACTAACCTGGGACGGTGGGAGCCCGGAACCTGGCATGGCGGAGCATCTCTGTGAGGAGCACGCCTGGCAGGCCGTGATGCCCAGAGCCAGCAGTGACCTCCCTGCTCACAGGGCAGGGCATGCATGCTGCGGTTTCTTTTCCATTTCTGTAAGTTGTACCAAGACATCCGCTTAAATAATTTGTACCATTCCTGCAAATAAAGAAATTTGGTACCAAAAAAAGAAAAGAAAAGAAAAGAAAAGAAAAGAAAAGAAAAGAAAAGAAAAGAAAAGAAAGGAAAAGAAAAAGCCATGTGCCTGAGAGGGCCTGGCCACCTTTAGAAAAGGGCTGTGCCTGGAGGATTTCCCAGTCTCAAACAGGAAACGTGTCAACCACAGAACAGACGCAACCCGGGAGGTCCTGCTGACAGCTGTGGGCAAACTGCTAGGGGCGCTTAGCGAGGCCCTGGGAGAGGAAAGCAAGGCGTCGCAGGTGGCCCGGCATAGCAGAGGCCATGCAGAAGGAGTGCTGGGCCATGCACCTGGCGTGTTCCTAGGGGTTATAACCATGCCCTTGGGATCAGCAGAGGGTGAAATGGTTACGTTGCTGGCCACGTAGGTGACCGCAGCTCGAGTCCCAGACCTGGCAGCTTTAAAGTCACGCCAGGTGCGTGTGTATGCAGGCCCAAAATCTCGAGAGGAAAATGGAGGAGAAGGGATTGCGGCGTGGCCATCCCCCACGGGGGGGCGATTTCTTGCTTTTTCTCTCTGTCCCTTTCTGTCTCTCCAGTGAGTGCATGTGCCCTATAGCAAAAAATCTTGCAAGAAAAAAAGAAAAAAGATACATATGCATTTCATTGTCTCAAGCGTTGGTGTTTGGTTTTAAAAGATCTTAATACATATTCTTGTATTTATACATATTAAAATATTTCTCATTGGCCCAGCTGCAGCAGAGCTCACTGGTAGAGGTTGCTATGTGGCAAGCTGAGGCCACACGAAACACCTGGGTTTGATTCCTGGCCCACCCTAAAAGCTGGGTGTGGTGACATGTGCCTGTGGTCTTGAACCTCCTTGGCTAAGGGAATCTTTCTCTTGGTGTCCGCCCAAGGAGCAGTTACTCTGGAAACACGACCTTGGTCATCAGAGCACACTGAGTTTGGCTGGCTTTGATGAGGTCTTCCACAGGTGAAAAATTACACAGATCTCCATCATGGTGAGAGAATGGTCTCCTCTAGTTTGGAGATGAGATTAGCTTCTTAAATCAAAGCCAAGGGACCAGCAGATGGCATAATGGTTACATCGCTGACTCCCATGTAGTCGACTGTGGTTAGCGTCCCAGACCTGGCAGCTTAAAACTCATGCTGGGAGTAAGTGCCCAAAATCCTGAGAGGAGAGTGAAGGAGAAGGGATTGAGGCATGGCCATCCTCCCTGAGGGGTGATTTCTCGCTTTCTGTCTCTCTGTCTCTTTGGCAAGTGCACGTGCCCAATAGCAAAAACCTCTTTAAAAAAATAAAATCAAAGCCAGTAAGGATCTGGCAGGCCCTTAGCTGCCTGAAGAAGTGACCTACCCTAGGCTTCTCAGTATTTCACCAGTGGAGAGAAATGAAGACTGTTCCAGGGGCCGGAGGGTGGTACTCCGGTGAAACGCAACACTCTGAGAGGTTGACCCGCATGGAAAGGTTCCGAGATGTTTCCAGAGATTTTCTCGTGTGTGCCCATGAACCTGGGTTGCCTGAAGCCGGGGGTGGATGGAGATCTTGGCACCTTATCAGGGATGCTGTCTCTCTTTCTCTCTCATTCATGGATGAAATTAAAAAAAAAAAAAAGGACAATTCCAGAAGATCTGGAAGTTTACCCCAGGCTGAGCAGGAGGATAGATGGGCTTTGTGAGTCCTCATAGCAGCAGGGGGCCGACTGGGATCTGGAAACTTCATCTTGTTCTCCTGTATCCAGCACGTTCTGGGCTGCTGCCCAGAGGAGCCTCCTTCCCTGGGCCCCGGACTGATGCCGTTGGCCCCTGGCCTCTCTCAGGAAAGGGGGTGCCGAGAGTTCTGCACACATCACATCATCTCCCACAGGCCAGCTGCCGGGCCTCCCCTCTTCCCTCTGATTCATCATGGGCCTTGCTGATCTGCCCCCGGCTGCAAGCCAGTGAGCGCTGGTGCCCTCCTGGTGAACGTCACCGCTCAGGAACACCACTACGTGTGCGTATTCACCAGGGTCCTTCCTGCCTCTCTGCATCTGCCGTGCTCTCATCTGGAGTGTCTTTCTTTTCTTCTTTTTTTCCTTCTTTCTTTTCTTTTTTTGGGAGATTTTTGCTGTAGGGCGCATGCGCTTGCCAGGGAGACAGAAAGTGAGAAATCACCACCTGGGAGGATGGCCATGCCATACCACAATCCCATACCACAATCCTTTCTCCTCCATTCTCTTCTCAGAATTTTGGGCATGCATGCACATGTGTCCAGCACAATTTTTTAAAAAAATTGTATTTATTCATTCACTTATTATTATCATTATTATTTAATTTGGCCAGAGAGAGGCAGAGAAAGAGAAGGAAAGTGAGAAAGCAAGCCACCAGGTCCAGGACTCAAACTGTGGCCGGCATGTGGGAGAGTCCAGCACTTTAACCATCACGCCACCTGCTAGTCTCCGCCCCCAGCATGAGTTTTAAGTCGCTGGGTCCAGGACTCGAACCATGGTTGACTACATGGGAGTCCAGCAACATAACCATTATGTCATCTGTTGATCCAGTACCTTCCTTCTCTTTTTCAGAGTCAGCTTTGGCAAGTTTTATTAAAGAACACTTTTATATGGTTTACTTTTCACGGGTCTGTTCTGGCCTGCTTTTTTTCTTCTTTTTTCAAGAATTATT
Organism: Tupaia tana; assembly: GCA_026018925.1. Taxonomy (NCBI): domain Eukaryota; kingdom Metazoa; phylum Chordata; class Mammalia; order Scandentia; family Tupaiidae; genus Tupaia; species Tupaia tana. The sequence goes on along the minus strand of JAKSZU010000011.1, from coordinate 56,049,517 downwards.
TATTCAATTGTGGAGGTAGCAGGTGGTGTAGTGCTTAAAGTGCTGGACTTACATATGGTCGACAGCAGTTCGTGTCCTGAACCTGGGGCCTTGAAACTCATGCCAGGCACGTGTGCATGTGTACTCAAAATCCTCAGAGGAGAATGTAAGGGAAGGGACTGTGACATGGTCATCCCCCTAGGGAAGTGATTTCTCACTTTGTCTCTCTGTCTCTTTCTGTCTTTCTGGCAAATACACACACCCTATAGCAAAAACAAAACAAAAAAACCCCAAGTTTTCTACAATTAAAAAAAGTTATGATTTATTCCATTTTATTTATTATTATTATTTTTTGATTTGCTATAGAGCACGCGCACTCATCAGAGAGAGAGAAAGTGAGAAAATAAGCCACTAGGCCAGGGACTCAAACCACAGTTGGCCATGTGGATGTTCAGCACCTTAACCACCATACTGCCCTCTGGCCCCCTGGCCTGCTGTGAATGATGTCAGAATCAGCCTGGTCAGTAATGGCCGAGTGCATGCTCCGTGGTATTTTCCACGTGCTGTGCTCAAGCCAGTACCGTTGCCGCTGTGGTGATGGACACCAACTTAGGCGTAGTACTCTCTTTCGGATTTCCTCGAAGCTGAGTCATGGTGGGCAAGGATGACCACTTTCACTTCATCTTTCCTGACCATCTTCAGAGTCTGCTCGAACCCCAGCACATATTTTCCACTTCTCTTTGTGTGTTGGGGCCCAGAGTTGACCTGCTACCAGTGACTACTACTTCCTTGGATCCACCATCTTCCTGCCTTAGGGGTGGGATGGCCTCCAACTAAGAGCACTCGCCAAGATGGCAGTGAAGCAAGAAAGGAAGGCGTTCCCTCCACCTTTCAATGACTTAACAGAAGGGTCTAGGGACCAGCAGTTGGCGTAATGGCTATGTCGCTGGACTCCCACGTAGTCAACCGCGGTTCGAGTCCCAGACCCGGTGGCTTAAACTCACGCCGGGCGCGTGTGCGTGCGTGCCCAAGATTCTGAGAGGAGAATGGAGGAGAAGGGATTGCGGCGTGGCCATCCCCTCTGGGGGGTGATTTCTCGCTTTCTATCTCTCTGTCTCTCTCTGTCTGTCTGGCGAGCGCACGCGCCCTATAGCAAAAACCTCTCCAAAAAAAAAAAAAAAGAAACAGAAGGGTCTAACTGTTACTGAGTGCCTCCTGGCCATAGGTCACCCATCAGGTCAGCCAGCTCACTCTGTCCTTGGAATAGTCCTGCGAGTTGTTCTGTTCACAGATGAGAAAGGCGCTGAGAACAGACCCAGGTCTCCAGTTGGCAGAGGCCAGGTTGGGTACTGACCATGCTGCCTGGCTGTGGAGGTCACAGAAGGCTGAACCACTCAATGGAAAGTGTGTGTTAGCATGTCTAAAACCTGTTTTATTCTTGGAAGAAATGTAAGGGTTTCTGCCATGCCAGCCATCATTCCTGTGTTTGAGTGCAGAGCTATGTTGTCTAGACCTAGAATTTTCCCTGCAGATCTGCTAAGACAGGCCTCTGAGGGCATCCATGCAAATTCACTTGCAATCATGAACAACAGCAAAACCTAAATGCCCATCGAGGGCCCAGCTGGAAGCAAACTGAGCTGCAGTGCTGGAAGCCACATGGCCGGCTGCAGGTTGGGATCCCGGGTGAGTCTGAAAACATGCCAGTAGTGTGCACACGTGCTCAGAGCCCTGTCAAACTGCAGGGCTGGGGAGAGACCCCAGAAAGGGTGCGTCTCTCCCTCTCACCCTCTCTCGTGTGCACGTGCTCTCTGTCATAAATCAACTTTATAAAGGTCCATCCATGGGCAACTAGTTATATAAATGGTAAGAATTCCTCATATTGGGATATTCTTTGACATGCATTCTTGTATTAACAGCTTTATTGAGATATAATTCACACACCATAAATTCACGCACTGAAAGTATGTAGTCCAGTGGTTCCTAATGTATGCATGAAGCTGTACGATCATCACCATGATCGAATCATTTTATTTATTTATTTATTTATTTAGTGTTATTTTTTTTTTTGGAGAGAGATTTTGCTATAGGGCATATGTACTCCCTAGAGAGACAGAAGGTGAGAAATCACTCCTGGCTGGGGGCAGAGGGGGGAATGGCCACACTGCAATTCCTTCTCTTCTATTCTCTTCTTGCAGTTTTGGGCTTGCAAGCACACGCACCCAGCATGAGTTCCAAGCCTCTGGGTCTAGGACTTGAACCACGTGGGCCATGTAGGAGTCCGGCAATGTAATTATGCCCCCTGCTGGTTCCCCATGATCTAATCTTAGAACTGTTCATTACCCCCCCAAGAAACCCTATGATGAGATATTTTGGAGCCATTAGAAAAAATGAGGTAGGGAACCAGCAGTTAGCATAATGGCTATGTCGCTGGACTCCCACGTAGTCGACCGCGGTTCGTGTCCTGGACCCGGTGGCTTAAAACTCATGCCGGGCGCGTGTGCGTGCGTGCCCAAGATCCCGAGAGGAGAATGGAGGAGAAGGTTTTGCGGCGTGACCATCCCCCCTGGGGGGTGATTTCTCGCTTTCTGTCTCTCTGTCTCTCTCTGTCTGTCTGGCGAGCGCATGTGCCCTATAGCAAAAACCTCTCCAAAAAAGAAAAAAAAAAATGAGGTAGTTCTTTATATATTTAAATGTAAATATATTCATGATGGGCAAAAGGTGCAAAGCAGCTGTTGTAAAACTATAAAATATCATCCCATTTCTTTATAAATACATATACACACATATACGTATGTATTTGTTTATGTTTATTTATGCATTTATTAGTTAATTTTATTAATTGATTATGCATGGAGTACTATGTCTGGAGAAAGGAATGGAGAAGTTTTCCTTTCCTGTTTTATTAATTTGCCAGAAGAAGAAAGTACCCCCACTGGGGTGTGGTTATGCCACAATCCCTTCTCTTCCATTTCTCCATTCTGTTGGACTTTGGGCATGCATGCACATGCACTTGGCATGTTCTTTTCAACCCGTTGAGGCCAGAATTCAAACTGTGCAGTTGGCCATGTGGAATCCAGGTCCCTTAACCACCAGGTCATGGGGATGGCTCAGGAAGTTTTTTTTAATATATAAAATAAAACAGTGACCAGCAGGTGGCATGGTGGTTAAGGTGCTGAACACTCCCACATGGCTGACCACGGTTCGAATCCTGGACCTGGTTGCTTGCTTTCTCACTTTCCTTCTCTCTCTGTGTGTGTCTCTCTCTGGTCAAATACAATAAAATGAATGAATGAATAAAAGTAAATAAATAATTCTTTAAAATAAAATAAAATACACTCTTAAAATATTATTTGGTTGTCAGAAAAGTCATGACACATTTTTGCATAGAAAAATAGTCATCACTTTTCTGACAAGTCAATATTTTATATATATTTTTATATCACTGATAATGTCTCTATCAAAAATAACAACCTAAAAATAAAATATGCAATGGGAGTGTCTAAAGCCAATAAAGAGATACTTAGAAGAGACTGGGACCAGCAGGTGGCATAATGGTTACATCGCTGGACTCCCACATGGCTGACTGTGGTTTGAGTCCCGGACATGGAGGCTTGAAATTCAGGCTGGGTGCATGTGAGTGCATGTCCAAGATCCTGAGAGGAGAATGGAGAAAGGACTGTGGCCAGGCTATCCTCTGGGGAGTGACTTCTATTTCTCTCTGTGTATCCAGCAAACAAATGTGCCCTATAACAAAAATCTCTCTCAAAAAAAAAGAAAAAGAGAGAAAGAAAGAAAGAAAGAAAGGAAGAAAGAAGGAAAGAAAAAAAGATGCTGTAGCTAATAAAACAAATGTGATGGCCAGTCAGTGTCATGTGGTTTTAAGGTGGCTGAATCCTACATGGCTGACTGAGTAGTTCAAGTCTTGACCTGGCAGCTTGAAAATCACGTCCACAGGACCAGCAGTAGCCATAATGGCTGTGTCCCTGGACTCCCATGTAGTCGACCGCAGTTTGAGTCCCAGACCCGGTAGCTTAAACTCACGTCGGGTGCGTGTGCGTGCATGCCCAAGATCCAGAGAGGAGAATGGAGGAGAAGGGATTGTGGCGTGGCCATCCCCCCTGGGGAGTGATTCTCGCTTTCTGTCTGTCTCTCTGTCTCTCTCTGTCTTTCTGGTGAGCACATATGCCCTATAGCAAAAACTACAAAAACAAAACAAAAACAAATTTGAAAATAAGAAATTGTTTTTCAGATAGTACAATCATCCAGCAGATGGCGCCATTGTCAAGGTTCTGTCATTTCAAGTAGGCTGGCGAAGGTGGGGAGCATTCATTGTTCCTGCTTGTAATGTCATTGTTTTTACTTTGTTTGCTTTTCTTCTTAGTCTCTTGAAATAATAATAGTAATAAAATGTTAAAATTTCCTTAAAAATACTGTACTATTTTTTTTCTTTTTCTTTTTCTTTTTCTTTTTTTTTTTTTTTGTGAGAGAGAAAAGGACACTCCCACCCCCAAGTGAGGCATTGGTCAAACTGCAATTCCTTCTCCTTTTCTCCATCCTGTCAGGATTTATGGGTGAGCACATGTGCTTGGGATCCATTTCAAATCACCATGGCCAGGATTCAAACTGCACAGTTGGCCATGTAGGATCCAGCTCCCTTAACCACTAGGCTATGAGGTTGATCCAATACTCTACTAATCCAATGGAAATCAATGAATTGAGATGCTTATTAAAAGAATTGGGTCTTGGGGCCAGCTGGTGGCATGGTGGTTAAGGTATCTAGATCCCTCATGGCTGACTACGCAGTTTGTCCCAGAACCGGTGGCTTGAAAAATATGCCAGTGTGTGCATGTGCATTCCCAAAATCCTGAGAGGAGAAAAGAGAAGAGACTATGGCATTGCTCTGCCCCTGGGGGAGGAGGGAGTGCCTTCTCACTTTCTCTTTCTGTGTTTCCCGTGAGCACGTGCGCCTTATAGAAAAAAAGATTGCTTACATTTATTTTAAAGAATTATTTTATTTAACTTTACTTATTTTAATTTGCCCAGAGAATGGCAGAGTTATAAAGAGAGGAGAGAAAGAGAGAGAGAGAGAAAGTAGAAAGCAAGCTGCCAGGTCCGAGACTTGAACTGCAGTTGGCCATATGGGAATCTAGCGCCCTTAACCACTATACCACCTGCTGGTTCCACAAAAAATTTTTTAAAAAAGTTTCTCTCCCATAGGAGGGAGAAAGAAGGACTGCTTCTCTCTCTTTGCTTTGAACAATATTAGTGTGTGTGTTGCGAGGCGGGCCATGTCCTGGGTTTTTACTTTGCAAGATGGTGACCTCCTTAGGGCCAGGGAAGCGTCATACTCATTTCCTTAAGCCCCTCACCCAGCATGTGCAGGGCACTTAATGGCCGCCCAGCCGATGAGAATCGAATAGACTGTGCACTTGACCCACTTGGGGGCAGCAAATGGGGGCGGGTGGGTGGTAAAGAGGCTGCTCTGGACTGCCTGCTGCTGACCTTGGGCTTTTACCCCTTGCAGGCCCCCAGGCCCCAGAAACACTCACCGAACTGACTATTTGGAATATCTCCTACCTTGATGATTCTGTGTTGGGTGGGTGGAGTGGTTCTTTAGCTGCGTTTTTCCAGAAGTAGAGTGGAAAATGAGGGAGTGGAGACTGTGTGGACTCTGTTTTCCTAGAGCAACAATATTATTCTAGGCATTGTGCTCAATTTAACAGCTTTACATACAACAAAATGCACCCATTATAAATGTACAATTTGATGACTTCTAGTTGGGATTGTCATCACATACAGGACACCAGTTAAATTCCAATTTCAGATAAACAGCAAGTATATAAGTATATCCCATGCAGTCCTTGAGGTATACTTATACTAAAATGATTTGTTGCTTATCTGAAATTCAAATTTAAGCAAAATACATCCTGGATTTTTGTTTACTCAATCTGGGAGCGCTACATTTTGTAAATATATAGAATTGTACCAGCATCACTACAACCCAATTTTGGAACACTTCCATCACTTCCGAAGTCCTGTCTTACCCACTGGCAATCAAGACCAACCCCTCCCTGAGTCCCAGCAACCCCTGGTCTGTAATCTGCCTCTGTAGATTTGGATCAGGCTGTATGTTTAAGTGGAGTGCCTTGGCTGTTACGCAACTTTGTTTAAAACCCAAGTATTTGCAATGAAAAGTTTGGTTTCATTTTTTCAAGTGAAAGCAGAGAAATTGACTACCCGATGTGAGGTTTGCCTTTTGCCATCCGAGCGGCCTCTGGGTTGCAGGTATGTGGGTGATTTTAATTCCTTTGCGTTTCTAGACTACAGGGATAACCCAGTGAAGGCAGAGTGAGAGGCTCCTGGCCTGGCACTGAGAGTGGGGACCCCTCCTAGGCCCAGCCAGGGAGGGCAGGAGGCCAGAAGGGAAAGTCAGGAAATCACAGAGAGCCAATCCATAATGCTGCCTGTCATGCTGACAAAGCGCTGGTCGCTGGCTACTTTGGGCCAGTCTGGAGAGACCTGATGAAGTGAAATATTACAAGTCAAGGTGCCCAGCCCCGCGCCAGGTGCATAAACAGTGGCTAGAAAACAGCCTCTGATGAATTCAGAGCCACACATTTACTCCACACCGCCTGGGGCTTGAGCACCTCCATCTAGGGGTACACATGAAAGATGACTCCTTCCTTTAGAAAGTCAGCTCATCAGTGACTAGAGTTTAGCACTAACCCTGGGCTGGCATTTTCTAAATGCTTTCTATGTGTTAACAGCTAAGCCTCCAATACACCAGCAGGCAGATAAATCATTCCCTCATCTTCTATGAAAACCCTGAGGCTCAGAAAGCTTAACAAGTCTCCCAGAGTCACACAGCTAGCCTGAGCCTCCAAGAGGTTTTTCTCTGGCCGCTGCTCTGTGCTGTCCAACAGTATGGTGTGATGAGCTCTGTGGGAGCCCAGAAAGCAACACCTCTGATCCGCTGGGAAGAAGGCATGAGGCATCACCCCAGGGAGTTAGCAGGCTAAAAGGAATGGGGAACAGCATTCCAAGCAGAGGGAACAGCACATGCAAAAGTCAGAGGCAAGAGAATTGGGACAAATAACATTGCCAAGCATTAAAAAAAACCAATAATGGGACCGGCAGTTAGCGTAATGGCTATGTCGCTGGACTCCCACGTAGTCGACCGCGGTTCGAGTCCCGGACCCGGCGGCTTAAACTCACGCCAGGCGCGTGTGCGTGCGTGCCCAGGATCCCGAGAGGAGAATGGAGGAGAAGGGATTGCGGCGTGGCCATCCCCCCTGGGGGGTGATTTCCTGCTTTCTATCTCTCTGTCTCTCTCTGTCTGTCTGGCGAGCGCACGCGCCCTATAGCAAAAACCTCTCCAAAAAAAGAAAAAAAAAAAAAAAACCAATAATAATGAACACTTTCTCTGGGGAAGAAGTCTGATTTTTGGCAGGAGAAAGCCTCAGATGAAAAAGGGAGACCCTTCAGGTCAGACTGACAACTCCACTGTTAACCTGGAGCGCGTTTTCCGCACTCCCTTTCCCGCCAAGGCCTGCGGTTTCTGTTGTCGGAGGGCTGATGGCGCCCAGGGCTCACCTACCAGAAGGCGGTGGCACGAGGGCTGGGACGTAATGTGGGGTCACCAGAGGGCGTAGGGTCGGTCTGCACGCCGCACGTGGCCCCAGGTGTGTGCACCTGGGCCTCACATGTGCCTTCACCGGGAGCCAGAGATTTTCGGGGTTTGTTTTCCTTCGGCTGAGCCCTCGTCCTCCTCCCTCCACCTGCGGGTCTGGAGGCCCAGCCTGGAGGAGCGCCAGGCGCGTAACCAGCTCTGGCGCGGGGGATGTGTTCGTGGGGACCCTGGGGAAGGGAAAATTCCGGCGGACTCTCGGGGCTGGCTCCCTTCCCGGGGATTTATCACTATGGAAACGGGGCTCTCTTCCTCCGGCAGCGGCGGGTGGGGGCGCGCATTGTTGCTGCGGCGAGCACAGAGCCGAAGTTCCTTCCTCTTTCCTGCTGCAGAAATGCCACAGCCACCGACGTGGCGCAGGACCGCAGCGCGCACCTCCAGAGCCGGGTCTTGGGAAAAACAATCTGGCTGCATTCCCCGGGGGCCCGGGGCCCGCGGGGTACGCAGAGCCGCCGCCGCCGCCGCCGAGAACAATGCGGTGTCAAAACAATGGCCTCCAGGGCTGAACTGGTGGCCCTGCCGGTCAGGCCTTCAGCTTTCCTAGCTGGGTTTAAAAATGGATTTACAAACCTCGCAGGTAGCGGCATTGTTTAGGCGGAAAACTGAAACTCGAACTCCCCTGTTTGGGCGCAGCGCCCACCACCAGGGCTTCCCCGAGGGGAGGGAGCGTAATCTGGGCTCGGAGGTTAGGTTTGCGATGGGGTCGGGGGTGCGGCCCGGGGAGATGAGACTGCAGGAGATGACGGGTCAGGGCTGCACACCTGGGTCGCATCCCTTCCCTGTTCGCTGAGATGCAGGCGCTGTCCTGCTCGGAGCGGGCTCTGCTGGGGGTGGACTGGCTCCAGCCACCCATTCCTTAGAGGCCGCTTCCGGGCAGAGTGCCCTGACCTGGCATCACGCAGGCCTGTGCAGAGGTCTGGGATGTGAGGACTCGGGCAAGTGGGGATCCAGGGACAGCCAAGGAAGCTCTCTGGCCAGGAAGTCCCAAAGCACCGTCAGGCCCAGCAGCCTATGCTCAGGGGAGTCAGGGCCGGGCGGGGCCTCGGGTCCTTCTGTGTAAGGCGACCTAAGGGATCCCTCTCCAGGTCTCATCCTGTGGTGGACAGGGCAGGGGGAGCCAAGGACACGTCCATGATCCATCCAAGAATGCCTTTGTGGTGAAACTGGCCGTGACATTCCCTCTAAGCGCCGGGGCTCTTCGATGCGCCTTAGAATAATTTTCAGAAATTCCCTTTACCCCTTTATCTTTCCTAGACACTGAATGTTCCTGTCTGCGAAGTTTTCTCAATTTCCTACAGGTTCTAAGTAGCAGCATAAAAATTCAAGTTTATTTTGAATAACCAGAAGCCCTGGGTCCCAGGGAAACCCTGGCCTTAGGGTGAAGCTGACATGACATTCACCTCCTCCCCTGCGTCCGAGAGCGTGCGCCTCCGTGTGCTCACGGGACCAGCAAAAGCGGGGACTTCACACCGCTCAGCAGCCTGAAGGGTCTCACGGACCTCGGGCCTGGGGAGCTGAAGGCGTAGGAATCACCCAGTAAAGAGACTCCGACAGCCTCTGCCTCAGGGCTTACCCAGCCAGCACTGACATCTTTTAGGAGTAGGAACCTGGGTCATTTAAAATAAATGAATACATACATGTTTTTATTTATTGAGCGAACAGTAGATGCATGTGCACAGTAATAGTGCTTTTTGCCCAGTTTCCCCTAATGGTAAGTTTTTGGTTTGTTTCTATAATACTATAGGGTGTGAGCACTCACCAGAGAGACAGAGACAGAGAAAGCGGGAAAGTGAGAAAATCATCTGATGGTGGGGGCATGGCCATGCCACAGTCTCTTCTCTTCCATTCTCCTCTTGGAATTTTGGGCACACATGCACACACGTCTTGAAGTGACTTTCTTTTTTTTTTTTTTTTTTCGTTGAGATTTTTGCTATAGGGCGCGTGTGCTCGCCAGACAGACAGAGAGAGACATAGAGACAGAAAGCGAGAAATCACCCCCCAGGGGGGATGGTCACACCACAATCCCTTCTCCTCCATTCTCCTCTCGGGATCTTGGGCACGCACGCACATACACCCGGCTGAGTTTTAAGCCACCGGGTCTGGGACGTGAACCGCGGTCAACTAAGTGGGAGTCCAGCAACACAGCCATTACGCTAACTGCTGGTTCCCTTGAAGTGACTTTCAAGCCACCAGGTTTGGGACTCAAACGACGCGGTCGGCCATGTGGGCCCCAGCCACCCCAGCCTCCATGCCATCTGTTGGCCCCCCAATGGTAACATTTTATGCAGCTACTACATACGTGTGACAAGCTGGATACTCACGTCACGCGATGCATACATCCTATCTCATTTCCCCAGTGCGCCATGTGTTGGCTGGCGTCTGTGTGCGTGTGAAGTCGTACGGCTTTATCACCTGTGAGTGCACGACATTGAACAGGGCCGGACAGTGGAGCAGAGGTAAAACGCGGGGCTCTGTGAGCTGGCCCTCACGGCAGCTTCCGGTTCCCTTCCAGACACCTTCCTGAGTGCATGTGCCCGTAAGCCAGGTCTGGCTCAGGCCGGGGGTGGATCACAGTGGAAGACCCTGCTGGGGGTGAGCCTTCTCGCTCTCTCTTATTCTGTCTCTCTTGCTCATGGAAGAAAGAGATATTTTAAAAAGAGAAAAAGAAAAAAAGAAAGAAAGAGGTACTGGGCCAGCAAGTGGCATGGAAGTTATGGAGGCTGGATCTCACATGACTGCCTTCACGGTTTGAGCTCTGGACCAATGGCTTGAAAATCACACCTGGGGGACCAGCAGTTGGCGTAATGGCTATGTCGTTGGATTCCCACGTAGTCAACTGCGGTTCGAGTCCTGGACCCGGTGGCTTAACCTCATGCTGGGTGCGTGTGCGTGCGTGCCCAAGATCTCAAGAGGAGAATGGAGGAGAAGGGATTGCGGCGTGACCATCCCCCCCTGGGGGGTGATTTCTCACTTTCTGTCTCTCTGTCTTTGTCTTTCTGGCAAGCTCATGCGCCCTATAGCAAAAACCTCTCAAAAAAAAAAAAAAAAAAATCACACCCGGGCATGTGTTTATGCATGACCCAAATCCTGAGAGGTGACTAGAGAAGAGATTGCAGTGAGGCCATCCCCCAGGGTGTGATTTCTCACTTCTCTCTCACCCTCTCTGTTTCTCTCCAGCAAGTGCACACACACTATAGCAAATTAAAAAAAAAAAAAAGAATTTCAGCACCTCAAGAACCCCTCCTTCTGTCTATTTTAGTTTTACTCACTTCCTTCCCTGCCACCAGCCCTAACCGCTAATCTGTCATTTATTTAATTTTTTTTTTGTTATTTCGAAACGTCATATACATAGAATCATGTTTGGAAGGATTGATTTTTTTTCCTCCAGCAGAATTCCCTAGAGATTCATCTAGGTCTGTCCTTTCTACGACTGTGCTATTCCATGGCACGGCTGTAACACTGAGGGACATCTGGGCTGAGTCTGGTTTCTCAGCAGACCTGGAATTACACATGAAACTGCTCTGAACTGTCATGTGCAGCTTTTTGGGGCAAACAGACATTTTCAGCTCTCTGGGCAATTGGTGTATTTTTTAAAAGGCTCTCATTAGAGCAGATCTTTGCCGTTTGGGAGGGGTCCATCCAGAGCCCAGATGTGTCCACACACAGCCAACATGAGAAGTGTTTAGACAGGTTCCTGGCTTGATCCTAAGTCACATGAGTCTCGTTTCTGCCTGGAAGCACCGTTTCCTGTGCATATTCTCATACCCCAACGTTTTGGCCGCCTTTTTTATTGTTACACATCAACTCGCTTTAATTTTGTTTAATCAGGTAACAAAGCTGGGAAGCAACAGGAAACGCTGAGACAGTTGTATAGAAAGAGGTGAGGGATTGCATCCTAGAATAACCTGGGAGAATAAATGGTTCATAGTCAGTGTATTTCAACGTTTTCAAACCTTGGCCCCTGCCATCTTTGTTCTGAGCCAGAGATTATTCTATTGTGGGGCAGTTCACGAAGTCCTAAAATATTTTTCTTCCAGAGACCCTGTGCAAAGAATGAAGGGCTCAGGGTGGAGTCTGGGAGTTAGCATTTCTACTGAGCTCACCACTTCGGTTAGCTGGGGGATGTTGGGGAAGTATACTCGCCTCTCTGATAGTCTTATTCTCTTATAAAACAGGGATAGGGACCAGCAGTTAGCGTAATGGCTATGTCGCTGGACTCCCACGTAGTTGACTGCGGTTTGAGTCCCAGACCCAGCGGCTTAAACTCACGCTGGGTGTGTGTGCGTGCGTGCCCAAGATCCTGAGAGGAGAATGGAGGAGAGGGGATTGCAGCGTAGCCATCCCCCTGGGGGGGTGATTTCTCGCTTTCTGTCTCTCTGTGTTTCTCTGTCTGTCTGGTGAGCACACGTGCCCTGTAGCAAAAACCTCTCCAAAGGGAAAAAAAAAAAGAAAAGAAAAAGAAAACAAGGATAATAATACTGGGTTGTCAGAAAAGTTATGGCACATTTTTGCATTAAAAAAAGGCAGAAAAAATACATCAAGACTTCTCTGATAACCCAATAATATCTGACTCCTAGGATTAAATGAGATATGAGAAGTACTGTCAGCACTCATTTAATATTAAATATATAAAACAAAAACAAAAACCCAGAGGGCACATGCACTTGCCAGAGAGAAAGAGAAAGCGAGAAAGCACCCCTATGGGAGTGGTCATACCACAGTCCCTTCTCCATGTCTCCCTCCTTTCAGGATTTTGGGCATGCACACACATGACCAGCATGTTTTTTTTTTTCTTTAGCCACTAGATTTAGGACTCAAACTATGCATGCATTCGGCCACGTGGGATCCAGTGCCTTAACCACAATGCCATGAAGTATTCCAGCTATTACTGTTGAAATAAAAGCTCTGTGGCAGGCCTGGCCCTGTGGCCTGGTGACTAAGGGAGCTGGATCCCACATGGCTGACCACATGTTCAGATCCCAGCCCTGATGGCTTAAAAAACATGCTGGGTGCATGGACATGCGTGCCCCAATTCCTGATGAAATAGAGAAGGGTTCTGGGATCAGCAGATGGCATAATGGTTATTATCACTGGATTCCCATGTAGTCAACCATGGTGGTTCAAGTCCTGGACCCGGTGGCTTAAACTCACGCAGGGTACATGTGTGTGCATGCCCAAGATCTTGAGATGAGAATGGAGGAGAAGGGATTATGGCGTGGCCATCCCTTCTGGGGGGTAATTTCTCATTTTCTGTCTCTCTGTCTTTCCGGAGAGCGCACATGCCTTATAGCAAAAACCTCTCAAAAAAAGAAAAAGAAAAAGAAATAAGGAAGGGATCATAGTGAGCACCCCTCATTGGGTCCTTTCTCCCTCTTTTTCTCTCTGGCAAGTGTACATATCCTCTGGAAAAAAATTAAAAAATGTATATATATACATACAAAGACATGTATACACACACATATGGAGGGCCAGATCCATAGCACAGTGGTAATATACTGCTCAAGAGAAGCTGGATCCGACATGACAACCATGGTTCGAATCCCTGGCCCGGTCAGCCTGAAACACGCCAGGCACACATACCTGAATTCAGGATCCTACGAGCCAGAGGACTGGAGGAAGGGGATTTCAGTGTGACCAGACTCTGTGGAGGGTGCTTCTCTCTCTGTCTCTGTCTCTTATTCTCTTACTTTCATGTGTGCATGCGTGTAGTCTGTAATAAATAAAGAATAAAATTTCGAGAGGGGTCAGCAGGTGGCGTGGTAGTTAAATATGCTGACATTCCCATATGGTCAATCACAGATTGAGTCCTAGACCTGGCAGCTTGCTTTCTTACTTTTCTTCTCTCTCTGGTCAAATTAAAATAAATGAATAAATAAATGAAATTAAATAAATAATTATTTTTAAAAATAATTACCTTATTTAACTTTATTTATTTATTTATTTCTAGATTTGACCAGAGAGGGACTGAGTGACAGAGACAGAGAAGGAAAGTGAGAAAGCAAGCTGCCAGGTCTGGGACTTGAACCGTGGTCAGCCATGTGGGAGTCCAGTGCCCTTAATCACCACACCCCAATAAATAATTATTTTAAAAAATAAATAAAATAAAATTTAAAAAGAAAAATATTTTTAAAATAACCAAACAGCTTGGGGAAATGGCTGTCACCGTCTTCTGGGTCATCAGGCAAAGCTCCGGTACTCACAGAGGTGAGAAGCTACAGGCACTGATGGAGCGAGTGTGAGGAGTGGGGACAGTCCCCTGAGAGAGGGGACTAGGCTCTGCTAAAAATGCCTCCCCCCCACTTCCCCTGCTCTGGGGCGAAAGGGGTTCAGAATGGGCATTTAGAGAGACTTGGGACTCAGGCTGCTCATAGTTCGATTTCCACTATTAAATTGGGGGCTGACTAATTTAATCAGCATTTGTCAGCTTCCTTTAGAGCCCATTTGGAGTTAATTGCCAAACAACCAACTTAAAAACAAAACTTCTGGATCCAAACCCGACGATAAGCTGGAGACTGCCTGTACTCTGTATTTTAAGCCAGAGTCACTCTTCGTATCTAAAACCCATTTGCTGATCTCTAGATAAACCGTGACCTAGTTTCCCCCAGCAGTTGTTCCTGGCAGGGTAATTTCTTGATGAACTTATGATAAACCAATTAGGGTTTCCTTTTATTTCAGCAAGGTCCGTTTTGTCTTTGATTAAAAGGTGAGCGAGAACAAAAATATATATTCCAGTGTTTATCATTTTTATTATTTTAATTTCCTGGAGGGCACACGTGCTCATTGGAGAAAGACACAGAACGAGATGGAGGGAAGGTGAGAAAACACCTTCATGGGAAGGGTCACGCCGCAGTCCCTTTTCCATATCGCCATCCTTTCAGGACTTTAGGCACACATGCACATGCACCCAGGGTGTTTTTCAAATTACTGGGTCCAGGATTTGAACCATTCAGTTGACTATGTGGGATCCCACCACCTCAACCACCATGCTACCAGCTGGCCCTATTATTGCTATCATTACTGCTGCGTTGAGAGTAAAGAGTAGCCACCACATATATAACCGATGTTTGCCTGTGTTGTGGATTTTACCAAAACGTTTAACTCCTCACCCTCATGAGGGGTCCTAAGTGATGGTAACTATTAGAGTGGGAGATCTGTAACTTGCTGAATATTCTATTAAAAGAACTCTGATTAGGATCAGCCTGGGACAAGTCTCTGGTAGAATGCCATAGTGCCCTGTCTTTATTTTGCTATTGAGTATGTGTGCATGTGTATGTGTGTGTGTATATATACATATACATACATACATATATATATATATATATATATATATATATATATATATATATTTGATAAGTTATTTATTTATTTACTTTAATTTGACCAGAGAGGGACAGAGTGAGAGAAAGAGAGGGAAAGTGAGAAAGCAAGCCGCCAGGTCT
This sequence comes from Tupaia tana, assembly GCA_026018925.1. NCBI lineage: Eukaryota > Metazoa > Chordata > Mammalia > Scandentia > Tupaiidae > Tupaia > Tupaia tana. The sequence continues at coordinate 56,034,412 of JAKSZU010000011.1, read as the reverse complement.
AGGACTTGAACTGCAGTTGGCCTTGTGGGAGTCCAGTGCCCTTAACCACCATGCCACTTGCTGGCCCCCTCCTACTGGGTATTTTTATTAATGACTTGAATGAGGATTCTGGTGATATTCTGATTAAATCTCTGGATGACTCAAAAGTGGGAGGGAGCAGTCAGAAGATAGAATTAATCTGGCTCCATGGCCTGGTGATTGAGGGAGCCAGATCCCACATGACCAACCAGGGTTCAAATCCTGGCCCCAGTGGCTTGAAAACTATGCTGTCACGTGTGTTTGTGTGCCCCCCAAACCCTGACAGGATGGCAAAATAGAGAAGGGATTTTGTGCCCCCCAAATCCTGACAGGGTGGCAAAATAGAGGAGAAGAGATTTTGTGTGACCTCTTCATGCTGGGAGATGTTTTCTCCCTCTCTGTCTCTCTCTCTGGTGAGTATACATGCCCTCTGGCAAATAGAAAGAAAACCACCAAAGCAATGGAGGGGCCCCACCTTGAGGGCACGCATCGTTGTGTACTGTACAGAGATGACAACTAGGCAGGATACCCAGAGAGGGCGGCCTCTCCGTGGAGCTTCTTTTTATTTCTATCCTGGGAGAGCTTAACCCAGCATCTGGGACACTGTGCCCACTGACCCAGTGTTGGCTCAGCGTCCCTACAACATGGAGGGCAGGTCTGGACCTTGTCTCTCTCCCCAGTGCCCAGCATATACAGGAATGAGAGGTGCCCTCTGCTGTCCTTGTTCCTTCTTCCCCGGGGGGCCTCCCTAGAGACACTGACCTGCCGGTTCCTGGGCCCCGTCTGGAGAGGAGATGTCAGCTCCTTCAGATCTGTAGCCCAGTTAGTGCTGTCTCCTCTCTTGCCCACTCAGCCACTTGATTTGAAAGAGAAAAAGCTGGGAGTCTGCCTTATCCGCAGAAGAGCTGGATTTCTGCAGGAAACGTTCCTGCTCCAAGCTGCTTCCCAGAAGGGGTCCTGAGCCGGGGCTGTCAGAGGAACGAGGGATGCCCAGTTCCTTTGCATTGCTATGTCCCCCGCAATATGTGGAACGTCGTTGTGCTTCACTGATGATTTGCTGCTATGTGAAATCCGAATGCAACTGAGGGTCCAGTATTTTTATTGCTGAATCTGGTAGCCCTGCCCTGAACTCTTCCAAGACAGGTCAGTAGCGATGTTGGGGGCCCTGTGAGTCTTGGCCTGGCCTCACCTACTGCCAGTTCTCGCCCCTCTCACCTGTGGGGAGATCAGGTGCCGGCCAGCTTGGGGACTTCGGTCGGATGAGGCTGTCCCCTCCAACCAGTGCACACTTGGCTCTGCTTCTCTCCTGGGCTCCTGTCTCGTGGCGTGTGTCAGGTCAGGGCCTGGATCTGAGTCTTTGGCTCGGGAAGGTGCTGTCCAAGGTCAGTCACAAAGGCCTGGAGCAAGCCGGGCCTGCACAGCAGCCAGCTATGAGGCAGATCTTCATCTTCTGGCCCTCGGTCTCCCCATCTATATGAGATCCATGGTACCCCTCGAACTAGGCTAACAGTGACCCCCCAAAGGTGGTCTTAACCCCAGGACCGGCGACTGTTACCCTGTATGTGTAACTGAATACCATGGACTAGGGGGCTTACAAACAACAAGAATTTATTTTTTACAGTCGTGGGAGGCTTGGCGATCAAGGCAGAGACTGTGTCTGCTTGGTCCCCTTCCTAGTTCACAGTCTTCTTCACGGTGTACTTACAGAAAGAGCTAGGGGTTGGCTTCCTTTTCAGAAGGGCACTAATCGCATTCATGAGGGCTCCATCCCTAGGACCTAATCACCTCCCAAAAGGCCCACCTCCTAACACCTCACCTCGGGGAGCAGGTGTCAACATGGGAATTAGGAGGAGGACGTAAACATCCCGTCTTCAGCACAGAGAAAAAGGGCCTTTGGAGATCTGATTAGGTTAAAGGTCTTGAGATGGGAAGATTCTTATGGATATCTGAGTGGGCCCCAAATGCAAGCCCATGTGTCCTTTTAAGAAAAAGATGGGGCCAGCAGAGGCAGGGTGGTTAAGGCTCTGGACTCCCATATGGTTGAGTGTGGTTCAAGTTCCAGAGCTGGCAGCTTGGTTTCTCACTTTTTTTCTCTCTCTCTGATGAGTGCACATGTCCTACAGCAAATTAATAATAATAATAATAAATAAATAAATAAAATAAAATAAATCTTTAGAAAAAAAGAAAGAAGCAGAGGGGGCCAGCCAGGAGGGGTGGAAGTTAAGGTGCTAGGTCCCACATGACTGACTGCCCAGTTTGAGTCCTGGACCTAGTGGCTTGAACACTATGTCAGGCATGTGTGTGGGCCTGAGTGCCTAAAATCCCGAGAGGACAACGGAGGAGGAGGGATTGCGGTGTGGCCATCCTCCCTGGAGGACGCTTTCTCACTTTTCTTCTCTGGCTCTCTGTTCCTCTGGTGAACATACATACCCTGTAGCAAATTCTAAAAAAGAAGAAGGAAGACAGAAAGGGCAGGGGAAGATTGCACATGCAGAGAAAAGGTGATAGAAGGGGCAGCACACAGGCCTGAAGACGCAGGTGCTGAAGGTTGGAGTGATGTGGCCACCAGAGGGTGGAAGAGGCAAGGGACACGTTCTCCCCTGGAACCTCTGCAGAGAATGTGACCTGCTGGGGCCTTGATTTGGGGGACCCTGATGCTGATTTTGGATCCAGAGCTGTGAGAGACTAAGTTACTGTTGTTTGAAGCCACTAAGTTTGTGGGAATTTGTCACAGTTGCCACTGGAAACAAACATTCCTTTCCTGAGATTTGTATTTATTTATTTATTTTTATTGTTTAAATTTTTCTAGAAGGTACATGCCCTTGCCAGAGAGAGACAGAGAGAGATAGTGAGGGAAAGTGAGAAAGCTCCCTCCATGGGGAACGGCCACACAGCAATCCCTTCTCCCCCATCTCTCCCTCCCTTCAGGATTTTGGGCACACACTTGCCTGGCATGTTTCTTAAACCACCATATTCAGGACTCAAGCCAAATGGTCAGCCATGTGGGATCGGGCTGCCTTAACTACAGGCCATGCAGCTGGCCCCTTTCCTGTGTTTTTCTAGATAACAGCTTTATTGACATTAGTTCCCATACGGTACTGTTGACCCATTTAAAGTGTGCAATTGAAGGCCAGTCCCATAGCCTGGTGGTTAAGGGAGCTAGATGCCACATGGCCAACTGTAGCGCAAATATCAGAGCATGAGTAGAAAAACATGCCAGGCACATGTGCATGCATGCCCCAAATCCCAACAGGTTGGAGAGGTGGGGGAGAGGGGATTGCAGTGGGACCATGTCCTATCTGGGGATGCTTCCCCCTCTGTCTCTGTGTCTCTCTGGAGTATACATGTACTTCTCACAATTTTTAAAAAGTACAATTCAGACCAGCAGATGGCGTAATGGCTATGTCGCTGGACTCCTATGTAGTCAACCATAGTTCAAGTCCTAGACCCAGTGGCTTAAACTCATGCCGGGCGCGTGTGCGTGCATGCCCAAGATCCCAAGAGGAGAATGGAAGAGAAGGGATTGCGGCGTGGCCATCCCCCCTGGGGGTGATTTCTCGCTTTCTGTCTCTATGTCTCTCTTTGTCTTTTTGGCAAGTACACATGCCCTATAGCAAAATGCTCTCAAAAAAAAAAAAAAAAAAAAGTACAATTCAATGGTTTTAAGTATATTCATGAAGTTATATGACCATCACCACAATCAAGTTTAGAACTTTTTCATCAGCCCTAAAAGAAACCCATATCTTTTCGCTATCCCACCAAAACCGCCCTGCCTAGGCAACTACTCATCACTTTCTGTCTCTGGATTTGCCTGTTCTGAATATTTCATATAAATAGAATAATATAATAGGTGACCTTTCATGTTTGCTCCTTTTTTTCTTAGAATCATTTATTTAATTTTATTTGTTACTATTATTAATTTTTTAAATTTGACCAGAGAGAGAAAGGGAAAGTGAGAAAGCAAGCTGCCAGGTCTGGGACTCAACCCACAGCCAGTCGTGTGGGAGTCCAGTGCCTTAACCACTATGCCAGCTACCAGCCTCAAGTTTGTCTGTTTTCAAGGTTTATCCACACTGTGGCATTTATCAGTACTTTTTTCTTATTATTGCCTAATAATATTCCATTGTATGGATATACCGCATGTTGTTTAGCCATTCAGTTGATGAACACTTCGGTCGTTTCCACATTTTGGCTATTATGACAAATACTGCCCTCAACAACCATGTACTAGATTTTGTGTGGACATGCTCTCATTTCTCTTGCATATGTATCTCACAGTGGAGTTGCTGCTGGATCATTTGTTCATTCTATTTTGAGCTTTTGAGGTGCTGCTAGACTATTTTCCAAAGTGGGCTGCACTATTTCACAACCCTACCAGCAGGGTATGGAGGTTCCAGTTTCTCCGCTTCCTCAACAATACCTATTTTCTTAAAATTCATTTATTCCACAAGTGTGTGTGTGCAAGAAAGAGCAAGACAGTTAGAAAGACAGGACTCCAAATAGGGTCTTGGTACCAGGAACCACCCCCCAGCCTCAGCCAGCCTGCGGTCATGGGCTCACAGATGCCAGGAATACTCAGGGAGGTACCTGGATGGGAATGTGGACCCTATCCCTGTGGCTCAGCCTCACAGAGCATCATGTTTTATTGCTGTGTCACCGTCCAGCCCCACTCACCAGTATTTATTGCCTAAATTTGATTGTAACTATCCTTTGGATTATGAAGTGATACTTCACTGTGCTTTGTTTTTGTTTTAAGAATTATTTATTTATTATTTTTTAAAGAATATTTTTGTTTATTTGAGCCAGCAGGTGGCATGGTGGTTAAGGTGCTGGATTTCCACATGGCTGACTATGGTTCTGGACCTGGTAGCTTGCTGTCTGATTTTCTCTCTCTGGAGAACATGTGTGCCTGGTAGCAAATTAAAAAATAATAGTGATAAATAAAATTAAATAAGTAATTCTAAAATAATAATTATTTTGATTATTTAATGTCATTTGTTATTATTATTATTTTTAAATTTGACAAGAGAGAGACAGAGAGAGAGAGAGAAAGTGAGAAAGCACTTTCCAGGACTTGAACCTCAGGTGGCCATGTGGGAGTCCAGCACTCCAATCACAGCTACCATGCCACTGTGCCACCTACTGGCCCCACTTTACTGTGGTTTTTATTTGTAATTTTTTAAAAGAATTATTTTATTTAACTTTATTTATTTATTTATTTAAATTTGACCAGAGAGGGACAGAGAGAGAGAGAGAGAGAAAGAGAGAGAAAGCAAGCCGCCAGGTCCTGGAAGCGAATTGTAATTGGCCATGTGAGAGTCTAGCGCCGTTAACCACCACACCACCTGTCAGCTCTTGATTTATAATTTCTTAACTAGTAAAGATGTTGAATATCTTTTCATATGCTTATTGTTTATCTTCTTTGGAGAAATGTTTGTTCAAATCCTTTGCCCATTTTTTTTTTTTTTTTTTTTGGATAGAGGTTTTTGCCTTAGGGCACTTGCGCTTGCCAGAGAGAAAGAGACAGACATAGTGAGAGGGAAAGTGACAGGTCACTCCCTGAGGGGGATGGCCTCACTGCAACCCTTTCTCCTCCATTCTCGTCCATTCTCTTCCTGGGATTGTGCGCATGCATGTACACGCGCCCAGTGTGATTTTCAAGCCCTTGGGTCAGGGACTCTCACTGCAGTCAGCCATGTGGGAGTCTAGCGACCTGACCGCTATGCCATCTGCTGGTTCCCTTTGCCCATTTTTAAAAAATGATCGTCTTGGGACCAGCAGTTAGCGTAATAGCTATGTCGCTGGACTCCCATGTAGTCGACCGCGGTTCGAGTCCCGGATCCGGTGGCTTAAACTCACGCCGGGTGTGTGTGCGTGCATGCCCAAGATCCTGAGAGGAGAATGGAGAAGGGATTGCGGCATGGCCATCCCCCCTGGGGGGGTGATTTCTCGCTTTCTGTCTCTATGTCTCTCTCTGTCTGTCTGGCGAGCGCACGCGCCCTATGTCAAAAACCTCTACAAAAAAAGAAAAAAAAAAAAAAGAGAAAAAAAAAAAGATCGTCTTTTTGCTGTTGAGTTATAAAATTCTTTATATATTTTGATTCTAGTCTCTTATCAGATGTATGGTTTCCAAATGCTTCTTGCACTCTGTGAATTTTTATTTTCTTGGTGGTGTCCTTTACAACACAAAAAGATTTTTATATTGGTGAAGTCCAGTTTATCTATGTTTAAATATTGTTGCTTGTGCTTTTGCACTCTTGAGAACAGCATGAACAAATATCTCTTTTGCTTCAGTGCCTGGGACACAGTGGTGCTCTTTCCATCTTTCTAGACCAGTGGCCTGGCCACTCAGGGTGGAAGAGCACAGGCCCCGTGGCCCTGGGACTGTCGTGTGAACGATTTGGTACTGAGGCTGACTTTTCCAGTAGGCTCAGGAGGCACGCTGCCAGGACCCATCATCCTTTAAGGTGCCCATGAAAGAATAAGTTTCTAAATTAGAAGACTATAAAAGAAATCTGAAGTCAAAGAAATTTTTTTAAAGAATTATTTCTTTAGTTTTATTTAGTATTATGATTGTTATTTTTAATTTATCAGAAAGAGAGAGAGAGAGTGGGAAAGTTAGAAACCAAGCCACCACATCTGGGACTCAAACCATGGTCGGTCCTGTGGGAGTCCAGTGCCCCGACTATCACACCGCCTGCTGGCCCAAGAAATGTTTTAATATATAATACTGATATGTTCTTATTTTTACTAATACAGTTATAAAATATAATTAAAATTTTTTCTTATGGAGGAAGGGGGTCCGTGAAGGGAAAAATGTCTTCGGCCATGTGTTTTGATACAACCTTGTCCCTGTCACTGGAGGAGATGGAACAGCACAGTCCCTTCCACCTGCCTACCTTTGGGAGGGGCCAGGCAGAGGCCAGGAGGGCTGCACGGGTATAGGGGGAAGGGGGGGGGGGGGCATGGAGCCCCTCCCTCTGAGCCCATTAAGACAGAGTTACCTGAGCAGTCATTTAGGTGGAGCAGGCTGGGGTCCAAACCAGACCAGAAGCTATTGTTTGTTTTTAGATTTTTCTTGTCATAGGGCATGCGTACTTTCTGGAGAGAGAGAGAGAGAGAGAGAGAGAAAGAGAAATCACACTCCCCGGGGGGGATGGTTACACCAGTCCTTCTCTGTTCCCCCCCCCCCCCCCCCCCCCCCCCCCCCCCCCCCCCCCCCCGTCACACACACACACACACACACACAAGCACATGCCCAGCCCATTTTTCAGGCCAGAGTTGGGGACTAGATCATGCAGTCAGCCATGTGGGAGTCTAGCACCTTAACCACCAGGCCATCTGCCGGCCCAGCAACTATTATTGTCCCTGTTGTTTTCCTTGTTCTTACTGTGCTCTGCTGGTGGAATGTGCTTTCAATCACCAGCTGTCCTTTGATCTTCCTAGCAGGCCTGCGTGATGGGTAGATGGCGTGCCTTACTCTGGTTTTAGAGGGAAGAATGTGAGCCTCAAAACTTTTAAGCCCTTCAGCTGCAGAGGAAGGACTGGAAACTCAGGCTTCTGATTTGCACGTTGGTACATGCACCTTCCCTGGCTGGGGGTGTGGACGGGGATGAGTGGACAAGGATCAGTCCCACGTATCATCTCTCCGGGACTGTTCAGACCCATGGCCACAGGCTGGGGACATGGCCTTGGGTCTTATTTCTGACCACTGTGGTTGCGAAGTAGTTGGGAGGTCTGTCTTCCCTGGTGCCTGTAGCTCTCTGACTTATCTGTTGCCTGCCTGGCCCTCCCGGCTCCTCCCCACCTGCCCCACCCCAGCTACTCAGGGAAAAAAAAAAACAACACTTCCTGAGGTAGGTTCCAGCAGGGAGCTTTATTTGTGTGATTTAATGAATCACTGATCAGGTCCATGTTGCACCTTGGAGTTTGAAGGCAGGAGCACAGCATGTACAAGCTTCTCTGTGTCTGTCCACCCATCCCATGAGGTGAAGAGAAGGGAGTAGACCAGCTGGTAGTGTGGAGGTTAAGGCAACTGGCCCCCACATGACCAACTACGTGATTCAAGTCCCGGACCCAGCAGCATGAGAAACATGCCGGGTGTGTATGGATGTGTGCCCAAAATCTCAAGAGGAGAATGGAGGAGAAGGGATTGCGGAGTGGCCATCCCCCTGGGGATTTCTTACTTTCTCTCTCTCTGTCTCTCTCTGGCAAGTAAACAAGTCCTATGACAAAAACCTTAAAAAAAAAAAAATGTGGAGGACTTTTTCTTTTTTGGAGGTAGAAATTAACAAGCCGATTTAAAAATTCATATGGAAATTGGGTTCGGAATGGCCCCAATGAGTAAAAAAGGAAAGATAATATCTGAGAACTAACACTGACTTTAAGATGTATCGCAGTAACCCAAACCATGTGGTACTGCGTGAAGATAGACAAACAGATCCCTAGAACAAAGTGCAGACTTTAGAAATAAATTCACGCATATATGGGCAACTGACTTTCAACAAAGAATTCAAGGGACCAGCAGTTAGCGTAATGGCTATGTCGCTGGACTCCCACGTAGTCGACCGCGGTTCGAGTCCCGGACCCGGCGGCTTAAACTCACGCCGGGCGCGTGTGCGTGCGTGCCCAAGATCCCAAGAGGAGAATGGAGGAGAAGGGATTGCGGCGTGGCTATCCCCCCTGGGGGGTGATTTCCTGCTTTCTATCTCTCTGTCTCTCTCTGTCTGTCTGGCGAGCGCACGCGCCCTATAGCAAAAAAACCTCTCCAAAAAAAAAAAAAAAAAAGAAAAAAAAAAAAAAAAAAACAAAGAATTCAAAAGAATTCACTCAAGAGGGCCAGCAGGTGGCGTGGTGGTTAAGGTGCTGGACTCCCACATGGCCGATCACAGTTCAAATCCTAACCTGGTGGACCTTCTTACTCCCCCCCCCACTCCATTTCACTCTGGTGGGTGTTCGTGCCCTAGAGCAAATTAAAAAAAAAATTAAATACATAATTCTTTTTTAAAAAGAATTCACTTGAGAAAGGATAGTCTTTTTAACAAATGGTGCTGGAAAAAACTAGACATCTATATACAAAGAAAAGTATGACATTGGTTTCATGCCTTGCATCACGTACAAAAGCTAACTCACAATGGATGATAGATCTACATGTGAGAACAGGAGAACATCTGTGTGACCTCGGGTTAGGCACACGGTTCTTAGATGTGACCCTAAGAGGATGATCTATCAGAGAAAAAATTGACAAAGTGGACTTAATGTATTAAAGTGAAAACTTGTGATCGTCAAAGGACATCCTTTAAGGGAACCAGCAGTTAGCGTAATGGCTATGTCGCTGGACTCCCACGTAGTCGACCGCGGTTCGCGTCTCGGACCCGGTGGCTTACAACTCACGCCGGGCGCGTGTGCGTGTGTGCCCAAGATCCCGAGAGGAGAATGGAGGAGAAGGGATTGCGGCGTGACCATCCCCCCTGGGGGGTGATTTCTCGCTTTCTGTCTCTATGTCTCTCTCTGTCTGGCGAGCGCACGCGCCCTATAGTGAAAAACCTCTCCAAAAAAAAAAAAAAAAAGGACATCCTTTAAGAGGATGCAAGGACATGCCACAAACTGGGGAAAATATTTACTCATAATTGATAAAGGACTTGTCTCTAGAATACGTGAAGAACTCTATAAATGTAATACTAAGAAAACAAACATCCTAATTAAAAACTGGGTAAAAGATTTAACTGACTTATGATATAACAGATAAACACATGAAAATATGCTCACTAGCAGTCATCAGGAAAACGCAAATTAAACCATAATAGGATATCTCTATATATTCCACTGAAATGGTTAATTAAAGAGACTGACTGGGGTGGTCTTGTGGTCTGGTGAGTAAGGGAACCAGATCCCACATGGCTGACTGTGGCTTGAATTCCAGGTCTGGAGGCCTGAAAGCCACCAGGTCTGGAGGGCACAAGTGTTATGTGTGCACAGAATCCCAACAGGATGGAGAAATGGAGAAGGGATTGTGACATGACTATACCCCGTTGGGGGCGCGTTCTCCTTCCTTACTCTGTCTTGCTCTTTTTTTAAGAGAGATTTTTGCTAGGGGCTGGCAGGTGGCATGGTGGTTGAAGGCACTGAATTCCCACATGACTGACTGCAGTTCGAGTTCCAGACCTGGTGGCTTGCTTTCTCACTTTCTCTCTCTCTCTCTGCCTCTCTCTGGTCAAATTGAAAAATAATAATAACAAATGGAATTAAATAAATAATTCTTTTTTAAAAAATGGAGATTTTGGGACCAGCAGTTAGCATAATGGCTATGTCGCTGGACTCCCACGTAGTCGACCGCGGTTCGAGTCCTGGACCCGGCGGCTTAAACTCACGCCGGGCGCGTGTGCGTGCGTGCCCAAGATCCCGAGAGGAGAATGGAGGAGAAGGGATTGCGGCGTGGCCATCCCCCCTGGGGGGTGATTTCCTGCTTTCTATCTCTCTGTCTCTCTCTGTCTGTCTGGCGAGCGCACGCGCAGCAAAAACCTCTCCAAAAAAAGAAAAAAAAAAAAAAGAAAAAAAAAATGGAGATTTTTTTGATATAGTGCACATGTGCTCACCAGAGAGACAGAAAGCGAGAAATCACCCCCCAAGGGCAATGGCCATGCTGCAATCCTTTCTCTAGTCTCTCTTGGGATTTTCAGCACACACGCACATGCGCCTGGCATGAGTTTGAAGCCACTGGGTCCAAGACTCAAACTGTGGTTGACCATGTGGGAGTCCAGCAACATAACCATTATGCCATCTGCTGGCCCCTCCTCTCTCTCTTTCTGAAGGGAATGGAGTCCAGACATTTATCACTATCACTTGAATGTCATTCTGAGATGCAAAAGTTGCTTACTCTACAAAATCCAGAAGTTACCCGTTGAAGTCAATATTCATGTTATTAATCCTTTCTTTCTTTGGGTGGGGCTCGTTTCCAGTAGGTAGTCAGAAAAGATAGCTGATAGTGGGGAATGGGGAACACAAAGCAATAACAACAAAGAAATAAACGATAGAAAACATTCCTTTAGAAACAAGTGGGCTCCTTGCATCGCTCGCAAACAGCTCTTCCCACAGTTCCCACCGAGCTGTGGATCCAAGAGAGAAATTGTTTTCTAGCTGGAAGTCATTCTTTCTTGGTACTGAGACAGAGAAGTCTGGGTTCTAGCCCCCAGTTCAAATCTGTCTTAGCTCATGTGGAAGTCCCCGAGGGTGATAGTTCAGAAACAACATAGAGGCCAGCCCGTGATTAAGGTGGCTGAGTCCCACATAGCTGACTGTGGTTCGAGTCCTGGACTTGGTGGCTTTAAATTCATGCTAGGCGCATGTGTGTGCGCACCCGCCCAAAATCCCAGGAGGAGAGTGGTGGAGAAGGGATTGTGACGTGACCGTCCCTCAAGTGGAGTGCTTTCTTATCCTCCCTCAGGCAGGCACACGTGCCCTCCGGCAAATTTAGGGAAAAAAGAGAAAGAAACAACGTGGCACCCTGATTTCAAGGCAATGGTCACTTCATTTAGAGCTGCAGTAACTTGTCTTCATTCGCCTTGATAACCATCCATTCTGTTCATGCTTTTTGCTCATTTACTGGGGTACCGACCTCTGTCCCTGCCTTCAAGAAGCATGCAGTCCCCTGGGAGAAGACAAACCCATCTCCGCACACTGTAGACGGGGTCTGACAGGAAGGTGAGGGTGGTGGAGGGTGCAGAGGAAGAACAGCAAAGTCAAGGGACACTAGGGAATGTTCTAGAGGAGTCACTGCCTGAACTGGCTTAGGAAGGATGGCTAGGAATTAGCTAGCAAAGAAAAATGGGAGGCCATGGCACTCCAGGCAAGGGAACAGCGTTGGCAAAGGCACAGACGTGCGCTGCATTCTGGGTACCATCGATTCTAGCAACCGGAATGTGGAGGCCAGGTCGGGGGGGAAGTGACGAGGGATTGCACTAGAAAATTAAGCAAAGAACTGGATTGTGGAGGGTTGTAAACTGACTTTTTCTGGAGGGCAGAGGGAAGCCATTACAAGTTCGTACAGGAAAGTGGACGGCACTGATTATATCTTAGAAAGCTCTCACTGTGGCCTGGTACGACATCTGTGTGTTTGGGAACACCGTCTGACAGGACCTCTGGGTGGTGTGGGCACCTCACAGGATGGCCTAATCATCCACACCGAAACCCACGGTGGGGTTCCACTGAGTTCCACTGATTTCCTAGGTCACCCGCCCCTGCTGGCAGGTCTCCTTGACAAGCCCTTTCAGTTTTTGGAAAAGTCAGCCCAGGAAAGGTAGGGGCCCAGATTTATGCTGTGTGGTCTCCTGGGGTGGGGGGACCATGGGAAAAGCAGAGAGATATTTCTGGGTGTCCAAGGAGGGAAACCCTTTGGGTGGGGCTGGAGAAAGGGAAGAACCCCTCATCCTGTCATGAGAAAGGGCGCCCAAATCCAGGCGAGACAGAGGAGGAGGGTCAAGAACTCCAAGGCTAATGTCCCTTGTGCCTTCCCCCCCAAAGAAACTAAACAAAGCGACTGCGTTCAGTGGCCCCTCAGGAAGGCCAGTCATTTCCTGAGGAGCTATCAGGCCAGCCCAGACCTCATTGTTCCCTGTTTCCAGCAATGGCCGCCATTACCTGACCAGCGCCACCTCCAATCTCTCTGCAGGCGCCTGAGAAGAAGTTACTAGAGTGATTTCTGCTTTGCACGGGGAGGTCTCTCATCTGCAGCGTGTGGGAAGTACCTCCCAGCCTCGAGGCATGGCCTGCGGGCAGAACTAACCCGGCCCTGTCTTCGCTCTCAGGATGCAGCTGGGGTGGGCCCGAGCAGGCAAGATGCGGCTGGTCCTGCTGACGCTGGCGCTCTGTGAGTTTTCACCTTGTTACTCTTTCGCTTCAAGAGAACTGAAGCTTCCGACTCAACATCTTTCTTCTGTCTCTTCTAGGTTCCAGCCTGGAGGGTCGCGAAAACTGTAAGTCGTGGTGTGTCTAGACACGTTGTCGTATCTTTTCTGTGATTAAAACTCAGGTCAAATTGCTTAGGTTGATATTTATACCAATTGAGAAACATTTTCCAGTGAAGAACTAAAGTGTGTCCCATGTTGGCATTTTTTAGAAGGGCTCAGAATAAAACCCTTATCCTAACAGCATATTTTAGAAATGACATGTTTTCTAGACCCTCCTGAATGGCTCTTTGTGGGGTTGAGGAAGTAATAAGAGTGAGTGATTGTCTCATTCGTTTTTTTGTTGTCCTACCAAAATTGCTTATTTCCATGTTCTACCCTATCCTTAATTTTTCTTACTTGCAAATGAAATAGAATTGATGTGCCAGACTCATGAAGAAAGAATAGAGTTTGAATTGTTTCTATAATTCTTTTCCTTCCTAAATGATTGAACACACTGGGTCTCATTTCTCATCCATTTGTGAGGCTACAATCATATCTGCCATATTTCGTGCTTGCCCATAGGGAAGAGGGCATTCCCTACCTTTGAAGTCCAGTTTATCATCCACTTTACAGCTGCTTTTTATTTTTTAAAAACTGATATATAAATTATACGTTTCTGTGGGGTACAATGGGATTTTTCAGTACAAGAAGACAATGTGTGATTATTAAATCAGGGTAATTAGCATATCTGTCATCTCAACCATTTGTTACTACTTTGCGTTGGGAACATTCAAGATTCTTTCTCTTATGAAAAAAAGAAATCCTCCTTTTTAGTTACTGTGAGATATACAATAAATTGTTGTTAGCTATAGTCACCCTATTGTATTTTATAGCACTAGAAATTTTTCCTCTTATCAGTAATTCTTTTTTCTTTTTTAAATGCCCATACCACAATCCCATCTTTTCCATTCTCCTCTTGGGATTTTGGGCTTCCTCGCATATATGCTCAGCACCGGGCCCGGGGCTCAAACCATGCAGTCCATCATGTGGGATCCAGCCCTCTTAATCTCCATGCCACTGCCTGGCTCTTGTCTGTCTGTTTTTTTTTTTTTTGTTTCTTTTTAATTTCTTATTTATTTATTTTTTAATTGCTAGAAGAGTATATGTTCTTGCCAGAGAGAGATGGATGGACAGGGTAGGGGGACACCCTTCATAGGGCACGGTCACACCCCAATCCTTTCCTCTCCATATCTCCATCCTATTGGGATTTTAAGAAAGCGCACACACACGCCCAGTACGTTTTTCAAGCTGCCGGGGTCGAAGTTTGAACTGTTGTTGGCCATGTGGGATTTGGATCCCTTCGCCACTAGCCCACAGGGCCAGCATTCTATTAATAGCTGTAATTCTGTTTGTGACCAACATCCCTGTATCCCAGACCCTCACCCTTCGTAGACTCCAGTAGTCATTCTTCCACTTAGAGCTGATTTTGAATCTTCATCTTGAAATAGGAGGGTCTGGCTCTGCTTCATCTGGGACCTTAGCAATGAGGGTTTGCAGTTGGGTCCATGGGCTGTGAATGGAGGAAGAGCCCACAGAACATGATTCCCTTGCCAGAAGTCACTTTGGCAAAGCATGGAGTGGTGGGATGGCAGAATTGTACAGCTCTTTGGAGGTGAAGTACAAGGCCGAGTTGTTGAGCCAAGGCTTGAACGGCTACCAGCAAAGCCCGTCTGCCCGACTCTGCTCAACTGGCCATGTGTTTCCTTGGGCATTTGAACCTGCTGGTCCTCCTTGGAAACAGGATATCCATTATCTCCATAATCATCGTACTTGACCGATGGCATCACTGAGCCTCAGAAATGACCCGCTGTCCATGAGAGAGCCAGTTCTTGGGGAGTCAACACTAGACTATTACCATCCAAAACCTGACCCACCATCTATCTGTCTGGAGCCTTGGGCCTGACTCAGGTCTGTAAAACCAGGTTTACTTTGCCCTTTTGAGCTTCTCTCCCAATCTGTAAAATGGGATTGATAAAAAAGCCTCTATGGAGTGGTTGATAAGAGGCAGCATGCTGTGGTAGTAATGGGAATGTTCACCCTACTGTGGTCCTAGCCCACCTTTACAAGCAAAGCTCCTGCCCCACCCACAGTCTGGTTCCGACCACGCCCTGCAGACCAGACTGTGTTCTGCAAACACCCGATGCTCTGCGGCTCCTGCTTCTCTCATTCTCCATCCAGTCTCCCAGGACCGCCATTCTCTCCCATCTCCCTCACCAAATGGGAGGCCATCTCCCCTTCCTGGGGCTGCTAGAGAATGTCCTCTGCACCCCCAGGGAAGGCCTTGGAACCGATGTACTTAGTGCAGGGAGACTCCCCGCTGCCTTCTCAGGCCTCTGCCTTGTTTTGTGCTTGAGGAAACCAAGACCCAGCGGCCACTGGACACTGGGGTAAAAGAGCAGCGCTGGGACCTTCACCGCTCTGCTCCTGAGGTCACCCAAGGCCTGCCGCAGGCTGTGGGGGCTTCCTACCTATCTCAGGCATTCTTGACTTCCTCCAGCCCCTACCCAACCACGCCTGCCGCGTGTCTCATCCCTGGTTCTTCTCCCTCCTCTTGGACAAACCCTCCTCCCCTCCCCCGACGTCTCCCTGGCTGTGAACTTGCCCCCTGGTCTCTGCAGGCTCCACAGTCTTATCCTGCCTGGATCCCAGCTCCCCTCTCCGTGTCCTGGCCCGCCCTCTCTCCATCCTCAGGTTCAGCATGGAGCCGGCTGCTGACAGCTCCTCCCCTCGCCCTGCAGGCCCCTCTGCATCCAGCTGCACCCCTCGACTTCGGCTTCCTCCTTTATCTTTTTCTGGCATTCTCTATTAGTTGGTGTCACCCACATCCTCCCGGGAACCTAATCTGGGAGTCGTGTCTGCCACTTTTTCAATGCCCACGTTCAAATTTATGGTGGCAAACTGCAAATAATAGGGAATTTATCACGAGCGATGTCACATGCATACACGATGCTGTGCGGCCACCACCCTGTTCAGTCCCGGCCCATATTCGTCACCCCTAACACATGTCCTTTTGAGTCCACTGAAGGGTTCTCCAGTCGGTCTCTTCCCTCCTCACTGTGCCAATGTGCAGATCGGCTCATTGGCTTTCACCTACACCACCCCCGGGCTGTTCACTGGCCTCCGGCCTCTTTCCCCAGGCAACAGTGATCTTCCTCGTGTTGCCAGTCTACTGCTGCCACACCCTCCAAAGGCCACAGGACAGGTCTGGCTTGTGTGCGGGGCTGTCAAGGCCCTGTGTTTGGCACCAACAACCTGGTCCCACACTCTGCTTCCCATAACCAGCCGTGCCAGAATGTGCCGATTTTCCTGCCCCCATGCCCTGGTTCACGCTGTTCTCCTGCCCAGAGCACCCACTGCCCTCCAGCCTGGAGGCTCAGTTCAGGGGTCACTTCCTCCCGGACAGCCCTTCCTTTGGGTGCCCACTCGCACCACTGGGCTCCAGCTGCCTGGGCCCCCAGCCTGCTCATCACCCTGTGTGCCCAGCCCCTGAACAGTTGCCCCATCAGTGTCCCATGGTTGGGACCTTGCTCTGCCTCTGGGGACTTGAGATTCAGATGAGGAAATGGATCAGTGGCTCTGTGCTGGGCCGACGTGCTCATCAGGGACTCCGCGTCGGGGCTCCCGGTAACTTTCCTGACAATGGCGGGCGGCCCCTCCTCCCCACTTTCTGAGTCATTTCCAGGTTGAGGGCCAGGTGGCGGGCTGAGTCACAATGCCTTATCTTTCCAGGGAGCATCAGCATCCGCTGACTGGCGGCCTTGAGGTCACGGGAAATAGGCCCATCACGTTGGTATTTTGGGATTTGGCACCGTAGGCCAGGGTGCCTCATCTGTGCCTGGTGACTTTGTAACTTGAGATCTTTCCCCATCAACCTTCATCTCTCCATACGGAAGAGGTCTGACTTCTTGAGGCTGTTCTGCAACCCCATCCTTCTTCCCAGCAGTTCTGAACCTGTTTGGGCTCAGTAAGGAAGGCTGTGGGCCTGCTCCCTAGAAAAACACACATTGTGTACAATTGGAGGTGGATTGTGGGTTCCTTAATGCCCGTCCCATTTGTGCACCTTCCAGGGGCCCTGGTTCCCAGGGTGTGAACCATCACCCCACTGTGTAAGCAGTGAGACACACAGAAATCGTTTGTGCGTGGACAGTTTATTTACAGAGGGTAAATATTGAAGTAGGAATCAGGTAGAGATTTTTAAGAGAGCTTGAGTGTTTTTTTTTTTTTAAAGAATTATTTTATTTTATGTTATTCATTGTTTTGTTTTGTTTTGTTTTGTTTTGTTTTAAGTTGACCAGAGAGAGAAAAGGAAAGTGAGAGAGCAAGCTGCCAGGTCTGGACTTGAACTGCGGTCAGCCATGTGGGAGTTCAGCCGCCTCAACCATCACACCACCTGCCGACCCCAAGTCTGGGTGGTTTTTTAATCTATTGATGCTTAACAAGTTACTCCACAATTTTGTGGCTTTAAAATAATGTACATTTATTATCTCAGGTGGTATCTCAGGGTCAGGAAGCCACCAGGGGCTTGGCTGGGTGGTTCTGGCTCCGGGTCTCTCGTGAGATTGCAGACCAACTGCTGGCCAGACTTTGCAGTCTTCTGGCTACTAGCAGGAAGCCTCGGTCCTCATGTGGGCTTTTCAGGGGCTGCCCGTGACAGGACAAGTGGCTTCCCCCAGAGCAAGTGAGCCAGGAGGAGAAAAAGTGGCCAGAAGTGACATACTAGCATTTCTGGAGGAGTTAACATCTTTTTCATTGGCAACCAATAATTGTACATATTTATGGGTTACAGTGTGAAATTTTGACACGTCTCTACAATGCGTAGTGATCAAATCAGGGTAATGAGCTTATCATGATCACCTCACTTACCATTTCTCCACATTGGGAATATCCAAAATTTAGCTATTTGAAACATGCAATGGCTTCCTGTTAGCTATAGTCGCCCTACGATGTAGACCATGATACAGAACACTAGAACTTGATCCTGTCTAGCTGTATTTTTGTGACTGTTAACCCATTCCCCATTCCCCTTCTCTGTCTCTGGTAATGCCTGTTCTACTCTCTCCTTAGATCAAGTTTGGTTTTTGTTTCATTTTTGTAATTTGCTGTAGGGCACGTACACTCAACAGAGAGATGAAGAGAGAGGGAAAGTGAGAAAGCATCCCCCGGGGTGGATGGTCACACTGCAATCTCTTCTCCATTGTCCTCTCAGGACCCTGGGCATGCACACACACATCTCAGCATTTTTCAAGCCACCAGGTCTGGGATTCAAACCATACTCTTGGCCATGTGGTATCCCGCTGCCTTAACCATTATGCCACCAGCTGACTCTAGGTCAACTTTTAAAAATTTCTACATACAAGGGGAATTTCAAAACATTTATGGAAAGTGTTAAAGTATAAATTTATTGTGGTAGAAAAAATGGAATTTCATGCATAATGTTTATTTAATTATGTTGCTTTAAAAAATGATGACAGATACTAACTCCACTAAAAAATGCCACTGCTTTGTGCTTTAGCCAAGTAGCCTTTGATATTGCTGAAAAGAGAAAGGGTTTATGTGAAAGGGAAATGAGCTGGGCCTGGGCCGGAGGAGGCCCAAGTTAGGGATCCTGTGGTGACGCTGGAAGGCCACACTAGGGAAGAGCAGTGAGATACAGAGCTCCCGGCAGGCAGGAGCCGGGCCAGCCTCTCTGTTCCCTGAACACTAGCGGTGAACACAGAGCTTGGCCGAGAGAAGCCGCCTTCGATGTTTGCTGTGAGTGATGCTGAGGAAGAGGGAAGGGAAAGCTAACCAGGAGCCAGGCCCTGGGCAGTCTATACACTGCTCCAGTCTACAAGCAGCTCCTCCCGGGCACCTCAGTCACTGCTGCAGCTGAAAACACCAGGGAAGGCAGCTACCAGGGTCCTGTTTTATGGGAGGAGGAGTGGTGGCCCAGAGAGGTTAGGAAGCTCACAGACTACCCAGCCAAGGACTGTGGGATTAGAATTTGAACCCAGGAGTGCTTGCCTCTCCTCTGCCTTGTCTCCCAGCCTGGGGCATGCCAGCTGCAATAGTAAAGCAGCCCAGTGACTCATGCGAAGACTGCAGTGGGCTGGGCGAATGTGGGAGTCTGGAGAAGTCACTATAAAATTTTTTAAAAGAATTATTTTATTTAACTTTATTTATTCATTTGTTTATTTCAGTTTGACCAGAGAGGGACAGAGTGAGAGAGTGAGAAAGAGAGAGAGAGAGAGAGAGAGAGAGAGAAGCTGCCAGGTCCAGGACTCAAACCACAGATGGCCATGTGGGAATCCAGCGCCCTCAACTACCATGCCACCTACTGGCCCTGAAGTCACTATAAATTAACCTGAAAAATTAAAAAGATTTTTTACAAATAATTTTTCTTTTATTTATAATAGAGCTTGTATATGAACTAGTGAGAATAAGAGAGAGAGAGAGGAGAGAGAGAGGGGCAAACATCCTCCACAGGGTCTGGTCACACTGAGATCCCCTTCCCCTTCCTCCAGCCCTCCAGCCTTTTGGGTCCTGATATGCGCACGTGTGCCCAGTGTGTTGCAGGCTGGTGGGCTGGGATTCGAACTGTGGTTGGCATGTGGGATCCAGCTTCTCTTGAGCAGTGCATTATGACTGAGCCATGGATCAATCCATATGTATGTATGTGTGTGTGTGTGTGTATGTGTACACATATATTTAATTTGCCAGAGGGCACATGTGTATGCTAACCAGAGGGAGAGAGAGAAAGCAAGAAAGCACCCCACCACCACTACCACCACCACCATGGGGGTTAGTCACACTGCAATCCCTCCTCCTCCATTCCTTCTTCCTTGTGGGATTTTGGGCATGCATACGCATGTGCCAAGGGTGTTTTTCAAGCCACCAGGTCTGAGACTTGAACTGTGCAATTAGCCATGTGGGATTCAACCTCCTTAACCACCAGGTAACAGATTGACCCCCACTAATATTTTTTTAAGAATTCCAGAAATGTAGAGTGGATATACAGGCTCTCCAGAGTTGGTTCTATTTCTGTGACTAAAGAATCCAGCATTTTATAGGTGCCAGTGCTTTAACGCAGGTAGATTCTCATTTGCATGCACTGTCACTGTGCCCATTGAATATCTAAGTGAACTGAGGCCTAGGGAAATTTAATGATTTGCCAAAGGTCACTCAAGTTATAGTAGCCAAGGTGGGAGATTTGGTTCTGAGACCTCTCCCCTTGGCTTGCAGTTGACTGGCTGACTCCCTGCTATGTCCCACCTGGTCTTTCCTCTGTGCATTCCTAGTGTCTCCATGTGTCCAGATGTTCTCTTGTAAGGACACAAGTTAGATTGGATTACCCATCCTAACAGCCTCATTTTAACTTCATTTCTTCTTTAGAGGCCGTATCTCCAAATACAGTAATACAGTCATTCTGAGGTAAAAGGGGGTTAGAGCTTTAACTCCAATATAAATTGGGGTTATATTGGGCGGTGGTGGGGGTGCTTTCTTGCTTTCTCTCTCTCCATTGAGGAAAGGACATAATTTAGGCCACAATAGCATTCCTCAGTAGAACATCCAGGCCTAAGTTGGCTAACACAATTCTGCGAGAGACCATAGCAAAGAGATCTAAGCACACAGATTTCTGGAGCTCTTCCTTGGCCCAAAGGCAAGATGAGGAGTGTCTTAGAATGCGAAAGGGTATTCAACCCATAAATAGTTTTCTCTTATCAGATCATCTGATAAGAATGATCTTTAGGAGGCTTATCTAAGTCATGGATTGTTCTACATCATCCTGGTCTCTGCAGTTCTCATAAGGGTCCCATAACTTTGAGTAAAGTCCATATATATTT
Source organism: Tupaia tana (assembly GCA_026018925.1). Taxonomy (NCBI): domain Eukaryota; kingdom Metazoa; phylum Chordata; class Mammalia; order Scandentia; family Tupaiidae; genus Tupaia; species Tupaia tana. Next base: position 56,013,627 of record JAKSZU010000011.1, on the reverse strand, counting down.
TTTAAAATATATTTCTTTTTTAAAATTTATTTATTTATTTTACATACTTTCACTGAACATCACCACAGCATACCAAATGCAATTTTCCAGCTAGAATACACTGTAAAGTAGCTTAATCATAAATGTTATCATCAACAAATAATTTTCCATTTCTTGTATATATGTATGTATATATGTATATGTGTGTGTGTGTATGTGTATGTATATTTACATATATATATATATATATATATATATATTTCCCCCCCCCTATTTCTCATCCTCTACCATTTCCCATCCTCCTCCCACTCTGTCTCTGGTATCTGCAGTTGCTGTCCATTCCTTTATTCTTTCCCACATTGTATCGATTCACAAAATATCTTGGTTAATCTAAATATTTTCAATAGTAAGTTCTGCTGATATTACATATCTGTGAACAAAAGTTGACTTTAGGCATGAAACTCTGTGGGTAGAATGAATATACTGTAAAATAGCACAGAGCTGAGGCTAGATAGCTTAGGTATTTTTTAAATACATTTTTTCATTTCAAGAAAGGCAGTTTTAGCTTTAATAAATAAAAATCAAAAAATGTTAAGGGAACTTTGCTTAATACTTACAGTCAGGAAACAGGTTAGGATTCTGTTCGAATAGTAGGTACATGGACCTGTCCACAACTCGAGAGAAGACAAAAATCTTTAAATCTGGAAAACAAAACATAGAAGAAAATCAGTAATGTTTTAGTCTAAAGTCATAAAGTTCTATCTCACCAGTTTAAACTCATGTACTTTATCTTCTGTTGTGGTCCGATCTTTTTATTTAAAATCTGGAAGATAACGTTCAACTCTGCATTGTCCCTACCATTAAGCTGCCCATTTTCTTTTTCTTTTTTTTTTTTTTTTACAAAGAAAATATTTGTATATCAAAGACTCTGAGAAACAACAACATAATAAGGTTAACAGAGTTGATGTCAAGACACAAATAGGTTTTGAAAAGCTATCGATGATTAATCTTTGTTTCATCCAACTTTCCCTTGATTACTCTAAAAGCATCTCTGGCATCCTCCCTACTGCGTCCTAAGCACGGTGCTGTCCATCCAGCACATAGTTATGTTCCCCTTCTGCTAGTCCTCAGTTTCTTTCTTTTTTTTCTTTTTCTTCTTTTTCTCTGGGCTAGAAATTGCTGTGCTGGTACACAGCTCTTCTTCAGAAAGTGGTTCTTCCTTAGTGTGTTTCTTTTTATCCTTTTTTTTCTTCTTTACAGATGTTTCTTCTTCTACCATTATCACATTTTCTTCTTCCTCCTCCAAGCTGGCCATTTTCTTAGCTGTTTTAGAACTTTTATTTTTGTGTGTCTGACTTTAGTTTTCCTGGGATAGCACTGCCTTCAGAACTTCTTGGAGAGCTGGTCAGGTGTTGGTAAGTTCTTTCAGGTTTTGTTTACCTGAGAATGTTCTTGTCTTCTCTTCCCATATGAAGGGTAATCTGGCTGGATATAGTATTCTTGGTTGAAATTGTTTTTCACTCAACACTTTGGATATATTTTCCCATTCTTTCCTTGTTCACATTGTTTCCCTTGAGAGGTCGGCTGTTAGCCTGATGGGATATCCTTTGTAAGTAACTTGACATTTCTCTCTTGCCAATTTTAGTACTCTGTCTTTGTTTTTGGTTTTGGTCATTCTGGCTATAATGTGTCTTGAAGAAGATCTTCTTAGGTTGATCCTATCTGGGGTCCTTTGTATTTCTAGAGTCTGAATCTTTGAATGCCTCTCTAGGTTTGGGAAGTTTTCTTTCAGGATTTCATGGAATAGATCATCAATGCCCTTATTAGTCTCTTCACCTTCTGGCATACTGATTATCTGGATGTTTGGACGTTTAATGGTATCTAGTATTTCTCATATATTATTCTCATTTTGGGGGCTATTTTCTCAGACTTCTTGGTAGATTTTACTAGTTCAATGATCCTGTCTTCCACATCTGAGACTCGACTTTCTGTATGATCTAGTCTGCTTTTAATACTTTCAAAGGAGGTCTTGACTTCCTGTATTACAGCCTTCATCTCCAACAGTTCCATCTGATTCTTTTTTTATGGTGTGCATTTCCTCTTCTAGCTCTTGCAAGAATTTCCTCACCACCTGTAACTCGTCAGATTTTTTCTTCTGGTGTTCATTGTCTCTCTTTTCTGTTTCATCACTATGAATACTCTAAATTCTTTATCAGACATTTCCATGAGTTCCACTGTACTGTCTGTGGATGAAGAAGAGTTATTCTTTTCCCTTGGGGGTGAAGTATTTCCTTGGTTTCGCATATTTTTGTAGCCCTGTGGTGATTTCTAGTCATCTGATGGGTTATTCCTTTCTTCCTAATTTCTAGAAGATCAATCTGAGCAATCATAGGTGCACAGGAGGATGTGGTTTGCAAACTCTTTGGCATCTCCCTTTGTGTCGCAGATTCAGTGAGTGTTAAGGAATATGAGGACCGAAATAGTATTCAGATTTTGGCAACTTTTCAATTAGACTTGTCTAGACACTCAGTGCGTGCAGGCTGAGCAGCAAAGTGATGAGGTAAAAGGAAAAGGATAAGAAAACAGAGAAAGAGAGAAAGAAAAAAAGAGAGAAACAGAAAACGCAAACAAACCAAAATATTATTCATTTGTTAATTTTAAAAAACAAAAAGTGAAAACCACGTGGTGTGGAAATCACTAGATCTCAGCTCTCATGGCGGACTCAGTCTTCTTCTGGCCTGCCCTGTTTGCTTGAATGAGAGCGGGAAGGAGGAGGGGATTATTACCAAGATAAAGGAGGATTTCAGAGCCAAGAAAAAACTTTACCTTACAAAATTTTTTAAAAAGGAAAATTAAAAAACTGAAAAGACAGAGACAGAAAGAGACAGAGAGGGATACAGGGGCACTACCAGGGTAAATTCTCAGCAGAACATCTTTATTGCCTTATCTCTGAAATCACTAGATCTCAGCTCTCATGGCAGACTCAGTCTTCTCAAGTAAAGTCCATATTTAATGGTGCCTCGCCCTATGTGGAGAGTACCACCTCTTGTGTAGAGGGTTAGGGGGATGAATAAGACTGTATTTCTCTTTGTTTGTACAGTAGCCCCCCTCTATCTGCAGTTTTGCTTTCCAGGTTTTAGTTACCTTCAGTCAACTCTGACCCAAACAAATAAATGGAAAATTCCAGAAATAAAAACTGTTTTAAGTTTTAAATTGCATGCAGTTCTGAGTAGTATAGTGAGATTTCTCACTGCCCCATGTAGTCTCACCCAGGGTGTGAATCATTATCCTTTTGGCCAGCTTATCTACGCGGTATGTGTTGCAGTTATCAGATCCACTTTCAGGAGTCGCAGCTTGTGTTAGGTAATTCTATTTTTTTTCTTTTTTCTTTTTCTTTTTTTTTATTAATAGAAAGACAGAGAGAGACAGAAAGTGAGAAATCACCCCCAAGGGGGATGGCCACACCGCAATCCCCTCTCCTCCATTCTCCTCTCGGGATCTTGGGCACGCACGCACATGCGCTCGGCGTGAGTTTAAGCCATTGGGTCCGGGACTCGAACCGCGGTCGACTACGTGGGAGTCCAGCGATATAGCCATTATGCCAACTGCTGGTCCCTGTTGGGTAACTCTTATTTTGCTCAATAATGATCCCAAAGTACAAGAGTCGAGATGCTAGCATATTGTTTTCATTGTACTATTTTATTATTAGTTATTATTAGTAATAATAAAAATAGAACAATTGTACCTAATTGATAAACTTAATCAGAGATGTATACATAAGGAAAAACATGGAAATGTCATAACACACATACACACACACGCACACAGGTCCATACTATCTACTGTTTCAGGCATCCACTAAAGATCTTGGAATAGATTTCCTGAAGATAATGAGGAGTTACCGCATATGCATAAAGAAACTGTGGCTGGAAGGATGCACAAGAAACTAAAATCAGTGTGTGTGTGTGTGGACACTGTGGAGTTGAGCAAGAGGAGATGAGAACTATGGGGATAGAGACCGGGATGGGAAAGAGACTTTACAATGGCTCTTTTTCTCTATATGTTTCTTTTTGTGGGTCTCAACTCTACAGAGTCGAATTTATAATATGCTCTCATCTTTGATCCATGCATGCTTGCCCTTTGTTTGATTTAAATGTGTTTGTTTAGTAACATAATGAATTCACATGACCCCACAAGCCAACCCAAGAACTGGAACCCTAGCAGTACCTGTGTCTCCCCGTGTGCTCCTCCCCATCCTATTCTTCTTTCTCTCCAGAGATGATTAGATCTATAGTCACTAGGATGATTTCTTAAATATTTATTTACTGAAAACAATTTTAAATGTTAAGACGGCACATGTGCTCACAGGAGAGAACAAAGAGAGAGGGAAAGCCAGAAAGCACCCCCATGGGGGATGGTCACGCTCCAATCCCTTCTCTCCATTCTCCTTTCGGGATTTTGGGCACGCATGCACTTGTGCTCAGAATGTTTTTCAAGCTGCCGGATCTGGGATCAGAACTGCACAGTCGGTCATGTGAGATCTAACTGCCTTAACCACAGCGCTACTGGCTGGTCCAGTTTCTTAAATATTAGCCTCATATCCAGCCACCTTTCTAAAACTCACATTATTTAAACTAATTTGTCTGTAAACTCTTTGAGGTTTTTATGCGAACATCATATCACCTGTCTTTGGGGTTTCGAAACATTTGATTGCACTATTCGCTTAAAATTTTAAATTCCAGTAAGAGCAAGCCCCATGGCACAGTGGTTAAGAGCTAAGCAGAGGGAGATGGATCTCATATGGCTGACTGCAGTTTGAATCGCAGCCCCAGTGGCTGGAAAAACAGGCGGAGTGTGCATGCATGCATATCCAGGGTCCTAATGGGAAGGAGGGATGGAGGAAAGGGGATCCTGGCATGACCAGGCCCCATGTGGTGGCTCTCTCTTTCTCTGGCTCTCTGGAATTAAAAAAAATAAATAAAAAATAATTCTACAACTGCTTTAGTCACCATTTTATAATGACAGATGAGACAGGAGACTAATAAAGCTTACCAGACACAATGTGGCTCTTGACCCCAGGTCTAAGTACCAGATAGATAGCCTTCGTGAGAATGTGCATGCTAGAAGTTTAAGGGAGACTTGTGGAGTTTCAAGAGGCTGAGACACCTGGTTTTAAGGTCATGGGCTTTTTTTTTTTTTTTTTTTTCTTTTGAGAGATTTTTGCTATAGGGAGCATGCGTTCACCACAGACACAGAGAGACAGAGAGACAGAAAGAAAGAAATCCCCCCCAGACCCAGTACCTTGAAACTCACGCCAGGTGCTTGTGCATGCATGTCCAAGATCCTGGGAGGAGAAGGCATTGTGGCATGGCCATCTGCCCATGGGGGTGATTTCTCACTCCCCTTCTCACTATCTCTGTCTCTGTCTCTGTCTCTCTCCCGCTGGTGAGCACATGCACCCTAAGGTAAAAACCTCTTAAAAAAAAAAAAAGCTAGCCAGCAGGCCAGGAGGTGGTGTAGTGGTTAAAGTACTGGACTTCCACATGGTGGACTGCAGTTTGGGTCCCAGATCTGGCGGCTTGCAGCTCACGTTGGGTGTGTATGTGTATGTGCCCAAAAATCCCAGGAAGAGGATTGAGGAGAAGGGATTGCAGTGTGGCCATCTCCCCTGCGTGACGATTTCTCACCTTCCCTTTCTCTGTCTCTCCCTCTTTCCAGTCGGTACATGTGCCCTGTGGCAAAAACCTTAAAAACAAAAATAGCTAGAGAACATTCATTTTTAAAGCAATTCATCTTCCCATTAACCCACTACTGTAAATTATTATAGCTTCAAGATACGATCTCTAGTTAGCTGAATTCTATTGAGCGTGTGGCTGCTGGAAACAAGCCAGTTCGAAGCTGGAGGACATTAGCCAGAAAGGATGCGGTGAGCCGGCCGGCCCAGAGCCTGCTTTCGGGCAGACCCTGAGTAGCTGGCTGAGTGTGATGGCTGCTTTGGGTGCTTCACAAGAGGCTCCTAATTGACAGAGCGCATCTGTGCTCTTTGCTGGCGGGGGTGGGGAATGCAACTGGCGGCCTCAGAAAGGGTTTCAAGTTCCTCTCCCCATGTGGTGAGGCCTCTGGGTCCATCAGATAGAAAACACCAGCTGGGCCTAAGCTAATTTGGTCAGACCCGTGTGGGGAAGGAGAACTCCCCGACCATCCAGTTTCAGAGTGAAGGGAGCTGCCATTTCTTTCTTTCTTTTTTCTTTTTTTTAATAATTTTTTTTTTTTAGAATTATGTATTTTAATTTTGTTCATTCATTTATTTGTTTTAATTTCACCAGAGAGAGACACAGAAAGAGAAAGTGAGAAAGCAAGCCACCAGGTCCAGGACTCGAACCATAGTCAGACATGTGGGAGTGTCCAGTGCCTTAATCACCACGCAACCTGCTGGTCCCAAAGCTGCCATTTCTTAAGCACTTTTTGTGCCCAGGCATGGCACTGGGTGGTTTCCGGCTGCTCTTCTGTAAGTCTCTGACAGCCACCTACTGAAGTACCAGTCCCCCATCTTACAGATGAGGAAACTGAGCTCAGGAAGGTTAACTATCGAAGGTCACACCATCTAAAACAATGAGCCAGGACCTGGATACTTGTCTGCTTGGACCCTATGCTTCCTCGAAGGTCACAGTGTCACAGTTCACAGGCTACATACATCTTAATATTTGTCACAGTCTTCCACTTCGTCTTGGTGGGGATAGGAGCAGTCTGGTGCCAACTGTCTCAGATTTGACCCACTATAAACAGTTTTTATCTACCTGGCTCTGGTGGGCATTTGGGACCCCTGGACACATACCATAGGATGGGGTGACACCCATGTGATGCGAAGGTCACCAGGATGCTGTGGTTTATGAGATAACAGCTGTGTCTCTCCTCCTCCCCTATGCACCTAGCCTTCACCATCAACAGCATCCACATGGAGAGTCTGCCGGGCTGGACGGTGCCCAACGGGTGGAACGTGACCCTGCAGTGCATCGTGGACATCAGCACCACCTCTCAGGTCAAGCCTCAGCACGAGCTGCTGTTCTATAAGGATGACGTGCTGTTTTACAATGTGTCCTCCATGGAGAGCACGGAGAGTTATTTTATTCCCCAAGCCCGGGTCTACGACTCGGGGACGTACAAATGCACTGTGATCCTGAACAACAAGGAGAAGACCACTGCCGAGTTCCAGCTGTCAGTGAAAGGTGAGTCCCTGCAGTGCAGACCTGCGCGGCCCACTAGCGTCTCAGCCACGGCACACAGCACTTGGGAAGCGGTTGTAACACAGGTCACATCTGTCTGTCTGTCCCCCTTCTCACTGGTCTGGCATTTTCCTACCCTAAAAATGTAGGCATTAGACACATTCCCAATATGCCAGGCTATTTCTTTTTCTTTTCTTTTTTGAGAGATTTTTGCTATAGGGCACGTGCACTTGCCAGAGAGACAGAAAGCGAGAAATCTCCCACCCCCCCAGGGGGGATGACCATACCGTAGCCCCTTTTCCTTCATTCTCCTGTTGGGATTTGGAGCACACATACACACTTGTCTGGCATGAGTTTCAAGCTATCTGGTCCAGAACTCAAACCACAGTAGGCCACGTAGGAGTCCCACTTCTTAACCACTATGCCACCTGCTGGTCCTATGCCAGGCTGCTTCTAACCGCCAGGCTTTTGTGCATGCTGTTCCCTTTCTGGGGGCTACCCTTCTTCATTTCATTTCCTTATGAACTATGACTTTTTCTTCAAGACTTAATTCAGCACTTTCTTTCTTTCTTTCTTTCTTTCTTTCTTTCTTTCTTTCTTTCTTTCTTTCTTTCTTTCTTTCGAATTATTTTATTTCACTTTATTTATTTATTTTAATTTGACCGCAGAGATACAGAGTGAGAGAGAGTGAGAGAGGGAAAGTGAGAAAGCAAGCTGCCAGGTCCGGGACTCAATCCACAGTTGGCCATGTGGGAGTCCAGTGCCCTTAACCACCATGCCACCTGCCTCAGGTGTCTTTCCTGATACTTTCTCCAATGAAAATCAACCTCCCCAGGCTCTTGTGCTCTCTTCACATTTGGTGGTTTTGCCCGAGTAAAGGTCATTGAGCGGTGTTAAACATTGGGTTCTGTAGACACTCGGCCTAGGTTCCAGTCTGGCCAAGCTCATAATCTCTCTAAACTTCAAAATTGTCACCACTAAGATGAAGATAGTAGTAATACCTGGCTCAGGGAGTTGTTGAGAAGATTTAAAGAGTCTTAAGGAAGTAGAGTACCTAGTGTAATTCCCAGCGTGTTGTGAGTTCTCAAGAAACAGCGGTTTGTGGGAACCAGCAGTTAGTGTAATGGCTATGTCGCTGGACTCCCACGTAGTCAACCGCGGTTCGCGTCCCAGACCCAGTGGCTTAAAACTCACGCCGGGCGCGTGTGCGTGCTTGCCCAAGATCCCAAGAGGAGAATGGAGGAGAAGGGATTGCGGCGTGACCATCCCCCCTGGGGGGTGATTTCTCGCTTTCTGTCTCTCTGTCTCTCTCTGTCTGTCTGGCGAGCGCACGCGCCCTATAGTGAAAACCTCTCCAAAAAAAAAAAAAAAAAAGAAATGGCGGTTTGCTGTCACTCCATATCACAACTATTTCTCAAACATCTGCCTGCTCTTCTGGATTGTGAGAGACAAAATGACAGCCTAGTTTTAATAGCTTAAAACAACAAAATCTGGTTCACAATAGACACTCAAGAAATGTTTGTGGGTGGGGCTGGCAGGTGGTGTGGTGGTTAAGAGTGCTAGACTCCCACATGGCTGACCATGGTTTGAGTCCTGGGCCCGGAGGCTTGCTTTCTCACTTTCTCCCTTTCCCTCTCTCTGGTTAAATTAAAGTAAATAAATAAATAAGTAAAATAAAGTTCAATAAAATAATTTTTTAATTAAAAAAGAAGTGTTTGTGGAATAAATTAAAGTTAATTCTAGTTTACGGTTGGCATTTAATAAAGTGTCACTACAGTCACAGTAATGTTAATAAATACTGTCTGATTTTTCTTTTTTAAACTGTATCAGCTGGGAGTTGGATTATATCATCTTCTTAATAGGATTATACATTATTGAAAGCACCAACCACATTTTGAGCACATTCTATATTTTTCTAGGTGCCTGGTACATGCAGAGGTTACCTGGAACTGCAGGTTCGGGGAACATAATAAAAGACCCCTCACGTGGATCAGTCGAAATGACTCAGCTGAGGGTGGCTTGTGGCACTCGCCCAAACTGATACTAACGGACTTTCTCTTTCCCCAAAGGAGTGCCCAGTCCCAGGGTGACGGTGGACAAGAAGGAAGCAGTAGAAGGCGGGGTCGTGACAGTCAACTGTTCCGTCCCAGAGGAAAAGCCCCCGATATACTTCACGATAGAGAAATTCGAAATAAATACAAAAAGCATCAAGCTAAAAAAAGAGAAGACTTCTCGGAGTCAGAATTTTCTGACACTGGAATTCCCCGTTGAGGAACAGGACCGTCTTTTAGTATTCCGATGTCAAGCAAGAATCATTTCTGGGATCGACGTGGAGACGTCAGAACTCACCAGGAGTGAACTGGTCACCGTGAGAAGTCAGAGTCCCACTCTTCTCCTAGTCTTTGTGGTTTCTGGTTTGGTATGGGGAGGAAGCTCAGAACTGGAAAGGGGCAGCTTAAGTTGATATTTTTCAAAATTTCTTGAAAATTTTTTCTTCTTTTTTTTTTTTGAGAGATATTTTTGCTATAGGGCACGTGCACTCACCAGAGAGACAGAAAGCAAAAAAAAAAAAAAATCAACCCCCAGGGGGCTGGCCACACCGCAGTCCCTTCTCCATTTTCCTCTCGGGATTTTGGACACGCACGCACACACGCTCAGCGTGAGTTTCAAGCTGCTAGGTCTGGGACTCAAACTGTGGTCAGCCATGTGGGAGTCCAGTGACATAGCCACTACAACACCTACTGGTTCTGAAAACTTTTCTCTTTATTCATGATAGAGTACATCCTTGGACACATGAGAGTGAGAGTAAGAGAGAGAGAAAGAGAGAGAGAGAGAGAGAGAGAGAGAGAGAGAGAGAGAGAGAGAGGAGCACCTTCCACAGGGCCTTGTCAAGCTGTGATCCACTTCCTCCCATGTTCTAGCCCATTAGATCTTGGACACTCATGCCCACGACCAGTGTGTTTCAGGCTGAGTAGGCTGGGAATTTGAACCATGGTTTTCATATAGGATCCAGCTTCTCTTGTTGTGTGTTTTTTTTTTTTTTTGAGAAGTTTTTGCCACAGGGCGCGTGCACTTGCCAGACAGAGAGAGACAGAGAGACAGAGAGTGAGAAATCACCCCCCAGGGGGGATGGCCACACCACAATCCCTTCTCCTCCGTTCTCCTCTCGGTATCTTGGGCACACAACACACGCGCCTGGCGTGAGTTTTAAGCCACCGGGTCTGGGACGCAAACCACGGTCGACTACATGGGAGTCCAGTGACATAGCCATTACGCTAACTGCTGGTCCCAGGATTCAGCTTCTCTTGAGCAAATGTCACCACTGCACCATGAAGCCAACCCTGTTTTCATACTTTTTCGTCATCTGTAACACAGTTAAATGTGCATATGTGCAGTGTCTTCTTAAAGCTCATGGAAAATGCATATTATAAAAAAAATTATGCATGGACTGCAGACTTTTTTTTGCACCAAAATAAACTCATTCTTTAATTTTATTTTTCCACACACTTTTTGAAGCCTGCTTGTACCAGTCCCCAAACAAAAGTTTCACAAACAGTATTTACCCTTAATGCATTGTGATATTTTAAGGTCCATTCTATTTCAGTTTTTAAAAAACACTGGCAGGACCAGCAGTTAATGTAATGGCTATGTCGCTGGACTCCCACGTAGTCAACCATGGTTCGCGTCCTGGACCCGGTGGCTTAAAACTCACGCCGGGCGCGTGTGCGTGCATGCCCAAGATCCCGCGAGGAGAATGGAGGAGAAGGGATTGTGGCCATCCCCCCTGGGGAGTGATTTCTCACTTTCTGTCTCTCTGTCTCTGTCTGTCTGTCTGGCAAGCGCACATGCCCTATAGCGAAAACCTCTCCCCTCCCCCCCTCCAAAAAAAAAACACTGGCCAGGGGGTCAGCAGGTGGTGTGGTGGTTAAGGCGCTAGACTCCCACATCACTGACTGAGGTTCAAGTCCTGAATCCAGTAACTTGGAAATCATGCCAGGCATGCAAGTACATGTGCCCAAAATCCCCAGAGAATGAAGGAGAAGGGGTGTTGGTGTGGCCACCCCCACTGGGGGTGATTTCTCACTTTCCCTCTCACTGTCCCTCTCTGTCACTTTCTGGTGAGCACACACACCCTATGGTAAAAACCTTAAAAAAAAAAAAAAAAAAAAAAAAAAAAAGGAGAAGGAGAAGCTGGCCAGGACTCACTGCACGGATGCGCACGTGATCTGAAGTTTGGAAGCTGTCACTTTTAAGCCTTTGAAAGTCAGATACCAGGAAGTGGGGTCTAGAGGGTATCGAGAAGGAAGGGGACTAGATCCTCAGCCTTTGCCTTTTGTATGGGCTCAATTTAGAAAATTAGAACAACAGGTGGCCCGAGAAATAGACTCAGGGAGAAGGAGGAGGCAGTGGGAGGAATTTGTGTGAATGGGTGACTATCCCTTATCCAAAATGCTCGAGACCAGAAGTGTTTCAGATTAATTTTTTTTCTCATATTTTGGAATATTCACATAAACATAAGATATCTTGGAGATGGGACCCAAGTATGAACATGAAATTCATTTATTATTATTGTTTTTTTAATTTGCTAGAGGGCATGTGTGCTTGCCAGAGAGAGAGAAAGAGAGAGGGAGGGAAAGTGAGAAAGCATTCCCAGTGAGGAATGATCATACTACAGTCCCTTCTCCATTTCTCCCTCCTTTGGGATTTTTGGGCAAACACACACACACATACACACAAACACTTAGCATGTTCCCTAAGCCTATGGCAAATACCTAAAAAAAAAAAGAAGATGCTAGATGCTAGTGTGTATTTTCCCACATTCTTACCAATACAGAGTATTGTCAGTGTTTTATTATTTTTGCCAATCCAATTGAGGTACAATGATCATTGTTGTCATGGTTTGTATTTTTTAGTGAGGTTGAGTATGTTTACTAGTCTATACATTTTCCCCTGTAAACTGCTGGTTCATATATATCTTGCCCATTTTAATTTTTTCCTCACTGATTTGTTTGAGTCCTTTATAAATGAAAAAAATAGTTGTCAGAGATACTATACAAAAATTTTCCCTGGTTGTCGTTTGCCTTTTTATTTTATGATGAGTTTTCTGTGCAGAGTTTTTCACTCTTTTTTTTTTGGAGAGATTTTTGCTATAGGGTGCGTGCGCTCACCAGACAGACAGACAGAGACAGAGAGACAGAAAGCAAGAAATCACCCCCCAGGGGGGATGGTCACGCCGCAATCCCTTCTCTTCCGTTCTCCTCTCGGGATCTTGGGCACGCACGCACACGCGCCCAGCGTGAGTTTAAGCCACTGGGTCCGGGACGTGAACCGCGGTCGACTACATGGGAGTCCAGCGACATAGCCATTATGCTAACTGCTGGTTCCCCAGAGTTTTTCACTCTTTAGTTAGTCAAACTTACCAAGTTTTTAAAAAACGGCACCTCAGTTTTGCTATTCACACCTAAAGTTCTGCCACAGTCCAAGATGACTACAGGAAAAAATCTATGCCTATGTTTTCTTTTACCGTTACTGTGGTTTTATTTTTTTTCCCTACATCTAAATCTCTGGCATATCTGGAGTTAATCTGGATATGAGGGAGAAGCTTTCAGTTACTACATAGTTACTCCAGATAGTCTAAAAGTTGAGTGTCCTAAAAGATGCCCTCCATTTTTTTCCATTTTACTTGAGAAAAGGCTTCTTATTCATTGTCAGTGGGCATGTATGCTCACCAGAGAGACAGAGAAAGAAAGAATGAAATAAGGAAGGTGTGAGCACCCCCCAAGAGGGCATGGTCGTGCCTCAATCCCTTCTCCTCCATTTCGCCCTCCTGCCAGGGTTTCAGACATGTGTGCACACGTGCCAGGTGTGTTTTCAGGCCGTCGGGAACAGAATTTGAACTGTAGTTAACCAGGTGGGATCCAGCTTCCTTAATCATTAGGCTATGAGGCTAGCCATATTTTTTTCAATGATAGCTTTTTATTATACGTTTAAATGACTTCAGAATTGTAAAAACCATTAATGACTATTAAGTTGAGTAACTCAGTAACTTACTGCTCTAAATTCACTTGTAGCATTTTTAAATGCTTGTGCTCTTTATTTGAGTTGGAATGTGTGCACTCACTCTAGCGCAAGCTTTGGGTTTGTTTTCTGTGTGTACATGGGGACAAAAACCGAGGACCTAGCCCTGTTTCCCTGAAGATTCCATCCCCTGGTATCTGACCCGTATTGGATTAAAACTGTGTTTCAAACTGTGTGCATCCTGAAATCAGTTTAGTGAGTCATGACTGGCATTTTAAAGAAATAGACTAGAAGCCAGTTTCTTTTCTGCATTTTAAAAAATTTTACAAAGGTAGGGACCAGCAGTTAGCGTAATGGCTATGTCGCTGGACTCCCACGTAGTTGACTGTGGTTCGAGTCCTGGACCCGGTGGCTTAAACTCACGCCGGGCGCGTGAGTGTGCATGCCCAAGATCCCGAGAGGAGAATGGAGGAAAATGGGTTGCGGTGTGGCCATCCCCCCTGGGGGGGGGAGTGATTTCTCGCTTTCTGTCTCTCTGTCTCTCTCTGTCTGTCTGGCAAGTGCACGTGCCCTATAGCAAAACCTCTCCAAAAAAAAAAATTTACCAAGGGTATATACACTTGCAAGAGAGAGACAGACAGACAGAGACAGAGAGAGAGAAAGGGAGAAAGCACCTCCCCCATGGAAAATAGTCATGCTACAACCCCTCCTCCTCCATTTCTCCACCCTGCTGGGATTTGGGGCATGCACACACAAGGACTGGACTGTTTCTCAAGCCACCAGGGCCAGGATTCAAACCACGGTTGGCCATGTGGGATTCAGCTGCCTTAACCAGCAGAACTTTCCCTTGTATCTGGTTATTTAAGTGCACATTTCCACAGAGGAGCACAATCCACATAGTTGTCACTTAAAAAAAAAAATTGACCAAGAGCATGTGCACTTGCCAAAGAGAGACAGAGAGATACACAGGAAGAGAGACTGAGGTAGGAGCAAAGGGGGAAAAATCAGCCCTCAATGGAGTGCGGTCAGGCCACAGCCCCTCCTCCTCCGTTTCTCCATCCTGTAGGGATTTTGAGCGCATACACACATGCGCCTGGCGAGTCTTTTAAGCCGCCAAGGTCAGGATTCGGATCATGATTGGCCATGTGGATCTGGCTCCATTAACCAGTAGGCTATGGGACCAGCCCCCACATAGTTGTCACTTTTGAAAGCTTAGAATATTCTTGCCTCGATGCCAAGATTTCGTGGAACTGTGTGACGAGAGCCTAGAACTCCACGGTGGGCAGGGAGGGTGCGGTCCCTGCCGCTGGTTTTTTTCTGAGGAAGGTTCTGTAGGTGAGATCTAGAAAAGCACTCTGCCTCTGGGGGGTCAGAATTGCCGCTAAGATAGCTGACAGTGAAACGACTGAGAGGGAAAGGAGCGTGAGAAGAACCCCAGTGAGGGTATTGAGTAAGGGGTGAATTTTGTAAGGAGAAAGAGTAGTTGACAGAAGGGAACAGCAAACCCAAGAGCATAGGACGTGCCTCTCTCCCTGTCAGTCTGCACCTGCGTCCAACGGCTGTCTTCCTCTCTCGCAGCGTCCTTCTCTATTCCCAAGTTCTACATCAGCCCCGCGGGCGTGATCACGGAGGGGGATCAGCTGCACATTAGGTGCACCATTCAGGTCACACATCCGGCCATGGAGTCTCTGGAAATCATAATCCAGAAGGACAAGGCGATTGTGGCCAACAGCAGACACAGCGACGAGGCCGTGTACTCGGTGATGGCCATGGTGGAGCACAACGGCAACTACACGTGCAAAGTGGAGTCCAGCCGCATAGCCAAGGTCAGCAGCATCGTGGTCAACATCACAGGTAGGGCTGCCGGCCTGTTACTGCCTGTTCTCAGCCACGGGGACGGTGCCGCGGGGTGGGGGCACGCTGGCAGGTTGGCTCAGGGCTGTATCTTTACCATCTGGAACAGTGCCTGGCACACGGCAGGAATCTGGTAAGTCTTTCTTTTTTTAAAAAGAGATACAACTTTATTATTTTTTTTAAAAAAATCATTATTTTATTTAACTTTATTTATTATTTATTTTTAATTTGACCAGAGAGGGACAGAGTGAGAGAGAGAGAGAGAGAAGGAAAGTGAGAAAGCAAATCGCTAGGTCTGGGACTCGAACCGCAGTCAGCCATGGGGTAGTCCAGCACCCTTAGCCACCGTGCCATGTTCTGGCTCCAGCAACTTTATTTTTTAAACTTTTACTTCTTCTTCTTCTTCTTTTTTCAATTTGACCAGAGAGAGAAAGAGCGAAAGTGAGAAAGCAAGCTGCCAGGTCTGGAACTCAAACCATGGTCAGCCATGTGGGAGTCCAGCACCTTAACTCCCACTCTAACTGCTGGCCCATAATACATTTTTTTATTTTTTGGAGAGGTTTTTGCTATAGGGCGTGTGCGCTCACCAGACAGACAGACAGAGACAGAGAGATAGAAAGCAAGAAGTCACCCCCCAGGAGGGATGACCACGTCGCAGTCCCTTCTCCTCTGTTCTCCTCTGGGGATCTTGGGCACGCACGCACGCACACGCGCCTGGCATAAGTTTTAAGCCACCGGGTCCAGGATGTGAATCATGGTCGACTACGTGGGAGTCCAGTGACATAGCCATTACGCTAACTGCTGGTCCCCCTAATACATATTTTTTGAATAAAGGCACAAGCATGGATGACGGTGTCCCAGAGAGAGTCAGCAGTCCCTGGTTCCCCAGTGAAAATTGGTCACTCCTGCCTGCATCCACTCACTCACCTCCTAAAGGCTACTGCATGTCAGGCAACGAGGGGATCGTCACAGCCAGTCCCCTAAGTCATGATGTAGTTTTCTATGCAAAAATGGTCATGATTTTCCCGATGACCCAGTACTTAACTATTGATAATGACAGATATTTTGATGGCTCATAGTATTGTTCACTGATAAGGTTTGTAAGATCTTATTCAAGAAAAGTATCCATTCAACATCTAGGAGTATCTTCCACATGTGGGGCAAGCTGCTGAGGACAGAGAACTTACATGCATATTCAGTTTGAGAAGCTCAGCTTGGGTGGCCCCACGACCCATATTCTGCCCACCAGAAGTCTTATTCCAGGCCAGGTTTTGCCTTTGAAGAACTCACAGACTGAATAGAGCAGCTTGCTGCATTTTCTTTTCATTTTTTTGTTTTTCTTCTTTTTTTTTTGGAGAGATTTTTGCTATAGGGCGTGTGTGCTCGCCAGAAAGACAGAGAGAGACAGAGAGAGAGAAAGCGAGAAATCATCCCCCAGGGGGGATGGCCACGCCGCAATCCCTTCTCTGTTCTCCCCTCGGGATCTTGGGCATGCACGCACACGCGCCTGGCGTGAGTTTAAGCCCCCGGGTCCGGGACTCGAACCGCGGTCAACTACGTGGGAGTTCAGCGACATAGCCATTACGCTAACTGCTGGTCCCGTTGCTGCATTTTCTTGTAACAGCCCAAATGCACTTCAGGACACTCTGTCTAGGACACGTTCCCTGGATAACTTCTTCCGAGAGGCCTTTCCCTAAGTCTCCAAGCCTAGGTTTAGTGTTTCTTCTGTGGGTTCAGCTGCAAACGTTATGTCTGAATCACTCCGTAGTCATAAGTGTCTTGCAGTCAGGGACTGTTTCTTATTCCCTGCTGTCTCTCCAGTGTCCAAGATTATCATTTGCGGCATTACAAAGTGCAGAAACTTTTCTAATCCATGTCTGTGAGATTAATTGTATTGGGCCAGCTCCATGGCTTGGCGATTAGGACAGCCAGATCCCATATAGCTGACTGTGTGGTTTGAGTTCTGGACCCAGTGGCTTGAGAAACACACTGGGTGTGAGTGCATGTGTGTGTGCCCAGAATCCTAAAAAGAGGGAGATGGAGAAGGGATTGTGGCATGACTATACCCCAGGGGGAGTGCTCTTCCCTCTCCCTCTCTCTGTCTCTCTCTGGTGAGTGCACGTGATCACCAACCAGAACAAACAACCAAAAAAAAAAAAAAATGAGAGAGAAAGAAATTAGATTAACATGGGAAGAAACCCTCCCATTGGAATCCTGGGCCAGGAATGTTTAATGTTTAATGCTAATTGTTTAATGGTGTGGTCATCAGGGGAATGAATAGCAAAAGAAAAAAAAATTGTACCGATTTGGGGGTTTGCCAACAGCAACTGGACCTCAGGTCTCTCTAGGAAGGGATTTTGGGGTGGTGACCAGACATGTCTTGCCCCATTCCCACTTGCTGTTTTTCAGAATTATTTTCCAAACCGAAGCTGGAATCTTCCTCCACACGTCTGGACCAAGGCGAAAGCTTGAACCTGTCATGCTCCATCCCAGGAGCACCTCCAGTCAACTTCACCATCCAGAAAGGGGACACGATTGTGTCACACACTCCGAATTTCACCAAGATAGCCTCCGCGTGGGACAGCGGGACATACACCTGCACTGGAGCCATTGGCAAAGTGGCCAAGACGAGCAGCCCAGTCCAGATCACGGTGTGTGGTGAGTAGTCCTCGAGGCAGAGCGCTCTGGTATTGCATGAGAGGGGGAACTTCTTGCCAGCTGTCGCCTCTCCCGTCTGAAGGCAGAGCAGACTCAGGCAGGGTAAGAACTTCAGGGAAAGAGAGAGGGCAAAACCAAGAGGCTGAACAGAAGCAAGTAGGTATCTTTGTTCAGAGCCCAGGAGAGAAGCGATATGAGGACAACGTGGCTGGTCAAAATCCAGTTCATGGCTTTATTGTGACTGCATGCCGGTGATACGGCCCTGAGTTGGCAAGATTCTGCCGCTAGAGCAGGCATCCACCCACAAGGCTTATAAGAAAACACTGCTTAGTCAACGGTGAACTTTAAGAAGATGTAAATTCCAGTGTTTGACCCTATCTTGGCTGTCCAGAAGGAGTAAGACTTCTGGTGGGCAGAGTGTGGGTACTGGGGCCACCCAAGCTGAGCTTCTGGAACTGAAGATGCATGTAAGACATAGGGGAGATACAGGTCAGTTGAGGAGGTGGGGATGGGCCGGGGTCTGCATCTCTAACTGGCACCTTGGTGATGCCACTGGTCCTGGACCACATTTTGAGTAGTGAAGTTCTTTTTTTCATTTTTCTTTTTCTTTTTCCAATTTGCCAGGTGGTGCATGTGCTTTCCATAGAGAGACAGAGAGACAGAGTGAGAAAGAGAAGGCGAAATTATCCCCCAATGGGATGTGGTCACACCGCAATCCCTTCTCCTCCATCTCTACACCTGGTGGGATTTGGGTCACTACTTCACTTGTGCCCAGTGTGTTTTTCAAGTCACCGGGGATTTGAACCATATAGTCAGCCACGTGGGATTTGGGTTACTTAACCACCAGTTCTCAGAGCCAGCCTGAGTAGTGAAGGTTTTTTTTTTGTATGTATTTACTTATTTATTTATTTTTTTTTTTTGAGAGGTTTTTGCTATAGGGCGTGTGCACTCGCCAGAAAGACAGAAAATGAGAAATCACTCCCCAGGAATCCCTTTTCCTTCATTCTCCTCTCGGGATCTTGGGCATGCACACACACGTGCCAGATGTGAGTTTAAGCCCATTCTCCTCTCAGGATCTTGGGCATGCACACACACGTGCCAGATGTGAGTTTAAGCCACCAGGTCTGGGACTTGAACTGCGGTCGACTACGTGGAAGTCCAGCGACATAGCCATTACGCCAACTGCTGGCCCCCCCTCAGTAGTGAAGTTTTAAGTGAATGTGGAACCCATTTGAACTGTCACTGTCACTATTATTCAGTCACAGTCCTTCAGTTTAAACTGTGGCTAAAATCCACCTGAGGTTTTAGTCTTGACTGAACCAAGATTTAAGCCTATTACCAATGGTCTAACCATCTAACTCAAGGGAAAGAATGGGGCCAGCCCTGTGGCCTAGTGGTTAAGGGAACCTGGATCCCACATAGACAACTATGATTCAAATCCTGGCCCTGGTGTATGAGAAACACGCCAGGCATGGGTACCCCAAATCCTGACATGACAGAGAAATGAAGAAGGGGTTGCAATATGACTACGCTCCATTGGGGGGATACTTTCTTCCTTCTCCCCACCTCCTTTCTAGCAAGTGCATGCACTCTCTGGCACCTTAAAAAAAAATCAGGAAATAATGCAAGAGACAGATATGGGATATTACATTTTAATTTGTTGTTGCTCTTGGGAGGAGGTAATTTTATTTTGCTAAGGTTTATAAATAAGCTAATGTCTAAATAATGACTAAATAGAATTCTTATCTCTTGAGACATGCAATTTATTATCGAGGAGGCTAAAGTACTGAGAACTTTTTTAAAGACTTATTTTCTTTGGATACTTGTTATACTTCCCTTGTGAGTTGTTGTTGTTATTGTTTTAATTATCAGAGGGCACATGAGCATCAAAGAGAGGAAGAGAAAGCGCTTCCCAGTGGGGTGTGTTTATACCATGACCCTTTCCTTGTGCTTTTCTGTGTTTTGGTTCAACACAAAGAAATTATATGTATGTGTGCATGTGCTATATACTTTATTAACAGATAAATGCATTTATAAGGTTGTTCTTTTTTTTTTTTTTTTTGAGAGGTTTTTCGCTATAGGGCGCGTGCGCTTGCCAGACAGACAGAGAGAGACATAGAGACAGAAAGCGAGAAATAAACCCCCCTGGGGGGATGGTCACGCCGCAATCCCTTCTCCTCCATTCTCCTCTCGGGATCTTGGGCACGCACGCACACGCGCCCGGCGTGAGTTGTAAGCCACCGGGTCCGAGACGCGAACCGCGGTCGACTACGTGGGAGTCCAGCGACATAGCCATTACGCTAACTGCTGGTTCCCAAGGTTGTCATTTTTTAAAATGTGTTATCATTGTTTAATTTGCTCATAGCACTTCTCTCTCCCTTACCCCTGAATGCTTGCACACATACATACACGAACACACACAGACTATCAGCCTAACAGGAGTCTCTTTAAGGTAGATAAGATGGGCAGGCATTTGAAATTACGGGTGTGACAGAGATAGCAAAGTCTAGACTGTAGAGAAGGAATCTTTTGACTGGGTTCTTTCCTTCTGCTTTCAATATCATTTACTGGGTCGTCAGAAAAGTCATGAGACATCATGACCCAATACATTGTTTCTCCCTCTGTTGTTCCAGAAATGCTCTCTACACCCAAGATTTCTCACGACGCCAAGTCTGAGGTCATAAAAGGACAGACCATCGAAATCAGTTGCCAATCAATAAATGGAACTTCGCCTATTTCCTATCACCTTTTAAAAGTAAACAACATTTTGGAGAGTCGTGCAACGAACTCAAATTATCCTGTAGTATTCAAAGATAACCCAACCAAAGACACAGAATACCAGTGCATCGCAGATAATTGCCACTCCCATATTGAAATGTTCAGCAACGTTCTGAGGGTCAAGGTGATAGGTAAGTTGCAGTGCTATGAGAAGAAGTTATGTGGAACTGGGGTTTTGTAAACATTTTTGAAAGTTCAGGATTGCCTAGAGATCATAGGGACCGTGAGAAGTGGGTGGCACTTGTGCAAGGCCAAGCCACATACTCATCAAAGCAGGACCAAAGTGTTGTAAATGGGCTGGAAAGCGTTTGGGGGCTATTCATATGGCTAATGTAATCTCTTTCCAGAAATGTCCAAAGGAACTGTTAAGATGATATTAGAGGAAAAATATCCTGACTCCAGGAAGTACTGAAGTGCTTTTGGATTCCCCTAGCACCTGCCCCTTTTCAGACAACCTGAGAGCCATCTCTGAGGATTGAAGCCCAGAGCTTTTCTGTACAGCCGAGCCTCGGTGGGGCAGCTCTGTCATGTGGAGAATATACAGCAACCCAGAGCTAAAGGCTGTGGTTTTGTGGGAGCTGCTAATGTTTGCCTGGGAGTCTCAGAGTCAAGAAAAGGACACCATTGTCTTGAGGGTGGATATTTTTCCTTAACTCTTTATCTCGTGCCTCTCAGAAGGCATTCTTCCTTAGGAGTGCTATTCCTCATATCTCTTGGTTATAGATACCCTGTATCTTCTAAGAGGCTTAAAAGGTTTTCTCCTCTTCATCCGCTGTCCTCCCTATGTCTTTTTAAAATGTTTAAGTTTATTAATTATTATTTCCTCTGTGAGACAGAAAGTAAGAAACAGAGAGACATTCATCCCTGAGAGGGTTTCAGAGAAGCCCGGGGATGGGAACCTGGGACCTTCTCCTGTGGGTCCGGTTGCGTCACCGTCTGGTCCCATTTTTGTTTAATAAATGCTTATCCACAAATGCTGCTTTGGGCATGAGTTGTCCACAGGACAGAGATCTAGCAGGATTGAGAGTTCTGCTTCTATTACTGTATAGTCTAAGTGTTGCCACGCTGTTCATGTTCACATCAACATAAAATAGGCACTTAATGCTACAGGGCACCCAAAGTTGTTTTCAATGGTACAGTAGGAAACAAATAATCTCCTGATTTATTCGTGGAGAAATACCTGAATAACGGTACAAGTAAGCGTAGACAAAAATGTCAGGGGGTAAGTGAATTAATGGTCACATGAACTATATCCTTACAATGATGATGATTGTAATTCAAGACATGGCATACATTATCTGTCTTGAGTGGGAACGTTTCACAGAAGAGCCGGGTGAGGACTTAGGGCTTGGTAGTGGGTGGGAGAGAAGCCTAAGATGGTCTGCCATCTCTGGCCACCAGAAGAACCGGAGTCTCGGTGGGCAAATCAAATGGCTGGAAACAAAGGTTGGGAATGAAAAACTACTGGGCATAAGCTCAAAACGTGACTGAGCCCAACTGTGTAGGGCATGAAGCATGTCTTAGGAGTTGGGAATCGTCCTGTGTGCAATGAAGAGTCAGAAGAGGGAGGAAGGACTTGATGAGAATGGGTTGCTGGGAAGACTAAGCTAGTGGCTGTATCAGTGAGGAGTGGAGACCTCAGACTACTTCAAGAGGCTAATGTCGAAGCACGTCGAAACTGTTGGATTAAATCGGACCAATACCAGTAATTAACATTTACTGAACTCTGCCCACATGTCCAACCCTGTATGAAGTGCTAAATTCAGTTATTCTAGCTAATCCAAAGCCATGTAAGACTGAGTGGTAGGATGCTTGTTTGGTAATGAGATAACCAAGGCTCAGGACCAATGGCTGGTGAGTGGTAGTGCTGGGATTCAGGCCTGCAGTCTGACTCCTGAGGCCAGTTTGCTATCCTCTGGGAGTCTGCCCTTGTAGGAGACCACCACCTCCCCAAGCCTGGTGCTCAGCGTCTGACCAGCAGCTGTGTGATCTTGCCACACCACCATTCCCCACAGCAAGTCAGGATGCCCATTTGCTGGCTAGGCTGTTCTTGCACTAGTAGGAGAGTCTTTTGGGGGAGACAATGTAGGAGCAGAATTTCGTTGTGGAGCATGGTGCAGGGGGAAGGGGATTAGGAGGTAGTTGAGTTTGGACCTGGCTTTGGGCCTACTTGAAATGAAGCTAGTTGGACTTCCTGGTGGAAATGCCCAGGGGTAAGGAAGCTGTGGGGTTCCAGAATGTAATTTGGATCAGAGCTGTAGGTTTAGGTGCTAAACGTCATTGTCAGAAATAGAAGCTGAGTATAGATGACTGAATACTGCAGAAGGTCCATATTTCAGGACGGAAGAACAATTAGTGAGTAAGGAACAGTGGCAGGTAAAGAAGGAAGAGGATCAGGGTCGTGAGGCGGCACAGGAGCCCAGACACCACTGAGTTCAACAGCAAGAGCTGGTGACAGCCAAGCTGTAGGGAGGCCAGGGTTGGAAAAGTAGATAAAGAACATCCATCATTGAATTTAACCTGCAGAGCACTCAGAAATGACAGTCAGGGGAAATGGGAACAGTTGACTTTTCAAGTTTCTTTGAAACCAGAGAGTGCCATTGCAGCAGGAGAGGATGGAAGTCAGATTTCAGGGGTAAGAAAGTGGGAAATTATATGAAAGCATGAAGGAAAAAGGAGAGAAACAGGATGGTAGCTAGAGAAGGCAATCTCTCTTTGAGAGATTGGAAGTGCTGTACATCTTTGTTAAGCAGGAGAGACATCACACACACACACACACACACACACGTGCATACTAGCACCGAGTAGACCCCAACAGACCACGTAGTTAATCTCCAGTCAAGCAAAGCAGTCAGTAATCTTTGAGTGGCAAGTGAAGGGAGGCACCCCTAGGATCTCCTGTATAATTTAGTGAGGACAAGAGGCATCTGTGGCTACCTTCAGGGTTCACTGGGGTCCCGTTCATGAAGAAACTGGGGTAAGATAGATGACCTGAAGGAGAATGCAACTCAAATCTCAGCCTGACCTGGGAGGGTGGCTGTCTGGGAGCAATGGCTGCTCCACTTTTCTTCTCTTCCCTCTCCTTGGCTCAGGGCTGATTCTTCTGCTTTTCAGCTCCGGTGGATGAAGTCAAACTTTCTATCCTATTGAATAATATGGTGGAGTCCGGCGAGGACATCACACTGCGATGCTCTGTGAATGAAGGGTCTGGTCCGATCACCTATAGGTTTTACAGAGAAAAGGAGAACAAACACTTCTACCAAACCATTGTGAATGACACTGAGGTATTTTGGAGCAAGACACAAGCGAGTAAGGAGCAGGAGGGAGAGTATTACTGCATAGCCTTCAACAGAGCCAACAGGGGCAAGCATTTCCCCCAGAGCAACGTACTGACAGTCAGAGGTGAGTTGGCATCTCAGCTGCAAGGTGTCATGTGGGCTCCAAGGTGTGAGGCCAGAAAACCTGCCACTTGTAAGAGAGAGTGGGCAGGAGGTTGCTCGCATCACGGAGGGTTAAGAGATCAATGTCTTCTAGGTTCTCTGGTTGCAAGTGACAGAAATCCACTAAAAGAACTTAAGTAAAAAAAGGAATTTATTAGGCTAAGGAGTTGGAGTTTTTTTTTTTTAAAGAATTATTTTAATTTAATTTTATTTATTCATTTATTTTATTTTAATTTGACCAGAGAGAGTGACACAGAGAAGGAGAGAGAGAGAGAAAGTGAGAAAGCAAGCTACCAGGTCTGGAACTTGAACCATGGTCAGCCATGTGGGAGTGTCCAGCACCTTAACCACCATGCCACCTGCTGGTCCCATGGAGTTGGAGATTTTTCATAGTCCCAAATTCCAGTTGTTGGCAGAGAGACACCCATTAACTCATCTGAGTCAAACATTCATCCAGAGACTATCTATGGCCAAGAGAATTGGGTAATGCAGAAGGGACATGAGTAGGGGAGCCCACCTATGTAGGAGGAGTGTAGTTTCATCAAGAAGAAGGAAGGATGAACAGACACCCAAAAAGAAGTCTTCTCCAGCAAAGATGAAGGTTTCCTCCATCGCTGACCACAGAAACAACCATTTCTTCCCTGGCAGTGATGCAGAGTGCTGGGGAAGTAGACAGATGCTAAGGCAAGATGCCAGTTATAAAGCCTACAAAAATCAACTGCATTTGTTGTTTGAGCCTGATATTTCTTGCTGGCAAAGAACTGGCCTATATATTTCTTTCATTTTTCTTTTTCTTTTTCTTTCTAGTCTTTCTTGCCCCATGGAAGAAAGGACTCATTGCAGTAGTTGTCATCGGAGTGATAATAGCCGCCTTGATAGTTGGGGCCAAATGCTATTTTCTGAGGAAAGCCAAGGGTGAGCACAATTCTTTTCTTCCATCCTGACATCTGTGCTTGCCAGGAAACTGACCGTGGATGTGTGGTGCTTCAGTTTGTGGGGCTGGCTCTCTGCCCAGTGGGAACTAAGGAGATGTAACTTTTTTCTCTTTGGGGAAATACCTTCATAACCAAAGTTTTGGCTTTTGTGGGTGTGGAGCTTTTGCAGCTCCTGGATTTAGCTAGGCAGTGACTAAAGCAATTGCTTTCCTAGTTGGGCAAGCCAGAAAAGATGAATTTGGGGGGAAGTCGCATCTTCATGTGGTGAGAAGCTGTTCCTGTAGATTTGCCAATACCTGGTCCTGTCATTGATAAAGTGGGGTGTGAGTATCATAGACATGTGTGTGCATACATGCATGCACACACACACACACACACACACACATACACACACAATGAATGTCTCCCAGTTGACCGTCCATTCTGCCATGATTTCTCCCCGTGCTTGGACTTAGTCCAGCAGGCATGGCAAGCCAGGACCACCCGCTGACACTCAGAGATCAGAGTCTGCTAGTCCAGACTCTAGGAAATGGGCACAGCACAATAAATTCTGGAAGTGTTGTTGTGGGATAAGGTGGGTTCTTTCAGACTTTGGGAGCTGCTGCTGGAGCAGATGGAATGAGGAAAAGGCCCGGGCTTTTTCTCAAATGAGAAAGCAGCAACTCCTCTGGGGAGACAGGCTCCAGAATGAGCCCCTTCCCAAGGCTGCCCCGGTATTGGGGTCAGGCCGACTTGGATTAAAAGCATTTGGGTTGATTTAAGCTTTACTCTTTGGAGTTGTCTTGAATCAAAGGGATGGCTTCCCACTTACCTGTTAAATTTGGCTTCCGTACCATTGTCTTCACGTTCATCACTTGCCATTATCAAAAATTGCTTCTGGTTAAAATAGTCAAAATGGGGGCCAGCAGTTAGCATAACGGCTATGTTGCTGGATTCCCATGTAGCGGACCATGGTTTGAGTCCCGGACCTGGTGGCCAGGCCCATGTGCGTGCATGCCCAAGATCCTGAGAGGAGAATGGAGGAGAAAGGATTGCGACGTGACCATCCCTCCTGGGGGGTGATTTCTCGCTTTCTGTCTCTCTGTCTTTCTGGCAAGTGCACGTGCCCTATAGCTAAAGCCTCTCCAAAAAAAAAGGAAAAAAAGTCAAAATGTCCTATTCCAGGGAAATAATGCAACATGTCTTGTTATCGGTGGGGAAAATGCCTTTTCTTCCTCTCCTCCCTTCCTCCGTTCCTCCCTCCTTCTCTCCTTCCTCCCCTGTTCTTTTTAAAGCATGAATGTATTTGATTTTCTTTTCTCTCTTTTTATGAGTACTCAGTATTCAGAAATGTCAGTGTGGTTGAGATGACTGTTCCTAGCTGGGATGGATGTGGGTGCCTTATATTAATTGGGTTTTTCTCTTTCTTTTAAAGCCAAGCAGATGCCGGTGGAGATGTCCAGGTCGGTGCACTTAGAAGAGGGGGCAGCTGCTTGTGGGCAGAGATGGACTTTCCTGTAGGGAGAGTCTGATCACTAGGTGGTTTCCAGGGGTACTTGGCAAACTCAGAAAAATAAGGGCCTTGGCTATGAGGTGTGTGTGCGTGTGTGTGTGTGTGTGTGTGTGAGCGTGTCTCCATAGGAGGTTGCCGACGGTCCCTTTCCTGGGAAGGAATGGCCTTTATTCTGTGATCATGTCCTTCCTAGACTATTACCTGTGAAATTCCCCTTTCCTTATAAAACTATACTAGTAGGTGAAACTTTAGATTTTTACTTACTTGGCAAAATAGAGCTGGCCTCAAAAATTTGTTTTACTACCTTTACTGTTCTTGAAATCCAGGATCAAAATGTATGGAAGCGATTGCTTGTTCCTGGGACCAACAGTAACACAGGGCGTGAAATTTGGGGAGTTAGGAGTGGCCCAGTAAAGGCTTCCTGGTATTTCTGTGTCCTTTGGTCCTGACACTTATTTTTTTAGATTTTATTTATTCATTCATTTATGTTTAATTTGACAGAGAGAGACACAGAGAGAGAGAGAGAAAGAGGGAAAGTGAGAAAGCAAGCCACCAGGTCCAGGACTCGAAGCATGGTCAGCCATGTGGGAGTGCCCAGCGCCTTAACCACCATGCCACCTGCTGGTCCCCCCTGACACTTATTTTAATAGCAAAAAGTTTTATCAAATAATTCTGGAGGTGAAAACTATGTTAGTTTTCCAAATGAGAGAGTAAAATTTTCCTCACTTTAGAAAATTCTTCCTGGTTTTCTTGAGCTTTTCCTTTGATTATTTTGTTGGTTTGGAGATAAGGTTTTTTTTGTTTGTTTGTTTGTTTTTGTTTTTAAGTGTTTTATATATATAATTTTTTGTTTCAAAATGTTCATGGAAAATGGAATTAAAGTCCAAGTTTATTTTGGTATGAAAGTGTTTGAAATTTTTGCATTGTTTTTTCAACATATGCATTTGCCATGAACTTTCTAAGGTCCCCTGTGTGCGTATACACATGTACATAGACACACACTATACATTTCTTTTTAAATTTTATTTTATTTTATTTTGGAGAGATTTTCGCTATAGGGCGCGTGTGCTCGCCAAACAGACAGAGAGAGACATAGAGACAGAAAGCGAGAAATCACCCCCCAGGGGGGATGGTCACGCTGCAATCCCTTCTCCTTCATTCTCCTCTCGGGATCTTGGGCATGCACGCAGACGCGCCCGGCGTGAAATTTAAGCCACTGGGTCTGGGACGCGAACCGCGGTCGACTACGTGGGAGTCCAGCAACATAGCCATTACGCTAACTGCTGGTTCCCTTTAAATTTTATTTTAAGGACAGCAGCACCACTCCTGAACTCCAATGAGATGTCAGATCCCAATACCGAAGTTAACAGTCATTACGGTAAAGTCACAATTTCCTTCTATGGCTACGAGTTTTCCCCATAGAGTCTACATGTATTTCCTTAGCCCTCTTAGTAGTAGATTCTGTAAGTGGGGGCTGAAAGGTGGAAGGGAAACCCTGACTTCAAGCAGGGGTGCTTCATCTTGTTGGCCCCTGAATGGTGGGCTAAGAAAACAAAACCTTCAAAGGAAAGGCAGAACATTTTATTCTGATTTCATCACCTTATAAACTTCCTGTGGAATAAAATATGGAGAATAATCATGCCTCATTAACTTCAGAGACTGAATGTTACCCAAGCATAGTCACTCTCCACTTACAAGACAGAGACCAGATTTCAAATGAAGACATTAGTAAAACCTCTCAGATGGAATGCGTATAATGGTAGTAGAACAAAAATGTGACTTCACATTTTTCATAAGAAAACCAGTTTAAAGATGTCTTCTTAGTGGAGACGTAAACATGTGTTCCAGTGAAGAATAGGAGATAACACCCCCTAATGGGCATGGCCACACCATAATCCTTTCTCCATTTCTCCACCCTGCTGGGATTTGGGGCATGAGCACACAGGTACCCAGTGTGTCTTGTTCAAGCCAACCCGGTCAGGACTCAAACCAAACCTTGCTGTTGGCCCTGTGCGATCTCACTGCCTCAGCCATCCAGCCACGGAGCCGGCCCAAGAGTTCTTACGGTCCCAGTAGATCAATGAGGAAACTACTGCAGCATTTTAGCAGAGATTCTAATGTCTTCCTAGAGGAGGCTATAGTTGTATCCCACAAAAAGTTCTGTCTTTGGGATCGGCCCATGGCATGGTGGTAAGGTGGCTGGATCCCACACGGCTGACTGGTTCCAGTTCTGGACCCAGTGGCTTGAAAAACACACCGGGGGAGTGTGTGTTCATGCCCAAAATCATGAGGAGAATGAAGGAGTAAATCGCCACATTGCTATCCGCCCCCGGGGGGTGATTTCTTACTTTTTCTTTGGCTCCCTCCTGTGAGTACACACGCCTATAGCAAGCAAAAGACCAAAAAAGCAATGTGCCAATAAAAAGAAAAGAATATATAGTTGAAGCAATGATATTCCAAAGTAAACAAACCATAACAATAAAACAAGAAATTATACTCAAAAATGTAGTGACTATTTAGCAAAAAGTAACCCATGGCTATGGAAAAAAACAATACCTTTTTGAAATGGAGGGGAGCATTTTGAGGGTAGTTAATACTATTTATATATAAGTACAGCAATGCTTTAAATTAACTGTTAATTATTTACTTATTTATGACAGATTTTTGCTATAGGGCGCATGCGCTCACAGGACAGAGAGACAGAAAGCAAGAAATCACTCCCTAGGGTGATGGCCATGATGTAATCCATTCTCCTCTGTTCTCCTTTTGGGATCTTGGGCATGTGCGCACACACACACCTGGTGTGAGTTTTAAGCCACTGGGTCCAGGACGCAGACCGCAGTTTCACCATACGGGAGTCCAGGGATGTAACCTTTACGCCATCTGCTGGTCCCGGTGTTGATATATGTTTATATTAAAGTAGGATTTTTCTCCAAAACTTAAAATGTGAGAAATACTCTAATCATTTCATCTATTATCTCTGTATAGATTATTTCAGTTTATAAATACATTTTAATAATATAGTTATTAGCACAAATACATGATGGAAAACAAGGCATTTTTCAGGAATGGTATTTATACCATTTTTTTAAAGAATTATTTTATTTATCCACTTATTTATTTATTTATTTTATTTTGAGAGAGACAGAGTTAGAGAGAGAAAGTGAGAAAGTAAGCTGCCTGGTCCATGACTCGAACTGTGGTCGGCCATGGGAGTCCAGCGCCCTTAATCACCATGCCATTTTTTAAAAAAAATAATTATTTAATTTTTTAATTTATTCACTCATTTATTTTAATTTGATCAGAGAGAGAGGGAGAAAGTGAGAAAGCAAGCCACCAGGTCTGGGACTTGAACCATGGTCAGCCATGTGGGAGTGTCCAGAGCCTTAACCACCACAACACCTGCTGGTCCCTAAAGTTTATTTATCTCTTCCATTTGAAGAGAAAGAGTGAGAGAGCACCCCCTGGCAGGGTCTTCACACCGTGATCCACCCCCAGCCTCAGCCAGCCAAGATCATGGCACATTCCTGCCCAGCATGTACAGGGAGACCTTGGGACGTTAGAACCCAGGGCCTTCCATGTGGCCTTGGCACTGCAGAGCGGTTCATTAATGCTGCATCACCACAGCTGATCTCTAACATTTTTATAAAGCATTTTTAATAAATAACGACTTGATAAAACCAACAACTTTTATTGGTCTGTGCCCACAAAGTGATAGCCTAGAGACACTGCTGTTTCTTTTTCTTTTTTTGAGATGTTTTTGTTATAGGGCACATGCACTCACAAGAAAGACAGAGAGAGACAGAGATTCAGAAGGAGAGAAATCACCCCCTGGGGAGCATGGCCACCCCGCAATCCCTTCTCCTCCATTCTCCTCTTGGGATCTCGGGCACACATGCACACCCGCCCGGTGTGAGTTTAAGCCACCAGGTCTGGGACTTGAACCACAGTCCACTACATGGGAGTCCAGCAACATAGCCATTATGCCAACTGCTGACCCCAACACTGCTGTTTCTTTAACCCATGTTCTCATCAGTTCAGTTCTCCAGCTGGAGAAAGTTAGTTAACCCACATCCTTCATGTCGGCAGTTACTATCTGGTCCTTTCCAGAACAAGTTCTATTTCTAATAAACCTGCTCACATTTAGCAATTCTGAGTTCTGAATAATTCATCAACAGAAATACCCTTCCCACGGGGTGGTAGACCTCTCGCTGCTGTTAGAAAGAGACCACACCGAGGGTCAGATGGATCCCAAAGGGAGACCAAGTAGTGAATCCAGAACCCAAAGACAGTGGGTTGTCACCTACTCTGAAGAAATTGTACTTCCTTTGTTAGTGGCACTGAATTTTTAAAAAACGCATAGAAAACTAGAATTTTTATTGTCACTCATCCTAACTTATTTTTCAACTAGGTTACAATGATGACGTTGGAAACCATGCTATGAAACCAACAAACGAAAATAAAGGTAATTACTTAGTTAAATGTTTAGATTAAAAAATGACTCATAGGAAAATAAACTGAAAAATGTTAAGATCAGTGGATACTTTCCCACCTCTCTTTTAATGACCCTGAAATAGATATAGAAAAGAAGTTGGCTAGTTGCTTTCTCAAAAGATGCTATTGAGTGTCCTTAGATCTATTGGGTTATACCTAAAAAGCAACTTCCCGATTCAGAATGAGCTACCCAGCACAGTGGTAGGGTTTCTTCTCCCTTTTGAGGGAGTTTATTTTTTAGACAGGGTCTCGTTGTTAGGATCCCTTGCCAGCTGGCACTACAGGTACTCACCTTCATACCCAACTCTTTGAGGTCAGGGTCTTGCTCTGTTATCTGGGTCTGCCTCAAGTTCATAATCCTCCTACCTCAGCCTCCAGAGTTGTTGGGATAGGTGCATGCCACCATGCCTGGCCTTTAGCTTGAACTTTAGGTTAACCTGGGACTAGAACCTGGGCCTCCCATGTGGTTGCAGCCTGTAGAGCACAGTGTATTGGCTGTATGTACCACTGTGGCTGGGCCAGGTGGAGATTTTTCCTTTCCTTTTCTTTTTTTCTAATTTGCTATAGGGCACATGTGCTCACTGGAGAGGCAGAGACAGAGAGAAAGAGAGGGAAAGTGAGAGAGCACCTCCCAGGAGGGATGACCACACCGCAGTCCCTTCTCTTCCACTCTCCTCTCAGGATTTTGGGCACATCTGCACCTGGTGTTTTTCAAGCCGCCAGGTCTGGGTTTGAACTGCATAGTTGGCCATGTGGGATCCAGCCACCTTGATCACCATGCTGCTTGGCTGGCCCCAGGTGGAGAGGTTTTTTTTTTTTTTTTTTTTTTTTTTTTTTATAGAAGTTTTTGCTATAGAGTGTGTGCCAAAAAGACAGAGAGACATAAAGTGAGAAATCACCACCCCCCCAGGGGGGATGGCCACACTGCAATCCCTTCTCCTCCATTCTCCTTTCAGGATCTTGGGCACGCACGCACACGCGCCCAGTGTGAGTTTAAACCACCAGGTTTGGGACTTGAACTGCGGTTGACTACATGGGAGTCCAGCAACATAGCCATTATGCCAACTGCTGGTCTCCCCAGGTGGAGATTTTTAAAGACAATTAACAATAGATTGCTTGCTTCTGCCTAAAGCTAAGAGGGGTTCGACTAAATTATTTTCCAGAACTTCTTTTTGCTCTGGGAAGCTAACCTGGGAGCTAAAGTTCCTAAAGAAATAAAGGGAGTAAAGGACCCCTTTCTATAAAATATCCCCTTTTTTACAGAGAGATTTTTGCTCTATGGGTGTGTGCACTCACCAGAGACAGAAAGTGAGAGATCAACCACCCAGGGGCGATGGCCAAGCCGCAATCCCTTCTCTTCCATTCTCCTCTCAGTATCTTGGGTATGCACGCACACGCACCCAGTGTGAGTTTTAAGCCTCCAGGTCTGGGACTCGAACTGTCGTTGACTTCATGGGAGTCCAGCAGCGTAACCATTATGCCATTTGCTGGTCCCTGTATAAAATATCCCTGACTGCAGAATCATTGTGTTTTTAGAAGGTAGTGAGAACTTCTTCTTCTTTGGGGCTGAAAAACAGAACAATAATATTATTTTGAATCGGGGCCAGCAGGTGGTGTGGATTTTCATATGGTCAACTTAAGTTTGAGTCCCAGACCCGGTGGCTTGGAACTCACGCCAGGCACGCGTGCGTGCCCAAAAATCCTAGGAGAAAAATGGAGAAGGGATTGTGGTGTGGCTCATCCCCCCAGGGGTGATTCCACACTTTCCCTCTCACTGTTTCTGTCTCTCTCTGGTAAGTGCATGAGTCCCATAGTAAAAACCCTAAACAAATTATTTTGAGTTGAAATCAAATTCCTTTTTTAAAGGAATTGTTTTATTTATTTCATTTTATCTGTTATTATTATTTTTTAATGTGGCCAAGAGAGACAGAGAGAGAGAAAGAGAAAATGAGAAAGCAAGCCACTGGTCCGTGACTCAAACCACGGTCGACCATGTGAGAGTCCATTACCCTAACCACCACACCACCTGTCAGCCCCAAGCTGAAGACACATTTCTTCAGGAGTTCACCATAGCACCCCGAGTGAGTCCAGTAACTGCTGTGCCTCACACTCTCCAAGCATTTTTAGGCTAGTGACTCTCATTCCCCGTTTCCTGAGCTCGTTTTGCTCGTTGAGGTAGCTGGGTATGCCTGCAGGTGTACAGAAGGCTCCCCGTGTTTTCGGTGAGACGGACAGACAACTGCTGTGGCTGACCTGGGCTGTTTTCTGCAATCTATTGGCCGGTTGGTACAAAACCTTCCACTATAGAAATGAAGACCTACCTAGGCAGGAGCGTCCTTTCATACCCAAGAAACGAATCAGAGAGGAGATCCCTGGGCCTAAGTCCTGCCTCTGCCTCCCGGGCCAGTGCAGAGTCCATCCGGCCTCTCTACCCTGAGGCTTCTCACCCACGTAGGATGGAGGGAAGCCCCTGTCTCACTGCCCCCTAATAAGGAATGTTTTAATAGTTGTGGGACCAGCGCTTCACATGGTGGTTAAGGCACTAGACGCCCACATGTCCTATGGCAGTGTGAGTCCCGGACCTGGTGTCTTGCTTTCTCACTTTCCCTCTTTCTCTCTGTCTCTCTCTGGTGAGTGCTTATGCCCTATAGCCAATTAAAATAATAATAATAAACACAAAATTAGCATGAATAATTTTAAAAAAAAGGGAAAAGAAAAAAATCTCTAATGCAGTCTGAGGTGCCCGAGGAGAGTCCATCTAAATGCACGATGCTGTCGTCCCTTTGAGCAGAGCCGCTGACCTCGGATGTGGAGTACACAGAAGTGGAGGTGACCCCAGCCGAGCCTCACAGAGGTAAGTGCCGCTCGCCCCAGTGGTCCCCATGCTTGCTCTTGGCTTTGGGAGGGGCATTGTGCCCAGTGAGGAAAGCCGAGGCACCTTCAGTCACTCAGAAGGGAGCTGGCCAGCCAAGGCCCTGGTCTAGGCTTTAACCTGCCAAAGTTTGATACTCATTAGTATTATTGATGCTACAAATAATAGGTAGCATTGTTTATTGAGCATTTACTAAGTGCCAAGCAGTCACTACAGGTTGAGCAATTTTGTTTCTGTGAAAGAAACTTCCAGGGCAGCCCCTCAGAGTCCTGGTTGTGTAGGTTTTCTTCCAGAGGTACCCTTCTTGTCCACACCTGGTGTGTTCCTAAAGTTGCCTGTGTAGACGGAATGTGTGTCGGTCACATGCGCAGTCCGAGCTGTCGAGGCGTTGCTATTGAGGACCCCAGGGTAAAGGTGCTCAGGAGCACAGACTCCCTTTCAGAGCGCGCAGTGGCGTTGGTCCCGTGCCTCGGGTCTTGCTTTCGTGTGCTGCATCTCAAGGGCAGGGTGGCCAGGAGGTCCCTTCCTCTGGTTCTGGCCTTGGGAGACAGAGGCAGGATGGGCCGATGCGCAGCCATGCTAGACCATCCCTCTCAGCTGCTTCGGCACCGTGAAGACATGCCTACCCTACCCTTCCTCCACCGGAGCTCACCAGAGCTCCTGCACGCACCAGGGAAACTGCCATCTGAGGCTTCCAGCTCTGCCGGGCAGCTCCTAGGACCATTTCCTGGGAAATATCCACTCCCTTCCTGCTGAGGCCAAGGCCAGGCGGTCCCTTCAGCCAGGCAGGCCCGGCACAGCTATCCTAGCTAAGTCCATCTGTCACTAGCCAGGGCCACGTGGCGATGCTGTCTTCAAGCCACCTCTTGCTCCGTGATCGGGGAGGAGTTTGGGATTCCTCCCTCCTTCTTTTACTTAGAACAGTTCTGGCACCATGTCGGCAGGTATGTGCACAGAACTTTCCAGACAGGCTGTCCTTACAGCCCCTAGGTTGTGTGCTGCACTGGGCACCATTTCCAGGGCCTACCATCAGAATAGCCCCTGGAGTTGGGTACTGCCCCATCCATGCAGCTACACGGGCATCCCTCTTCCAAGTCTAGGTGGGGCCTGAGAGAGGTGGGGGGCATGGCAGGCCTCGAGTTCTCTATTTCATTGTGGGGTGGTCCCCTTGGTGAGATAACAAATCACGCTGAGTGCCCAGCCACCACGGAAGGTACATGCAACAAAGGCACACGGGGCCCTTCCGTCATGGACACACAGCCTAAGAAGGAGCCGGGAAACCCGGGAACCAAGCAGGAGACAGCACTGGGTTCCAGCGTGTGCTCTGAAGGAGAACAGGGTGCAGTGAGAAGGTGCAGGTGAGGCCCTTTCTGTGATTCAAGGAGGCCTCTTTGAGGGTTGGCATTTCAGCTGGGTACAAAGGTTGCAAACAAAGTAGCCCCACCAAGAGGAAGGGTTAAGAAGACCCCAGAAATGGGAAGGGCGGTGCCAGGTGGCCCAGAGCTCGGCTTGTTTAAGATCTGAAAGGAAGCTTTGGGTCTGCAGAGTGACCAAGACAGAAGGAGGCAGCGAAGGCGGGGGAGGGCAGAGAGGGGGCCAGGCACGTCGGCCTCTAAGGTTTTCTCTGCACTCTATTCTCAATGGACAAGGGAGCCTTTCAAAGGCTTTAGGCAGGGAAGTAACAGGTTCTAATATCCGTCCTTAAAAACGATCCTCGTGGCTGGCATGAGAAATGGATTAAAGGGATCAAAAATAAAACCAGAGAGACTATCACCAGGCAAGCGGGCACCGGAGTGGGGCGAGCTGCTGGCCACGCATGGAGTCTAGATACGGTATTTCGGAGCCAGATCACAGCACCAGATAAAGACGTTAACAGCCAACATGGGGGAGATACAGTCACTGCTCGTTTCTTGACTAAGCAACTGCCCGCTTGGTTGTGATGTCCGAGGCTGGAGGAACGAGCTTGTGGTGAGATCTGGTTCTGTTGCATTAAGTTTGAAATGCCCACGAGACACCCAAAAGGAGACAGCCCAGAATCTGGTGCTGAGGAGTGAGTGTGGATGGACTGTGGGGGGCTTCCCACCAGCCTTCCTGGGCCAGCCTGCCCCTGGTACGTAGCATCCCTCCTTCACTGTGCACTGGGGGCTTGGTCCCAGGGTGAGAGCTTACTTCCTTTCAAGGGGACATCAGTTTGGAAGGAAATGGGGATGACAGTGAGAGGCCAGGACTGCCCAGAGGTTTTGAACTTGAGTGGAAAGTCCCCACCATCTTCATTTTTAAATGTTTTGATGGAGGCACATACGTATGCAGGAAGGAGAGAGAGAAAGCACCCTGGACGGGGTCTCGTCATGCTGCAGTCTTCTTTCCCCAGCTCTCCAGCTCTGCAGGAGTCTGAATACCCACTGTGTGTTCAGGCTGACCCAGGGGGCTGAGTTAACACGGGGTGCGTCTTCCTTCTCAGCCTCCACACTCCACTGAGCGCTCGAGCAGGCAGTGATTCCTGCCCTGGGCCCCAGCTCCGGACTTCTGAGCCTCCTCACAGGGAGCCAGGTCCTGCCTTTGCTCGGCTGTCAGCTGGGCCCGAGCAGGTGCAGCCCGGAGGCTGTGCACGACTCCTGGAAGACCCTGGGTCTAAGGAAGCTCGAGAGGGGAGCAGGAAGCAGAGTTTTTGTCCTTGAGGAAGTGCCCGTTTTCCACATCTTTGGAAATGTGTCCATGTTAGTAACGGCTGGTTTTCTATTTCTTGCTTGAAGACAGTGAGGAGTGGAAGGGAAAAGGAGCTATGGAGGGTCCTGGAATGGGATGCGGCAGGGACACTGGCCCACGCTTTCCTTGCTAAGCTGTGTAGCCGTAGGGTTGCCATCACCCTCTGGCCACTTCATCCTGATTGGCACAAACGCACTGTATGGGCTGCAGGGGCCTGGACAGAGCTGGACTGAGAGCCACTTGGAGGGCATTGGGGAGCCCCAGGATGATCCAGGTTGAGTCACATGGACCTGGCTCCTCCTTGGCAGCCGAGGGGGAGTCTCTGGAGCTTGCCCCTCACCTCCCATGGGTGAGGAGTAGGACTTTACCAGGCAAGGAAGGGGCTTTGTGAGTTCAAGGCTGGGGCAAGTAAACTTGACTTGGTCTGGGCCACTCCAAGGCCTGCCCCCCTCCATAGCAGCCGAGGAAGGGATGGGACCTTGTCCAGCTCTAACCTTGGCTGGCAGCTGGCCAAGTGGCCACTGGGTGTGGAGGAGGAGCAGGAAGGAACTCGTTAATCCCGGTCTGCTGTGCGCTTGCTGGGAGGCTAATTGCTGGGAAAACCCCATGACGTCGAAGCCACCTCTTTCTCTGTGAACACAGGGAAAAACAGAAGCCAGAATTAAGCGCCAGCCGGAAATATCCCTGACAGCAAAGACAAACAGCCGTCGGCCTGGTTTAGTCATTAGCAGGCGGCTGCTGGCCCTAGCGGAGGAGGGGGGACGGTGGTGAGCAGGGTAGATGGGGGGTAGCTGTGGAAGCCACGGGGCAGCCTAATGCCAACAGCTCAACCGAGCAGTGGCAACCAGCCCTGCTGCCCAGGCCGATAGGAATTATGAGGTGAAAGGGAGTCAGGAGGACACTCAGGTCCAGAGCAGGTGACACCATCCCCATGTGACCTCAGAGTTCTCCTGCCATCCCCTGCGTGCAGGGGGGCAGGGGAGTTCAGCGTGTCCAGGCCCCCAGGCCTCCATTTATTCCCACTTCCCCCAGCTCTAGAGGGGCTAGGCTGGGCTGAACTGGCGTGACCCCCATGAGCGTGCGCAGCAGCCTCTTCCAGTATTAATCACGGCATTAGCACTGTTTGCATACCTGCTGGCCTCACAGCCTGGGGCTCCAGAAAGCTGCGGCCGGTCCCATGGCCTTTTCCTCTGCCCTGGTGCAGAGGACACAGCGTGTCCAGGGTTGTTCTGAAGGAATGCCCTCCCGGGCCTGACGTGGAGCAGAGGGTCCCTTAAAGAGTGGAGGATCCCCCAGCTGGTGTGGGAGCCCCAGAGCACCCCTCCATGCCCCCAAATCTGGAGAGTGGAGGGTCATGAGGCCATCACTCTGTCCCTCTTGGCCTCTCCCGAAGCAGGCATCTCGGCCGTTGGGGCCTGCAATCTCGGCCTCTTTACTGAGCTCCAGGTCTTGCTCAGTGCCCTGGGGGAGTCACTATGATGTCTCTTGCCAGGTCCTTGTCACCCCAAGCACCCCATGTTCAGCCGTAGGGGTCCGAACCCCGCCACCCCCCAGGTATTCCCTGGCGTGTGGGCTCTGCCTTTCCTTTGGCAGCACGTTCTCCATTTTACAGATGGGAAGCACCTTGGGGGTTGTGTGGTGATGCCAAGGCCTGTCTGGAGCCCGGGGAGCTGAGCTAGAGCCACCTGAAGGACATTGAAGGAGGGTGTGAGGGTGTGTGAGGGAGGGTGTGGGTGTGTGAGACTGTGGAGGGTGTGAGGGTGTGTGAGGGAGTGAGTGGGTGTGTGAGACTGTGGAGGGTGTGAGGGTGTGTGAGGGAGTGAGTGGGTGTGTGAGGGTGTGTGAGGGAGTGAGTGGGTGTGTGAGACTGTGGAGGGTGTGAGGGTGTGTGAGGGAGTGAGTGGGTGTGTGAGACTGTGGAGGGTGTGAGGGTGTGTGAGGGAGTGAGTGGGTGTGTGAGACTGTGGAGGGTGTGTGAGGGCGTGTGTGGGCATGTGGGGATATGTGGGTATGAAGGAGTGTGTGAGTGTGCGAGGGTGTGAGGCATATGTGTGAAGGAGCGTGTGGGTTGCAAGGAGTGTGTGTGAGGGAGTGTGTGAGGGTGCACACACAGACGTGCAGGGGCAAAGCCTGTCTAGGGTGTGGGTGTGGGAGGAATGGGGCTGAGAAAGCCAGGCCAGCAGTGGAGGGCCTGCACAGGGTCGGGGGTAAGGGTGGGTGTCCCTGTGGCATGGCGAGTGGAGGGCATCTTGGTGCCCAGCCATCCGGCCGTGGGGAGAGAAATGCTCACAGGCACTGGCCG
Organism: Tupaia tana; assembly: GCA_026018925.1. Classification (NCBI taxonomy): domain Eukaryota; kingdom Metazoa; phylum Chordata; class Mammalia; order Scandentia; family Tupaiidae; genus Tupaia; species Tupaia tana. Next base: position 55,974,876 of record JAKSZU010000011.1, on the reverse strand, counting down.
TGTGGCAAGAAGCATGTTCTTCTGCCTGGGCCCCCTTTCCCAATCTGTCAGAGGAGAATGGGGGCCAATGTCCATGTGAAATACAGGGGTGGCCGCGGGGCGCTCTGCCTCCTGGGGCCCTGGGCGGGTCATCTTGCTTGCTTTTGAAAGGGTTCAGCCCAGAGGCTCTCAGCCCTGGCTCATTAGAATCCCCTGGGGAGCTCTTACACTCCCCCCCCCCCCACATCCCCCCCACCCCACCCACCCCGCCAATGCCAGGCCCTGCCCAGCCCAGTTCAGCCGGACCTGCAGTGAGCCCAGGTGCAGGCTTGAAGTCAGCCAGCCTCGCCCCAGGACGGTGAGCAGGTCTCAGTCCCAGCTAGTCCTTAGAGGCACTAATGCTGCCCAGGCTCTCACCCAGGCCTCGGGATCCAGTTCTGGATCCTGGGAGGCTGTAGGCCAACCCTGCTAGGAGGGGCCTGGCAGAGCAGTTGGACATAAGGCAGGGAGAGTGCTGAGGCCACACGCTGGAGGCTGCAGGCCTGTGCTCTGGGCCCCCACACCTGTAGCCCCCTCAGGTCCTGGGTTCCGGCCCCACAGTGGCCTGCTGACCTCCTACATCAGATGGAGAGTGGTGCCGGTGAGCTCAGGATCCTCCCAGATAGGGAACCTGCAAAGCTTCCAGGTGCTTCTGGGTGTGGGTCCTGGTGGGGTGGGGTGGCTGGGGAGCCCCAGACAGCCTGCTTCAGCAGTGGGCTGACCTGGTGCCTAGAGGTTGCTATTGACCTGTGCCTGGTCCCTTTTCCAGCTCTGGGAACGAAGGGGACAGAGACGGTGTACAGTGAGATCCGGAAGGCCTGCCCTGGTGAGTGAGGGGCCTCTGCTTCCCCAGCCCAGGGGCAGCCCCCTAGAATCGCCGATGGGGACTTATGAGCGGGCAGAGAAGGAAAAAACAAAGAAGGCCAGAAAGGGTGTCCCCTCCCACACCAGGCGTTGTCCTCTCTCCTGCCTACTTAAGAAGTAGCCTCAGGATCGGGATCGGGATCATGTACTAGGGATTTAGTCAACGAATGTGACCCCGACAGAGGCAGTGCTGCTTTGCGGGTTCTCAGGTACCAGCTAGGGAGACTCACCTGCTCCCCACAGGGCCCTGCTGGCCTGGGCTCCCCGATCTCAAACTCAAATACTTGGTTTTGAAGCAACTCAAGCCTTTCTGAGAGTAAGCTGACTTAGGAGCCAGGGCGGATTTACAGATCTGCCCCATTTCCTTTGGATTCTGCCCAGGCCCCACTTCAGTTCCCATCACCCACCACTTCCCCCTGAGAACACAGGGCCCAAGCAGGCATGCACCTGGGGATGCTCCCAACAATTTCACTTTTACCGTACACAATATGTAATCTGCAAAGATAACTTTTAAATTATTTTTAAAAAAGATTTATTTAGTTCCATTTATTATTGTTTAATTTGACCAGAGAGAGAGAGAGAGGAAGAAAGGGAAAGGTAGAAAGCAAACCTCCAGGTGTGGAACATGAACCATAGGGCCATGTGGGAATCTAACGCCTTTAGTCATGACACCACCTGCTGGCCCCAGTGACTTTTAAATTCTAAGAGTGTGAGGGGACCTCAGAAAGTTCATGGGGAAATGAAATGAAATGATAAGTTTATTTTGGTGCCAAAAAAAAATTGGAATCCATGTATAGTTTTTTCATACTACACATATTTCCTGAGTTCTTTAAAGACTCCTGCTTTTGTTTTGGGGAAGAGGGCTAGGGAAATTTGGAGGCCTCAGGGGTCCCTGTCGCAGGAGACCAGCTCCTCACTGCTTCTGTCTGGAAGCCTCAGAGTCTGAGGCCGCCTGAGTCTACCCATGGAGACCCTTTTAGAGTGGTCAAAAGCCACCCTAATGTGGATTCAAAAAAGTCTGTATGGGAAGGGAAAAATTTAACTTTTTTTCCTATGCTCTCTGGCTGGGACCCTTCAAAATAGATCGGACAGATTACCAAGAGGGAAAACAACAAGTTTATTAACGCATGTAACATACCTCACAGGAGAGAAACCAAAGGAATCTAACACGTGGAGTCTATTTAACATTTTTAACAAAGAGCCATAAATCTGTAGAGAAATGACAAAACAAAAGAAAAGGGGTTTAGGCTTCCAAGGGTGGTAAACTACGGGAAGGTGGAGTGAGATTTGTTTGTGCAGGTCCATCCTGGTGCCGGCTTTCTGTCTTCATGATTGTAAAACTGCGCTGATGGGGGATTTATGGCCGTCCTCGCCCGTCAGAAGTCTCTGCTCTCAGTCAGATAAGGAAGTTCTGTGAAGGCTTCTTTCTGCATCTGTTGATTTTCAGTTGCCTCCAGCTCAAAATAATCCTATGCCAAAGTGGCCTATTTGGGGATGGCATATTCTTTTTTTAAAAAATTATTTATTTAATTTTATTTATTCACTCATTTATTTTCATTTGACCAGAGAGAGAGAGAGAGAGAGAGAGAGAGAGAGAGAGAGAGAGGGAAAGTGAGGAAGCAAGCCACCAGGTCCAGAACCTGAACCGTGGTTGGCCATGTGGGAATGTCCAGCGCCTTAACCACCACACCATCTGCTGACCCCTTCTTTTTAAAGAATTATTTTATGCAACTTTATTTATTATCAGTATTCAATTTGACCAGAGAGAGACACACACAGTAAGAGAGGGAAAACGAGAAAGAAAACCACCAGGTCCAGGACTCAAACCACAGTTGGCCATGTGGGAGTCCGGTGCCCTTAACCACCATGCCACCTGCCAGCCTCAGAGATGGCATATTCTAATTTCCTACATTTGCTTTAGGGCAGCTAGCTGTGTGAGTGGATTCTCTCAGGGTCACCAGTTTGGTTCCAGATTACTCGGTCCTGGGCGGTTAGAACCTGACCACTCCCTCAGGCTGGGGACCGTCAGCCTTGTATAACACAGTCTTGTAGGGATTTGAGGTGGGGAAGAACCCTGGCTTGGGAACACCTGAGCCTCTGTCCTTGTGATGTCACCTGCAGCTGGGTGACTTTGACCAAAGATGTCTTACTCCTCTGAGACTCAATTTCTTCAGCTGTTAAATGGGGATGGGATTAAGTGAGAAAGAAGGGTTAGGATTAAATTAGCTAGGATCAAGGGTGATGGCACTGACTATCCAAGAGGCAGTGTGTTATCCCTACTTTAGAGTGAATCTTTGATCAATTTGAGTTTAAAGACATAGGAAGAGGATGAGCAGATGGCATAATGGTTACATTGCAGGATTCACACATAGTAGACTGTGGTTCGAGTCCCAGACCTGGTGGCTTTTAAAACTCACACCAGGCATGTGTGCATGCATGCCCAAAATCCCAAGACGAGACTGCAGGAAAGGAATTGTAATGTGGCCATCCCCTCCGGGCGGTGAGTTCTCGCTACCTCTCATTCTCTCCAGTGAGCACACATGCCCAAGAGCAAAAAATCTCTCTAAAAAAAAAAAAGACACAGGAGGAACTTGAGCTCTGGAGAATTCAGTGCTTTGCCCAGCATAAGTCTAGACCAATTTCCAGATTCCAAGCCAGGGTGTTGCCACTGTCCTATCAGGGCTGTGGTCAGGGTTGGGGTGGCCATTTAGGGCTCCAGTCCCTCTGCAGTCTGGTCTCTAACCTGACAGCTCTCTAACCTGCCCAGGGGCTGAGGGATAAAGGCCAGATCTTACAAGGGCTGTATTCCTCAGGGACTGCAGCTGCTAGTGCCCCCGCTTCGCCTAGAAAGCTCTCTTCCTGGAAGCGAAGGGGTTTCCTGTTTCTGAGTGTTTCCTTTCAGCTGCTGCTGAAGGGGAGAAGCCTGAGGCTGATTTCTCTCTCTTTTTTTTAAAAAAAGTTTATTTATTTTATTCGTAATAGCACATGCAGCCATGAGAGATAGAGAGAACCCTTGAGATGGTCTCATCACGCCATGACCCCCTTCTCCCAGCCGTCCAACTGGTCAGAGTCTTGGTGTTTAGCTCCTGTAACCACTAGGCTACAAGGTCGGCCCTGTCGCTGACCTCTACTGACCCTGCCTGTGCGTGCAATGCTCAGAGCCCTCACTGAGTCCTCAAGGTCATCATAGGGTTAACGGGAGCTCTGCTATCGTTCCTGCTCCACAAGTGAGGAAAGGGGCCTAAAGGGTCAGTGATTTGTCTTGCCCCATGGCCACTGGTGGGGCAGGGCTGACCCCATAGCCTGTCTGTGGCGTGGTGCTCTTCAAGCCTCCCCAGTCCCTCTCTGTATTACCAAACCAACTGACTTCATACTTTTCCACTTCCCATCGTTCTTGGTTCGGTTTCCACATTGTCATCAACTTAGCTGGAAAATCCAACTCTCTACTGTTGAAATTAAGAACAGCATCTTGGTGTGGTCTGAGTGACCCTGGCCAAGTGGTGGAACCTCTCATGGCCTCTGTCACCCTCTGAAATGAGGGTGATGGGTAGACCAGTGGGTCTCAAAGTTTGCTAAGACTCAGGTTCTTTGGCATCACCCCACTACCGCCTGTGAATTTCTCACCAGCAGGTCTGAAGTAGGGCCGAGAGTCTGCATCTCTGACAAGTTCCCTTGTGTTGCTGTCGCTGCCAGCCCAGGGACCACACTCTGAGAACCATCTAGATGTCCCGAGAGTCCTGATTCGGTCATGCTACAATTCTCCTTCTTGTTAGAAAGAGAAGGTCTTGGGGCCAGCAGGTGGCATGGTGGTTATGTCACTGGACTCCCATGTCGCAGACATGGTTTAAGTCCCGGACCCAGGGCCTTGAAACTCAAGCTGAGGAGAAGGGATCGTGATGTGGCCATTCCCCCTGGGGGGTGATTTCTCATTTTCTGTCTCTAGTGAGCACACATGCCCTATAGCAAAAATCTCTGGGTGGGGGGAATAAGAAAGAAAAAAAAAAGAAAGAGAAGAGTCTGTCTGCCTCCCCAGAAATCCTAGAGGGATTGTTCAGGGTTGGCCAGCAGGAAAACCTAGAAACACTATTGTCTATGTGTGTGGTGGGGTGGGGGTGACCCCAGTGAGACCAAGGGCCCAGTGGGGGGTAGGGGGTACAACACAGCCTTGGCTAACCCTCCCCGCTGTCTTCCAGCCAGCAGCCCTTCAGGGCTAGCTATTTTAGGAAATGGCTCACAGGGCGTAGTTCTGGCTCTCAAAGGCCCCCTTTTCCCCTGAGTGATACAAAGGAAAACCGCTCCCCTAGATAAGCAAAAGGGCATTGGGCAGGCCTGGACCAGGCCCTGGAGAGAGTGCAGGGAGTTGGCCGAGGAGGCAGGAGCGCTGTGGTGGAGCTCGCAGGCCACGGGAGGCATTCTTTGTAATCCTGGCTTGAGTTTTTTCCTTTTATTTTTCAGGATTGTTCTAAAATTCTACATAGCACTCTGAGCTGTTTTTAAGTGAACAGTTTGGTGGCATTAAGTACATTCGCACTATTTACAACCATCTCCACATCCATCTCCGGAAGGCTTTCCGTCTTAGAAAACCGAAACTATTAAGCAGTAACCCTTTTTTCCTCTCTTCCCCCTCTCCTGGCTCGCCCTTTTTTGGAGGAGGTAGCTGAACTGATGGTCTTAAATTCCTTTCCAGTCACAGCGTTCAGAAATTGTCAGTGTTCTGGCATTTGGAGGGAAAGGTCACTGGTCTCTGCCTTGGTCAGTCCAGACCTGGCCACCTGAACATGCTGGGGTGGACAGGGGACTCAGGCCTTTCCAAGAGTCAGCCCACAGTCCCTTGGAGTCAGTTCTAATCCTTCATCCAACCTACCTTCTCCCTCTACTCTAAGACCTCATAGGAATTTGCTCCTACACCTGAGTCCTCCTTTCAAATCTAAACCAAGTCCTAGATCTCAGGGGCCAGGCTGCTGCGTCTGTGCCGCCTTCCTGCTGGCTGGAGTTCAGGCTGAATGGCTCTTTGTCCTGGGATCCTAACGAGCACTTATTTAGTAATAGAGACCTGGGTCCTGGCCTCAGTACAGGTCTTGCTGGGCTACGTGACTGGGCCCCCACCCTAATTTCTCCTCCAGCATTAGTTTTCTCATTGTTTCTCAATAAAATGCTTTGATCCGGGTGGAGCTTCTGCAGACTGAGCACCTCAGTGTCCTGCGTTAGTGTGTGTGTGTGTGTGTGTGCGCGCGCGCGCGCGCGGGGGCTCTCAGGTGGATGAAGGCTGGAGTAGTGGTGGGGGGTCTGTAAGGTGGGGGAAGGACAGGTCTCTCCCAGTTCAAGTGTTCCCTCCCTCCCTCCCTCCCTCGAGGCCATGGCCAAGGTTATTGAAGTTTGCTCTTCTATTCCAGAGGAGCGCTGTTTATTGACCTGTTGCTATGGGGACATCTTGTCCCTGGGATTAACTCTTAGCCTAAGGCAAGGAAACCTCTTGATATTCTAGCTTTTTCCCATTCTAATACATGATTAGTTACAACAACACATGCTTCTTCTGTTGGGGAGAGAAGAGTTTTCAGAACTAGAAAAGGTATATAAGGAAGACAGGAAATGAAGGATCTAGCCAGAACAGGCTGACATTTTGCAGCTGAGCAACCTTCAGGGTCCCAGGGAATGGAGAAAGATTTGTGAATATTTACAAGGTTAGCACTTGAGACTTTGTTTGTTTTTAATTTGCCAGAGAGCACTTGGGCTGCCAGAGAGTGACAGAGAGGGAGAAGGAGAAAACACCCTCCAATAGGGTGTGGTCACACTGAAATCCCTTCATTTCTTCATCCTGTCAGGATTTGGGGCACGCGCGCGTGCACACACACACACACACACACACACACGAGTATACACACACACGCACACACAGTGTGTTTTTCAAGCCATTGAGTCCAGGACTTGAACCGCGTAGGCAGCTATGTTGTATCTGCGTCTCCTCACCACTAAGGCCATGGGGCTGGCCCAGCATGTGAGGTTTTTTTGAAGTTATTTTCCTTTTAAAATGCTTATTATTATTTAGATTTTTGCCATAGGGCATGTGTACTCTCTGGAGAAAGGAGAAAGGGAAAGTGAGAAATCACCTCCAGGGAGGATGACCACTCTGCAATCCCTTTTCCTCCAGTTTCCTCTCAGGATTTTGGGCATGCATGCACATGTGCCCAGCATGAGTTTCAAGTTGCCAAGTCCAGGACTTGAACCGCAGTCAGCCATGTGGGGAGTCTAGCACCTTAACCACCATGCCACCGGCTGATCGCACCTTTTTAAATTATTTGCCTAAAGTTAGGATTTGCAAATCCCAAATAGCCATAGTAGCTCCAGTTATGGCTTATGATTTGGTTTACCAGAAATGGGAAAATCTGTCTTTTTTTTTTTTTTTTTTTTCCCTCTTCCTAAGCCATAACGTACGTAGGTAGTGTTAAGAAGGAAGGGTTCGGGACCAACAGTTAGCGTAATGGCTATGTCGCTGGACTCCCACGTAGTCGACCGCGGTTCGTGTCCCGGACCTGGTGGCTTAAAACTCACGCCGGGCGCGTGTGCGTGCGTGCCCAGGATCCCAAGAGGAGAATGGAGGAGAAGGGATTGCGGCATGGCCATCCCCCCTGGGGGGGTGATTTCTCGCTTTCTGTCTCTCTGTCTCTCTCTGTCTCTCTCTGTCTGGCGAGCACACGTACCCTATAGCAAAAAAAAACCTCTAAAAAAAAAAAAAAAAGAAAAGAAGGAAGGGTTCAGGGCCAGCCCTGTAGCATGACACATACGCACTGCACGGAAGCCAATCAGGGCCCAGCGCCTGGAAAAACACACCCAGTGTGTGCCCAGAGCGCACCCGTGGGACAGAAGAGTGGATAAAGGGGACTGCAGTGTGACTAGGCCTTGTTGGGGTACTTTCTCTCTCCCTCACTCTCTCGTGTACTCCCTCTGGCATTAAAAACAAAACAAAACAAAACAAAAAACAGTTTTTAAAGAAAGTAATCCAGGTTGTAATTTGAAACCTTTCTAATCTTTACCTAGAACCCATTTCCTCATCTCCTTAGGCTCAGACTTTATGCAGGATAATCTGTTACTCGGGACCTGAGTTCTCTTGATTCAGAAGGAGGCTCCCCCTCTCCCCCAAGGGTCTGTGCATACTTTGGTGCTCTGGGTTTTCACCTGGTGTCAAAAGCCCTCCCGAACCCCTTGTCTTCCGTATGTCATCAACTTTCTCACCTCTTCGTCTGTAGCTGGTCCTGACTAATGTGAGGAAAGGTTCCATTTTCCTTTCCTCTGATGCTCTTCTAGACTAGAACTGACAGACAGGACCGCTAGCTGGGCAGGGAGCCTCAGTACGAGCACGTGGTTAATTAGGCGGTGGCTGTTTCCATCTCTTTCTCAGCAACCTCACTCTGCCTAGCTGAGCCTTGTGTCAGCTGCAATTTCTCACTAGCTCGGGACGTTTACATCTTTATTCAGATCTGGTGCTGGAAGTTTTACAGTGCTCCAGTCGATTCTGAAAGTGCTCTTTAAAGTGGCATGCTGGGGACCAGCGAGTCGCATAATGGTTACATCGCTGGACTCCCACGTAGTTGACTGTGGTTGGAGTCCTGGACCCAGTGGCTTAAAACTCACACAGGGCATGTGTGCGTGCGTGCCCAAGATCCCGAAGGGAGAATGGAGGAGAAAGGATTACAGCATGACCACCAGCCCTGGGGGGTGATTTCTCGCTTTCTGTCTCTCTGTCTCTCTGGCGAGCGCACCTGCCCTGTATTTCTCTTTTTAAAAAAAATAGCGTGCAGATCGTCTGAAGCAAAATCACTGAATACATTTTTATACTGGATTTGAAAGCAGAAGAGAGTGGTTTAATACAATTAGTAACACAGCCAAGTCGATCCCTATGCAGGAGCCCAGCTCCGGGATGAGATCTTCACAACTTGGAGCCGTGCATCTCAGTGCAGGAGACACGTGGAAATGTCTGGAGATGTTTTTGTCATAACTTGGGGGGACTGCAGAGCAGGGCCACCACCACAAAGAATTATCCAGCCCAAAATGTCGAGAGGGCCAGTGTCGAAATGCTTGCCTAGAGGAATTCACTCACCTCCTGGGCCTCCCACGGGATTGCTGGCTTGCCTTTCCAGATGCCAGCTCCTGCTTCCTCTGTGCTCACCTGGGAGGGGACCTGGGTACTTCCAACCAGTTACCTCTGGCCCCGGAAGGGGAGCTGAGTCCTGCTCATGCACGTGCCACATGTGTTGAGTGAGGGGGGGCCACCTCCCCATCTGGGTATCTGCTCATTCAGCTTTCTACCTTCTGCTTTCTCGACACCTGGGATTCAGACTTCCAGGATGCTTCTTAAGGGAGCAGAAACCCTAGGTCCTCGCCCCAGCCCCTTCCTCCCAGAATACCAGCAACGGCTGAGCTGAGAGGAGCCGTGACAGAAAGTGGCCATCAGGAAAGAACCAAAGAAAAGGAGGCCTCTGTGCCTAGTCCCCTCTGGGAGGGAGAGAGGAGCATCTGAAGGTCAGTCCCCACCCACCCTACAGGCTCAGAGCCAGCCAGGCCAGCAGGCACTGCCAGCCCTGCCCTCCAATGTAGGGTGACATTTCCTACTGCAGCATGCAAGGTGGTGTAAAAATACTCTGGAGGGAAAAAGAAAAAAAGATCCTACACTCCAAATTCTACTTTTTCATGCTTTATTACCAAAAAGAGAGAGACCCTGCAGGCATGCCCAGACTTGGTATTCAGCCTGGTCACCGTTTTCAGATCTTTAGCACTTCGTATTCCGATTGCTTTGGCTAATGGAGACCTGAGACTCTCCCTCTCCTGTCAGTCCCAGAGCCTTCGGGGCCATGGAGAGCAGGAAGCACGAGGCCCTTGGGGTCCTCCCAGGTCGGATTTGGTTGGCTGCCCACGGCCTCACTCCTTGTGTTACAAGCTGACACGGAGCTCGACTTCATGGCTGGACTGATACATCCATTTGGCTGTTGTCGCCTGCCCCTGGTCTAGTCAGCACAGAAGAGGGGCCCATAGCAACTTCTGGCCCTATTCTCTCTGGAGGGGCGGCCCAGTGGAGCCATGATAAGACAGGGCTTTGGGAAAAGGAGGACTCATGGAAATTGTATATTTTTAAATTAGAGAAACAGAAGGGCTGTGACTCCCACTATGACAAACAGGCCTGAGATACCCAAGGTCTGGAGGGGACTGGGATTGAGCTTGGGAGCGAAGTATGAACTGAGGCCCTTTGGAGTATTTCCTTGCGTAAGACTGAGGACTTGGGGAGGGATCCTTACCGCCCACCATTACCTTCACCATCTTCAAGGTCAGTGACCCCTCCCAGGCGTAGGTCACTTCTCAGGGCCCCTCCCAAGCAACAGACGAGGTCACCCTGGCTTCTTTGCCTTCAAGTCTGTGTCTGCAGTGGGGTCTGGGGGACTGTACTCCAACATGTGAGCCACTGACCACGCGGAACCCTAGTGTTGATGGAGCCTGGGCCTTTCCGAAGGGACATGTGACACCTGACCCTCTTGCTTCTCACCATCAGAAACCATCTCTGACTTGTCAGCAGGGACCACCCACCCTCATCACAGAGCTCCCTGTTAGCGCTTTCTCACCCTCCTCTTCCTGACACTTGGCCAGGGCCATCCCACAACTGCAGCCTGGAGGGCAGCCAGTCCCCACGTACCCTCTGGCAAGATGATGGTGGGGGCTCCCAGACCACTGAGATGACCTCCCCAGGGGAAGGAAGTGGCAGCCCTGCCCTTCAGACAGTTTAGCCAGATAGGCCAAGAGCATGGCAATGTTTATACTGCCTGCTCGGTCCCATTCCTGGGAAAGGACAGAGAAAACAGTATGAAATATGGAAATAGACGCATTCCCAAAGCGGATACAGACAGCATTACTTAAAACAGCGAAAACTTGGAAAGAACCTAAATTTTTTAAAGTAAGGAACTAGCTAAGTAAACAGCTACAATCCATTTAACAATTTTGCACGTACCTTAACAAATTTTTTTTAAAGAGGTTTTTGCTATAGGGCATGTGCGCTCGCCAGACAGAGAAATAGAAAGCGAGAAAGCACCCCTCCAGGGGGGATGGCCACACCACAATCCCTTCTCCTCCATTCTCCTCTCGGGATCTTGGGCACTCATGCACATGTGCCCGGTGTGAGTTTAAGCCACTGGGTCCAGGGCTTGAACCGTGATTGATTACATGGGAGTCCAGTGACATAGCCATTACGCTAACTGCTGGTCCCCTTAACAAATATGTTTTAAGAAGTCACCAGAACCTAGTAGCTGCAGCCTGGCAGCACAGTTCGTAGCATAGACTGCAGGGCTGGAAGCCACATGGCTGACCAGATTCAGATCCCTGGTCGGCCTGAAAGCACACCAGAGGCACATATGTGGGTGCCCAAGATTCTGATGAACTGGAGGGCTGAAGAAAGGGGATCGCAGGGTGACAAGCCCCTGTGGGGGTGCTTCTCATCTTCTCTACCATGCACATGTATGGTCACAAGCACTCTCTATCATGAGTTTAAAAAAAATACACTTGGGAGAATAGCAGTTAGCGTAATGGCTATGTCGCTGGACTCCCACGTAGCCGACCGCAGTTTGCATCCTGGACCCGGTGGCTTAAAACTCACGCCGGGCACGTGTGTGTGCATGCCCAAGATCCCGAGAGGAGAATGGAGGAGAAGGGATTGCGGCGTGGCCATCCCCCCTGGGGGGTGATTTCTCGCTTTCTGTCTCTCTGTCTCTCTCTGTCTGGTGAGTGCACATGCCTTATAGCAAAAAAACCTCTCCAATAAAAAAGAAAAGGAAAAAAAAAATACAGTTGGGGTCAGCCAGCCGTGCCATGGCTAGGGCAGTTGGATCCCACTTAGCCAACTTCGCAGTTCGAGTCCCGACCCGGCGACTGGAAAAACACACCAGGTACATGTCATGTGTGTGCCAGAATCCCAAGAGGAGAATGGAAAAGAAGGGATTGCGGTGTGGCCATCCCCCCTTCATCTCTCTCTGGTGAGCGCATGTGCCCTATAGCAAAAACTAAAATAAATAAATAAATAAATAAGCTTAAAGTTATTCTTTATCGGAAAGTGCTTATAAGATCATGTTATATGAAAAAGATACAGTATTAAATGTCATATATTATATAATTATAATTTAAAAAAAAAAAAAGACCTACTTGTGTTAATAGTAGAAAACAGTTGGAAGAGAAGAATGTCAATAGGGTTTGGAAACTTCCACAAGTGACCCAGAGATCATGTTTGTCTCCTACTTTCTACTTTCGTAATTTTCTACTAAAAAAAAAAAAGAGAAAAAGATTTAAAATGTCAAGTGAGGTGCCAGTACTTCATGTGCTTGTCATGTGGCTCTAGAGGGTCTGCAGGACTCTCAGAAGCCCACAGGCTCTTCCCCTTTGCTGGCCTCTCCTCTTTCCTGGACCTGTTCCAGCCCTTGATGTGGGTGGGAAGGTGACCCTGTTCTTTGCACTGCTCACCACCATGTTATCCTTTGTTTTGCAGATTTCGTGGAAAACAGATATTCTGTAAGTACACATTTTGGTGCATGCATTAATTAGAAAAGTACCCTACTGTAACAGTGAGACAGTACCAGGTCTCCCAGGGGCTGCATTCCTGCTAATCCCACCGGGCCACCCCCTCCTGCCCCCATGCCAATCTGTTTTAGATCAGGAGCCCTGGGCTCTGACCAGCCCGGCCAGCTCTGGTTACAAGTGTTCACTCCCTCTGATTCTGTATAACTCAGCTCACAGAAGAAGGGAGGCCCTGGAAGTCCCCCCACAGGATTAAAAATGCAGGCCATTTAGCTCCAAAGGAGCAAAGAACAGACTTCCTCCCAGTCCAGGGTCTAGGCTTTGGCAGCCAGGCCTTGTTGGGGGCTGTGCAGAGAGGAGGGGAGCATTCCACAGCTAGTTCAACTCGAGAGCGCGATCACTCCCCGCACACCAGGGGGCGCTCATGGTTCCTGACCCTGGGAATTCCCTCTGTAATGAGGGCACCAGACATACTATCACTGACTGTAAAGCCAGGGGATAACGGCTGGGAGTAGCCTCGACTGCACGGGCGTGGGAGACCTGGCAGTGATCTCACCTAGGAGGAGGTGTTTGGCTAGGCCATGAGGAGTCGAGGTAGGAAGATCAACAACAGCAAAGGCATGAACGATACAGCAGGGTGGCTTCCAGCAGTGTGGTGGAGGGAGAGAGTGACACCGACCAGTGAGGGGGGAAGGTAAGGTAGGCCTTGAGTGTGAAGGACACAGACACCTTGCCTCTTAAGAGGTTTAGATTCCCCAACAGGTGGTATGGTGTTAAGGCCCTGGATTTCCCACACGGCTAACCACAGTTCAAGTCCTGAACCTGGAGGCTTGACTATCACGCCGGGCATGTATGTGCGCATGCCCAAAGTCCCAGGAGGAGAATGAAGGAGAAGGGATTGCGTTGTGGCTATCCCCCCTAGGGGGCTATTTCTCACTTTTCCTCTATTTCTCTCTCTCTGGTAAGCACACATCACAAACACACACACCTTTTTATTTTTAAGGCAAAAACCTTTTTTTTAAAAAAAGGTGCTGTTTGGCAGGTTGGAGGAGTTAAGAAAGACACAGAGGCTCAAGTTCAAACTTTGCAAAGACAGGTCTCCTACCGTCTTCTCACACCCAACTTTCCTGTGAGCTCCCAGCAACATAGGAGTTAACTGGGCATTCATCCCTTAAGAAATGAGGAATTCACCTTCTTCAAGGCGGGAGGAACTTTCAGCAAGGTTTCTGGTGGCCCATTCAGTGGGCCCCTGGCTTCCTTTGTTTTGCCCTGAATTCTTGTAAAACACAAGGCTCATTATGCCTTTGACAGACAGGAAGCCACTGACGTGGTTTTGCGGAGGAAAGCTATCAATTTAAGGAAGAGAGGGATGAAACAGAATGTCTTGTTCTAGCCTAAACCCACCCAGATTCCTGATATCAGGGAGTGTTGCATCAGAAGGGCAGGGAGCCCAATTTACGGATGGGGAAACTGAAGCCCGGACGGACGGGTAGAACAGCTCACCCAGGGCCACCCAGACAGTAGCAGAGCCAGGAATGAAGGAGGTCTCAACACGCCAGCCAGTGCTCTGGCTACCACACTGACTCCCTCCAAGAAGTGATATGGGCGTCCCAGTCCTAAGGGCCCTGAGACTGGAGAGAGAACTTTGCTCCACGGCAGTGTGGGACCCAGATAAAAATATGTTCTCCTACTGCGATAACTAGGTTGTGTCCACCCAGGGCAGACCTGCGGCCCAGCGGGATAAACACACCGCGGGACCGACTTAGTTACTTTGTCTCTGGTCCAAAGGGGCCTCTCTGGACAAAGCCTTTGAGCTCCAGCCCAGACAGAACTTTCCCTTTCCCTCAAAGCGGGCCCACAGGGCCAGAAGTCTGTTCTGGGATATTCCTACAAGCTCACCCACAACTGGTCCTGCTCCCCCAAAATAAAAAAAGCCATTTGGCGGGAGCAGAGGGGTTCCCAGCACTGGGGAAAGAACTTGGAATCTTTCAGTGAGCTGATTTTGTTTAGAAGAGAGTCAGGTATAGTTGGTTTCCCTAATCATCAGCTGGTGTGGGTAAGAAGAAAATTAATTGAATTGCCCAGCCGGGAAATGGGAGGGGATTTCCTTCCTGAAATCAAACCTGGCAATCATTCCCAGTGGCTTGATGGCCGTTGCCTCTGAAAACATTGGAGGAAATGTCTTCGCAATGAGATAACCGCCGAGCCAAATCCTAACTTGGTATTGTTTGACTTGCTTCAATGGCACTCCCTGACTTCATTTTCCCTCTGCCATTTTTGCCTTGTTTATAAATTGTGTTTGTGGCCGACGCAGACAGATACCGTGAACGAGAACAACCTGTACTTAAGAGGTGACTCTGGACCTGTAAGGTGCTCAGGACTGGCCAGGGCCCCAGGATCTTGGCGAGAACTCTGTCTTCTTATGGAAAAGAAAAGGGGGCTGGGGGTTGTCAGTTACCTTTCCCTCCCTCCTCACCCACGGCTGGGTTGCAGTGGAGCCTGCCCAGGAGGGAATCTGGAGCTGGGAGTGAATTCCAGCTCTCCAGCCAGCTTTTAGCGTCCTGGAGTCTGAGCTTCTTTCTCATCTCGGAGATGGAGATGATGAAGAGGATGATGACAACAGCTATGCACTAGGGTTTTCCTTTTTTTTTCTTTTTTTTGAGAGTTTTTTTTTTTTTTTTTTTTCTATAGGACGCGTGCACTCTCCAGAAAGACAGAGAGAGACAGGGAGACAGAAACAGAAATCATCCCCCGGGGGGATGGTCATGCCACAATCCCTTCTTCTCCATTCTCTTCTTGGGATCTTGAGCACACACGCACATGCGCCCGGCATGAGTTTAAGCCACCGGATCCGGGACTCGAACCGCGGTCGACTACATGGGAGTCCAGCGACATAGCCATTACACTAAGTGCTGGTCCCACACTAGGGTTTTCTTAAGGGTTGTATGAGAAACTTGGCAAACCACAAGCCAGCATATAAAAGCTGATTATCTACTGATCGAATCTGGCAACTGTGAATGTGGATGGGGGAATTTACTTTATTTGGCCCTGAAATGCCACTGCCATGTAGGGGATGTCGCAGCGGCTCACCCAAGGCCTAGGATTCCACCAGAGCCAGGCTTTGAGCTAGGAGCAGAGGCCCCCGTGGAAACCAGACCTGCTGCTTTCCAGCCATGCACTTAACCGTGCTACTCGGGGCCGATATTTAAACCTCTCAGGACCTCTTTTCTCATCTCTAAAGTGGTAATAATAGAACTATCTCACCTACTTGTTGGAAGGATTAAATGAATACCTGGCACCGTCCAGGTGTATTAGAAGTGCTCATTACAAGTCTTTCTTCTGTCTTCCCCCCTTCCTCTGCCCACCTGCCTGTCCGAGTGTGCAGAGAGGAAGCACCTCCCAGTGGAACCTGGTCACACACGACAGTCCTTTTGCTTCCAGTTCTTCATCCTGTCAGGATCCTGAGCAGGCACTTGCATGCCCGATGTGTTTGTCATGCTGCTGGGGCCTAGACTCCAACCCTGGTTGGTTGTGTGGGATCCGGATTCCTCTGCATGATACTTAACTGTTGTGCTACAGAGCTGGCCCATGGGCACTTTCTAGAAGCAGGACTTAGAGATCCAGGGGGTGTTGGAAGCAAAAATGGCCCTTTGAGGGAGTCCACCCCATGTCCCTGGCTCTCCTCGGGTGGCTCACAGCTGGCCTCTGATGTAAACACAGCCCAGGTCTCGGATGTGAGTGTGCTAACCTTTACTTCAAATCCCCAAGGCCCTGTAGACGGGCCCGGCCCTTCCTGTCTGTGGCTGGTCCTGCAGCAGTGCCCAAAGAGAGAGCGGAGATGTCTGCAGAGTGGCTGGACACCGAGTCGTGTCTCCCTCCTCTGGGCGGAATGGAGGAAATGGGGCGGGTAGCTGCCAGGCCTGGCAGCCCTCCAGCGCTCTGGGGCCAACCAACTTTCTTGGCTTGCTTACCCAGGTCTGTCCTGGCAAAGAAGGAGCCAGAGCCTTGGCCTCCTAACTAGGGCCCTTGAGCCCAGCATCCTGTTCTGTAGGCTTCTCAGACCCAGAGGGCCGAAACAAAATGGAGACACTGTCTCAGCTCAGCCTCAGGAAACCAACTGGCCTGGTCCCAGGGCTCCCAAGACCCTGAGTTATCCCTGCACCTTCTCCTGCTCCTGCCTCCTGGGGCTCCAGGAACAAGGGGTCCTGTGCTCACAGAGCCCAGCATAGTAGACTCACATGCTGGGCCCTTCGATTCCCAGAAGCCCCTCTACCCCAGAGTCTCCCAGCATGCTCTGCTCTTTTGCCTGTGGGCCAAATCTTACCTTTGAGGCTGGCTCCAGACGGGCTTCTGTGATCCCGCACTGCTACCCCGGCCCCACCTCTGAATGCCTTCAGCAGTTTTTTAAGGCCTTTTGTGCCTTCAGTTTCACGGCGGCAGCGTTGCTCATCAGTAACCGATAGATTACAAAACGCTCGGGGCAGGTTCCTGCAACCTCGGCACAGAGAACAGCAGCCTAGTGGGATAAGGGTGCCTTCGCTGATGGGGGCTCAAGTGACACGAATACCTCGTGAAGCAGTTAAAGAACACCACCAGGTGGCACAAGGAATCTTTTTTACTTCCTCTTATTTGTGGTGAAATATATGTAGCATGAGACTTAGCATTTTAGCCAATAGAAAACGTGTAATTCCACGGCACTAGGAGCGGAATTATGCACTGCACGGCTGCACTGTCACCACCGCCCATCCCCAGAACCGCTTCCTTATCCCACACGGAAGCATGGTTCTCATCCACCCTAACTCCATCGCCCCTAGCAACGATGCTCCTACTCACTGTCTTCATGAACTTGACCGTTCTGGGTCCATGATGTAAGTGGGATCAGATGGTCTTTGTCCTTTGTCTTCAGCTTATTTCGTTTAGCACGACACTTTCAAGGCTAGGCCAAGAATGCTGTTTCTCTGTAAAGGCAGAATCATATCTTTTTTTTTTTTTTTTAAGAGATTTTTGCTAGAGGTCGCATGCACTGAGAGACAAAAAGCAAGAAATTATCCCCTAGGGGGATGGCTGCACCACAATCCCATCTCTTCCATTCTTCTCTTCGGATCTTGGGTATGCACACACATATGTCCGGTGTGAGTTTGAAGCTGCTGGGCCAAGGACTTGAACTGTAGTCAGCTACATGGGAGTCCAGCGACGTAACCATTCCGCCATTTGCTGGTCCCATCATTTCAAAACATTTACATTTGCTTATTTAAATTCAGCCCTTCATTTTTAACTTTCTTTTTTAAATAATTATTTTATTTAACTTTATTTCTTTATTTTAATTTGACCAGAGAGGGACAGAGTGAGCGAGAGAGAGCGAGAGAAAAAGAGAGAGAGAAAGAGAGACAGAAAGTGAGAAAACAAACCACCAGGTCCGACACTCAAACCACAATTAGCCATGTGGGAGTCCAGCGCCCTTAACCACCACGCCACCTGCTGACCTCCTCATTTTTAACTTTTAAAATGCAGTCTAGGGGGCCGGGGGACTGTGGTTCGAGTCCTGGACCTGGCGGCTTGCTCTCTCTCTCTCTCTCATTCTGTCCCTCTCTAGTCAAATTTAAATAAATAAATAAACTGAAATAAAATAATTGTTTTTAAAGCGGTCTAAAAGGAGTGTGTCTCAGTTAGAAATAGAGATGGAGCTGAGTGATAAATGTAGCACCCAGGACACCATGCTGGGCGCACATGGCTACTGCGTGAAGTCCTTTGACAGACTGATATGCAGGGACAGAGGCTGTAGGCCCTAAGCAGCAGGCATTGGAGAGAAGGGGGACACAAGTGTAGGCAGGAGCTGTCCCCTGCAGGATGGGGCTACCAGCAGGTGACAGCACTGCCTGGCGGTTCCTTTTGAGAAGTGCTGTCTGAACCCAGCCAGGTGGTGTGGTGGTTAGGGCTGCTGGATCCCACATGGCCCACTGCATCCTGGATCCAGTGGTTTGAAACACACGCCAGGCACTTGTGCATGCGTGCCCAAAGTTCCAACAGAAGGGAAGGATTATGGTGTACCCATGTCCCCTGGAGGAATGCTTTCTCGCCCTCCTCTCTTGTCTCTTTCCAGAGACCACACGCACCCTCTGGCAAATTGAAAAAGAAGAAGAAACGCTGTCTGCCATCTTGCTTCTCTTTCTAGTAGGGCAATCTTAGCCCCGAGGAGCATGACCACAGCTTGTCTTGTCTTGTCACTGCAGAGAACGGAAGGCTCCCTTGATGGGACTTAGGACAGCAAGGACAGATGCTCATCCCTGGGAGGACATCCACGATCCAAGAAGAGCAGATGATTCCTGTTTGCCAAGAGCTCCGTGCATTTACTTATGGACCCGCCCTGCTCCCACCACAGATGGCAACTCCTCCAGCCAAGCCACCAGCTCTTTAATCCGTCCTGCTGCGATAATGTTGGATAGAAACCGTCCCGAGTTGGAGCATCCTTGTGACTGGGAGAGCAGAAGGAAGCTCAGGGTAAACAGGCCACTGGGATATGTTGACACTTGAATACTTTGTCTTTTACAGCGATGAAGGACTTCCCCCTGCACCCTCATACACAGAAATCGGTTATTGTTTGTAGTTCACCACTTCTAGCAAACGGCCCGATTTAAGGGCTAGTTCTTTTTGTTTGTTTGTTTTGTTTTTTTCTTTCCCGCTGGTCCTTCAAGCCCTGTCATTCTAGGTAGTTCTTGATCTTTGGAATTGCTGCACTGACCAGACAGCTTCACCCTGGCCCTTCCACGACCTTGCCCTCCACAAACGGGAGAACGAAGCTGCTTGGGAGCATCTCCTCTGACGGGCCGACTCGAAGACGGGGCTCCCTGGGCAGTGCACGAAATAGAAAACGAACGTGGAAAAAGCACAGATGTCCTTACGTTGTTTTTCTATACCCTTTCTTCCTCTGCCACGCTGAAGGCCAAAAGATGGTTGCCTACAGCAAATATTATTTTTAATAGAAAAAATGAAATGTGTATTTTTCTTACTAATTTTCTTTTATTTATTCCTTGCTCAAAACCAAACCAAAACAAAACAAAAATGGTCTCATGAGGTCTTAAGATGTTTCAGATGGTGTCTTGAGTGGACGTGGCCATTTTGTTGTGAGCTCATGAGCTCATCTAAGCAGAATCACTTTCCCTGTCCACTTTGGTGACATAGCTGCAAGGACCCTGAGGGGTGTTGTATTAAATAAATTTGATCTTTACTCTTCACAGTTCTGTGAAATGTCATCTTCTGACAGTCCACATGCAAACAGAATACCTATAGCGCTTGAGAACTCAGGCCTCGAAAGTCCCAGGGAGACCAAGAGGGCTGAGTTGTACACTAAATGAGACCCAGGGCTCATGTGGCCTCCGTTGAAGTCAGGGCTGGAGGTAGTTTGAGTCTCACATATCGAGTCATTAAAATCCATTAGTGGGACCAGCAGTTGGCATAATGGCTATGTTGCTGGACTCCCATGTAGTCAACCACGGTTCAAGTCCTGGCCCCAGTGACTTAAGCTCATGCCGGGTATGTATGAGAAGGGATTGCGGAGTGGCTATCTCCCCTGGGGATGATTTCTCACTTTCTGTCTCTCTTTCTGTTTTTCTGGTGAGCACACACACCCAATAGCAAAAACCTCTCCAAAAAAATCCCATTAGCTGATGACTTAAGTGTTTGCTTCCTAGCTGAAGGCTTGTAGGCCATCCCTGGCAGATAGAGTCACCAGATTTAGCAAAAATAACAATAATATAAATACATACATACATCCAAGACACACAATTAAATTGGAATTTCAGATAAACAACAAAGAATTTTTTTTTGAGAGATTTTTGCTATAGGGCATGTGCACTCACCAGGAAGACAGAGAGAGAGAGATAGAAAGTGAGTAATCACCCCCCCCAGGGGGGGGATGGCCATGCTGCAATCCCTTCTCCATTCTCCTCTTGGGATCTTGGGCACACACGCACACACGCCTGGTGTGAGTTTAAGCCACCGGGTCTGGGACTCGAACCGCGGTCGACTACATGGGAGTCCAGCGACATAGCCATTATGCCAACTGCTGGTCCCACAACAAAGAATTTTTAAGTGTAAGTGTATCCCACATAATGTTTGGTATATACTTATACTTAAAAAATTTATCTATCCAGGACTAGCAGGTGGTGTAATGGTTACATTGCTGGACTCCCACATAGTCAACCGTGGTTCAAGTCCTGGACCTGGTGGCTTAAACTCATGCCAGGCGTGTGTGCGTGCATGCCCAAAAATTGCAAGAGGAGAATGGAAAAGAAGGGATGATTTCTCACCTTTTTTTTTTTTTTAAGAATTATTTATTTATTTAATTACATTTGTTATAATAATTATTACTACTTTAATTTGACCAGAGAGAGAGAAAGGGAAAGCAAGAAAGCAAGCCACCAGGTTCAGGACTTGAATTGCTATTGGCCACGTGGGGATTCAGCATCCTTAACCACCACACCACCTGCTGGCCCCTATCACTTTCTTTCTGTCTTTCCCTGTCTCTCTGGAAAGTGCACGTACCCTATAGCAAAAATCTCTCTTCAAAAAAAATTATTTATTTGGATTTCAAATATAACAGACCAATATGCATTTTATCTAGTAACCCTACTAGGAGAGCACCGCCAATGACCCCACCTCACTCCCACCCCCACACAAGCCTTGGAACCCTGTCCTCACCATTGGCCACAGACCTCGCTCCCCACAAGACCCAGTTCATCAGAGAACCATGTAGGCAGGAAGGGAGAGGGACATCCTTCCAGCTTCGAACTGCGGACCTTTGAAGGAGACTTTTCACCTCTGAGCTTCAGTTTCCTCATCTCTAAAATGAGGAGACTGGATTAACGAATGATTCTTAACAACAGAAGATTTTAGACTCCTTTGAAAATGTGATGAAAGCTATGGCTCCCCCCCACCCTCATACACACTCACATACACATACACACATACACACCCAGTTGTGTCATGAAAACGTCGTACAGTTTTCAAGTTTCAGAGCCATGGGCTCAGGTTGAAGCCAAAGGATTGAATGACTTCTAACGACCTTCAGGTCTGATGTGTTGATGATTTGGGGAGCGCCTTGGCCCTGAGTCCACTCTGCAGTCACTTGGCACCACCGGAGACGGGCTATTGCCGTGGCCACTGCAAAGACCCCGTTCTTACGGCAGACGCCCTGGTCACACAGCTTGCGTGAGTTCTGTGTGGTTTCCCCCAACCTGTGTTTCTGAGGAGGAACCTCCCACCCCCAGGGGATCTTCTTTAGCAAACTTACTGGCACAAACTCTCTCTCAATCTAGGACCCTGGCTTCAGCCTTGCTGACCGGCTGCAGAAGCCAGTGTCTAATAAGCCTGAGCGCTTCCCAGGGGCATCCGCTCAAGGACACTTCTCAGCCGTGAACCCACTCCTCTGAGCTCCCCTCCTTAGAGCTCCCCCTTGTGTCTTCATGTTGTAAACATTCTTAGCAAGTAGAGTACTTTCCCTCTTCTGAGGAGCCACCACAGGTCAACCGCCCAAGCATACGACGACGGTCACCTCATCAGCATTCACTGACTGACTAACTGAACTCACTCCTTGACCTGGACTGAGGAGAGGCGACGTTGCTCCGAGCTCAGCGTTCCTTCATTAAAGCAGTGGTTCTTGGTCAGCAGTTTGTCCCCTTGTAGTCACTGGGCAAAGACTGGACACATTTTCTTGTCCTAGTCGGGTGGGTGTACTACTGGTGTCTCGTGGGGAGACATCGGGAGTGCAGCTGACATCCTGCGTGCACATGGCCTCCCGCAGCAGAAAGCAATCCAGTCCACAGTGGCAAGGTCGAGAGACCCGTATTGGAGCGCCCAGTTACTTGTTAGCAAGCTGGTTCACACTGTGCTCTGTGGCCCTACTGCTGTAAGTGTCAGGGATAGAAAGGTTATAAGGGGCCCAGGTGGGACCCACATGAGACATGTCCTGGGTTTGGGCCCAGGACCTCCCTGCGTGCACCAGGCACACACGTGCACCCCTGTGATCCCGTCCAGCCGAGGTGGGGAACGAATCACGGCAAGAAGACCCTGTTGTGGATGCCTTCCCTTCTGTTCATCTCTAGGGGAAAAATAAATAAAAGGAAAAAAAGACTAAGAGCCACATGGCACTTGCCCTCGGGTTCATACGATCTAGCGAATCTAGTGCCAACATAGTTGAGCGTCCAGCTGTTACACAGTGTGGCAAGTGTTGGGAAGGGTCCTAATGCAGACTTCGGGGGATAAGGGAGAGTCCAAGAAATCTGGGTCTAACCAAAGACCTGAAAGTAGGGGGAGTATCAGGTGGAAAATGTGTGCATGTACATGTGCACATGCTCACGTGTGTGTGCTGTGACTTCATGTGGTCTTTTTATAAGGACATCCGTCATTGAATTTAGGACCCACCCTAATCCAGTATGACCTCATCTTAACTAACCACATCTGCAAAGACCCTATTTCCAATTATACTCACATTCTGTCGTTCCCTGTTGATGTGAATTTGAGGGGGACGGTATTCAACCCCGTATAGAATAATTGGATGAAATGAGCTTACATCCTTGCAGTTCTGACTCTCCATATTTCAGAGATGCTCACATCAACAGGAAAGTGTGAAACAGTGGCTTACCTTTAGAAAACCATCTTCTCAGTGTTGTCATCTGAACCTTTTCAATCTGGCGCTCCCTAACTGTGCTTTGCTCTCTTGTGCTTTGTGTCATTGCATCACTGAAATATTTTTTCTTTATTCATGATAGAGTGGGTGCACCTACACACAAGAGAGAAAGAGAGAAAGTGAGAGGTAAGCACCCTCCAAGGTTTGGTCATGCTGCGTTCTCCTTCCTCCAGTCCTCCCGCCCGTCAGAGCTCAGACACTCACAAACCTCCCAAGGACTGGGCTGAGGATTCAAACCTCGGTTGCCATTTGCACTTTTCAGCAGTGCTCTGACTGTGCCACAGAGGAAGTCCCACTGAAATTGTCTTATGCTTCTCTCTCTGACCTTCAAAGTGCTTGCACTCTCTTGTGGCCAGCAGGTGGTGTGATGGTTGGGGCACTGGACTCCCACTTGGCTGGCTGTGGTTTGAGTCCCAGACCTGGTGACTTGCTTTCTCACTTTATCTCTCTTTCACTCTCTGTCTCTCTCTGGTGAGCACATGTACCCTATAGCAAATTAAATAATAATAAATAATTCTTTTTTTTAAAAAAAGTTATCCCACTCTCTTCTCTCATTATTTTTCTGCTTCCTCCTTTCCCTATCTTTTCCTCCTCCGTTTCATGTTTTCCTTTCTCTCCCTTCTTGCATTAATCGACCGTAACGCAGCACTGAAGTTTATATTTGCTTGTTTTTATTTTTTTAAGTTGATCATTTTTCTCCCCTTTTGATTTTGTTTAACTTTATTTATTTAAATTTGATCAGAGAAAGAGAGAGAAAGAGAGACAGAGGGAAAATAAGAAAACAAGCCACCAGATCCAGGGCTCAAACCACAGTCTGCCATGTGCGAGTCCAGCATCCTTAATCACCATGCCACCTGCTGGCTCCTACTTGTCTTTATTGATGAGGTCCAGATTTCCAGTTGGGTGCCAATGCATGGAATATTTTCTGTTTCCTCCCTTTTAGGAAAGAAAAAAGGCTCCAAAGGCCTGCAGAGCTGTTTTCTATTTGGCCCTTGATGGGTTATTTGTTTCAAGAATGTATTGGATTCATTAGGAACAAGTTCCTAGTTGCTGCCTTACTTCCTCCCAATCCTGGCATGTGCTGGTTTTCCTGGAACCTCTTGGCACAGACAGGTCTGACTTAGTGCCAAAAACTGTTCCATGAGTTTCAGGCACACCAGCACTCCCGACTCGGGGCTTAGGTTGTTTGGGCTGAATTTGCGGCATGAAGAAACTTCCTGCTGTTGTCCTGAGACTTCTACAAAATCTGGGGCTGGGTCCTAGGAAAAGGAAAAAGAGTGGATTCCAAGAGCCGGCAGATGGCATGGGGGTTCAGGGGGCTGGACTCCCACATCGCTGACGGGTTCAAGTCTCTGACCTGGCAGCTTGCTTTCTCTCTCTCTCCTCTTTCTCCTCTCTCTCCTCTCTCTCTCTCTTTTGCTCACTTTGTCCCTCTCTGGTCAAATGAAAATAAATAGAGTTTAAAAAAAAATTAGAAAAAGTGGATTCCAGTGCCTTCCCCAGTGAAGACAGACTCAAGCCAGACCTAACACAGCCTCTAGAAACTCTGTCCCACCACCAGTCATGGATGAAAAGTGTGTGTCCCTGAGTCAAAACAAGCTTGGTTTGCTGGAAGCTTCTCTGATAGGGTTATTTTAAGAAAAGCAAGATGATGGGGCCAGCAGGTAGCATAGTTGTTAAGGCACTGGACTTCCTCGTGGTTGACCACTGTTTGAATCCTGGGCCCGGCAGCCTGAAACTCATGCCAGGCACGTGTATGTGCGTGCCCAAAAACCCAAGAAGAGAATGGAGGAGAAAGGATTGCAGTGTGACCATCGCACCTGAGAGGTGATTTCTCACTTTCTCTCTCTCTCTCTGTTTCTCTGGCGAGCTCACATGCCCTGTAACAAGAATCTCTCTCCAAAAAAGAAAGAAAGAAAAAAAAGAAAAAGAAATAAAGAACAAGATGGCCAAAGGAGAAGTTCTTTTGGTGGTGAAGTTCTCGACTGTGATCACCTCAGCAGATGCTTTGCTGTTTGCAGGTTTAGCATGTGAGGGTTTGTTTACCTAGGGATGACTCTGCAGATTTAGATTTGGGCCCGATTGTCCTTCCACTGGGCCACGTAAGACTCTGAATCACACTGTGAAGCTGGCAAGTGAGCCTAGCCAGCCACTCAGTGGCCCCATCTTATTGAATATTTTTGCAAGAAATTCTTAAGTGCCTATTAAAGCTCAGACCCTATGGTAAGTACAGAGGATACGTCAGATAGTGAGACAGATGTCACCTGTGGGTCCCCATAGCTGCAAGACTTCCTATTCATTGCAAAAGGTTCTCAAATATATGGGGACTTTTTTGTTTTTTTAATCAAACTACAAACTACAAAGACAATTGAACGCATGCAAGAGTCTCTGGGAAAGTTTTAAATGTATTTACTTACTCCATGAGAGAGTGAGAGAGAAAGGTAACACCTCCAACAGGATCTTGATGCTGCGACCATCCCCAGCTTCAGCCAGCCTCAGGTCACATGTCAGCACAACCGGCGCGCTCAGGGAGGTCTCATGGTGCAATCCGGAGCCTTCCCGTGTGGGTCAGCCTTGCCCAGCTTTAGCATTGCACCGTTGTCTTGCTCCTGCAGACATTTTTTATGCTAAAGTCATCTTATACTTGAACAGTTGGCTCCGTCGGCCTACTGTATTCATCTCAGAGTTGGTTAGAGTTCAACTCACCATCTCTTATTTAAGAGAGATTTTTGCTACAGAGCGTGTGCACTCACCGGAGAGACAGAGAGAGAGAGAGAGACAGAAAGTGAGAAATAACCCCCTCCCTGGGGGGAATGAGCACTCTGCAATCCCTTCTCCTGCATTCTCCTCTTGGGATTTCAGGCACGCACGCACACGTGCCCAACATGAGTTTCAAGCGACCCAGCAAGTAAAAGCCTAGGGTTTGATGGAGCAGAACTTAGCATGACTGGTGGCTCAGGCCGCTGACATGTCAGAGGTTCAAGCCCACTTTCACAGCCAAGGATTTCAAAGGGGCAGGACCCATGGCAAGTGGGGAAAGAACATTCAATAACGTGTGCCGTACCTGTGATGGGCAGAGGCAGAGGCTGGTGGGGGACTGGGCTGAAGACATGGCCCCAAGGGACTTGTTAATACCAAACAGAAACGAGTACCTTGGGAATTAAAAAAAAAAATACAAAAACTATAAGAAAAAAGGTGTTGGCATTAAGATACATCAGTTAGTATTCACAGGATGTACAGGGGCTTTATAAAAGGACGAGGTTTTGGGGGCCAGCAGGTGGTCTGGTGGTTAAAGGGGCTGGATTCCCATATGGCCAACCATGGTTTGATTCCGGGACCTGGTGGCTTGCTTTCTCCTTTTCTCTCTCTCTCTCTCTCTCTGGTCAAATTAAAAAAATAATAATGAATGGAAATAAATAAATAATTCTTTAAAAAGAAAAATAAATAAATAATTCTTTAAAAAGAAAAAAGGACTAGCTTTTTTTTTTTTTTTTTTTTTTTTTTTTTTTTTTTTTTTTAATATACTTATTCAAAAAAGGACTAGGTTCTGAAAAGTGTCAGCAGAAAACAGAATCGTCCCTGCTCCATAGTGGAGAACAACTTCCTGGGGCCAGAAAGGGCGCATTTGTTGGACTGCAGCTGGTCTCTCTTTCGGATGCACGATAAGGCCTGGCGAATACTTTATGCAACTTGCAGAGCTAGTCCTGACCTGGGTTCTCTGCGTGCTTCTTCTCTGCCTTAGAGAAAGTGGAGCCGAAGAATTACTGTGCAGAGAAGAAAAGGGAAGGGGAGACCATGTATAGCAGAAACTCAGTAAATATTGATAGATTGACTAGAAATCCAATTCATGAATTGCCTGGAGCGTAATGTTCATCAAAGACTCAAGACACCAGATATTCGTAAAAAAATATTCCTAGGCATATCTAACTATGTATTCTTTTTTTGTTTGTTTGTTTGTTTTTAACTTGTTTTTGCTATAGGATGCATGAGCTCACTGGAGAGAGACAGAAAGAAAGGTAAAGTAAGAAATCGTCCCCCTCCCCAGGGGGAATGATCATGCCACAATCCCTCTCCTTCATCTCCTCTCAGTATTATGGGCACATGTGCACATGTGTCTGGTGTATTTTTCAAGCTACTGGATCTGGGATGTGAATTGCACAATCACCACGTGGGATCCAACTGCCTTAACCTCTGTGCCACCTGTTGGTCCCCAACTTACGTATTCTTCTAGATTCTTGTTTTCTTTCTTTTTTTGAGAGATTTTTGCCATAGGGTGTGTGTGATTGCCAGAGAGAAAGCGAGAAATCACTCCCCAGGGGCATAGCCATGCCACAATCCATTGTTCTCTTGGGATCTTGGGCACACGTGCGTACGCGTGCCCAATGTGAGTGTCAAGCCTCTGGGTCCGGCACTTGAACTGCAGTGGACCACACGGGAGTTCAACACCTTAACCATTATGCTACCTGCTGGCCCCAATTCTTGTTTTCATCTTTATTTTCAGTTGAATCATCACAATATTATTCCCTAATCCACAAGAGCTGTGCTGTGTGATTTAACATTATACGCTTAGTCTCTGTGGATAAAAGTTTTATTTTTCAGCCAGGACTTTGGGCCTTGCTTTTTGTAAACACTGCCTAATTTGGGGCCCAAGGAACATGAGAGTTTTCTGGTACCAGATTCCTCCTGGACGTGAGTCCCTGCTGGGTGCTCATGCTTGCTTAGGTCAGACAATTGCACTCTGTGTCGTCCACGTGCTTCCCGTTTGGCCCAGTTGCCAAGAATTGAGAGCCAAGTCCGGGCCCATTAGAGTAATTAGCTGCAGTCGAGCGCCCGTTTGCCCACTCCCGCTTCCTGTAGACGGCATCTGTCCCGTTTTGATTTCTAGGTGTTCCACCTACATTACCTTCCAACTTGTCTGCCTCTCCAAATGCCTTGGGAGAAAGTGCTACCATACCCAAGTCGTATTAAAACTATAGCTTCAAAATGAACTGAGAGTAAAAGTCCTGGTCTTAGATGATAGTCATTCAGAAGAATAGGGGCGCTGCAGTCTGTCTGACCTCTGGCTGCTCTCTATCTTCCCAAAGACCTGGGATTCACTTCTCATCAATAAAATGAGGGGATTGGGCTTCGTTGTTTTTAAGGTCCCTTTAAGCTTCGTTTATTCAGCCGGTATTTCTTACGTGCCCACCATGGACCAGGTGCTGGGGACGAATCAGTGAAGGAAATAGATAAGGTTCCTTTCCTCCTGAGCCAGCTGGTGGTGTGGTGGGTGAAGCAGCTGGATCCCATATGGCCAACTACACAGTTCAAGTCCCCAGTGGCATCTCAAGAAGCACCCTGGGCGCATGTGCGGTCTGACCGGAAATCCTGAAAGGAGAGATGGAGGAGAAGGGATTGTGGCAGGGCCAACCCCAGTGGGGGGGTGCTTCCTCTCTCTCGCTCTCTCCCCCTCTTTCTTCCTGTCTCTCCTGCAAGCATACATATCCTATGGCAAAAATTTAAAACACAAAGAAATGGCAGAATCTTGGGACTCGCCCCAGGTGGACCAACGCGGTAAGCCTGATTATTAAGATCCCCAGGTAATTCATATGAGGAGCCCTGTTGGGTTGTGGGGTGGGGGGGACACCACGTGCCTTTATAAATATAAACACACTCCCATCATCATAGGCTTTTACACTAAGATCCTTATCTGAGACAAGGCAGCTTTTTCTTAAATTTTCCTTCCGCAGTGGCTACCAAGACTGCCACCTAGTGGTGGCATAAATAAACTTTACATTTCTAGGACAAAGATCCCACACAGAATGCCAGTACAGTATTTAAAGTAATTGTAATTTTAACCCATTTGGCTTGAACTTTTCAAAAATGTGTAGGTCAGGAAAGACAAAAATGGACTGAGTAACTGTTCTAAATGACAAGAGACCAAGGAAGCCAGATGATGAAGTGCAGCGCGTGAGCCGAATTGGATCCCAGACCTTAAAAAGACTATTACAGGATATTATTGGGAAAATTGAATGTAGGATGTGTCTTAGACAATAATAGAGTGTTAGTGTGAATTTCCCTAGTGTGGTAATAAACTGTGGTTATGTAGAACGCCCTTGTTCTTTGGAGATATATGCTGAACTATTTAAAATAAAGCATTACGATGTTTGCACCTAGCTTTTAAATGATTCAGCAAAAATAAAAATGATTTATAGAGCGAGGTGGGGAGGAGCAAATGGACCAAATGTTAACTAGTGAATCCAGGTGAAGGGCATACACATATTCGTTGTACTTGTTCTTTTTTTTAATCCTAACACTTTCTTTTAAGAGTTATTTATTGGGGCTGGCAAGTGGCATGATAGCTAGAGGTGCTGGGTTCCCAGAGGGCTGATTGTGGTTTGAGTCCTGGACCAGGCAGCTTGCTTTCTCGCTTTCCCTTTCTCTATCTCTGTCTCTCTCTGGTCAAATTAAAAAGTAATAATGAGGAACCAGCAGTTAGCGTAATGGCTATGTTGCTGAACTCCCACGTAGTCAACCGCGGTTCAAGTCCCGGACCCGGTGGCTTAAATTTGCACCCGGTGTTTGTGCGTGTGTGCCCAAGATCCCGAGAGGAGAATGGAGGAGAAGGGATTGCGGTGTGGCCATCCCCCCTGGGGGGTGATTTCTCGCTTTCTGTCTCTCTGTCTCTCTCCGTCTGTCTGGCGAGCGCACACGCCCCATTTTGCCATAGGGTGCGTGTGCTAGCCAGAAAGACAGAGAGACAGAAAGTGAGAAATCACCCCCCAGAGGAGATGGCCACGCCGCAATCCCTTCTCCTCCATTCTCCTCTCGGGATTTTGGGCATGCACATACATGTGCCTGGAATGTTTTTCAAGCCACCAGGTCTGAGAATCAAACTGTGCAGTCAGCCATGTGGGCGCCAGCCACTTTAATCACCACGCCACCAGCTGACCCATTGCTTCATCTTTTTTCCCAATTAATTAATTTTATTATTATTTTTTAATTTGCCATAGGGCACATATGCTCACCCGAGAAAGAGAGGGAAAGTGAGAAAGCAATCACCAGGTCCAGGACTTGAACCGTGGTCAGCCATATGGGAGTCCAGCACCTTAACCACCACTCCACCTGCTGGCCTTACTTCATTTTTTTTTTTTTTTTTGGAGAGGTTTTCGCTATAGGACACGTGCGCTTGCCAGACAGACAGAGAGAGACAGAGAGACAGAAAGCGAGAAATCACCCCCCAGGGGGGATGGTCACGCCGCAATCCCTTCTCCTCCATTCTCCTCTCGGGATCTTGGGCACGCACGCACACGCGCCCGGCGTGAGTTTTAAGCCACCGGGTCCAGGACGCGAACCGCGGTCGACTACGTGGGAGTCCAGCGACATAGCCATTACACTAACTGCTGGTTCCCCTTACTTCATTTTTAACTGCTGGGTATAACTGCCTGGTATCTCATAATATGGAGGGACCCTTAGTTATCTAATCCTGTTAGTAGGCTTTACTTTTCAATCTCCAGCAGGAGAAAGTGCTCGTAAATGATATGCACACACACACAACTTCTCAGGGCTAGATTTCTAGCCCGGGCACTGCAGTCAGAGGAGCACAGTGGGCCTCTGAATGGTTCTTATCCTCCTTTGGTCTTGGTCACATGCTCCTCTCTCCTTCCAGAAACCTCTCTCTCCTTACTGGGCTCGAACTCCAGGAGACCCTCTGCTCCTAGCACCGCCGAGGAGCCATGACCTTTTCCACTCTCAGGCAGGAAGGAGATGCCCACAGGGGTCTTTTCCCTCTGGGGCAGGTGAGTCCAAACTCAGAAACTCTGCCAGGGGTGCCCTTGGCTGCCAGAGCAGGGGAGGAGAAAAGGTAACTATGCACAGCAACAGCGGTGTTCTGGGTGGTGGGCAGCCTGTCCCTGCCTGAACGGGGGGCGGGGGGGGGGGGGGGGAGAAGACACCGTGCCCAGTCAGCAGCTGTCAGTAAGACCACTGGGCCGGCCGCAGGGCCTGCCGGCTCAGCTCGCTGAGCATGGGGAGACAGAGAGCAAAGCTCTTCCAGGAAAACACACAGGCGGCAGAAGCCGGAGAGAACCCGCTAAGGGAGGGCGCTCAGAGCATTGGCAAAATTACCAACCATGCGTGGCAATTCTCAGTCGCTGCAAAAAGAAAATAATGAGCCTGAACGTTCCCAGTCTTGATTAAACGGTAATTAGGCTTCAAAAGCTTGCTAAATGCCCGTCTTTAAAAACCACCCAGCTAGGC
Organism: Tupaia tana; assembly: GCA_026018925.1. Classification (NCBI taxonomy): domain Eukaryota; kingdom Metazoa; phylum Chordata; class Mammalia; order Scandentia; family Tupaiidae; genus Tupaia; species Tupaia tana. The sequence continues at coordinate 55,943,528 of JAKSZU010000011.1, read as the reverse complement.
AATTTTTCTTTCACATGTAATAGCAACTATTTTTGTATTTTTTCTTGTCTAAAGTGGCCCTAATTGTGGGGGTCTAATAAGACAAGCACCCTCCAAGCTGCTGGTGGAAGGGGGAGGTGGGACTGTCTGTCTGAAAAGTAACAGACTCTGTATCCTGAGAGCCTCCTGCTCTGACTCAGTAACTCCATTCCAGGAATCTCTCCCAGGGCAACAAATAACCCAGAGACAAAGATTTACGCCCAGGCAAGGGAGGGACAGAGATGTTGGTTCTCGAAGCAGGATTAAGTTACGGTGCTACCTCTGTTTGTGCTGCTGTTCAGCAGGTTGCAACCACAGGGGAGGCTCAGGCTCGACTCCTGGCCCACCCCAGCCGGTGTGATGGCAAACGCCCATGGGCTTAGCCACTGAGGAGGTTGAGGCAGGAGAAGCACCAGGCAGTGAGACCCTGCCTTAAAAAATAATAATAAAATCACAGATAAGAGAAATAAGCTCTAGTGTTCTATAGCATAACGGAGTAACCGAGGTTAACAATAATTTATATTATACTTCAGAGTAGCCCACAGTGAGGGTTTTGAATGTTCCCCACCCAAAGCAAGATGATAGATATGTTAATTGCCTTGATTTGATCATTATACATTGTGTTCATGTACTGAAAAATCACAGCCTCACCCATTAAGATGTACAATTATGTGTTGATTAAAAATAAAAGATTGGGATCAGCAGTTAGAGTAATGGCTGTGTTGCTGAAGTCCCACGTAGCCAACCACGGTTTGAGTCCTGGACCCGGTGGCTTAAACTCACGCCGGGCGCATTTGCGTGTGTGTCCAAGATCCCGAGAGGAGAATGGAGGAGAAGGGATTGTAATGTGGCCATCCTCCCCCTGCCCCCATTTCTTGCTTTCTGTCTCTCTCCTCTTCTCTCTCTCTCTGGAGAGCACATGCATCCTATAGCAAAAACCTCTCCCATAAATAGATAGATAGATAGATAGATAGATAGATAGATAGATAGATAGATAGATAGATCAGGCCAGCCAGTGGCGTGGTAGTTAAGGCAGCTGGATCCCACGTGGCTGACTTCATGGTTCCAATCCCAGACCTGGCAGCCTGAGAAACATGCTAGGTGTATGTCCGTGCAAAATCCTGAAAAGGAAGGAGAGGTGGAAAAGAGATTGCAGTGTGGCCATCCCCCACGGGGCGTGCTTTCTCACCCCAACCCTGGCTGTCTCTGTGAGCATGTGCGTCCTCCGGCAAAATCTAAAACAAACCAAACAACTCGAGGAAGCAGCTGCCTTTCAAAGAGTTACTTCTGCAGCTTCTGTGCTCTCGTTCAGGCTTCTACACTCACTATTCAAAATGTCACCTTGGGCCAGCGGGTGGCATGGGGTTTACGACTCCCACGTAGTCGACCGTGGTTCTAGTCCTGGACCTGGCGGGTTAACACATCAGGTGCACATGTGCGTGCCCCAATCCCGGCTGCGGCATGGCCGTCCCCCAGGGGTGATTCCTCGCTTTCTTCCTCTCTGTCTCTCCAGCAAGAGCACTTGCCCTATAGCAAAAATCTTTCTAAGAAAAAAAAAAAAAGACCCTAAATTCTTCATGGCCAACTCCACGGTTTGAGTCCTAGATCCGACGGCTTGAAAATCACACTGGGTACATGTGCGTGTATACCCAGAACCCTAAAAGGAGAATGGAGGAGAAGAAATTGCCACATGACCACCCCCCTGCCGGGAGGAGGAGGGAGAGGACGATTTCTCACTTTCCCTCTCACTGTCTCTCTCTGGCAAGTACACGTGCCCTATTGCAAAACAAAACGAAGCACTTTTTTAAAAATTTATATATTTTTATTATTATTCACACATTAAATCGCTGTACATCATTTAGATGGTGAAGAGACTTTACCCAGCATGATATACACCTCAGTCCAGCCCAGTTGAGACCACCAAATTGTAATGGACATTAGAGACAAAGTGGTAAGACACTTGTGGGAAACAAAACACTTAAAACACGCCTGGAGAGACTTTCTGGGCAGGAGACATTTAGCTGGTCCCGGAGGTCCGTGGAGGAATGAAGGAGGGAAACAACACTCCAGGCAACAGATGCACCTTGCACTAAAGCACGAGGCCTGAGCACCCTCACGTGGCTGAGGAGGTGTGAGCAGTGAGGGTGGAGCAGTGAGTTGACCGAGGTGACCGAGGGCACAGAGGAGTGAAACTGGAGGCGCAGGCAGCGCAGGCCCAGGGCCGGGCTCTTACCAGGCTCAGGACCTGCAGCCTGAGCCAGAAGGCCAGCGTTCCCGGACTGGGTGCCGAGGAACCCAGGCTGAGGGGCGCTTGTGCAAAGGGTGCCACAGCAAAACCCCTTTGCAAACTCTGGGTTAAAGAGTTTGGTTCTGATTTGGTTTTTTAATTTCAAGTCACATAGAAGCCTTTAACACGCTGACATGCTGGAGATTCTCCAGGAGGAGGCAGCGCGAGGCATGTCCCAAACTTGCTTAACCTCAGACCTCCCCCACCCTCACCCCTCTACACACACACACTTTGTTTTCTTTTTTCTTTCTTTCTTTTTTTTTTTTTCAGGGGTTGATTTTTACTGAGGAGTCGTTTATGAAAAGTAGAATGCCGAGAACGGGGTGGCAGTTCTCCATCGCGATGGAGGCGGCTGCCCCACATGAGAGGTGTCCCCACCATGCTGTAACACATCCTGCCTCTCCCACTCGCTTCCCTCCACGGCAGCCACCGATCCTGTTGCCACCAAGGTTAGTTACTCCTGCCCCAGGAATTTGCCCGGATGGGGTGGAAAAGCATGCGTCTTCCGTGCCCAGCCGGTCCCTCCCCGTAGTGGATTTGAAATCTGTCCGTGTTCGCCGTCTGTACTTCGTTCCTATAACTGGATGCTTTGTTATATGTGGCATCACAGTGCGTGACGTTCGTGTCCCCCCTCTCTCTACCTGGTGCACCTAAAGGTCCCAGGGAAGGGGACTGACACTGAGAATGAGGACTGAGGCTTCGGGAGCGCACCCAAGGCTCCAGGATGGGAGAGAGACAGTAAGTGTTTGGATCCTGGCAACAGCCAGAATGGCTGTTCGTGGCCCAAAGAGTGGCCTGTGGGGGCCCTGACATTGGGGCTACCCTGAGCTGGAATGAGGGTGTCCGGCAATCTGTATAAACTAGGAGGACTGGACAGGTATTGTCTGGGGATGCGGGTGCTGTGTCCATGTCCCTCTGGGAAGCACTGGTTTAGACACCGCGCTCCCAGGAGATGCTGTTTCTGGGTGCCTGGGCATTGCTGAGTGCCTGGGTGCTGCTGGCCATCTGGGCATTGTTGGGCATCTGGGCATTGTTGGGCATCTGGGCGCTGCTGGGCATCTGGGTGCTGCTGGGCATCTGGGCATTGTTGGGCATCTGGGTGCTGCTGGGCATCTGGGCATTGCTGAGTGCCTGGGTGCTGCTGGGTGAGTTTCAGCTTTGCCCTCTTCAGCTTTGCTCAGTGGTTCTTGAAGCAGAACTGTTGGATGTAAGTCCATTTTTTAGGCCGTTTCTCTCTGAAGGCTGGGGTTTGGGTATAGTTTCTGACTGAACAAGAAGTTCAAGTCTCCTAGTTGCTTCTCCATGAATATAGTTCGTCTCCTTTGTGAGTTCTGGGGACTGCCTGTGGGAAGGTCCCCTGAGCCTGACATTTCATCTACACACTCACACGCTCAGGCCTCATGGTAGGGCCACACTTCACTTCGTTGTTGTTGTTGTTTTTTAGTCATTGTTGGGGGACAAGCAGCTATTGTGCATGAAGAAAGAAACCAGCGAAATGTAAAGAGTACAAATTTAGTAGTCCCGCGGCCCTGAGTTCAAACATGTCTCACTGTGTATCCGCTCAGTGACTTCGAACTACCTTAAGCAAGTTGCCTCATCAGTAAAGTAGAATAAAACTTACCCTGTGGCCTAGGAGGTGGCATAGTGGTTAAGGTGTTGGACTCCCACATGACTGACCGTGGTTCGAGTCCCGGACCTGGCAGCTTGAAAATCACACGCAGCATGTGTGCATGCCCAAAATCCTGAGAGGAGAATGGAAGAGAAGGGATTGCAATGTGGCCATCTCCCCTGGGGGCAGGGGTGATTTATCACTTGCCCTCTCTCTGTATCTCTGTCTCTTTCCAGTGAGCACATACACCCTATGACAAAGACCTATAAAAAAATCCTAAGAGGAAAATGGAGGAAAGGAAAAGGGACTGTGGTCTGGTCACCCCCCCAGAGGATGCTTTCTCTCTCTCTCTCTCTCTCTCTCTCTAGCAAGCACATGTACCTTATAGCAAATAAAAAATGAAAAAATAAAAACCTAACCTGTGAGCTTTTGGAGATTAAATGAACCAATACGAGCAATATGGTAGACACCCAGTAGGTTCGGAGTGATTGGTCAAGCGGTCACCATTACGATCTTTTCTCCTCCTCCTTCTTTTTAAGGTTTTTGCCATAGGGTGCATGTTTTCACTGGAGAGAGACAAGGAGAGATAGTGAGCGGGCAAGTGAGAAATCACCCTCTGGGGAAACGGCCACGCCGCATTCCCTTCTCCAGTCTCCTTCTGGAATGTTGGACATACATGCACATGTGCTCAGCGTGAGTTTCAAGCCACCAGGTCCGGGACTCGAACCGCGATTAGCCGTGCGGAAGTCCAGTCTTAACCATTACTCCATCTGGTGACCCCACCATTATGATCATTTCATGACTGATTGGATCAGTTGGCTGCTGGCGTGGAGGGCTCAGCCACGTTCACGTCTGGAGGGTCTCGGCTCACTCGGGGCGATGAGAGGCATGCAATCCGTAGGACTGGGCGACTCGGCAGGAGAAGGGAATAGTGAGGGCACCGTGGGTCTGAGGCTGGGAGAGTGAGAAGTTGTGGGGGTTTTAACTGGACAGAAAACCCAGGCTGAACAGCATTTCCGAGAGCAAAAACAATGACCTGTTGGCCGTGGCTCCTCCTTTCTATCTGAGTCCTTCGGGCATGATTCAGACTGGCTCTAAAAACCACTCCTTGATTTACTTATTTTTTTTAGAAAGGTAGGCAGGATGATTACTTCCCATCTCCAATCACATTCCGTGTTGTCTTTCTTTGCCAGACTCCGGGGATTTATTTTGCATTCTGTTCCTAGCCTATAATAACAAAAGAAGGCAGAATAAATTTTAGGTGGGAAAATTAGTCGTTCAGCCTTTGCCTGAAAATTACCATGCATGCATGTGTCTAGGCGTTGTCACAGAAGAAATATTCTGTCCTTCCGCGGCTGTGGGGCAGGGGAGGGAGTGGCAGTGCTGCTTCTAAATAGGTTCTGGGGCACTTAGCTGTTTTCCAACTGAGAGACTGCGCGTGCGCATGCTCACCAGGAATCCTCTACTCGGTACAAAGAACCCACGGTCACAGGAGAACTGCCCTTCCCAGGCATTTTGCTTAAGGTCAACCTGATTCCCGTGACATCCCAGGAAGCTGGGTAAAGGCAGCTTTAGGTGAGGATGCGGAAGCTCAGAGAGGTTGAGTCACTTGTCTGACATCACAGAGCTAATTGCGGCAGATCTGAGGCTCCCGTTCAGGTCCAGCAAAGAGGTCCTGGTTCTGCAGTGCAAACGCCACCCTATTTCCACGCCGGCCCTGAGGAAGGACAGAGCAAAATGCCCAGGACGGTGCCTGGCAGAGAGTAGGCAATGCAGTAAAGGTGAGCCGCCCCTGTCGTCAGCATCACCACCCTACGGCAGAGCAGGGTGGCTGCCGGTGGCGGAATCTGAGAGCTACTGTGGGGACCCCAGTTCTGAAGGTAATAAAGCACGTGTTCATGCCTGTTCTCAGCAGCGTTTGTGTTAAACTCAGCAGGACGTGGGGCGGGAAGGAAATCTCCTCTCTACCCCAGTTTGGGAGTTTTACAGAGAAGGAAACCGAAGGCTGGCATTTGCCTGGGATCACCCAATGACAAAGCAGAAAGGAACTCGAACCCAGACCTGTCTTCCAAGTCAGTCCCCACCCACTTCCTGGACTGGCTGCCTCCCCAGTGCTGTGGAGCCTGCCTAGGGCGAGGGTAGAGGCTCCAGACGGCTTTCTTTCCCTCAGTCCTAGGCCAGCTAACCAGGCTGAGGGGAGGACGTGTGTCATAATACTCGGAGACAATTATTGGAGACAGTTCCTATGCAGTGTTAGTTTCCTAGGGCCACTGTAAAAAACGAGACAGCATGCTTCCCTCAGGGCAGGCGCAGCCCCTGTGGCGCCTCTGCCTGCGGCCTTACCTAGCTGGGTCAGCTGACCTACGGCCCACCCCAGGGCGTTCTTTACATTGCTCTCTCTCTCTCTCTCTCTCTGGCACTCACCTTATAGAAAAGCTGACCCAGGGGCCAGCAGGTGGAATGGTGGTTAAAGGCGCTGGATTCCCACATGGCCAACCAGGGTTTGAGTCCTGGACCTGCCAGCTTGCTTTCTCGCTTTCCCTTTCTCTCTCTGTCTCGCTCTGGTCAAATTAAAAAAAATAATAATAAATGAAATTAAATAAATAAATAATTCTTTAAAAAAAGAAAAGAGGGAACCAGCAGTTAGCGTAATGGCTATGTCGCTGGACTCCCACGTAGTCGACCGTGGTTCACGTCCCGGACCCGGTGGCTTAAAACTCACGCCGGGCGCGTGTGTGTGCGTGCCCAAGATCCCGAGAGGAGAGTGGAGGAGAAGGGATTGCGGCGTGACCATCCCCCCTGGGGGGTGATTTCTCGCTTTCTGTCTCTCTGTCTCTGTCTGTCTGGCGAGCGCACGCGCCCTATAACGAAAAAAAACCTCAAAAAAAGGAAAAAAAAAAAAGAAAAGAAAAGTTGACCCATAAAAGGGAAAAAATGCAACACGTTTTCCCCCCCTTTCGCACAGCTCTGGAGACCAGAAGTCCACAATCAGCAATGTCACTGGGCTGAAGTCAGATGTCATTAGGGCCACCCTTCCTCCAGAGCACGTGGCCAGAACCTGTTCCTTCCCTCCTCCAGTTCCTGGTGGCTGCAGGCAGTCAGGCCTTCACTTCAGTCATCAGAGCAGCTTCTTCGAATCACTCTCTGCTGTCTCCCCGTAGCTACTCCTCTGCGCGTCAAATCTCCCTCTGCTTCCCTCTTACAAGGACACTTGTGGTGGCATTTAAGTCCCATCTGAATAATCCGAGATAATCTTCCCATCTCAAGACCCTTGACTTAATCACACTTAATCACAATTGCAAAAATCTTTTCCCATAGAAAGTAGCACTTTCAGGCTCCAGGTTAGGACGGGGATGTCTTAGGAGACCATTGCTCAGCACACGATGGCTACACAGCTAACTGCCAGCTCTCCTTTGAGGCCTGGCTGAGAACACTGCAGGCAACCAGCGGGGTGCTGCAGGCTCACCCCAGGCTCACCCCGTCAGGGCCTTCCTGCACACACACACACCACACACACACACACACACCACACACACACACCACACACACACACACCTACCACACACACACACCTGGTGAGTCTTTCAGGCCAAACTGCAAAGCTGGCCACGTGGGCGCCAGCACCTTAACCACCACATCACCTGCTGACCCCTCCAGCTCACATTTTTATGGAAACTGATTAAGAAAATGAATAATACTGTGTGAGCCCAGGGCCAGCAGGTGGTGTGGTGGTAAAAGGCGCTGGATTCCCACATGGCCAACTGCAGTTTGAGTCTCGGACCTGGCGGGACTCAAATAAATAGTTCTTTAAGAATAAATAAATAAAAGCACTTATTTTAAAAAAATACTGGGACCAGCAGTTGGCATAAAGGCTATGTTGCTGGACTCCCATGTAGTCAAGTGCAGTTCAAGTCCCGGACCCGGTGGCTTAAACTCACACCTCAAGAAGTTAAATTAAAAAAAAAAAAAATACTGTGTGGGACCAGCAGTTAGCGTAGTGGCTATGTCGCTGAACTCCTATGTAGTCGACCACAGTTCGAGTCCTGAACATGGTGGCTTAAATTCACACTTGGCACGTGTGCGTGCGTGCCCAAGGTCCCAAGAGGAGAACAGAGGAAAAGGGATTGCAGCATGGCCATCCCCCCGGGAGGGGTGATTTCTCACTTTCCATCTCTCTGTCTCTCTCTGTCTGGCGAGTGCACGTGCCCTATAGCAAAAACTTCTCCAAAAAAAAAAGAAAAGAAAAGAAAGAAAGAAAAATTAAATTACAAAAAAAAAAAAAAAAAAAAAAAATGCTGTGTGAGCCCACAATACCTTCCTGGCCTCAGACCATGGGGTAGTGCATCCTCATTGGCTGCCTCACCACCTAGCTACTACTCATCTGTCCTCCTGCCTTTCAACCTTCCCCACACACCAGGACCCCACCCTGGAGGTGCTCCTCCTTTTCTTTTCCAAGATAATTCACAGAATTCTTCAAGTTGCCGTGTCCGTGCAGTGCCTGAGAACGCTATGTGATGAATGTCTACAACGCCTGGAAAGTGTAATTTATGTTTTTAATTATCGCCCTCTGGCGTCATGAGAGGAGCTTTCTTCCTCCCGGTCTTCACAGCATCACCCTGGCTCTCCGTGACTAGACTGAGAGGAAACCAAGCCCGTCAAGGTGGAGGGGAGCGGCCACACGCAGCACCTTGCAGCTCCGAGCTCCCAGCCGGGTCTGATCTGTGAGCTCTGTTGCAGGCAGCACACCCTGTCCCCCAGCTCAGCTTCCGTTATTCTATTCACAATGGGGGAGACAGCCAACTCCACATCCACCTCTCACCGCCCAGCAGCACGGACTGAATAGTGGCCACACATATAAATATACACACATCTTTCAGTGTTGGCTGGACTGAGATGTATCCCCACACCATACAACTCAGTCTCTTAAAGTGCCAGTTCCGAGGTTCTTAGCACACCCAGACGTGTGCAGCCATCACCACAATCAATCTCAGAGCATTTTAAAGAAAACCCTTGACCATTAGCAGTCTCTCCTATTTCCCCCAACCCCCAAGGCCTTAAGAAGCTGCTAATCAGGGCCAGCAGGTGACGCATAGTGGTAAATGGTAAAGGCACTAGACTCCCACGTGGTCAACTACAGTTCGAGTCCTGGACCCAGTGTCTTGAGACTCATGCTGGCCGTGTATGCGTGTGTGCCCCAAATCCCAGGAGAATGGAGGTGAGGGGATTGTGGTGTGGCCATCTCCCCTGGGGGGTGATTTTTCACTTTCCCTCTCTGTCTCTTCAGTGAGCACATGTGCCCTATGACAAAAATGTCTCAAAAACAAACAAAGAAAGAAGCTACTAATCACCTTTCTGCCTCTATGGGTTTGCCTGGACATACACACAATCAGTCAATATGTAGCCCTCTGTGACTGGCTTCTTTGACGTATCATAATGTTTCCGGGGCCTGTCTGTGCTAGAGCATAGAGCAGGATCTCATTCCTTTTTATTGCCAAATAATATTCCATTGTATGGACATACCACATTGTATTTATCCAGTCACCAACTGGTGGACATATGGGTTGTCCCCCCTTTCTGGCTATTTTGAATAATGGTGTTATGAACAATCGTGTGTGTTTTTCTATAGTGGGCATGTACATTTAGCCTCAGTTCCCAGAGTGTGCTTGGGACACAGTAAGCAAAGGCGGCCACGATCGCCAGTCCATTTTCTGAACTCACATGTGTCTGACAGGTTTTGTCAAGCTGCCGAATCTGGGACTCAAACCACACAATGTGCTATGTGGGATCCAGCCACTATAACCACCACACCGACTGGCAACCCAGTGTGTTTTCTGAGTTGGGGCCTGGATTTGAACCATGGTTTTAACCATGTGGGATCTAGCTCCCTTAACCACTAGGCTATGGGGTCAGCCTGGAAATGAAGTTTCAAAGTGAATTTTGGAAGGATGCAAACATTCAAGCCACAACAGAGTTGTACCTTTTTAAAATTATTGTTTGAAGGCACCCATAAGATGTAATAGTAATAATCATAGTTTAGGGCCCAGCAGGTGAAGTGGCGGTTGAGGCGCTGGACTCCCACGTGGCCGACCACGGTTCAACTCCTGGACCTGAAGGCTTGCTTTCTCACTTTCCCTTTCTCTCTGTCTGTCTCTCTCTGGTCAAAATTGAAAAATAATGATAATAAATATAAGTAAAAATAAATCTTTAAAAAAAAAAAACAATAGTTTAAATGATCACTGCTGGGGCCGGCAGGTGGTGTGGCGGTTAAGGGTGTTGGGCTCCCACATGGCCGACTGTGGTTGGAATCCTGGACCTGGTGGCTTGCTTTTTCACTTTCCCTGTCTCTCTTTTTCTGTCTGTCTCTCTCTGATCAAACTGGAAAATAATAATAATAAAGAAAAGTTAAATAAAAGAATTATTTTTTAAAAATCACTGCTAATAATAGTGGGTTGTTGGAAAAGTCACGACATATTATTTTTCTTTTTTAAATTTTCACCTTATTTAGTATTATTTTCTAATTTGACTAGAGAGAGATGGAGAATGAGAGGGAAAGTGAGAAAGGAAGCCACTAGGTCTGAGACTTGAACCATGGTTGGCCATGTGGGAGTCCAACGCCTTTCACCACCACGCTACCTGCCGGCCCCCATGAAATGTATTTTCTATGTTTTTCTATGTAAAACGGTGTCATGACTTTTACGAAAACTTAATAGTCCCTATGTGTTAGACACTATTTAAAGGGCTTTGGCCTTCACATATATTAGATAATTAGGGTTCAATGTAAATATAAATGTAATTAAATACTTATATCAACTTTTTTTTTAGAGTTTTTGCCACAGGGCACGTACATTTGCTGGAGAGAGACAGAAACAGAGACAGGGAATGTAAGAGATCACCCCCAGAGGGGGTGGCCATGTTGCAATCCCTTCTCCTCCATTCTCCTGTTAGGATTATGGGCGCGCACGCTCACGTGCCTGGCATGAGTTTTAAGCCACTGGGTCCAGAGTACATGGTTAGCCACGTGGGAGTCCAGTGCCCTAGCCACTACACCACCTGCAGGGCCTCTTATGTTAAATTTTCCAACAACCTGTGAGGTAGGTACCGATATTATTACCCTCATTTCACAGCTGAAAACTCTTAGGCTTAGCAGGGTAAAGGGGCAGGGCCAGGAAGAAATCCACCCTCTGTCTCCAACCCTTCAATCCATGACGACATACACGTCCCTCTCGTACTTGAAACAATGTCCGTATTCCGTAGGGAGACTCCTCAGAAGAGAACACAGACAGACAGTTCGGGGAAGGACATCATTTAGAGACTCCCAGGTCCCCCAATTCACTGAGATTCATCAATTATATGTTCCTAGACCCCACCCCACCCCATCACTTGAGCCCAAATCTCTGGGTGGAAGCAAGGAATTATTAAAGAATTATGTCAAAGCTTCCCAAACAATTCTGATGTAGTGTGTGTAGGCAGGAGACGTCTCAGGAAAGGAGGAGGAAGAAGGGACTCAGAGAGCTGAGTGACTCGCAGCATTCCCAGCTGGCTTGGGCTCCTAGCAGAACCAGGGTGACCCGGGAGAATTCCAATATGGTGGAACTGCAGGGCAGACGCAGGACGGAGGCCAAGCACTGAAATGGACTTTGAGTTTGAAGCCCCCTGGCAGATGACCCAGCATGACATTGATGCCACTTACAGAGCTATACTGTTGTCAGTGGACTTTCGGGTTTTCTGGTTGGTTTCATTTTGTTTGGTTTCAGTTAGGTGTAGTTTCTTACTATGACCACCAGGGGGCGCCAGCAGGTTTGGTGGCCAATAGCCACGGAGATTGCCCTACTATTAATTGATCAAACTTTGGATATATGTTATTCCTAGTCCTCACTTTCCAAGTTTTCTGCAATGAGCTTGCCTAGCTTTTTCTAAACAGAATGGGGGCAAATGGAAGGCAATCATGGATTATAAACCACTGTTTTGCTGTATTAACTTTATTTTTAAACAATTCTCTTCCCAGGTCAATTGATTTTTCCTTATTTATTTATTTATTTTTTTGGAGAGGTTTTTGCTATAGGGCGCGTGCGCTCGCCAGACAGAGAGAGAGAGACAGAGAGACAGAAAGCGAGAAATCACCCCCCGGGGGGATGGCCACGCCGCAATCCCTTCTCCTCCATTCTCCTCTCAGGATCTTGGGCACACACGCACATGCGCCTGGCGTGAGTTTTAAGCCACCGGGTCCAGGACGCGAACCGCGGTCAACTACATGGGAGTCCAGCGACGTAGCCATTACGTTAACTGCTGGTCCCGATTTTTCCTTTTTTTATTCATGATAGTGCATGCACACACATGAGAGGGAGAGCCCTTCACGGGATCTGGTCACACCGTGATCCCCCTCCTTCCGTCCTCCATCAGATGATCCCGGGCACTCAAGCACTTGTCTGGCATGTTTCAGGCTGACCGACCGGGGATTCAAACCAAGGTCGCCAAGTTGGATCTGGCTTCCCTTGAGCAGTGCCTTACTGATGCACCATGGCACCAGCTCGATACAGTAACTTCAGATGAGTACTCTTTCTAAGGCTGCGATTGCACCATAAGTATGACTGTTTTCTCACTTTGAAACACGGCGTTACAATGCGTTTGTAAGTACAAGATCTTCATAAACACATTCATGGAGGGCTTACCTGCAATTACGCAAACATTGCCGTCTCATGTGCTTTTCACTCAGTCCTCATAATGACATACCTGCCCCACGAGGTGGGCACTATCATTACCTGACTTTTTTTTTTTTTAGAGATTTTTTTTTTGCTATACAGCACATGTGTATAGAGAGACAGAAAGTGAGAAATCATCCCCTAGTGGGGATGGCCACACCACAGTCCCTTCTCCTCCATTCTCCTCTTAGGATCTTAGGTGTGTACGCACATGTGCCCGGCATGAGTTTAAGCCACTGGGTCCAGGACTCGAACCGCAGTCAACTATGTGGGAGTACAGTGATGTTAACCATTATGCCATCTGCTAGTACCTATTACCTGATTTTTTTAAAAAAGGAATTATTTAATTTAATTTATTTATTTCAATTTGACCAGAGAGGGACAAAGTGAGAGAGACAGAAAGTGAAAAAGCAAGCCACCAGCTCCAGGACTCAAGCCGTGGTTGGCCATGTGGGAGTCCAGTGCCCCTAAGCAGCACTCCACCTGCTGGCCCCCTTCCATCCAGCTGTTTTGCAAATCTTCTCGTCTACAGGAGAGGCCATCTCATGATTCCTGATCTGCCTAATTTGTGAGAAGCCAGAAAAAAAAAGGGGCAGCTTTCTAGAATGGTTTCACTCAACCCCCTTTCCCCTCCAAACAGGAGTTTAGGTTTCCTAGGCCAGCCCCGTAGCCTAGTGGGTAAGTGCTGTGCATAGAAATCCAGACCCCACCTGGCTGACCGCAGTTCAAATCCCAGCCCTGGGCCTGTCACACAGAGCTTTGTGCAGTGTGTCCCCCATGGACTAGACCTAAAAGGAGACTTGGAAGAACAGCGCACAGCTCTTACTCAGTCCTCGCTTTTCAGTTTTCAAGAGTCCCAGGGTGGGGCTGTCCCCATACCCTCATGATAAGGGAAATCGGATTCTACACGGCCAAGTGCAGTTTGAATCCCGGTCCCTGTGGCTTGAAAAATGCACTAGGTGTGTGTGGGTGTATGTCCCTAATCTCCGAAGGATGGAGAATGAGGGATAAGGGATGCGGTGTGACCATTTTCCACTGGGGGTTTCCCCTCTTCTCCCCCACCCCATGTCTCTCTGGCATGCACATGTGCCCTCTGGAAATTAACACACCCCCCCCAAAAAAATAAAAGAGTTCTTAAGGGAAAGCAGAATTGAACACACCTCTCCCTCTTTTTTTCTCCAGACTTGGCCATAAAAGCAGAAATTTTTACCTACCCATATGTGGTTTAGAAAATAAAATTCTTTGGGCTAGTAGATGACATGGTGGCTAAGGGCACTGGATTCCCACATGGCTGACCTCAGTTCGAGTCCTGGACCTGGTGGCTTCCTTTTTTAATCCCCCCCCCCCCCACTCTGTCCCTTTCTAGTCAAATTAAAAGAAAGAAAGAAAGAAAGAAAGAAAGAAAGAAAGAAAGAAAGAAAGAAAGTTAAAATAATAATTATTTAAAATAATAAAAAAATTTTAAGGCAAAGGGAGTTTACTCTTTCTCTTAAATATTGTTACTGCACAATTTGATTAGGTTCTTGATCTTGAAGATAATGTCATTGAAACCATTGTCCATACCTCCCCCCTTCCATACATTGGAAGGAATTTTTCTTTTTCCTCAAGCCATGGGAACTTTATCCTAAGGATTCAGGCTAGAGAATTTATTCCTTTGGGGGACCAGTAGGCAGCGTGGTTAAGGAGGCTGGATTCTCACATAGCCAACTGCATGGTTTGAGTCTGGACCTGGAGGCTTGAAAATCGTGCCAAGCATACTTGCATGCGTGCCCAAAATCCTGAGAGGAGAAGAGGAGATGGGATTGCAGTGTGACCATCCCCCCTGGTGGGTGATTTCTTACTTTCCCTGTCTTCTGATGAGCACACATGTCCTATAGCAAAACTTCAAAATTTCAAAATAAAGGGGGGACCAGCAGTTAGCGTAATGGCTATGTCGCTGGACTCCCACGTAGTCGACCGCAGTTCGAGTCCCGGACCCGGCGGCTTAAACTCACGCCGGGCGCATGTGCGTGCGTGCCCAAGATCCCGAGAGGAGAATGGAGGAGAAGGGATTGCGGCGTGGCCATCCCCCCTGGGGGGTGATTTCCTGCTTTCTATCTCTCTGTCTCTCTCTGTCTGTCTGGCGAGCGCACGCGCCCTATAGCAAAAACCTCTCCCAAAAAAAAAAAAAAAAAAAAAAAAAAAAAAAAAAATTTCAAAATAAAAAGGTTGTCCCTTTTTTTCTCATAATGCCATTTTGTTCCTTTGATGGGACTTGTCAGTATCAATCTTCAAAGGCATAGAAAAAAAGTCTATCTGTCTCATCAGTGTGGAGCAAGATTAGAAACTCTGGACCAGAGACTAGCACGATGGTTAAGGTACTGGGCTCCCACATGGCTGACCGCAGTTCAAATCCCAGACCTGGCAACTTGCTTTCTCGCTTTCCCTTTATATCTCTGTCTCTCTCTGTTCAAATTAAATAATAACAACAAATGGAACTAGATAAATAAGTAATTCTTTTTTGGGGGAGAGGTTTTTGCTACAGGATGTGTGCACTCACCAGAGAGACAGACAGAGAGAGAGAGAGAGATACAGAAAACGAGAAATCACCCCCCAGGGGGATGGCCACGCCACTATCCCTTCTCCTCCATTCTCCTCTCAGGATCTTGGGCATGCACGTACAGGCACCCGGTGTGAGTTTAAGCCACCAGGTCCAGGACTTGAACCGCGGTCGACTACATGGGAGTTCAGCGACATAGCCATTATGCTAACTGCTGGTCCCCCAATAATTCTTTAAAAAAAAAGAAATTCTGGACCATCCGCAGTGACAGAACAGTGACACAGCCGGGACTCAATGCTCCATGATGCTGAGGCCACACGGAAGAGTCCTGGGTTCACAACGTCTCATTGTACTCTCCAGGTACACGTGTGTTCACGTGTGTTCAAGACCCTGGCTGACTCAGGCTAGGGGTAGTTGCAGTGTGAAGACCCTGTCAGAGTGCCCCTCTCTCTCTCTCTCTCTTTCCTTTTACTCCAAAAAATAATCAAATAAATAAATAAACGATAGAAACTCTAGCCACCCCCAGCAGCGTCTAACCTAAAAACTATCTCAGTAAAGCAGTCGTGCTTTTCACTCCTCCTCCTGGTGGATAGGGCCAGAGCCAGGCAGGTCCTCTCCGGTCTCCCGATGGTCGCACACGCCTTGTCTGCAGGAGATGCAGGTGCGCCCTCGAGCTCGGAGGGCCAGAGAGTGGCTTCGCGGACTTAGCGGCCATCCTCCTGCGGCAGGGCTGACTGAGGGCCGCTGATGGGCCTGGCCTGGGGGAAGGAGGGAGGGACATGAGCCGATGCCTGTGTCCCTGGAGCTCCCAAGTCCAGGGCCGGAGATGCTCACGTTGACGGGAATCGGTCTTGAAAGTGCCACAAGAAGATACACGAGGCCCAGGAGGGGAGCGGAGGGACCAATGCAGCTCTCTGCGGTCAAAGCAAATGGGTTACCATGGTGATGGGGTTTGATCTCATCTTCAGAGGAAAGAGACTTTCAGCCTGCGTCTGGGGAAGGCAGGAGATCTGAGGAGGAGGAGGTGGCTCTTGGTGGAGAAGGTGGGGATTCCATACAGGCTGATCTCCAGAAAGGGAGAAGAGGTGAGGCGCTGTCAAGTGTCCCTGCCGCGCTGCTTGTTAGCGTCAAGGTTCGGCAGAAGGACAGCAGACGCGTGAAGTCTAGAGCCAGGCGCTGGAAAAGGCCACGAGACACAGTCCCGACTCCTTGGGACCTTGAGTGATGCCAGGTAGGCCCCGGCTGTCCCATCCCTGGGAGCTGGGGCAAGCGGGTCACCTCCAGAATCACAGCTCCCCAAGGGTAGCTCCTCGCTGCTTGTGTCCCCGACCCCCAACTACGTCGTGCAGGTCAGGCCTTCCCCACGGCCTTTCCTTGTCCAAACACCGGTACAACAGCAATAGTGGAGATCGGCGGGGGTGAAAGCCAGCGCCGGCAGTCCTGTTCTTCCCCGTATCGAAGCTTTCCGGCTTCCATGTCCAGCCCTGTGGACAAGATGAAGAGAACGAGTGTGGGGGACATCATTTGGTGACCACAATGGATGTTCCATGACCTGCCCCAGAGATACCCCACTCTTACATTTCCTGACTCCAAGGGACAGATGGAGGACTCACTTCCAGTCCAATCTGATGGAAGTGAAACACCCTCAGAAGTGTGTGGCCTGGGTCTGACGCTTGCTGTCTCCATCCCATTGTGGCCTGAGGGAAATTTTAAGAGGTGAGACTAAGGGCACGAGGCGTGGATGAGTTGAGAGGTAACCACTGGATGTTTGAAAAGGACTGAGTTAGGGCCGATCGAGATAGAGACTGAGGGGTCATCTCTGATTGGTAAAGGGGAAGGTCCTCAGATTTGCTAGAGCAGTTTCAGGAAGGCAGGGAAGGTGGGGGCTGATTGAATCAGGTGAAAGGACAACAGGTGAGGAATAAAACTTTGGAGAAAGGGACCAGCAGTTGGTGTAATAGCTATGTTGCTGGACACCCATGTAGTCAACTGCAGTTCAAGTCCTGGACCCAGTGACTAAAAACTCATGCCGGGTGCATGTGTGTGTATGCCCAAGATCTCAAGAGGAGAATGGAGGAGGAGGGATCGTGGCGTGGTCATCCCCCCGGAGGGTGATTTCTCACTTTCTGTCTCTTTGTTTCTCTCTGTCTTTCTGGCGAGCGCCTGTGCCCTATAGCAAAAACCTCTCAGAAAAAAAAAAGGAGAAATTTTGCTGTTAAAGACAGCAGATAATGGGGGGACCAGCAGTTAATATAATGGTTATGTCACTGGACTCCCATGTAGTCGACCACGGTTCGCGTCCCGGACCCGGTGGCTTAAAACTCACGCCGGGCGTGTGTGCGTGCGTGCCCAAGATCCCGAGAGGAGAATGGAGGAGAAGGGATTGCGGTGAGGAGAAGGGATTGCGGCGTGGCCATCCCCCCGGGGGGTGATTTCTCGCTTTCTGTCTCTCTATCTCTCTCTGTCTGTCTGGCAAGTGCACGCGCCCTATAGCAAAAAAGAAAAGAAAAAAAAAAAAAAGACGGCAGATAATGGGACAGCTATAGAAGGGGCCTTTGGGCAGGACAGACTGTTCAGAAAGGCGCTTCTCAAGCTTGTTTGTATGTGATGGGAATGATCAAGTAGACAAGAAGAAACTGACTATGCAGAAGAAAGAGGGGACGCAGCTTCTTAGGAACCCAAAGAGGTGCAGCCTTTGATAGGATTAAGGACAGAAAGGACAAGACACTCATACAGCTGTCACTCACACGGGTATGTCGACTTGGTACTGCGATGATGGAGGCGCTTCTGTCTGGCTGGGCCCATATTTCCAGGAAAGGAGGACGCGAAGTTGCCTGCTGGCCACCTGCAGACAGTGCGGCTACTGGTCTCAGAGCTGCAGCGTGAACTCACCCAGGAATTACAGCCTTGCAGATATGGATGGAAATATCCCAATGCTGTCAACGTATTTTAAAAGGTTTATTCATAGTGAAATCATGAGTGACTGCGGCCCATGAGCACAATCTCTGATAGCCCTGAGAAAGCGTTCCAGGGGGCTTGGCTATAGCGGCTCCTTTATTTAGTTCTGAGAGTGGAAGATACAAGCAAAACTGTAAATCAACACAAGGAGTTTTCATACAGGACTGGCCCCAAAAGGCAGAATATCTGGAAACACAGGCATGCAGGTTATAGGAGGTTTAGAAGTCCTGAGGCTAGTAATTGGCACAAGTTTGCCACAAAAAGACCAGGTCAGTGGAAAAGAATGTCTGAGTTTAACTTTAAGAGATAAGAAAGCTTGGGGCTGGCGGGTGGCATGGTGGCTAAGGGCGCTGGACTCCCACATAACCGACTGCAGTTTGAATCCTGGACCTGGCAGCTTGCTTTCTCACTTTCTCTTTCTCTCTCTCTGTCCTTCTCTGGTCAAATTAAAAGAAAAAGAGAAAGCAAGCAAGCAAGCTAAATAAAAAAATTCTTTAAAAAGAGATGAGAAGGCTTTCCTGTACGTTCACAACTGCTGTGTCTCAGTCAGGATGCAGGGAGGCTCTCACAGTCCCTGGGCCGAAGCGTCTGCTTTAGCAAGATGCACTGCCAGCAAAAGCACAGGACTCTTCCCGGCACTCTTGGGAAACATTTAGCAGAAAGGCAGTGGTTGGTTTCAGTCCTCACCAGTTCCGCTCACGTGCCCAGTTGAGGTTTGTGATCATTAATTTAGAGTAGAATCTGGGGGCAGTTGGTGGTAGAGGGTAAGGCTGCATCTCACATAGCCAATTGCATGGTTCAGGCCCCAGACCTGGCAGCTTGAGAAATATGCGGGGTGTATGTGCATGCATGCCCAGAATCCTGTAAGGAGGGAGAAATAGAGAAGGGATTAGGACAGGGTCATGTCTCCTGGGGGCCTTTCATACTTTTCCTCGGTCTCTTTCTCTGTTGAGCACATGCATACTCTAGCAAATAAAAATAAATAAATAAATACTTAAGGAAATAAAGTATGAGGTCAGCAGATGGCATAATGGTTACATTGTTAGACTCCCACGCAGTCAACCACAGTTCAAGTCCAGGACCTGGCAGCTTAAACTTGTGTGTGTGTGTGTGTGTGTGTGTGTGTGTGTGTGTACCCAAGGATCTCAAAAGGAGAATGGAGGGGAAGGGATTGCAGCATGGTCAACCTCCCTGGGGGTGATTTCTTACCTTTGTCTCTCTAGTGAGCACTCGTACTTTATAGCTAAAAAAAAAAAGAAAAAAAAAAAAAAAAACTCTCCTAAAAAAAGAGAAGGAAATAAAGTGGAATGTGGCCCAGCTCGGTTGCACACGCAGTGCCGAGCTGCTGTGATCTGCACAGAGATCACATGCAAGGCCTGGGTTTCACCCCTGGTCCAACCTAAAGGCCAGGGACAGAGGCCATAATCCCAGCAACTTGGGGGAGGCTGAGGCAGGAGAATTGCAACACCAAGATCCTGTCTTAAAATTAGATGAGTAAGTAAAATGAAATGAAATCCTTGCGTAAATGCAGACATACCAGGTGAGAGATAATGGTGGCTGTGGAGACAGACAGAAGCAGACATTTGAGATGGAGACGTACCCTACCCAGGATCATGGATGGGATGTGACCCTGAAAGGCTGGGGTCAGGGGCAGCTTGTTATTCTTGACTTGATCAAGTGAGTGGGTGGGCCCTGCTGCCATCGACAAAGACAAAGTTGGGTAGAGACTGAGATCTCTGTTTGAGGCAGTGTAATTCCATAAGGCAAGACCAGGTTGGCCGTTGAGCAAGTGGGGAGCATACGGAAGAGGCTAGTGTTTTCACCTCTGCTCTGCACTGTGTGAAAACTATAGCATGAATGGGTCTACGGTACGCGATACTCACATTCCTAATTTGCACAGAAGCAGAGGAAGGGCTTTGGTCTTTCCCTCTAGACTGCACGCTCCCCGAGGGCAGGACCTGGGCCTTGTTCACTGTTGCATCCTCAACACCTCGAAGAGCCCAAGGATCCCCATGCTTCCTGGCTGGCTGGATGAATACCGTGATGTCATGGTTCCAGCCACGTCCAGAAACTGGATGACTTTCTAAAGTCTGGGACAGGTGCCTTCACAGCTTACTAAGAGAGCCTTCCTACTTATAATGATGGTGATGACGGTTTGGGGATGACTTATAATCAGGAAGGGCTAACAACTCTTCTGAATAATGATGTAAATAGGTCACACCATGATTGCTCAGTGACATGGGAGGCACGGTGGGTGGGTGACCGGAAAATAGAAGGGTGGATTCCAATTCCACCAGTAAGCTGGGTTTACTTTGTGACCTCCGGCTAGCCCCTTGACTGTTCTGGGCCACAGCTTCCTTTTTATTTATGTTCTATTTTAATGGGAATAATAGATCTCTAGCCCCTTCTCCCACGTGGCCGTAGTCACAGCTAATAAAAGTCATGGTGGTGCGTCTATGGCAAACAAGGGAACCTAATAAACCAGAAGCTTGGCATTCCTTCTCAGAAGCAGATAACTCATCTCTGCTGTAGGAAACCTAGTTAAGGCCCCGCATGCTGTGAAATCATTTTCTAGCCAAGAGTCAACTACAGGACATAGCCTCGAGGAAGGGGAGAGGCCGACAGAGTCAGTGTCTGTTCTACTCTGCCTGTGGGGGGGGCCTGCTGGGAATGCTTCCAGTTTCCGCAGGCTGAGCTGAGCTGAGCTGAGCTGAGCAGGGGTTGCCTGTAAGGGGCAGGCCTCTGCTCTCTCTGCCTGGCAAGTTCCACAGCCCCACGGTTGACGTCATTGGAGGAAGCACGTGGCTGGGTATGGGGGTATTACAGATAGAAGGAACCGGCAGGAGGTAGGGGACAGAGATGCCACAGACTGAACTCGTCCTGAAAGAATCAAGTGAGACCCTGTGGTAGGCAGCCAGGGAAGCAGCCACAAGAAGAAGAAAGATGGGGGGGACCAACAGTTGGTGTAATGGCTACGTCGCCGGACTGCCATGTAGTTGACCACGGTTCGAGTCCTAGACCTGGTGGCTTAAAATCACGCCAGGCGCATGTGCGTGCATGCCCAAGATCCTGAGAGGTGAATGGAAGAGAAAGGACAGCAGTGTGGCCATACTCCCTGGGGGTGATTTTTCGCTTTCTATCTCTCTGTCTCTCTCTGTCTTTCTGGCAAGCGCACACACCCTATAGCAAAAAAAAAAAAAAAAAACCAGAAAGGGGACCAGCAGATGGCATACTGGTTATATCACTGGACTCCCACGAGGTTGATTGCAGTTCAAGTCCTGGACCTGGCAACTTGAACCTCATGCCAGACATGTGTGCGTGTGTGTCCGGGATCCCAAGAAGAAAATGAAGGAGAAGGGATTGTGGCATGGCCATCTCCCCTGGGGGTGGTTTCTCACTTTCTGTTTCTCTGTCTCTCTGGCGAATGTATGCACCCTGTAGCAGAACTCTCTAAAAAAAAAAAAACAAAAACAAAAAGAAAGAAGGAAAAGAAATAAGAAATGTTGATCATTGTTAATAGGTTTTATAAAAATAGGTGTTTTTCCTTTGATGTGTCTGTATTTTAAAAAATATTATAAAATGAGCTTCTATCATGTTCATAATAACAAAACAACAACAAAAAAAAAACTCACCAGGCCAGCTCCTGGCACAGTGAATACCACTGCACTGCTCAAGGGAAGCTGCATCCTACATGGCACCCGTGGTTCAATTACCCGTTCTGAAACACACCAGACTTGCGTGCAGGAGCCCCACATCAGCTGTGCTGGAGGACTGGAGGACGGGCATCACAGTGTGACCAGATCCTGTGAAGGATGCTCTCCTCTCTCTCTTCTCTATCATGAATAAAGAAAAACACTGAGCCAGCCGGTGGTATGGTTAAGGCACTAGATCCCACATGATCGACTATGCAGTTTGAGTCCCAGACCTGGCAGCCTGAGAAACATGCCAGGCATGTGTGTACGTGTGCCCAAAATCCCGAGAAGAAAATGGAAGAGAATGGATTGCTGCATGGCCATCCCCCCTGGGGGATGATTTCTTGCTTTCCTTTTCCCTTGTTTTCCCTCTAGCTTTTCCTTTAATTTTTTAATTAAATTAAAATTTTTAATTAGAAAAAAAGAAAAGGAAAACCAAAACCATTTCCTGCTCTGGTGGCTCACACAGGCTCAGCAGGAGGGAGGGTGGCTGGGGACCGAGATGGGCCCTGCACCTGTGGGTTTGGTTCCTCCTCTGCTGTGTGGTATTCACTGTGCAGCACGTGTCTGGTGTGAAGGCCACACGGCTGTTCATTAGCTCACCTGTGCAGACAAAGCTGCCCCTCCTCTCAGGTGAGGTGTTGGAGGACTCACCTCCTTGGAATCAGGAAACCAAGGACTGAGGTGTCCCCTTCATGATGGGATAGACCTATTGTTATAGTTGAATCTGTCACCCCAAAATTCATGTGTTGAGTCATTATAAATGGGATTGAAAGTGTGAAAACTTGATCTAATTATGGTGTCAAAAGGTGGGACCTTGGGGAAGAGATTAGGATTAAGATCAACAGGGGGCTCCCATAAATGACTCCTGGTGGGCTTATAAGGAGAGGGAAGGAGACCAGAACAGAGATTGGGCACAGGGGCTCTGCTCTGTGCTTGCCCTCATGATGTGATTACTACCCTGCAGCACACCCACCAGGTGGGTCCTCTGGATCTTAGCCCTCCAAAGTGGGAGCTGAATAAGCTCTTATATATATCACCCAGTCTCAGGTGTTTCTGATAGCAACACAGTAGCGAACTAAGGTATTTACAGTGCTGTTTTCTGGTCCAAGATCAAATATGAGTTTATATACTGGGAAACCAAAGGAAAGACATATATTTTAAGAGAGATTTTTCTATAGGGTGCATGAGCTCTCCAGAGAGACAGAGAGAGACAGAGAGACTGAAAGTGAGGAAATCACCCCCTGGTGGGGGGTGGGTGGGTGGCCATGCTGCAATCCCTTCTCTTCCATTCTCTTTTAGGATTTTGGGCATGTATACACGTGCCCGGCATGAGTTTTTTTAAGCCACCAGGTCTGGGACTTGAACCTCAGTTGACTACGTGGGAGTCCAGCAAAGTAACCATTACGCCGTCTACTGGTTCCCCCAAAGAAGATATTTGAAGTGGATGCTGCCCTGGCAACTCCAGAATCTGTAGTCACTGTGCATAGAAGCGGTGGGGTTGTTTGAAATACTAGAAACCCTGTTTGTTTTTCTGTGCTTCTATTTGTTTGTTTGTTTGTTTGTTTATTGCCAGAGGGCATATGTGCAGGTGCATGCAGGCATGAGAGAGGAAAGAGAGGGAGAGAGATCACACTGCAATCCTTTTCCCTCCATTGCTACATGGTTTGGGGCACACACATACACCAAGCCTCTGGAACTGGGATTTGAACTGCAGTCAACCACGTGGGAGCTGCCATTTCTTACTTTTAGCTACTGTAGTATCCCCCTTATCTGCTAGGGATTTGTTCTAATACCCCCAGCAGATGCCTGAAACCACAAATAGTGCCAAACCCTCCATAGACTATGACTTTTTTGTATTCACATGCCTATGATGAAGTTGAATTCATAAATGAAGAACGGTAAGAGATCCACAACAATAATAGTAACAGAATAATTATGGCAATGTATTGTAAATACATTATATAGAAAAGAAGTATGAATGTGGTCTCAAAGTGTTGGGTTGTTGGGAAACTCATGATGTATTTTTGCATAGAAAAACAGAAAAAAAAATGTCATGACTTTTCTGATGACGCAGTATTATTGTACTGTACTCCCCTCGTGTGTTCACCCAGGTAACTAAAACTGCAGAAACAAAACCATGGATGAGGGGACTCCTGCGTTCTATATTAGGGTATCTAAATCAGGTTTGCAAGGTCAAAAAAACCCAACCCAACCTTCCTCTGTGTTTAGGTGGATGTGTATGTCACTACATGGCAGAGGAGCCTGTCCACTTCTGCTCCTTGAGGAGTGAAATGTCCCCTGGTGGGGCCAGGGGATGCAGGTGTGGGCCAGCACCCTTTGGCACTACACTGGTCTACACACCCCTGAAGTTAGGGTCGTGCTCCAGGGCGATTCCTGGCAGGCCTGAGACAGGACCTTCCATGCTGCAGCGGAGATGGGGGACAGCGGTTGTGCGCACAGGGCCTTGTGGTCGGGAGGCAGCAAGGCTGGCGGAGTGTCAGGGTCACAGGGGAAGCCCAGGAGTGTCTGCGGAAAGGCATGTGCATTCTCTGCGAGGAGCATTAGGAGGGCCCCTGAGAGGCAAGACACAGGCAAGGACAGAAAGGGAGGGAAATGTCTGTCTTTCTCCCCGGAGAGAGACCTGGCCCTGTTCCACATCAGCTGGAAGCCGCCATTCCCCAGCAGAAGGCAGAGCTTTGAGACATGTATATTTAATAAGCTCCGGGCTCCAGTGCTAACTAGCAGAGGAAATTCTCAGCCTAGCGCTGCCCGCCACTCCATGATGACAGGGAATTACTCACATGGGCACCACTCACGGTTGAGGTGTCTCTAAAGCTCCTGACGTCTTCCCTTAAGGAGATCTTCCCACAAGGGCTCCAATCTCAAGGATTCTGATCGTTCGCATCTTAGAGGGAAAGTCAGCTGAAACCGATGCTCTTCCTTGCTGCCACCTGTGTCTTGGGGGTCGGCCAGTGGTGGTACCGAGTGAGCAGAAAGTGCTAGCCGCTGCCCAGTCCTCAGGTTGTCCTCCATACAGGAAGCAGGAGGGAAGACCCAGGGGCCTAGCATCTCCAGAAACTTGAGTTCTGCAGCTGCCACGCCTGACCTTGTCATCACTCGGAACTGTGCAAGCCTGGCCTCCCTGGTACAGGTGACCACAGGGTCTGCCCCTTCTTGTCCTTCCTGCCTCCACATGTCTTTCCCGTCATCCCCTCCTCCTTCATCCATTCTTTCTCCACCCAGTACAGAACACTCTGCTGTAGTACTTGGCCTGTCCCCAACTCGGACCCTCCACACCAGGTCCAGAGGCTGAGTCCCAGAGAGCCATCATCCAGCTGCCCCGACCTGCTGTCACCGCAAATGTGCTGGCCCTCACAGCTACCCAGGATTCTCCCTTACAGTCTCATTTTAAAGTTTATTTTGGGGGGCCAGTAAGTGGTGTGGTGGTTAAGGCACTGAACTCCCACATGGCCGACAGCAGTTCAAGTACCAGACCTGGCCACTTGAAAATCACGCTGGGCATATGCGTGTGCATGCTCCAAACCCCAGGAGGAGAATGGAGAAGGGATGCGGCATGGCCGTCCCCCCCGCCCCCCCCGGGGGGGTTATTTCTCATTTTCCCTCTCACCATCTCTCTCTGTCTCTCTCTGGCAAGCTCAAAGGCCCCATGGCAAACAAGCAAACAAACAAACCCTTTCTTTTAGAGGTTTTTGCTATAGGGCGCATGCGCTCGCCAGACATACAGAGAGAGATAGAGAGACAGAAAACGAGAAATCACCCCCCAGGGGGATGGCCACGCCGCAATCCCTTCTCCTCCACTCTCCTCTCGGGATCTTGGGCACGCACGCACACGCGCCCGGCGTGAGTTTTAAGCCACCGGGTCCAGGACGCAAACCATGGTCGACTACGTGGGAGTCCAGTGACATAGCCATTATGCTAACTGCTGGTCCCAACAAACCCTTTTTTAAAAAGTGTATTTATTTCTTCCATGAGAGACAGACAGACAGACAGACAGATAAGGTCCTCATGCTGCGATCCTACCCAGCTTCGGCTCAGCCCAGATCATGGGGACACATGTGCCTGGTGTACTCAGGGACGTCTCTGGACATAAACTCAGAACCTCCCCGTAGGGGTCAGCCTCGTGGAGCATCGTGTCCCTGTTGTGTCTCTGTCTGGTCCCCAGGATTCTCCCTCTCATTTCTCTCAGTGGCTTTTCCAGTCCTTCACTGTTTCCCAGAACCCCCCTCCCCCTTTTTTGTCACCTCCCCACCCACTCTCAAGAGAGGAATTGGCTTCCTATTTTAGAACTAAAATGTAGAAGCCACCAGGCAGGAGTTTCCTCAGCTTCCTGCCCTCCACCCTTAAATGGATCTGCGCCCACACCCACCTTTATCTCCACAGCTGGTCTGGGGGAAGAGGAGACCCTTTTCTTTCCCCAGGCGACACCTCTGCCTCTGGGGTCTCCTGGGACCCTGTCCTGTCAGCCCTCTCCTGCTCATCCTCTTCATTTTTTTTCTTTTTCATTTAATTTCTTTTCTTTTTTTAAAAACACAATTATTTTATTTAACTTTATTTATTTATTTATTTATTTATTTATTTATTTATTTTAATTTGACCAGAGAAGGACAGAGAGAGAGAGAGAAAGCCGCCAGGTCCGGGACGCGAACCACAGTTGGCCATGTGGTAGTCCAGTGCCCTTAACCACCTGCTGGCACCTTATTTCTTTTATTTTCAATTTGCTAGAGGGCACATGTGCTCACTGGAGAGAGACAGAGAAAGAGAGGGAAAGCAAGAAAAAGCAGGCCCATCGGCATGGTCGTGCTGCAGTCCTTTCTCATTCATCCCGCCCTCCTTTTCGGGATTCTGGGCATATGCCGGGTGTGTTTCTCCAGCCGCTCCATTTGGGACTCAGCCACACTGTCGGCCATGTGAGATCCAGTCACCTCAACCACCAGGCCATGGCCAGCCCCCTTCTCTATTTTTCTCAGCTCTTTTCAGCCCAGCCCAGGGAGCTTCTGTATTTCTAGCCTCATGATGTCCTCATCAATGACTCTAATAGCATTCTAATTTCTATAATAAGACTTTAACATTTTTGAAATTTATTATTATTTTTAAATTTGACCAGAAAGTGAGCCAGGGAAAATGAGAAAGCAAGCTGCCAGATCTGGGATTCAAACCATAGATAGCCAAGTAGGAGTCCAGAGCCCTAGCCACCATAACACCTGCCGGCCCTCATAGTGAATTTTTAAAAAAAAATTATCTCTTTCAGGGCCAACAGGTGGCATGGTGGTTAGTTCTGTCAACTCCAGTACTAGTCCTAGACCTGGCAGCTTGAAAATCATGCTCTGGGGACTGGCAGGTGGTATGGTGGTTAAAGGCGCTGAATTCCCACATGGCCAACCATGGTTTGAGTCCTGGACCTGGTGACTTGCTTTCTCACTTTCTTTTTCTCTCTTCCTCTCTTTGTCTGATCAAATAAAAAAAATAGTAATAATAGCAAATGGAATTAAATAAATAATTCCTTTTTTTTTTCTTTTTTCTTTTTTTGGAGAGGTTTTTGCTATAGGGCGCGTGCGCTCGCCAGACAGACAGAGATAGAGAGACAGAAAGCAAAAAATCACCTCCCAGGGGAGATGGCCATGCCACAATCCCTCCTCCTCCGTTCTCCTCTCGGGATCTTGGGCAGGCACGCACATGCGCCCGGTGTGAGTTTTAAGTCACCAGGTCTGGGACACGAACTGCGGTTGACTACATGGGAGTCCAGTGACATAGCCATTATGCTAACTGCTGGTCCCAATAAATAATTCCTTAAAAAATTATGCTCTGGGATCAGCAGTTAGCGTAATGGCTATGTTGCTGAACTCCCATGTAGTCGACTGCGGTTCGAGTCCTGAACCTTAAACCACGCCAGGCGCATGTGCGTGCCCAAGAACCTGAGAGGAGAATGGAGGAGAAGGGATTGCGGTGTGGCCATTCCCCCTGGGGGATGATTTCTTGCTTTTTGTCTCTCTGTCTCTCTCTGTCTGGTGAGCGCACATGCCCTATAATAAAAACAAACAAACAAACAAACAAAACCTCTCCCCCGCAAAAAAAAAAAAATGTTATGCTCTGGAGGCTGGCAGGTGGAGCAAAGGTTAAAGGTGTTGGACTCCCACATGGCCGACCATGGTTCAAGTCCTGGACCTGGTGGCTTCTTTTCTCACTTTCCCTCTTTCTCACTCTCTCTCTGTCTCTTTCTGGTCTAATTGGGGGGAAAATAATAATAAAAATAAATAAAAAGAAAAAGGAAATCACTCTGTGTGTGTGTATCAAAAATCTCAAGAGGAGAATGGAGGAGAAGGAATTAGAGCATGGCCATCCCCCTGGGGGATACCTTCTCAGTTTCCCTTTCTCTGTCTCTCTCCAGTGAGTATACATGCCCTATGATAAAAAGCTTTAAAAAAAAGAAAAGAGAAAAAAATATTGGGACCAGCAGGTGGCATAGTGTTCAAGGCACTGGATTTCCACATGGCTGACTATGGTTCAAGTCCTCTAACCTTGACCTTCTGATGTCTAACTCCCCAGGGATACTTTTCAGACCCCCTCTAACTTGACCCTCTGGGGCATATATTGCTGTTCCCACTTTCTTGTCTCTTCTTCCTTGGCTTTGGTGACAGTAATCTTACTTGAGTTTTTATCACCTGCTCCTCTTCATAATAACCATCATCTAGACAGCCTTTAAACATTACTGGGAGGGTGGCAGGTGGCATGGTGGTTAAGGGCGCTGGACTCACACATGGCCGACCGTGGAGCGAGTCCCGGACCACCTGGCAGCTTTACTTTCTCACTTCCTCTCTCTCTCTCTCTCTCTCTCTCTCTCTCTCTCTCTCTCTCTCTCTCTTCACTTGGGTCAAACTAAAATAAATAAATAAAATAATTCTTTAAAACAACAACAACAACATTGGATCAGCAGTTGACGTAATGGCTACATTGCTGGACTCCCACGTAGTTGACCACTGTTTGAGTCCCGGACCGGTGGTTTAAACTCACGACGGGCACGTGTGCGTGCGTGCCCAAGATCCCGAGAGGAGAATGGAGGAGAAGGGATTGTGGCGTGGCCATCTCCCCTGGGAGGTGATTTCTTGCTTTCTGTCTCTCTGTCTCTCTCTGTCTTTCTAGTGAGTGCATGTGCCCTATACCAAAGTCCTCTCAAAAAAAAAAAAAACATTATTGGGGATCCCTAGGTATTATATGTACCTCTTCTGTGTCCCCATACCTTCCGGGTTTATCTTTGAGGAAGCCTGTAATAATCAACCACCAACTTGTCAATCTTTCTCTGCTAAATCGAGTGTCACAAGTCCACCTGGGGCACATGCGCCATGCCTCCTTCTCCATTCCCAGGGCTCGGCCCCGGCCTGGTACTTAGGAGCACGCAGTGACTGCCGCTTGATGGTGCAGCTGCGGCATCATGGATCCCTGACCTTTGTTAGATAAACAAGTGGATCAGCTTTTAAATTTTTTGTACTTCTTAACTATTTCTCTCTCCACAAGTGTGATGCAGTGTCAAAAACTAAATTAAAAATCTTAGATAGTGTTTTGTTTGTTCAGAGATTTGTGGGAAAATAGGGGTTATCTTGAAATGTCATAATTGGGAAGAATTCAAGTATACCAGAGCTGATGTAGTCTTAACAAATGGCTAAAGGCTGGGTTTTATTTGATTTATTTAGTTATTATTTATTTTTTGGAGAAGTTTTTGCTATAGGGCACATGCGCTCACCAGAAAGAAAGAGACAGAGAGACAGAAAGCGAGAAATCACCCCCCAGGGGGGATGGTCACACCGCAATCCCTTCTCCTCCATTCTCCTCTCGGGATCTTGGGCACACACGCACACGCGCCCGGCGTGAGTTTTAAGCCACCGGGTCCAGGACTCAAACCACAGTCGACTACATGGGAGTCCAGCGACATAGCCATTACGCTAACTGCTGGTTATACATATGTATATATGTGTATATATGTATATATTTGTATACAATTCAAAGGATATATATACACACTTAAGTTCTTCATTCAATTTGATTTTCATGCCAGCCCCCAAGGCAGCATTTGATATTATTCCCATTTTACAGATGAGCAATCTGAGATGCAAAGACACTTCATTATATAATTTGTTCAAGGCCAAGCAGATGAGGAACTGGAGCAACGAGACTTCAGCTCCAAGGCAGTGCTCCTATCTTACATCGTCTTTCGATAAAGGTTAGTGATAGTTGCTTCTTTTGCCTTTTGAAGTTATCCCTCCTGTTTCTGGCAGCATGACAGGGCATTTTGGCAGGCACGGGAACAGAGCAGTTTGGAGCAGCCTGCTTGTTAGGGTCATGAATGCTGGCTCTTCCTTCAGCTAGCCCTGCTATGTCGGACGCATCATCAATCTTCCGTGAGCTTCGGTTTCTGCATCCATAAAACAGGATGTAGCAAGCATACCTCGCACACGGCGTTACTGTCAGGTCTCAATGAATTAACGTACACAAAGGACTTGGTGTGGTCTCTGGCACATAGTAACCTCTTAGTAGGTAGAAAATATGAATGTTATTATGCTAGTATATGTTCATTTATTTTTCTTTTTTCTAATCTTTTAATTTTGAAGAATCTGTCAGACAGCACATGCACTCATTGGGAAGAGAGAGGGAAAATGAGAAAGGACTCTGCATGAGGAATAGTCACACCGCAGTCCCTTCTCTGCGTTATTCCTCCTTTTGGGAGTTTGGGTACACATACACACATGCCTGCCATGTTTTTCAAGATGTCAGGCCCAGGACTCCGGCCTCATGGTAGGCTAAGTGGGATCCAGCTGCCTTATCACCACCCTATGGGCTGTCCCCTAATTCTTAATTACTTCTGGCGCTTCAGTTGGACCCAAGTACCTTTGTTTTTGGCTTCTTTCTTTCTTTTTTGGAGAGATTTTTGCTATAGGGCATGTGCTCTCGCAGAAAGACAGAAAGCGAGAAATCACCCCCCGGGGGGATGGCCACGCCGCAATCCCTTCTCTTCCATTCTCCTCTAGGGATCTTGGGAACACATGCACATGCGCCCGGCGTGAGTTTAGGCCACCGGGTCCAGGACTCGAACCACAGTTGACTACATGGGAGTCCAGCGACATAGTCATTACGCTACTGCTGGTCCCTGGCTTCCTTCTTTTTCTGATCATTTTTCTTCACACGTTTTAGGAAGCTATCTCTGCTCTTAGAATGCTTAATATGCTCAGTATGCACATTAATTATCTTGGCAAGAATCTTGCCCTTAACTTGTTTGTTCACAACAATGCCAACAGCATGCTGGGTAACATTGTAGACTCTTCCAGTTTTGCCATGGTAACATTTGTGGGGCATTCCTTTTTGAACAGTACCCATTCCCTTGATGTCTACATTATCACCTTTCTTGTAGATTGACATATGTTGCCAAAGGAATCACTCTATGTTTTCCAAAAGGCCCAGAGAACATACATTGGGTGCCTCTCCTCTTTCCCTTCGTGTTCGTCATTTTGGTTAATTACTAGAAGATAGTGGTTCCAGACAAAAAGCATGTTCATTTATTTTGCAAAGCATCCAAATTCCTCATTTTTCAAAAAGGAGGCTCGTTCTAAGTGCTCATGCCAGATCTCACTGGTCCCTTGTTTGAGGTCAGGTTGATAATGTATTGATTAATTTAACATTGGTGTGGGGCTTGGTAGGGCATGGAGAGTGGTGGGGATTGAGATGCACACTGCCAACTGTTAAGGATTCTCTCAGGGGTGCAACTCCAGGGCCCTCACCTCCTCTTTCTCTGTCTCTCTGAGGTGGCAGTTTGAAGATCTGGCCAAGAAGACATCAAACTGTATCTCCATTGACAAGTGTCCTGCTGTACCTTTCCGGATTTCCACCACAGCCCTCTTCCGTTGAGACAAGAATTCACTTTTCGTTGGGAAGGCCAAGGGAGGCGGGCAGTGATCGCAGGAAGTGATGTCTGCATCCCAGAGACTCAACCCTGATGAGGCTGATCAGTATTTGAAGTCATCCCTGGCAAACAGAGCTCAGGAGATACTGCAGCAAAACCAGGGTTGCCTGGTGGGACCATTCTCAGAGTGCTGTGTGGGAAGAGTCTAGTTGGGAGGAGATTGACCTCCAGGTCCCAGGGCAGTGACTTCTGGATCAGGCAGGTGTCTGTGGCACTGGGAGGAGGAGAGGAATGTGGCTAGGGGGATGGGCAGGCCTTGATGGCTTTGGAAAGCATGGCCCCTGCTTCCAGGGTTATGACTGGGCCTGGTGATGGTGCTGAGCAAGGGCCTGTTTGTAATTAAGATATTTATGCATTGTCTCACTCTTCAGAGAACCAGATTGGCTTCCCCAGGCTCTAGGGTTTAACACATCCTGCCCTGCCGGGATTTCAAGCTTTCAGCTGTTGCTTCATCTGAGTTCAATGCCCTTCTAAACTCTGTTCTTGGTATGACCCGTTCAGGGGATTGTTCCGAGTTTCTAAGTAGGAGACCTCAAGCTATGCTAGCAAATTTCCCAACTATTACTTTTGAGGGTAGCTTTATTTTTGGCAGTTGAATTTGAATTTCAGGACTAAGATAGCCTTGAAATATGCCCTGAGTATGATCCTTGTACCACTGTTATCAGCACCACCTGGGGGGTGCTGAAAACGAATGCTTCTCTCTTCTTCCCCTGCCCATCCCAGATAAAGTGAACTAGAGGCTCTGGTGTGAAAACAGGGATCTCTGTTTTAAAATTCTCCTGGATGGTCTGACGCTGAAGTTGGGAACCCACAGATGTAGGAGGCACACAAACCGACAGTGTGGGTAAGCAGAGGGAGCCCCCTAGATGTGCCAGCGTGTGGGCTAGTCCTACCTGCCACTCCCGGCTCACAGCTGATACAAGTAAAATGACATTAACGCCCCAGGAAGCTCATTTTTAGAACTTGCTTCTTGATAAAACCTCTCTAAAATGACTATAGATAAATTCTAAGCTCTAAGGACCAGCAATAGAGTCAGGTCAGGAATGGAGGTGGTGGTCAGGTGGGGGAGGCTGGGAGTGTGCTTTTTGACGCTAATGTCTGGAATTAGATGGGATTAGATGTTTCAGACGGCCTTCTAAAACCCAAATTCGAGTGAATTTGCCCAGCGGAACACCCTTGACTTTTAGAGCCTCAGTCTCCCCCCGTCTGGGGCACTTGTTGCTAGGCTGCAGGAAGAGGAAATTAAAAGCAGAGTTGGGAAAAGCACAGCACCGGGCGGGGAGAGACGCTCTTATCCCGCCCACACAGCACTCCCCCAGGTAACCCTCCCACCTTTCCTCTCCCTTCTCCTCTCTCCCCAGCATTGTGGTGGCGGCCCCTTTAACAGACCCGATGAATCGCCCGCCCAATTCCGCGGCCGCTCCTCGGCTGACCGTAGCGACTGGATTGGTCGGGCCTGGCACGCGCTTGCTCCGCCCCCGCCGCCCTCTGGTTGGCGGCGGCGGCCGCGGGCGCGGGGCGGGTCCGCCGACTGGGCGGGGCTGCCGGTGCCCGGGGGCGGGCGGGTGGCAGGACGCCGGCGGGAGCCGGAGCCCTAGCCGGAGCCGCCGCGGCCGCGGAGCACGGGCGCCGGCGCAGTACAATGAGGCAGCCAGCGGATCCGGGGTGAGCGCGCCTGGGCCGGGCGGGGGTGGCGGAGGGGGCGCCCCGCCGAGAAGGCCCGGCAGGGTCTAGAGTACCGGCCGGGTCCCGCGGCCGTTGGCGCGACTGGGTGCGGAGGTCGGGCCCCCACGCTGTCACCGCTGGGTTTTGACGGGGACGCCCACCTGCGACGCCCTCGGGAGAACCGTTCCTTCCTCCCGGGACGTGTCGGGCGGCTTGGGCTAGACCCCGGCCGGAGGTGCCCGCTGGCCCGTCCGCGTCCCGCCAGCCTCGGTCGTGGGGCTCCGGGCTCGGGGCTCGGGGCTCGGGCTCGGCCCGGAGCGAGAAGGCACCGTCCACACACAAACTAGAGGAAAGCAGCTCGCAGTTTTGTGAATGGGGCCCGGGCTCCTGCCCCTTGTCCAAGTCGCCAGCGCTCGGAAGTCGGAAGCCGCAGTTACTTTTCCGCGGATCTGTCAGAGGTGGTCTGCGCCGCGGTGGTTTTTCTCCAACTCCTGGAAAACGCGGGTGGCGTGGGTGGTTTGTGTGCCTGAGTGGGGAGGCGGCGGCATGTTGAGACCCGGGGGATCGGAAGGTTAACAAGTGACATTGCGCTGAGGCCTAACGCCAGGTGCCCCGCCGGGAGCGCGGTGTGACGGCCCAGGCTGTCGCCGCCGCCGGCGAGCGCGAACGGAGCGGCGGGACCCGGGGGAGGAGCGGAGCAGCCGGCCACATTGCACCACACGGCGCCCGGAGCGCGGCCCACACGGGGCTGGGTGCAGGGGAGTTTCCCTCTCCAGGGTGGCTTTTGGAAAACTTAGCCCCTCAGTGGGTTGACAGTTACTTGGATCGTCGGTTGTTATGGTTACAGGGCATCAAATGTGAGGGCCAAATCTGTTTCCACACACCGCCTCCCCCACCCCTTTTCCAGCCACAGGGAGTACCCGGTCACTGCGTTTTAGAGACAGCACAGGAGGCACGTACTTTTTCGGAGTAGAAGGGACAGCGTGGGCTCCATGAAGACAGGGCTTGTGCCTTCTTCCTGTTTGAAATCCCAGGTCTTGGCCCCATCACTACTCTGCACAGGAATAGAAAGGAAGGAGCCTTTTACAGATCTTGATGATTTCTCTTTAGTGGGTTTAGGGCGTCGTTTTAGGAGCTGGGTGTAAGCTTCTCTCATGTTGGAAGCGTCAAACTGCTGTTTCTACTAGCTCTTACCCAAACCATAACTATGTCAGTGTTCTTTCAAAAAATTGGTAGTTGGTTTATAATTAGGAAAAAGAAAAACAAGTAAGCCACCCGAGGTATCGAGGATGGAGCATATTGCCATTTCGTTTCTTTTTTACATGAGCCTTGCTGGCCGGTTAGTGGCAGCTTGGTGATGGTGATGTGTAGGGCTGGGGTGAGCTGAGTTTGGCCTGCGTGGTTATCTCCAGGAAAAGGTGCTGCGCCTGAGAGGAAGGAGATTAACAAACTGATGCAGATCAGAAGATGGTGGTTATTGAGTGTGGTGACAAGGAACACAGGGGCTGGGACAGAGGAGGAGGAAGAGGAAATTCAGGAGTTTGGTTGGGGCTGAGTGTTGGTGGGTTGAAGAGTAAGCAGGAGAATGTCATGTGAAAAGATTAGAGACACAGCATAAACCAAGCACATTGTTCATAATTAGAGCTTATGTTATTAGACTGCTTCTGCTGCAGAAGCAGGAAGGATTAGGCTTTTAAAAAGAATAGATGTTTAGAATGTTTTAGACAAAAAGAAATTGCCTGGGCCCAGCTGTGGTGGCACAGGGGTAGCACAAAGCTCTCCTGCTGAAAGCCACGTGGAAGATCCAGGCTTGGTTCCCAGGTTGCCCTCTACGTGCTGGGCAAGTGCAGTAATTCGTGCTTTTGGGCAGACTCCGGGGAGGATCAAAAACATGAGACCCTGTTGAGGATACTTGTCTCTCTCACTCTCTCTGGATAAATAAATAAACTTAAGCAAAATTGCCTGGAATTAAAATAGAAATGTTAATTTAACTAATTTTTATTGAGAACCTTCCATGTGCCAGTAACTAGTAGGCATTATGAATATGATGAAGAAAAAAAAGGGGGGGGGGGGTGAGGACCAGCCTGTGGCATGGTGGATAAGGCCGCTGGACCCCACATGGTTGACTGTGTGGTGAGTTCTGGACCTGGCAGCTTGAAAGCATGCATGTGTCTAAAATTCAGAGAGGAGAATGCAGGAAAAGGGATTGTGGTACGGTCACCCCCCCAGCACCCCCCACTTCGGATCACATGTGCCCTCTAGCAAACTAAAAGAAAATTAAAGAGTGAAAGTTTGTTTCTACACGCCATATGTTTTGCCTTCCCTCCATGTCAAAAGTACCCATTTCTCAA
Organism: Tupaia tana; assembly: GCA_026018925.1. Lineage (NCBI taxonomy): Eukaryota > Metazoa > Chordata > Mammalia > Scandentia > Tupaiidae > Tupaia > Tupaia tana. Next base: position 55,907,740 of record JAKSZU010000011.1, on the reverse strand, counting down.
GATGTTCTAAAGCTCTCGAGGGTAGAAAAGAGGAGAAGTGCACAGGATATTATTTAGTGTAAGAACGGAACTGAACCACAGGACAATTTTCCCATCATAGGGTACTTTGGGTATCAACCCGAATCTTCAAATACCACTTTCCTGTGTCAGGTTCAGTGTAAAACTGTGTCCATCCTCAAGTCTCTTGCCTGGTATCTTCTGATGGTAAGTGCCTGTTTGTCTTTTCCCCTTCTCCTCTCGATTCATGCAATCCCAAGGCTAGGAAGTTCATTTAACACACCATCTCGCTCTTCTAGGCGCTTCCAGTTCCTTTTCTTCACCAGAGTATCCCTTAGGGTCTGCTTTCTGCTGTCTGATTCTTATTATTGCCAGAGGGTCCCCCGGGCGTTGCTGAGGTCACAGGAAATCATCTTTCTTTGGCTCAGCCCCAAAGCAGAGGAGTGTAGAAAAGAAGCGTTGTTGGTTCCAGCCCTGCCAGGTTCTGCCTTGGTACATACCCTCTCCAGTCCTGAGCAGCTCTCTGATGGGGCAGTGCAAGAGGAAACCTCTAAGAGGCTTAGAGCAGTTCAGTAGCTTGCTGGGGTGACGAGCTATTTCGGTGGTGGGGCAGGACTCAGCCCAGGCCTTTCTGATTGCAAAGTGTGCTTTTCCCATTGTACCACGGTGCTTTTCCTGGGAGAGGAAGGGCAGTGTGTGAGATAGTCCAGCACAGCTCTCGTGGGTGAACATAGGGAAGGTCAGGTTCAGAGATGGTCAGAGACACAGTCTGTGTCACACACTGTCGCCACAGTCCAGGAGCTCCTGTTCTGGTGGCAGAGTCAGAGTTAGCAGCTGGTGTCCTGCCTCTGCCCAAGTGCAGTTTTAGGTAATCCCTGTGGCCTTTGGGGAATCTGCTATGAAAAGGTGACCAGGCTTTATCCGTGGGTAAATTACTTTCTCTTTCTCTCTACCTGTTTCTTTATCTGTAATTTTTTTTTAGAAAAAAAAGCATTATTGGGACCAGCAGTTGGCATAATGGCCACGTCGCTGGACTCCCATGTAGTTGACCGTGGTTCAAGTCCTGGACCTGGTGGCTTAAACTCATGCCAGGCATGTGTGCGTGGCCAAGATCCCGAGAGGAGAATGGAGGAGAAGGGATTACGGCGTGACCATCCCCCCGGGGGGTGATTTCTCACTCTCTGTCTCTCCGTCTCTTTCTGTCTTTCTGACGAGCGCACATGCCCTATAGCAAAAACCTCTCAAAAAAAGGAGAATTATTTATTTAATATTTATGTAATTTTGTTTATTATTATTTTTCAGTTTGACCAGAGAGAAAGGGAGAGAAAGGGAAAGTGAAAAAGCAAGCTGTTAGGTCTGGGACTTGAACCCTAGTCAGCCCTGTGGGAGTCCGATGCCTCAACACTATGCCATCTATATCTGTAATATTGACATTTCCGCAATGCTAGATAGTACCATTTGGGCCATTTTAACGTTTCTTTTTTTAAAAGAATAGCATTTTCAAATCCGTGGGTTCCTGCAGTTGTGTTGGCAGTGACTTCCTTTTTGGTATGAAAGGTAACAGTGTGGCCTAGTCAGTGGTCTTAGATGAGCTATGGTAATACATTATTTATCGGTGGTCGTGAGGATTAAATGAGGTTACTCACATCCCTGGCTTGTTGTGAGCTCCCAGGGACAATTGGTGCTGTTATGACGGAACGAACGGTTAGCTGGTAGGTAGTTCTGAGGCGCAGCTGGGCAGCACCTGGTAAGACTGGCCACCCAGAGCCCAGGCAGTATCCTGGTCTGGGCTGCAGGGACATTTTCCAGTGTGCTCTGTCCTTTGGCTGACTCTTGTCCCCGTGAGACGCATTAGCTGCAGGAAGTAACGAGCCATGGACAGACAGCTCCCTTTGTCTTGCCTATTCATTAAGGTCTTTGTCAACTTTAAATCCCAAGTTAGAAATAAATATGGCAGGGGCCTGGCGGTGGCACAGTGGTAAAATGCGATGCTCTGTGAGGCTCCCCCACGTGGGAAGGTTCTGGGTTCATATTCAGAGACATCTCTGGGCACGCAAGGGTTTATGATCTGGGATTGGCTGAGGCCAGGCATGGGTCAGATTGTGAGGACTTTGTTGGGGATGCTGTCTCTGATTCACTCATAGAAGAAATAAATTAACTTTAAAAAAAATAAAAATAACAGGGACTAGCAGATGATTACATCACTGGACTCCCACTTAGTCGACTGCGGTTTGAGTCCCGGACCTGGTAGCTTGAAACTCATGCAGTGTGTGTGTGTGTGTATGTGCCCAAAATCCTGAGAGGAGAATGGAGGAGAAGGGATTGTGGCATAGCCATCCCCCCCAGGGGGTGATTTCTTGCTTTCTGTCTCTCTTACTCTCTAGTGGGTGCATGTGTTCTATAGCAAAAATCCCTCTAAAAAAATAAATAAAAATAATAAATTGTTGTAAGAAGACTAGAAACCTTTGTCAATGTGAATTTTTTTTAAAGAATTATTTTATTTAACTTTATTTATTTATTTTAACTTGACCAGATGGGGCAGAGAGAGGGAAAGCTAGAAAGCAAGCTGCCAGGTCCGGGACTTGAACTGCGGTCAGCCATGTGGAAGTCCAGTGCCCTTAACCACCTTGCCACCTGCTGCCCCCCCATGTGAATATTTTTACATGTGAGTTTTAAAGCAACTCAGGGTGCTCTTTTTGCAGACTCCTTATAATTGTTAATTGCACCGTGTAAAGTGTCCGGGAGACACCCTTACTGAGGGGGACGCTCGGAAGTCATGGAAGCGCAGAGGCCCTAGCCTGACACTGGTGGGCTAGAGGGCATCGCACTGACTCCTAGTCAGGAGCCCGGCGACAATCCCACCTACTGTCCTGGTGCTCTCACCTGCTATCCCCAGGATCATGGCACTTCATGCACCATTCAGGGCCTTGAGGGGTCTCTCTTCCAAAATAAGGACTTGATTTTGTAGAAAATCCTCTTCACCCCCAACATAGTCTCATGGATTATCTGAATTTATGCACCTAAGGATCTGAGGAATTAAATGGTTGCAAGGAAATTACTTCTGTTCAGGACTCTGGAACCCTCAGTTGAGTATTCCTGATTATGCCTTGTAAAGCAGATAGTGGGTGATAACAATGTGAGTAGCTGTCATTTGTGGAGAATTGTTGTGTTCTGGGCATCATTCTTTCAAGTTTCACGATACTTTATAAGTAGGAAATACTATTATGAATCTTACTTTAAGATGAGGACACTGATTTTCAGAGAAGTTAAATAACTTGTCCAAGACCACACAGCAAAGCCTAAGGCTTATTGGTGGCTCTAAACTCAGGCTAGTTCCCAGGTATGTGTTATCTGATTACTTCAGATGGACCCTGCCTCATTTTAGAATCCTCTGGAAGCCGTGTGCCCTGGGAGCTTTCTCGGGGCCAGCAGGGGGCCTGGTGGTTGGGTTGTTGGACTTTCACATGGCTGACCATGGTTTGAAGCCTGAATCTGGCAGCTTGCTTTCTCCCTTTCTCTCTCTCTTTGTCTTTCTGATGAGTGCATGTGCCCTGTAGCAAAACTAAAAAGAAAATAATAATGATGGTAATAAAATAGTTTTTCTTTCTTTCTTTTTTCTTTTTTTTTTTTTTTTTTTTTAATAAGATTCCCCCTGCCTTGAGGTCACAGATTCCTAGACCGTTATATATAACACCTGTTTAAATACTGAGTTCTCATCCAGGGCGTCTGCTATATATTAGGAGGACTTTGTTACATCTACAGAATAGCTCCTGTGGAAGACTTAAATCCTTGGAAGGCAAGTTTTCTCTTTGGAAAACGAAAGCCCTAGGCTGGGTCACCGTGAATGTAAACGAGACTGTTGAGAGAAGAACCTAACCTTTCCGCGTGGAAAACTGCTGGGATCGCAAGTCTGAGGGGGTTTTGAAACAGCCTGGTAACCTTTGTCTGTTGGATTTGCCTGGAATATTAGTTCTAAGGGATTTCCCCTAAGGAGATTATTGGAACAAACCCATCAAGTGCTTCCCCGGCTATTCTAACGACTGAGAACTGCAGAGGGCAAGAGGAGCTGTCATGGGTTATAAGCTTATTTGGGATTTGAGATTAAAACCCACCCTTTGGATTGCTCCTGCAAATAACCTCTCAGGATGACAATATGCATTTTATTAGGGTTTCATTTCTTTTTTGCTATTTAAAGCTGACTTAATCTGGCTTGTTCTCTTATTCAGTTTTCAGTCCACTCTTAATACCTAATGCTGTCTTTTAAGCAGCATTCCTAAAGATGGTTATATTTATCATTTGGGGCCTGAAATGGAGAATTTAAAAATCTTTCTACTGGAAAGACTGGCTGAACAATGGCTGTCATTCATCCTGATGAGGAGCAGAGCAGAGGCTCTAGTCTAGACAGTAAACAAGTCAACTCGTGTGTACCATATATATTAAATGGTAGTAAGTGTGAATTGCCTGGTCACTGAGAAAGAATAAAGGGGAGGAGACTGCATCTGGGAGTGTTGGGAAGAGAATTTTGAGAGAGGGAACAGAACATGGGTGGCTTGGCAGCAGTAAGGAGGGGCGGAGAGGGGACGATGCGAGGGGCAGGTCCAGAGGGTGCTGGGCCTGGGTGGGATGTCACAGCTCGAGCAGCACAGCCTAAAGGGAGAGCCGGGGCTCAGGAACCAGACACTACGGAGGGGCCTGGGAGGTTAGTTCTCTCCTTCCCTCCCTCCCTTTGCTAGGGGACATGTACACTCACGAGAGAGAGAGAGAGAGAGAGAGAGAGAGAGAAAGGGAAAGTGAGAAGGCATTCCCCAGGGGGAAGGTCGCACTGTAGTCCCATCACCTCCATTCTCCTCTCAGGATTTTGAGTATGCGTGCACATGCACCCGGTGTGTTTTTCAAGTTGCTGAGTTAGGAACTTGAGCCATGCTGTTGGCCCTGTGAGATCCAGCTGCTTAATCACCTTGCCACCACTGGCCCTGGAGGTTTCTTACTCTCTGGCGTCTTAGTCCCTCAGCTCTGAGTAGCTGTGAGGACAGACTGAGCCCTGAGAGCAGTGGCTGGTGTGCACAGAAAGGGCTGTGGGCACAGGCTTGCTGACTCTCAGGGCAGTGGGGCTCTGGACCTAGAGTGGACGAGCTTCTGGGCTTGGTCCCGTTTCTCGTCATTCCACACGTGGAGTAACCATGGCCGGAGGTAAGGCAGGCATGTCCACTGGGGCACTGTAAGTGCTGGCTGTTGGAATTTCTGCCCCATACAAACCTCCAGCACCTGGGGCAAGCTTGCAGTGAAGACCCATCATGCCTGTAGGAGCCTCTGCCGTGGGTGCAGTGTCCACACGAAGCTCGGGCACTGGAAGCACCTGCTCCTCTGCTGCCTGCAGGTGTCTCTTCAATGTTTGGATGTGGGAGGTAGATTGTTAGCCTTATTTGCTGATGAGAGTAGGCAGAGGCCAGGGGTGTCTTTACCAGGTGATCAGACATGACTCAGAGCCACCTGTGCTGTCCCTGCCAGCGCCCCATCCTGATGAGGTGTGAGGTGGTGGTTTCTCAGAGGGACAACTGCGCCTGGGACTCATGCAGAGGGAGGCCTCCATTAAACAAGCCACTGGCTTTGGTCCTTTGGTCTGGCTTGGGATGGCCAGTAAAATGCTATGACCCAGCCCTGTTAAAGGTTGTAACTATCCCTCAAAGTGTTTGTTAAAACTGATCGAGTTTGTACATACTTGTATTCATTTTTTTTTTAAATAAAATTTATTTTGGAAAGTTTTTTTTAAAAAATACATAAAAGTACAGGGTAATATCATGACCCCCCACGCGTCTGTCACTCAGTTTCAATGACTACTAACCTTTTACTAATCTTGGTCCAAGGTAGCTTCACACTGAAGCATTGTCGGTGGGTTTTCTGTTATAGCATGAGGATATCTTTGAACTGTAAAATCATATGGTAGATGTGATCCTGGAGAAAAAAAATTTTCTGTGTGCTGTGTAATTATAGGGCTGGTGTTAGTTGAAAATCGGAATCTGAAATGAACATTTACCGGAATCTGCTTATAGACTTGCTTTTGAAAAATAGGCATAAAAAATGAGTACATTGGAGAAAAAATAAGACAGTCCATGTCTACAGTAGTCCGTGTCTCACAGAATTATGGTCTCTTTCTTGCCCATCGTGAAGTCACAGGTTATTTTCCAACAGTCTTAGCAATGTTTGAATTTGATTTACAGCTCAAAGTATGAAACTGAACAAAAGCAGTATTTTAGTGGTGTACAATATTAATTTAAGTTTAATTTATTGGATTCACTTGTAAAATCAAAGAGGACACAAGTCAATATGTTGCAAGTCTCTATATTTTAAAAATTGTTATTTATTTGTTTGTTTTGCCAGAATACACGTGCACTTGCCAGAAAGGGAGAGGGAGAAAGCACCCCCCCCATGGGGCATGGACATGCTGCAATCCCTTCTCTCCCATTTCTCCATCTTGCTGGGATTTGGGGCATGAAGTCTCACATTCTCAGTGTGTCTTTCAAGCCACTGAGGCCAGGATTCAAACTGCATGGTTGGCTCTGTGGGTTCTGGCTCCTTTAACTACTAGGCCATGGGCTGGCCTTTACTTTTTTTCATTATTCATGATACAGCCTGCATGTACACATGAGAGTAAGAGAGGGAGAGAGAGAGAAAGGAGTATCCTCTTCAGGGTTTGGTCGCACTGTGCTCCTTTTCCTCCAGTCAGATCTTGAGCACTCATGTGCATGCCTGGCTTATTTTAGGCAAACCGGGACAGGGGTGCAGACTGGCTGGGGGTTCAAACCGCAGTCACTGTGTGTTCCAGCTTCTCTCGAGCAATGCATTTCATCTGTGCCATGGGGCTGGCGTTTTTGTTGTTTGTGATCTAGCCCTTCCTGGGCCTCTGACTTGCTCCTCCTGGTTTACTCTAGGCACTCTGGCCACCTTTCCATCCCAGCTGCAAGGGAGCTAGACCTTTTAGTAACTGATCCTTCTGTAGGAAATGACTTTGACCTCCCCTTCACCCCTTTTTCTTCTCTTGGCCTTTGTAGAGCATTTATCACAGTTTGCTGTTACATGTATTGGGTCATTGGAAAAGTCGTGATACATTTTTGCATAGAGAAGTATGTCATGACTTTTCCAATGACCCTATAGATATCGACTGTCTCCTTCCTCCAGGAGTGCAGGGGCTCTGCTGAATTTGCTCACTAGTCTATAATATACCCATTCCCCAGCACAGTCTCTGACTTACTGGCTATGCTTCTTAAGTTGGTTTTTTTTTTTTTTTTTAAGAATTATTTTTTATTTTATTAACTTTATCTTAATTTGATCAGAGAGGGACAGAGAGTGAAAGAGAGAGAGGGAAAACGAGAAAGTAAGCCACCAGGTCTGGAACTTGAACCATGGTCAGCCATGTGAGTCCAGCACCCTTAACCACCACACCACCTGCTGGCCCTGCTTCTTACTTTTTTTCTAGGTGAATGAATGAACAAGGACAAGCACACTACCTTGAGGCACACTCTGTAAAACTCGTGTTTCTTGGAGGGGTTGAGTAGTTTTTAGAGGAGAAGAGCCCAGGAAGGGCAATGGGGGGAGGGAAGGGAGGAATCTATGAGGATCCATCATTGGAGCTATGCAGGGGGTTCAAAGCTGTCTTATGAAAACAAGTCCTGAAGAAGCACGCTTTGTGTCCTTCTCCCAGACCTGAAGGTGTTTGCCCGCTATGTTGCAATGATGGGATCTGCGGGCAGCCTTCTAGTCTTGGCAAGCTTCCAGTGCCGGCCTCAAGGGGCAACTCTTGCTCACCGAATATGTCCTTGGTAGCATAGAGTCTTCTGTGTACACCCACAGTCAAGGTTATAGTAATTGACCTTTCCTAGAAGGTAGGGGTTCTGTCCTGCTCTAGTCTGCACCTCTATCCCCTTTTTTTTTTTTAATTTTTAAATTATTTTATTTACATTTATTTATTTATTTATTTATTTATTTTTTAATTTGACCAGAGAGGGACAGAGTGAGGGGTAGGGAGTGAGAAAGCAAGCTGCCAGCTCCAGGCCTTGAACTGCAGTCGGCCATGTGGGAGTCCAGTGCCCTTAACCACGTGCCCCTGCTGGCCCCTACCCTTCTTATCTACTCTGTCAGCAAACCTGAGTATTTTGCCTGTGGGGGTGTACCACAGGGTGTTGGGCAAGTATTTGTTAGTAGCTCCTGCTACTTCTCGAGCCTAATGCGAAGTGGACACTAAAGAGGGCTCCAGGCAGGAAATTCTGGTTGTACCTGCGAAGGGGAGGAAAACTTCGGCTATGAGGCCATTCCCTGTTGGAGAGAAGGGAGGCAGCTGTGTTTAGACCTGAGGCTGCAGGTGAGAGGGCTAACTGTCCTCCTGAGGCTAATTTCCAGAATAGCTGGGGAGCTGCCAGTGCACATCAGGCCCACCTGTCACTGGTAGGGAACCAGAGAGACCTGGACCTTCCCCGGGAAGCTTGAAGGTATGAGGAGGAGACTCCTCATACTTGTGCAGATGGTGGTAAAATATCTTCTACGATTTTTGGGCCTGTGACTCAGAAAGAGAAAGTTGGTTTCCTGGATGATGTTCTTTTGAAAGGAAGGGACTGGTCCCCCAGACCAGGGCCTCTGATAACCAAGGAGGTATTTCATGAAGACCAGAGCGATGTGTATCTAGGGCACCACAAGTCTGATCAAGAGGGCTGTAAGCTGTGTATCAAGGGGACAGGAGAGAAACGAAGCAGGAAAATTGCACGAGAGGACGAGGAGACTTGTGTGACTTAGCAGATGTCCTGTCACCTGGAACTCTGGGTGGCGGCTAGCACCACAGGGGGTTGGGGAACACCACTGGGCGAGGAGTTCAATGGCTGTCAGCTCATGGCCGAGGGTGAGGTGAGCAGAGACTGTCCGCTTGCCCTGGAGCCCTTGACAGCACAGCCCGGTCAGTCTGATCTGGTGGTATGTAGGATTGCAGTTAGAGCAAAGGGGTCTGGATACATCTGACCCCAGAAGAAACCCTCTGTGGGGTTCACTGTGGTGCCCTGATCATGGAAAGCTGAGGGAAGGCGGAATAGGGTGGGCAGGTTATGTCATCGTGGAACTCTGCTGGCCAGCTCGAGGGGTGATGTTCTTTTCCATAGGCAGATTTTACGGTCGGTCCTCTGGCAGATGTAGTAGACCATGCAGGTGCTGAATTAGGTCAGTTCTATTACAGATGGGCCATGTGATCAAGTCAGACCCCACTTTGTCGATAATTTGACCTCTGCGAGCAGGTAGACCGCAAGTGTCTGGATTGACAAATGGGGAAAAGCTGGCTGGCTGTGGATGAGGCAGAAGCCATCCAGAGGGCAAGGGAGTCTGCAGAATCCAGAAACCAGCAAGAGTGGTGCTCAGAAACCAGCACCAGGCTGCCTGGGGCCGCTGTCTGCGTGGCCCTTGTTCTTCCCACGGCCGAGCATTTCCTCCTTATATTACTGTTTCCTTTGAGAAAATGATGGAAGCGTTTCTCAGCCTGTAGCAGCGGCCCTCTTGGTGAACTCGAGGCCCAGAAGCTTGTTGGAAAGGACTGCTTGATGTTAGTGCACTGCGCTAGCACGTTGTGACTGCCCCCTTGGCTTCCCACCCACCTCTCGGTCTGCAGAGCTCAGAGCAGAAACTCCACACCTGCTTCAGGAAACCTGGAGGGAGCTGTCCTCAGGGAAAGTTGAGCTTCTTGCCCTGGCTAAGTTCAGAGGCAAGATCGCAGTGGAAAATAAGTCCGAGTAGTAGAAAGCTCAAGGGAAAGGAGCTGCTTTTGTTTTAATTTCCCAGGGCAGTCTAATGTCTGGGGATGCGATGAGTGGTATTCAGTCCTGTCAGGGTAGGTTAATAGTCAAGCAGGAACATTAATTTTTTTTTTTTTAAAGCTGAAACTCCCAACAGAAATGACTATTGATCATGCTCTGAGCCAGAGACCAAACTCATTTGCTCAGCCCGGCTTTTGTCTTAAGGCTTGACTGTGATGGAGAGGGGTGTTCACAGGAAGCTGAGTAGCCTGACGTGAATTCTATTTCAGCAGTTCTGATTCGTGGTACTGAAATATTAGGGAAGGAAAAACACATCTCGAGTTTCTCAATTAGGCGATTGAGTTGTTTTGGTAGCAAATGTAGCAGGTCCAGGGCCCAGAATTGCTGGGGCAGATGGTCAAGAGGTTCTTCTAAAGGGCTGTATGAATTTATAATGCAATAGTATTCCTCTCAAACTATAAAACTGAAATTTGTTTAATATATAGTTATTGACCCACAGCTTTGTAGGAGCCTTCCGGAAATAGCAGGTTTATCTACTTCTAAAACCTAGCTCAACTGTGGCCTGATAAGACTTCTAGCCTCTTTGTGGTATCCGCCACAGTTGGCCTCGCAGTGTCAGCTGCCTCTCAGAGAACTCCTCTCCTGGGCTCCCTCCTGGCCTCCCATGGGTGCCACGGCCTCTTTCCCAGCACTCTGCCAAGGAGACACACGTCAGGCTGCACTGTGGACTGGTTAACGTTGAGTGAGATGGGTGCTAAGTTTATGGCAAGCTAAGGAAAAAAAGGTGTGTTTTTGGTCATGTTTTTCTATTTCAAGAGCTTATTTATATCAGTGCTTAAGCTCACATTTAAAGGGGGAATGGGAGGTTTTGGTTTCCTGTTCTAGAACAGTGAGTCAGGGGCAGGTACCTGATGCAGCCCTGTGTACCTACCTGTCAGCATAGGGTGCACCTGGCCATCTTTCAGAGTGATGCTATGCCTAAGGGAGAGAGGGTCCCTGCCAGACAAGCCAGAGGCCTGGAAACCAGCTTCGGACCCTCGTCTAACCTCTGGGATGATTTGGGGCCAAATTATTTGAGGCTTGATAAAAGGCTTATGAGTAGGTTATGCCCACACCGAGGTACTATGGACCGGTTAGCCAGCGATTCCCTTGCACATTCGGAAGATGAGACTGCTTAGAAGACAGTGGCCGAGCATGGGAACTGTCACCAGCCTAGTCCAGACTCTCTCAGTGAGAGCTTTCTGTTATTCTTTCCATTCCATTTAAGGAAAGTCTTTGAAGATCTCAATCTTAAGTATTTTTTAACCCTTCAAATAGCACTAAACATGATAAATTCTCAATTCTAAAATAGCAAGGTTCTTTTCCCCTAAATTAATAGCTTATAAATCAGTGGCCTGGTTTTTCATCTGTCTCCTCTCTTCCTTCTACTCTTATATATGTTTTTGAATTTTCATTTATTTTCCAAATTTTGCTGTTGTTATTTGTTGAGTATCTAGAAAGTAACCAGCCATTTTCCAATTACAGTCTTGGTTCCGGAAGTGAGAATACTGGTGAAGCTTTGGGAGGCACCAGAAGCCTGCCATGTTCCCGGAGCAAGGCTTCACAGCTGTCTCTTTCTGTCCTGCCCAGACTCCCTGGGACCATACACCCTGCATCCAATGGGGCATAGATCAAAACTCTACCCCACTGACTCAAAATAGTGTAATGGATTCTTTATACTGAGTTTTTTAACCTTGCAGAGGGGAGAGGGAAGAGTCTGTCTCCTGGAAAATTAAATGTGGAATCTTGTGGCTATTTGTGTGTGTGTGTGTGTGTGTGTGTGTGTGTGTGTGTGTGAGAGAGAGAGAGAGAGAGAGAGAGAGAGAGAGAGAATATGAATGAATGAATGATGGGGGAGCCTTTGATGTTCATTAGTCTTGCAAAAAGCCCTCAAGGCTGAGAAAGACTGAGAAAGAACTCCGGCTCTAAAATCTCTTACCTCTCACTCACTGAGCTCTTGAGCCAGCTTTTCAGAATTGAGGGACCAGCTTAGTGAAGAGGACCTGGAGCACGGATGACACCAGTGAGCAAACCTCGGCTTCCTCTCAGTGCACGAGCTGGCTTCCCCCCATGGGTTGTACCAGGTCATAACTGGACCCAGAGACCTCACTGCTCCCCCTCTTCCCTCAGAACACTGGGCAAACCTGTCCTCCTACCCAGGCATCCCATGCTAAGGTGTTTTCTCCTTCTTGGTTTCCTTAATTTCTTTTGACCAGTGCCCTAACTGCCACTCTGAGTTCTCACGAGGCATTTTTAAAATTTTACCATGGGTTTCTCTTCTCTTTCCTCCCTTACCTCCTTCTCTTTCTCTCCCTTCTTTTTCTCATTCTAAATTAATCTGTTCTCTCTCACTGGCTTTTCAGTCAGGTTTAGTCATTTTTGCCTGTAGCCAGAAAGGGGTCTCAAGGTAGACGAGGGACTGGGAGGCTGGTCCTCCCAGCCCTGGGACTCAGGACGGCAGATCCTGCCTTTCCCTGGAGTACCTTGATGTCTCAGCTCGCCCCTCCCAGCCTGGGAGTCCAGCAGTCTGGACTGTAGGTGTTCCACCTACCATGCCCAGCCACTGCCCGCTTTCTCTCCTCATGAACTTCGTGTCTGTCCTGTGAGGTGAAATCAGCTCATGAAAGCATGATTTTGCTTTATATTCCTTTTTCCAGTTTTGCTAGAGGCAGAAAAGTCAGAAGTTAATGCTTTCAGAAAGACCATTCTTCCAGGGACAGTCATGTATGACAACGGTGGTGACAGACATGCATGACTGCAGCAGAACTCTGTTAGCAGAAATTTAAATTACAGTCAAAGGTGATCATCATCTGCCTTTGGCCATTTGAGCTTCTTCCCCTCTCTGAATTTCTCCCCCAGTGCTCTGGGGGTGGGGGGTGGGGTCTGGGATGTGGCTCTTAAAGGGTTTTGGAGGAAGGTCTCCTTCTCTTCCTGCTTCAGAGGCCTCCTTAGCCTGTTGGCAGCACACACCTTCATGTGAAGGTGGCCATGCGATCTGGGCGGCTTTGCCTAAGAAACTGGATCTCTTCACTGATAGAGCCTTCTCAGAGCAAGTAGTGCAAGCTGTTGGTAATTACAGAAAACCTACCGTGAAATTCATCTAAAATTAATGAAGAGTCAGCACTGTGGATTTTAAATACAGAGGAAGTTATGGCACTGGCTCTCAATTATTTGAGGGTAGCTTATTTCCTGCTGCCATCTTTACGCCTTCAGCTGGCTGGCCTCTGCTCCCTGTGGGGCCTGGGGGCTCCTGCCCTTCTCTTCCAGTTGGTTTACATTCCTATGACAGATACCCATTTTAATGCGAAACTACTAAAATGTGCAGTGTCTTCCAAAGTCAGATGCCTAGGATTGCCCATTTCAAGAACACAGAAAAGTGAAAGGTCCAATGTTTTTAAAAGCAAACAGTGAAACACGTGGAGAACAAAAACTTGGCATCGAAAACCAGCTAGATGATTGTAACGTGTCTGCATTTCTTGACTTCGATTTTTCTTTAAAGGGAATGTTTTTCAATACTTCATTTGTATGTGTGTCAGCATACGAAGGTCTCCAGATCAGCGTTCACAAGCGCCATGATGAGTGGCTAAGGTATTTTGAGGCTGAAATCTTTACTGCCGGGTGACATATGTGCTTTACAGGCATTCCATTCCTTGATCTCACAGGAAGGATCTCTGTTCTATCTGTGCTTTTATTTGACTTGAAAAGGAACTAACTTCGATTTAAATAGATTTCAATTAGGATAATGGGTTAGAGACATTTTGCAATGGTACATTTTCTAGACTCTTAAGATAGAATTGTCAAATTATAGCAAATAGAGTTAGAAATTATTTCATAATTTTCTTAGCAGATTGTAATTTCTCCTTCTGTACATCTGGTCATTCTGGAAATAATAGTGTAAAGGTACTTTTTTCTAAAACTGCTTGTTTTCCAAGTAGAGTGGCACCTTTTAAGGAAGCTGGATCCCACATATCCAGCTGTGTGGTTCGAGGTTAGGAGAAATTGTAGAAGATCTTCATCTAGGAGAGCAGGTAGAAAGCAGTCATTTCTTGTATCTTTGGCCACCTTTTAAAAGGGATACCCTAAATTGCCACACATGTGAAAGAATATTGGTAACTGTTGGGTTGTTGAAAAAACCATGGCATGGGAACCAGCAGTTAGCGTAATGGCTATGTCGCTGGACACCCACGTAGTCGACCGCGGTTCGCATCCCGGACCCAGTGGCTTAAAACTCACGCCGGGCGCGTGTGCGTGCGTGCCCAAGATCCCGAGAGGAGAATGGAGGAGAAGGGATTGTGACGTGACCATCCCCCCGGGGGGTGATTTCTCACTTTCTGTCTCTATGTCTCTCTCTGTCTGTCTGGCGAGCGCACGCGCCCTATAGCGAAAAACCTCTCCCCCCCCCAAAAAAAGAAAAAACCATGGCATATTCTGTTTCTATGCAAAAATGCGTCATGACTTTTCCGATGATCCAATAGATCAGCTTAGAGTCAAAGTGGGATTTTCGGAGTACAAGGTCACTTTCAAAACCCATGCCTTGGGACTAGCAGTTAGCGTAACGGCTATGTCGCTGGACTCCCATGTAGTTGACCACGGTTTGCGTCCCGGACCCGGTGGCTTAAAACTCATGCCGGGCGCGTGTGCGTGCGTGCCCAAGATCCCGAGAGGAGAACGGAGGAGAAGGGATTGCGCGTGGTCATCCCCCCTGGGGGGTGATTTCTCGCTTTCTGTCTCTCTGTCTCTCTCTGTCTGTCAAACCTCTAAAAAAACAAACAAACAAACAAACAAATAAACAAAAAAGAAACCATGCCTTGTAGAAGCCAGGGGCATGTGATCAAGTAGGTCCATCAGCTAGGGTTGGCGGAAATGGAGAGATCATGTAATGTGTATGTTATTTAAATTTCTGTGGTTGAAAAAGCACATAGAAAGATAGAGTTTATTAAGATACTCTTTTTTTAAAAAAAAAAAAAAAAAATTGCTACAGGATATGTGTGCTTGTTGGAGACAGAGACAGAGAGGGAAAATAAGAAACCACCCTCCCACCAGGGGAGATGGCAGTCTCTTCTCCTCTTGGGATTTCAGGCATGTACGCAAATGTGCCCAGAGAGTTTTTCAAGCCATTGGGTCCAGGATTTGAATTGTGCAGTTAGCCATGTGGGATCCAGCCACCTTAAATACCATACCACCTGGCTGGCCCTAAAAATAATATTTTTTCGAAAATGGGAAGGGGAATGTATTTGTATATTCTTACAGGATGTTGAAGATATTTTTAAATATCTGGGTCAGTTTGTTGAGGGGACTGGAGACCAGTGGGAGCAACAGCTTTAGACTTACATTTTGATGTAGAAACACTCAGTCGAAGGAAGAATACTTGCCTAGGAGGAAAGTTTCTGCGGAGATGTGCCCTGCGTCTTGAATGATCTACTGAAACATCGAAGACTCGACAATAATTTTTATCTTTCTCCAGATCATGTATTTCTGAGAAAAAAAATAGAAGCTTCTTATGAAATGTCAAAGCCTGCAGTAGAAAATGTCAACATCCATGAGTGCAAAGCAAATTCAAGAATCTAAATCCTAAGTGAAGACCTTACTAACTTGCTGTCTTGATTTCAGGGGCTGCAGAAGCCATGAGGTCCAGTAGATTGTTGTTGGATACTCCAGAATCCCAAAAGGATTGTGGGAGCTGGTACTCTGTCTATCTGGTATTTTAAGCTGCGAAAAATCCCAATTTGATAGAAACCTTACTCACCAGAGGAAGCTCTAAGAAACTTCGGCTTGCTTAATCCAAAGATGAAGTTCTGTCACTATATTTTATTTTATGTTTTTAAGAGGCTTTTGCCTTGGGACCAGCAGTTGGTGTAATGGCTATATCGCTGAACTCCCATGTAGTCAACCGCGGTTCAAGTCCCAGACCCGCTGGCTTATACTCACGTTGGGCATGTGTGCGTGCGTGCGTGCCCAAGATCCTGAGAGGAGAATGGAGGAGAAGGGATTGCGGCATGACCATCCCCCCGGGTAGTGATTTCTCACTTTCTGTCTCTCTGTCTCTCTCTGTCTCTCCGGCGAGTGCACGTGCCCTGTAGCAAAAACCTCTCAAAAAAAAAAAAAAAAAAAGATTTTTGCCTTAGGGCACATGCGCTTGCAAGAGAGAGACAGAAAGTGAGAAATCACCCCCCAAGGTGGTTGGCCACACAGCAATCCTTCTCCCTTATTTTCCTTCCGGGATCTTGGGCATACACATACACACACCTGGCGTGAGTTTCAAGCCACTGGGTCTGGGACTCAAACTGTGGTTGGCTCTGTGGGAGTCCAGCGATGTAACAGCTATGCCATCTGCTGGCTCCTCTGCCACCTTTTGTAAGACTTTTTTTTTTCTTTCAAAGAAAGATTGCTATCCAGCCCATGGCTTAGTGATTAAGGGAGGCAGATCCCGCATGGCTGGCCTTAGTTAAAAAAACACTCTGGGGTACGTGGGCCCCAAATTCTGACAGGATAGAGAAATGGAAAAGGGATTGTGGCATGACCACACCCTGTTGGGGAGAGTGTTTTCTCTTTCTTCCTTTCTTTCTCTGGCAAGTAGGAGAAAGAGATGGAAAGGGAGAGAGTCAGAGATGGGTATTCTCAATAGGGTCTCTCTGTGTTGCCCTCATCTTACCTCAGCCTCCTGAGTAGCTAGGATTATAGGTATGTGCATCCGTGCCCAGCATGTTCACGGCCCAGGAACCAGACCCATGCCTTACATGCAGCTTGTAGCTTCCGAGCAGCGGTGCTGTCTGTGCAGCCGTGGCTGGATCAAAAGGCTGGTGTGTTAATTTTTTTTGGGACATGGATCACTTTTGGACTCTGAATACTGTGAACTTTCTCCTCAGAAAACCACAGTTGTATCCTGCACACAAATTTTGCATGCATATCGGTGTTAAGAACCATTGGTTTGGGACCAGCAGGTGGCATGGTGGTTAAAGGTGCTAGACTCCCATATGGCCAACCTTGGTTCATGTCTCAGACCCAGTGGCTTGAAACTCCTACCAGGTACATGTGTGCCCAAAATCCCAGGAGGAGAAAGAATTGCAGTGCAGCCATCTCCTATGAGGGGTGATTTCTTACTTTCCCTCTGTCTCTCTAAGAAGTGCATGCACCCTGTGGCACAACCTTAAAAACAAAAGCCCCTTGGTTTAAAATAATATGCAGGGTTTGAAGATAATGTTAGAAAGGGAGTTTGTTCCAGTTTATACCATTTTTCCTTTTTTTTAAAAAAAAATAATTATTGTATTTAACTTTATTATTATTTTCCAGTTTGATCAGAGAGAGAGAGAGAGAGAGAGAGAGAGAGAGAGAGAGAAAGAGAGGGAATATGAGAAAGTAACCCACCAGGTCCAGGACTTGAACCACGGTTGGCCATGTGGGAATCCAGCATCTTTAACCACTATGACACCTGTCAACTCCTCTTTTTTTTTTTCTTTTTTTTTAAATAGAGATTTTTGTTATAGGGTGCATGCACTCACCAGAGAGAAAGTGAGACATCGCCCCTCGGGGGGATGGCCACACCGCAATCCCTTCTCCTCTATTCTCCTCTCGGGATCTTGGGCACACAAGCACGCACACACACACATACATGCTCTGTGTGAGTTTTAAGCTGCCGAGTCTGGGACTTGAACCGTGGTTGGTTACGTGGGAGTCCTGGGACATAACTATTATGCCATCTGCTGGTCCCTGTTTACATCATTTTTCATTGGCAGGCCGAGATGTTTGTTTGGATTTCCAAGCAACATACCTACATTGCTTGTAGGTTGTACACCAGTCAGAGTTAGCAGGACTGGAAGCTGCCAGCCAGGCCTTATTTTGAGACTTGTAGACTCTAGTAGTAGTGCTTCCAGAAGGTACACCTCCCCACTCACCTCAGGAGCTGGGCCCAGCATTTCCTGTAAGGGCTTTTTTGAAGAAGATAATTTTGTGTAAGGGCAGTTTTATTATGTATATTTGAAAAAGTAATACCAATTCTGCATTTATCTCTCTGGTAATTCATGCACTTTTCCGCCCTTAGAGTAAAATGACTGATAACAGCCTTTGACCTTGTGGGTTTTTAGAGCCTGAAATTAACTTGTTAGATAAATTACTTTTAATGTTAGTTATGAAGGAGGAATTGCATGCTTATATTATGCATAACACGGTTTCAGAGTTCTCACATCTGAGAATGCAATTTTTAAGAAAATGCCTTGTCAAGAGAGCACATACTGGATTTGTGTCCTGCTTTCCAGTCCTTTCCTGCACTTTCCCTTGGGCTGGGAGGGGGGTGATGGTGGTACAAAGGTAAGTCCCAGAGCCATGGGTCTGGAGCCTGGGTCGTCTTGGTAGTAGTAGCTCTAAAAGAAGTGCATTTCCCCAGAAGATACGGCATCATATGAAGTGGTTCCATGGGAATGGAAGTACCGTGACGACGGCCCTCAGTTAGGAAGGGATGCTATGGAGTGGAGGTGGTCTGGGATTCCGTCAGCTCTCACGGTCTCACAGCAGCGGTGTCATAGTGACGTATCAGTCTGGAGTAAAAGCAGAACGCCAACTTCCAAAATATACCCAGCTGGAAATGATATGCTATTTACCTTCTGAACTATGTGGAATTTTCTAAAAAGGGCATACATAGGTTACTTAGATATTGTGGGCAGTGTTCATTCATTCAGCCTGTACATATTTAAGTGGCTGCCTTGTGCTAGCATTGGGACACAGCAGAGAGAACCTAGGTTTCTGCGAGTAAATATTCTCATGAGGCAAGATATATATTCTCTACAGGTAGGTAGCACCATGTTGGGTGGTACTTTTGTTCTGAAAATTGAAGAGAGTAAGGGGAAGGATGATGAGGATGTTCTTAGGATGAAGTGATCAGGGAGGTCTTTCTGAGGAGGAGACCCTTGAGCTGAACCCTATTGTGATTTTCACTAGGACAAATTTGGGCAGCAGCAGTCATCTTGAAATCTTGGAATTCAGTGAGACTTCTTAGCAGAGAGTTCGACACATTTATTTGAAGGATCTTTTGAGGAGTTAGGACCTGGTGTCCGCATCCTTTGGAGAGAGTGATCCAGCCAGATCTGTTTTTTCCTTATTGTCAGTTTCCTGCAGCAAGAATAGGAGGAGAGATGAAGTTGCCACTGGCCTCTTGGCCATGGTTCAAAGGAGGACTGAGTATCTTCCTGCCCTGTGGTTGACTGAGCTGCCTGCTGAACCTCGCTCCTGGTGTTCTGCACGCCCAGCTGTTCTTTAAAACACTCGGAGTCACTCCATCAGTCCTGACCACCCAAGTGCTTTCCCTAGACTGCTCACTGCATCCAGAGGCCTGGGGACTTTAGCTTGGCTACCAATCCCCAAAACAGAGGCCTGGGCCCAGCACGAGGGATTGCAGCTATTGGCTCAAGACTGTTTATCTTCTGGATGTCATTATTAAGACTGAACCACGGGACCAGCAGATGGTGTAATAGTTATGTTGCAGGACTCCCACGTAATTGACCACGGTTCAAGTCTTGGACCTGGCGGCTTAAAACTATCATAGGTCTTATGTGTGTGCATGCCCAAGATTCCGAGAAGAGACCATGGGATGATTTTTTGCTTTCTGTCTCTCTGGCGAGCACACATGCCCTATAGCATAAATCTCTTTTAATTACAAGGAAATAGCAGATGGCATAGTGGTTAAGGTGCTGGACTCCCACATGGTTGACCATGGTTTGAGTCCTAGACCTTGTGGCTTGAAACTCACACCGGACACTTGTACATGAATGCCCAAAATCTCAAGAGAATGGAGGAGAAAGGATCACCCTCAGGGGTGATTTCTCGCTTTCTGTCTCTGTGTGTGTTTCTGGCAAGCGGAAAAATCTCTCTCTCTCAAAAAAAAGACTGAATTACAAAATGATAGAACAGTATTTTAGGAAGCAGTGTAATTCTGTTGGTGATGCTGCTGCTGTTGAAAAGATTCTTTTCACACATGTGACCTATTAATCAGCCCCACAGTTATTTCCATTGTCCCAGCATCCCGGGGTACACCAATAACCAGTATTTATATAGGGCTGCGGATGACAGACCCATTGCCCTACTGTTGCCTTGTCTGTCTCTCCCTTCACAAACCAGGAAACTGACACTAAACTGGTCAAGGGAGAAAGAGGACTAGCCATTCTGAGGCTGCTCTAGAACACCTTTCATCCCCACATGTATCTGGGAGGTCGCCTTTATTGTTCCCATTCTGCAGATGAAAAACTGAAGCTTGGAGAGATTATGTAACTTGCCTCAGGTCACACAGCTGGTGAGGGGCAGAGCTGGGGTTTAAACACTAGCTCCTTTCTTCCCTTTGTAACCACCTCCACCCTCCTCCTCATCATTGTCACTTTAGTCATCTTGCCCAATGTTTGAGCCTGGACAGGGAGTCGTGGGCTGGCCAGTGGGTGGGCAGTGCCAAGTTGAGAAATGCTCTTATCTCTGGTACCTAAACATTTATTGAGAGAGCTTTACACGTATATGTATACATACACATACTGATACACATACATTTGTGTATATGAAGTATCATACAGAAAGGTTCGCTCCATATCACCGTAGCATATCAGGCGTTCATTTTCATTTTTAAACATTATGTTCTCAGTGTACTTACCAGTTTGTCCTCCCCCCAATGTGTGATTTCATTTACACAGTACACATTTCTTGTAGCGCACGTACTTGCCATCTCTAAGAACTGTGTAATATTCTCTGTTGGTACACACCGAATCATTGTCTGGCAATCTGAGTTGTTAACCTTTTGTGGCCTGGTAGGGAATTTACCTCATAGTAGTATTTCTGCAGGAAAATTGACTTGTGAGTTTGACTTAAAATAAGTTGTTTTGGGCCAGCAGGTGGTGTGGTGGTTAAGGTGCTGGACTCCCACATGGTCGACCATGGTTCGAGTTCCAGATCCACTGGCTTGAAAATCATGCTAGGCGTGTGTGCATGAATACCCAAAATCCCGAGAGGAGAATGAAGGAGAAGGGATTGTGGCATGGCTTTCCCTCCAGGGTGTGATTTCTCACTTTCCCTCTCTCTGTCTCTTTCTAGCAAGCATGCACAACCTATGGCAAAAACCTAAAAAAAAAAAAAAAAAAAAAGTTTTGAAAAATCATTTTGTAATTTAGGGGTTGCTTATTTACCACTATTTCTGTCGGAAACGTGCAGTAGACATTTGATGGAAAACGTTTATTTTCTCCAGATTAGAGTTTTTACATTTTGATCCAAATTCTGTAAGCAGTTATAATCAAAATTTACGAAAGATGTTTTTGGGTATTGTTACATGTCTAACTACGTAAAAAGCTGAAACACAGATGGTAAAATTGATAGTGACAGCTCTGTAAAAATTATCATCATTATTACTTTTTAAAGTTTGTTTCTTCCACAATAGGAGGGGAGGGAGACAGGCAGTCCCAACAGGGTCTTCATGCCATAATTCACCCCCAGCTTCAGCTAGTGAATAGTACCTACCTCTGCAGAGTTGAGAAGGTAAACGAGAAAGTGTTGGTGAAGTATTTAGAGGGCTGGCCCTTGTAATTGTTAATTGTTATTGGTTCAGAGTCCCTTTTGTTATTATTATTAATTTGCTATAGCACATGTGTGCTTGCTGGAGATGGGGAGAGAGAGAGAGAAGAACAAATTACTTCCTAGGAGGAATGACTATGCCCACAGTCTCTTCTCCATTTTCCTCTTGGAATTTTGGGCATGCACGTACACACATCTGGCATGTTTTTCTCTTTATTTTTTTTGGAGAGGTTTTTGCTATAGAGCGCGTGTGCTCGCCAGACAGACAGAGACAGAGAGACAGAAAGCGAGAAATCACCCCCCGGGGGGATGGCCACGTCGCAATCCCTTCTCCTCCATTCTCCTCTCAAGATCTTGGGCACGCACGCACATGTGCCCGGCGTGAGTTTTAAGCCACCGGGTCCAGGACGCAAACCGCAGTCGACTACATGGGAGTCCAGCGACATAGCCAATTACGCTAACTGCTGGTCCCACATCTGGCATGTTTTTTAAGTCACTGGGTCTGGGACTTGAACCACACAGTGGGTCATGTGGGATCTAGCTCCACCTGGCTAGCCCCAAATTCCTTCTGATACATCTTCAAATCATGATTGGGGCTACCCTAGTTCTCTATGGCCTTTGGCTCTTCTTCCCCCTGAGAAATAATCTCTGCTGCTTTAACTGGATCATGCACTGCTCAGTGGATAGTGGTGTTATGTACTACAGAAATTAAGATGGCAATCTTGGGACCAGCAGAAGGTGGAACGTTTGTGTTGCCGGACTCCCACATGGTCAACCGCTGGGGTCCTTGTCCCAGTGGCTTGAAATTCACACCAGGCCTGTATGCGTGTGTGTGCCCAAGATCCCTGGAGGAGAATGGAGGAGAAGGAATTACGTAGTGGCCATGGTCCCATGGGGGATGATTTTTCACTTTTCCTTTCATTGTCTCTCTGGTGAGCAAACACACCTTAAGGTGTGCAGAAACCTCTCAGAACTTTTTTTTTTTTTTAAAGATGGCAATCTTTAAAAAAAAAAAAAAAGATGGCATTCTTAACATTTTTTGGACTAAAAACCTGTATTTTTCTCATAAAAAAGCTTGATACATCTTTATTTACACAGATTATCTGCCAGATTGTTAAGATATTTTGAGGAAAAATACTTCTTGGGATACTTTCCTCCATTAAAGATCCATGGGGAGAGAGCAGCGGGGTTGATTATAAAACATGCCTGCACTGTTGGTTCTATACTTTGCACTTTATGAAGTGCTGTTCCATTTATTCTCTTGGCCAGCAGTCTGAGAGGTAGACTTTTACCATTATGGCCTCAGTTGACAGATCTGAACACACAGACCCAGTGAGGCTGCTCCTGGGCTGGTGCTCTTTTCCTTAGCCTCAGCCGTCCATGGAGGGCAGCTTCAGGTGTTGATTTATCCGAATGGTCTTTAATGGGCTCCTAATGGCATGTGGATGGCCAGGAAGTTCTGCATTTATTTTGGCAGTTTGCTCTGACAGGCGGGACTCTCTGAGGACTCACATAAGCTAGAAGAAAAAAATCCCCAGCAACAAAGTCAGCACTAATCATCTGGAAAGGGCAGGACTCTGCTGTTAGGCAGTTATTGGACCTGTGAACAGAAAAACATCAAGATCACAATTTGATCGCGTTCATTTCTTCGAAATGTCAGATGGAGCCCCAATACAGCCATCAGGTTTATAGTGCCTCCAGAATTAGATTAGACAGTTTGGTTCCATGCTGTGTATTCGTATTTCTGGTTGTGAAATGCTCCTTGTGTTTATTTTCCCCAGTCCGCCAAGAAACAGCTTTTCTCTTATTCCTGTATGCACCCAGGTTTCTTTTAGATTCCTCTTGCCTTTCTTCCTTACTCCTCATTGCTGCCTTCTACCCTGCATTTGGCCTTTGAGATGGCAGTGGAAGAGACCTTAAGGAAGGGGCATCTGTGGAGGCCCTGGCAGGGGTCCACTGTATATGTGAGGTCTGGGTCAGGGGACCAGGCCTCAGGCCATTAGATGAGGCTCCAACTCAAGGGGCAAATAGTGCAGGCAAAACCACAAAGATCAGGCGTAGGACACAGTCTGTCCCCATCGAGTAACTGCCCACCTCTGAGTCCCCATTTGCTCTGTCTGAAATGATTGATTGGCCTTGACCGAAATAGTGGTTTTTTTGTTGTTGTTTTTAAATATTTGCCATAGAGCATGTGTGCTCACTGGAGAAAGAGAGAGAAAGTGAGAAAACACTTCCTGGGCGGATGGCTTATACCACAGTCCCTTCTCCATTCTCCTTGGGATTTTGCATACTCAGGCACACATACCCGACTTGTCTTTCAAGCCACCATATCCAGGACCCAAATCACATAGCTGGCTATTTGGGATCTAGCTACCTTAACCACTGTGCCATGGGCTGATCCAAGATAGGCCTTTTTTGATGTAGTTACAGAGCAATAGCTTGTAACAATAGCAGTTGCTTCTGAAGTGGTGCCTTCTAATGTATGCAGACTAGAGCATCCAGTTATTTGTGCCCGGGAATCACTGGTACTGTCCGTTTAACTGAGCTCCCCGTGGTTCCATTGCATCTTTTCTGTGTGTTCATGTGTGTATTTTATGTTAAGTGTAATGTGTTTTTGGTCATTCCAAGTTGTTTTAGATCAGTGAGATTCAATTCACGTGGGCACTGGAGTAAGTGTGTGTGTGTGTGTGTGCTTGCACACTTGTGTGGACACACTTAGGCTTGTGGTACTGGGGAATTTTTCAAATTATATATCTTGCAGTCTGTATCATGATAAACTCTGAGATGGAGGAGGATAGCTGGGTTATCTGTGTGTTGAAAGTGCTTCTTAAGATTTTTGAGTGTACCTCTCCTGGACCCAATTCCCAAATGCACCTGCCCTTTGGGAACTATGAATAAGAAGGTAGTGATTAGGGATGATGAGTTGTCCCACCTGCAGTCTGCAAGGTGGAGCTGACTAGGCTCGTGGTCCCATCCAGCCTGGAATCTGTAAAGGAATCCATGGGAGCCAGGGGGCCATTTTCAGCATTTCAAAAGGGTATTAGAAACTACTTTTACCCAGGATCAGGTTATAAAAGCTACCCAAACCATCTTGTTTTCTTGCCTTTGTTTGGTATTGAAACTCTGTATGGTTTCATGCTGATTCCAAGTTCTGATTGGCTGTAGATGACATAACAGGAATTTCTGAGACAGGATTGGTCTAACTCTAGACATTGTTACTAGAGCTGGTATCAGGTCTCACACCCAAACTGAACCGGCTCACTACCTTTAGAATGAGGTCGACCTTGAATGTGAGTGCCCTTGACTATCAAAATTAAGCACCTGATTGTTTCTTGCTTGCCTAGCTCTGCTTATCATCAGCACACCTGTGGCAGTGATTTGATATCATAATGTTATTAGAATCCTTTATAAAAATGGATTGTTGGTTAAAATTTGGATCAGTATTGAAGTAGAAAAATAAATCAATTACTATGAAATATTCTTAGAGTCTTGCAAAAAACATTTGGACAACATGGGAAGGGTTCAGAAAAAGAGGATGATAAAACTACAAATCTTGCCCAATACTCTTTTTTTTTCTTTTTTGGGGTTATGTGTGCATATTTTTCTTTTTGTTTTGTTTATTTAAAAATTATTTTATTTTTCTTGTTACTGTTTTTCATTTGATCAGAGAGAGACAGAGAGAGAGAGAGAGAAAGTGAGAAAGCAAGCTGCTAGGTCTGGGACTCTTAACTACAGTCGGCCACGTGGGAGTTGAACACCTAATGTATCATGCCAACCTGCCAGCCCCAGTTTTTTGTTTATTTTTTACTCATCAGTTTAAAAATGATCTTTTTAATCAGCTTTGCACTAAAAGCAAACACAGGTCACCCTTTCACAGTGAAACACCTACCATCAATGCTTCATCTATAGCCTTCTAGGCTCTTGGTGACTATGCAGGCTTTTACCTAGTTGTGTTCTGTGCATACACGCCATCTTGAGTTCTGCTTTTCCATTTTCTATTACAGTGTACAGACCTTTCTGTATTTCTACATGTTCTTGTATTTCTCGTTCTTAACAGTCACAGCTGCCTGAACTAAACCTGAAGTCAGGCAGTCAGGACGTCTAGTTCTGGCGGCTAGCGAAGGCTGGAGATAAGCTATTCAGTATTTGGTCCTTGATAGCACACCATGAGTCCACAGGCTGAGACGTAGATAAAACAGACGTGCCCATGTCTGCTGCAGATGCTAATAATATTAACAGTTTATGTGTGATGTTATTTCTTAATTCTCTCAGCAGCCCTTTTGAGGTGGGCACTATTATCTCTACTTTATACATGAGGAAAAGGGTTTTTTTACAGTGACTTGTCCAGGGTCCCATGCTGCTATGCATTGGAACTGGCATCTGAAGCTGGGGTTTATTCACTTTCAAAGAGTTTGAGGGTTTTTCTTTTTCTCATGAATGAGAGAGAGAGAGAGAGAGAGAGAGAGAGAGAGAAACAGTATCCTCAATAGGATCTTCACTCTGCAGTCCATCCGCAGTCTCAGCCCGCCCAGCTTGTGGGCACTCTCATGCCCAGTGTATTCAGAGAGGTCTCTGTATGTAATTGGCAAACCTTCCCATGTGGGTCAGCCTCGCAGTGTGTGTGTGTGACCACTGCACCACTGTCCCAGCCCCACATGGGGCTCCTAGCCAGGTTTTCTGGGCAGTGGTTTGCATAGGGGGGCCATTCAGATCTCACCTCACTTCCAGAATTGATTCACCTTCCACCTTAATCATCATGACAAACACATCTATTAATATATATTAAAGTCACAGCTGCTTAATACAGAAACAAGGTAAACGCCGCAGGCAATAGGAGCCCCGGAGAACATCCCGTCCACATTGGGGATTTGTTAGTCTTCCAAGGGGCAGAGTTGTGTGAAGGGCCACCCTCATTGTGTTCCCTTTGGTCCCACCCTTTATTCAACCTCCAAGTTTCTCAAATTTGAATGGCCTGACAACGACTACACACAGTCACGGAGATGGTCCTTGGTGAGAGATCCTAGATGGTATTGGCGAGAGATTCTAGAGACCAGGAAGTCTGGTGGATAATTTTGGCTGGAGGTAGCTTGCTTTTTGTCCTGACCTTGAAAGCTAGACCCTGCTGGGGAGTGGCCACCACGTTCCTGTGCATGCTCATTAGAAGTTGTCTATTATTGGGCCAGCTGGTGGCATAGTGATTAAGGTTGCTAGCTCCCATATGGCTAATGGTGCAGTTCAAATCCCAGATCTGGTGGTCTGAAAAACAGGCTAGACATGTGTCTATGTGTCCAAAATCCCAAGAGGAAAGTAAGGAAGAGATTGCAATGTGGCCATCCCTCCTGGGGTGTCATTCCTCTCTCTCCCTCCACGCTCTCTGTCTCTTTCCAGTGAGCACATCTTATACCCTATAGCAAAAATTAAAAAAAAAAAAAAAAGGTTATCTATTTTATGCCCTGCTGAGTTCTCTGGATAATTGTATGTTTTCACATATTTCCTTGAACATCTTCCATAATGATGCTTGGAAGCCATTGGAGCTGTCCCTCACAGCTGAATTTACATCTTCAGCTCTTCCTGGGACACTTCTCATGCCCAGGGGCTTTGTGACCCTGTGGGATAGCCTGCAAGGAGGCATTTTCCCTGACTACTTCCTGAGTGTCTGTGTTTCTGGAGGTAGGCAGGACCAGTTCCTTTGTACTTTTCCAGTCTTTGTGTTTGTTGGGTGAGAAAATTTCTCACATAAATCAAAGCAGACTTATATCCTTGGGCTGAGTTAGAAATTGGAGTTCAGACGCCAGAAGTCTGGTGGGGCAGGTGAGTAAAGAAAAGTATTTGGGTTTATCTAGTGGGCCTTGGGCTTCCTGTTCTCTGGACTTGTCTTTTTCTGGGTTGAGAACAGGATCCTTGATTCTAGGGTCCTGGCATCATCTGTACCAAAGAGGTCGAGAGGATGAAGGAGAGGGACCAGCAGATGGCGTAATGGTTATGTTGCTGGACTTCCACGTGGTCGACTGTGGCTTGACTCCCAGACCCAGTGGCTTAAAGCTCACGCCAGGCATGTGTACATGTGTGCCCAAAATCCCAAGAGGAGGATGGATGAGAAGGGATAACATGGTCATCCCCCCTGGGGAGTAACTTCCTGCTTTCTTTCCCTCTCCGGCAAGCACATACTCCCTATAGCAAAAATCTCTCTAAAACAAACAAAAAAACAGAGGTTATAGGAGAAATCATTGGAGAAGACCCTTTGTGTTGAGGGCCTTGGTGGTTATAGGAGCAGCAGTTCTGTGATGGATGAGAGTGAATTAGTGTGAGTTGGAGTAGGGTGAGTAGGAGGGAGGGGGCAGGTAGGTCTTTTGGGTTTAGAATTAGGCCTCTTTGGACCTGGGTAAGGTCTGTGTATGGGTGGGGAGTAGAAAGGAATGGATGGGAGAGGTTCTGACACAGGAGTGGGAACAGGGATTGGTGTATACAGCTGGGGTGGGAGACAAGATGGCAACTCCCACCATCTTCCCAGTGCACAAGGGCCACAGTTGGTTAGAAGGGAGGCAAAGTCAGAGACCTAGAGGAGAGGCAAAGCCCACAATCACAGTGGGAGACCTAACTAGGAAGTCAGTAAGATAATTTGGAAATTTCCAGGTGGGGTTGAAGGACACGAACCAGGTCTGCACACTGGCTTTTTTTTTTTTTTTTTTTTTTTTCAGGCCAGCTTCACCCAGCTCTCTCCCCCTTACCCTAAGCTGGTCACTGGTGGGAGTGATTCAGGCCCAGGGTGGGGCTATAACTGTAGACAGCAGTGCCAATGACTTAAAGAAACTGGTTCCCAAGGTGGCCTGTTCTGAAAGTAATTCTTGAAACTAGACTCATTGCTCTCCTCCTTTTTTTTTTTGTAGAGGTTTTTGCCTTAGTGTACATGTGCTCACAAGAGTCAGAGAGACAGAGACAGTGAAAGGGAAAGCGAGAAACCACCCGTCGAAGGGGTGGCCATGCCAGAATCCCTTCTCCTCCATTCTCTTCTCAGGATCTTGGGCACACACGCATACGTTCCCCAGCATGAGTTTCAGGCCTGCAGGTCCCAGGCTAGCACCGCTGTCAGACATGTGGGAGTCCAGCGATGTAACCACTACGCCATCCGCTGGCTCCTCTGCCCTGTTTTTTAAAACAGGTAGGCAGTGTAGGGCTGGAGAGGGTGCTGGGTGTCCCTGTAAGGGCAAGGGGCTCCTGCAGGACTCAGCAGGGTACTGGAGGGGAAGTGAGGGTGTGGGAAATGAGGAGGCAATGGAGTTTGAATCCACACGGAGGTTGCGTGCAGTGCTATCTGTGCAGAGTGAGAATGAGCAAAATTTGGGAAAGAGCCCAATGGAAGTTCTGCCCCATCGCACCAGAGCAGGGCAGGCTGGGCAGAGCCACTGTGTGGACGGTTTGGCAGTGGGGGTGCGGCTGTGTGGGATGCCTGAAGGGCCCAGACTGATGGCTGTCCTCTGGTGCCCCAGCACACGCAGGTGCTGGTTATCTGTGTCAACGCTTCCTCTTTGACCAGAGCGTGGAAGGCGTGGTCCCATAGCTGAGCTAAGCAAGCCAAGTCTGGAGGTCTAAAAGTATTGTTTAATGTGAGATGAACTGTCCTGATTAATTTGAAAAATATTTTGACTCCATTGCCTTAGGCCCATTAGTCAGCCTAACGCACTGGTTTCCTCTGCTTGACTTTAACAAGAATTGCCGAGAATCTCTGGTGCAAAATGGAAAAGTAGGACTCTAAGTATGTTCTGTTGTGTGGAGTTTTATCATTAGAATCATAGACTGGTAGAATTTTGGAAGATTCCTTGCAGACAATGGAGGAGGGTACCCTCAGGTTATAGTGGGAGAAGCAAAGGCTCAGGGAGCTGAAGTTGGTGAGCTCTGCTACTGTTATCTGAGAGCCTGGGTTCTCCTTGGACTCCTTCCTCTGCTGCCTCATGGCCTCCCTCGGTGAGGATTTTCAGTGACGGATGCACTGCTGACTGAGCGGTTGTCAGAATCGCACACTGAGGTGGAGCTTTTGGGCTCACGCCAAAAGCTGTTCCTAGCTCAAGATGTTTTGGGGCATGTCCACACAGTGGTGGACTTGGTTGGGGGGGTGTCTATTCTCAGGGTGTATGGGCACGTGGCTGTCCTCAGCAGGAACCGTGGGTGGCCAGCTGTCCGGGTGAGGACCATGGCCCTGCCAGGAGCACAGACCCCTGACTTGGCTTGTCTTGAATGTGGCCTTGAGTTTCTCGCATCCCTGCCCCTTTTCTTGCGCTCTGCCCTCCACTTAGAATGGACTCTCTGCTGTCTGCTGGTCAAGGGCCAGCTCACACATGGTCTCTAGAAACCTTTTACCATGCCTTCTCTCACCTCCACCTCATCGTCACGCACAC
The DNA here is from genome assembly GCA_026018925.1 of Tupaia tana. NCBI lineage: Eukaryota > Metazoa > Chordata > Mammalia > Scandentia > Tupaiidae > Tupaia > Tupaia tana. The sequence continues at coordinate 55,877,991 of JAKSZU010000011.1, read as the reverse complement.
ACACCCAGCTTGTTTTCCAAACTGTGGTCGGCCATGTGCGAGCCGGCTCCTTAACCACCAGGCCATGGATCTGGCCCTGTTTGTTTATTGGCCATTTTGATCTTTTTGGGTGAACTGCCTGGTTATGTCCTTGGGAAGTACCTATTGAAGATGGCTTCCTATGTCTGACCGTCAGAGGCCTTACATAAACCTATATGGGGGTCTTTATAAGGGAAGATGACTCTGCCAGGCAGAATGCATTTCTCTTGCAAGGGTGAACTAGTGGTTTGGGGTTAAAACCCGATTTATTTTTTCTTAAAAGAATTAACTATTTGTTGAATTTTATTTCATATTTTAATTTTATTTTTTAATTTGACTAGAGAGAGAGAAAGAGAGAAAGGGAAAGTGAGGAACCAAGCCACCAGGTCCAGGGCTTGAACCACACACAGTCAGCCATGTGGTTCAGCACCTTAACTACCACACCACCTGCTGGCCTCAAAACCTGATTTCTTAACCACTTGAAATGTGAAACTTCAAAGTTTTTACTTTAAAATTTAAGGAATGATTGGTGAAAGATATATGAGACCTTTCTGTAATACTTTTGCAATTTCCTGACAGTCTGTAGTTATTTCAAAATAAAGTTGAAAAATTCAAGGAATGGTAAAGTTTTGGTTCCCTCTTCTTACTGCCTTTAGCCCTGCTTGGTAATTCTGACTGGCAGAGCCATTGTGGGTAGAAGGGGAGCCATATATATGATAGACCCAGAGCCAGACAGTGGTTTGGAATCCTGCGTGTGTTGTGTTTTATAATTTGGGTGTAACATCAAACGCTAAAATTATTGCAAAAATTAAAAGCTGAATAAGGAACTCCATATGCCCTTTCCCAAATGCACCCGTGGCTAACATTTTACCCAGTGAATGGCAGATTTTGACACATTCTAGTTTGTGACCACAGCTATTACCCTCTTTTCATCCTCTTTCTGATTATCAGCACCATAGTCTCCTGGCATCTGGGCATTTACTCAACCGAAGAAAAATATCTACACCTTGTTTTCAAACTTCCCAAGAGCCTACGGTGCTTCTCTTTCTCAAGACTGCATTCAAACATACGGCCCCGCAGCTGTGGTACAGTGGTAATACAGGTGTCTTGGAAGACTGGAAGCCATATGGTAGCCATGGTTCCGATCCTCAGGTTGGCCTGAAAACATATTGGGTTGTGTGTGGGTACCCAGAATCCTGGCAGGCTAGAGGAATAGAGGAGGGGGATCACGGTGTGATCGAGCCCAGTAGAGGGTGCATCTCTCTTGTGTCCTTGTCTCCACCTTTCATGTGTGTGCCCATGTATGCACACACGTGAATTCTCTATCATTAAAGAAATTCAAATACATAGCCTTTAAAGGTTTTGATCAATTTATTCCCTGCTCCTGAGCTAAAATATTGATCTTCCTCCCTTGTTCCCCAGCCCAATCTCCCAGCTGTCCCTAACCTAATTATTAAATGTCTCTCTTATGGAGCTGACATTTCTCATTTCAGTGCCTTTCCATATGATCGTGTTTCATATCTGTGATGTATTCGTCCTCCTTTATCAGTGGTTTTGTGATTTTAGTTATACATGGTCAACTGCGGTCCTAGTTTTTAAAAAATATATATAATGTATTTTTTCTTTCTTCATGGTAGAGTGTGTGCACATGCACAGGAGGGTGAGAGAGGTGAACACCCTCCACAGGGTCTGGTCACACCATGATCCCTTTCCTCTAGTCCGCCAGCCCATTGGATCTTGGGCACTCACATACACACCTGGTGTGCCTTAGGTCAACGGGGGCAGGGATTTGAGCTGTAGCCATGTGGGTTCTGGCTTCTCTAGCAGTGCATTACTGCCACATCATGACACCCACTTGGTCCTAAAATATCAAATGGAAAATTGGAGAACTAAACAACTCACAAGTTTTAAATTGCATGTTGTTCTGAGAAGTGTGATGCAACCTTGTGCTGTCCCACTTCAAGTAGTCCAGGAAGTGAATCTTTCCTTTGTCCATTGTGTGCATGTTGTGTATGGTGCCGTTAGTCACTTAGTATCCCTCCCAGTTACCGGTCACAAAAACAGTATATGGAGAGTTCAGAACTATCTGTGGGTTCAAGCACCTGCTGGAGGTCTTGGAGTGCATCCCTCATAGGTAAGAGGAGCCACTGTATTCTTTTCTCTGCATCTCTCTTCCTTCTAAGTCAATAGGTGACTTATTCCAAGAGGTTATTCCCAGACTTCTTATCTTGATTTGGCACACCTGTCCTGAGTTTCATTACTTCTCTAGGGGTTTCTGCCCTCTTGTAGATGCCATTGTTCAATATCCATCTGTCTCCTTGAGCCCTCAGTGGATGGCACCAGTGCCATCTTTTATAGACCTCCACAGACCTTGTGTAGTTGTGCCGAAGGCATGACCTGGTTTAGAATGACTTACTGTGAGTGAAATTTGATTTTATTATTAGAATCTTCCATCAGTCTATAAAGCAAAATTCAAATTGTATTAATGCTTTTAACACCATTTTCCTCTGGGGGATGTGGCACCCTTCACTGGTGGGCCTTCCTCGGGCCAGAGAGGAGATGGACCTACTCATTTACTAAAATGGACCTACTCTTTTTTTTTTTGGGGGGGGGGGAGAGGTTTTTTGCTATAGGACACATGCGCTCGCCAGACAGACAGAGAGAGACATAGAGACAGAAAGCGAGAAATCACCCCCCAGGGAGGATGGTCACGCCGCAATCCCTTCTCCTCCATTCTCCTCTCGGGATCTTGGGCACGCATGCACACGCGCCCGGCGTGAGTTTTAAGCCACCGGGTCCGGGACGTGAACCGCGGTTGACTACGTGGGAGTCCAGCGACATAGCCATTACGCTAACTGCTGGTTCCCCAAAATGGACCTACTCATTTACTCATTGACTTAAATCCTGTGTTGTGCTGGTAGGGCAGGACCCTTCAGTGTTTGAAGAGTGTGGGTCTGAGAACCTAGTAACTAATGGAGAAGAAGTTCAGAGTTTCTGAGAATCAAGACCTTGGAGGATTACCAGAGTAGAGAAAGAATCTTGACTTTCTTATTCATTTATTTAAGTGAAACTAAGGCCAGAGCCTTACTTCATTATCTATGATGTCAATATTGCTTTTTGTTTGCAAGGTAGAGTATTAACAGATTAGAATGGCTGCTGGCAATTCTTAGCTGCCTTGTTGAATTTAAATGAGTCAAGGGATAGCTATTAAGATATATAGGAGGACCAGTTCATAGCCTAGTGGTTAAGGGAGTGGGCTCCTACATGGCCGACTGTGGTTTGAGACCCAGCCCTGGCAGCTTGAAAAACACACTGAGCACATGTGTATGCCTCGAATCCTGGTAAGATAAAGAAAGGATCGTGGCGTGACCATATTCCATTGGGGGTGCTTTCTCCTTATTCTTCTTTCTCTTTGTCTCTCTGTCTCTCTATGGCTAGTGCATGTGCCCTCTGGCAATTAAAAATATAAATTTAGGGCCTATCAGGTGGCGTGGTGGTTAAGGGTGCTGGACTTCCACATTGCCAACCTGGTTCAAGTCCGGACCTGGTGGCTCACTTTCTCACTTTCCCTTTCTCTCTCTGTCTCTTTCTGATCAAACTGGAAAATAATAATAATAATAATAATAAATAAAGTTAAAACAATTCTTTTATATTAAAGATGTACTTGGGATTTGGGGGCTAAATCAGACCTTCCCTACTGTGGTTGGCTTTGACCAAATTCTGTTTCCTCTAGCCTCAAGGCAGAAAAATAGTCTTGCGCCTCTTGTTCCCTTTTTACAAAGCCAAATCCTATTTTAAAAATGCATAGATAAGAGGTGTTAAGACATCCTTCGGGATAGCATGCAGCTTGCCTTTTTTCCTTTGCTAAGAGGAGTTTTTGAATTGAAACTGTTGACTGACACAGTCCAAGCTAGCAGATGGCACTCATACATCAAATGTCCAAATGCAGGCTTGTTCAGAGGCAGCAGACACCTAACAGGCTGCATTTACAAAGACAAAGAATTTTAATAATGACCTTGAAGGTTTAGGGACGCTCCTGAGAAGTGAGGCATATTCAAACCAGACTAGCTTCATATATTTATTTATTTATAGAAATTCACTGTACATCAATACAGTATACAAAAAGAGATTTTCCATCCAGCATACATTATATATTGGCGCAATCAAGGATATTACATACATGTTATCATCAACAAATAATTTTCTTGGTATATAAATTTCCCCCCCTTGATTCCCTACCTCTCACCCTCTGCCAACTCTCCCCCCCACACACTGTCTCTGGTATATACAGTTGTTTTCCATGTCTTTTTTTCCTACATTTTATTGATTCACTAGAGATCTTAATTAATTTAAAGACTTTCAATATCAAGCACAGCTGATATATACATATTTAAGAACACACATCTGACTTTAGGGGTAAACCTCAGTGAGTAAAGTAAACATACTATACAGTAGTATCTCACTGGGGCTATATAGCTTACTACAGTCATCAAATAGGTATTAATAGGTATTTTTAATGCATTTCTTAATTTCAAAAAAAAGTTTTAGTCTTAATAGATCAAAATCAAAAAACGTTGGGACCAGCAGTTAGCATAATGGCTATGTTGCTGGACTCCCATGTAGTCAACTGCGGTTCGAGTCCCAGACCTGGTGGCTTAAACTCACGCCGGGCACGTGTGCGTGCATGCCCAAGATCCAAGAGGATAATGGAGGGGAAGGGATTGCGGCGTGGCCATCCCTCCTGGAGGGTGATTTCTTGCTTTCTGTCTCTCTGTCTCTCTCTGTCTGTCTGGCGAGCGCATGCGCCCTGTAGCAAAAACCTCTCCAAATAAATAAATAAATAAATAAATAAATGTTAAAAAAATTTTGCCTAAAACGTAAAGCCAAGAAAAAGGTTAGGATTCAGTTCAAACAGTAGGTACATGAACCTATTAACATTTCAAGAGAAAACAAAATCTTTAAATATGGAAATCAAAGCATCAAAGAAAATCAGTAATGTTTTAGTCTAAAGTAAGAAAATTCTATTTCACTTGTTCAGACTCACGTAATTAATCTTTCTTCTATTGAATTTGCAGTGTTACTGTGGTCTGATCTTTCCATTTAAACTCTGCAAGTTAACATTCAACTCCAGACTTGTCCCTACTATTTAGGCTGGCCATTCTCTTGGTTGTTCTTGTACTCTTATTTCTGTGCCTGACTTTAGTTTTCCTGGTATAGCACTCCTTTCAGCACTTTTTGGAGAGCTGGTACAGTGTTGGTAAATTGTTTAAGGCTTTGTTTATCTGAGAATGTTTTTGTCTTTTTTTCTCATGTGAAAGATAATCTTACTGGGTATAGTATCTTGGTTGAAATTGTTTTTTACTTAATACTTTGAATATATTTTCCCATTCGTTCCTTGCTTGCATTGTTTCCAATGAGAGGTCCGATGTTAGCCTTATGGGATAGCCTTTGAAAGTAACTTGACGTTTCTCTCTTGCCCATTTTAGTATCTTGTCTCTGTCTGTGGTTTTGGTCAATCTGGCTATGATGTGTCTTAGGGAAGACCTTCTTGGGTAGATTCTATGTGGGATCCTTTGTATTTCTTGGGTCTGGATATTTGAGTGCCTCTTTAGGTTTGGAAAGTTTTCTTACAGGATTTCATGAAACAGATTATCAATGCCTTTATTAGTTTCTTCCCCTTCTGGGATATCAATGATCCGATGATCTGGGTGTTTGGGTGTTTAATGATCTCTAGTATTACTTGTATGTTATTCTCATTTTTGGGGGTTATTTTCTCTGTCTTTTTGGTGAATTTTTCTAGGTCAGAGGTTCTATCTTCTACATCTGAGATTTGATCTTCTGCATGATCTAATCTGCTTTTGATATTTTCAATGGACGTTTTGATTTCCTGTATTACAACCTTCATCTCTAACAATTCCATTTGATTTTTTATGATGCTGTATCTCCTCTTTGAGATCGTACAAGAACTTCCTCACCTTCTGGAACTCGGTGTCTCTTTTCTCTTGCATCTTCTAGAGTTTGTTGTCTCTCTTCTCTTGTATCTCTGTTAATTTTGTCACTATGAATATTTTAAATTGTTTATCTGACATTTCCGTGAGTTCCCTTATATTCTTTATGGAGAAAGAGGAATTATTCGTATCCATTAGAGGGGAGATATTTTCTTCATTTCTCATATTTCTTGTATCTCTGCAGTGGTTTCAGGCCATCTGATGGATTATATGCTTTTCCTATTTTTGAAGTTAAATCTGAACAATCAGAGTAATGCACAAGGAGGTGATCTGCAGTCTGTAAACACTACCATTTTTCTCCCTTTACACAATTGATTGAGTGAAAATTGAGGATTAATCTGACCCTAAAAGTATTCAGGTATTTGGCTACTGAGCACCTAGACCTATCTAGAAAATCAGTATATGGAGGCTGAGCAGAAAAATGAGAAAGGTAAAACGAAAAGGAAAAGGCATAGAAAAAAAAAAAACAAACAAAAACAAAACAACAACAACAAAAAAAAAAACAAAGAAGAGGGGAAAAAACAATAGGAAAAAGAGAAGAAAAAAGTTTTTTTATCAAAAAATGAATGGGGCTGCTTGTAACTCAAATATAGATGGCTGCTGATTGGCTTACCATATGGGGGTGGGGGAAAGATAAGAAATAGAAAGAAGAGCAGAGAGCTAAGTCAAAAAGTTAAAAGAAAATTAAAATAGAGAGATGGAAAAAGACAGAGAGAATAAGTAGGGTGTTCTAACCTGGCTCCTGGCTAGACTGGGAAGCCAGAGGGTGAAGTCTGGGCAGAAGGTCTTTGGTGGTTGAAATCCCTGAAAGGGGCCGCTTGTAACTCAAATATAGATGGCTGCTGATTGGCTTATCCTGACTCCTGCCTAGACCTGAGAGAGGGCGGTGAAGTCTGGGCAGAGGGTCTTTGGTGGTCAAAATCCAAACCAGACTAGCTTCTTAAGATGCCATATTACCATGCTCTCCAGACTTAGAGGCTAGTTCCATTTTCTTTTTTAATTAAAATTATTTTTATTATTATTTTTCTTGAGAGTTTTTTGCTTGTTGGAGAGACAGAGAGTCGCCCTTCAGGGGAGATGGCATACCACAGCCCCTTCTCCTTCACTCCATTCTCCTCTTGGGATTTTTTGGCATGCACACACATGCACCAGGCGTGAGTTTTTTAAGTCTCTGGGTCCAGGACTTGAACCACAGTTGACTACGTGGGAGTCCAATGGCATAACCATTATACCATCTGCTGGTCCATATTATTATTAAGTTCACTATAGGGCATGTCTGCTCACCAGAAAGAGACAGAGAGAGAGAAAATGAGAGAACAAGCCACCAGGTCCAGGACTTGAACCACAGTTGACTATGTGGGAGTCCAGTGCCTTAGCCACCACACTACCTGCTGGTCCCACTAGTTCCGTTTTCAATCAAAATTGCTTTCTCTTCTCCCTGCCTTCCCTCTTTTAAATGAGCTTTTCTTTTTAAAAAAAATTTTTAAAAAAAATTTTTTTTTAGAGCAATCTTTGCTATAGGCAATGTGCATTTGCCAGAGAGACAGAAAGCGGGAAATCACCTCCCAGGAGGTTGGCCACACCGCAGTCCCTTCTCCTCCATTCTCCCATCAGGATTTTGGACACGCGTGCACGTGTGTCCAGCTTGAGTTTGAAGCCGCCAGGTTCAGGACTCAAGCTGCAGTAGACTGTGTGGGAGTCCAGTGATGTGACCATTATGCCGTCTGCTGGTTCCTGCCTTCCCTCTTTTCTCCTTCCTTCTTCCTTCCCCTAATCTAGTATATGATTAAAAAAATAATAAATAATTGCCACATTACTATCTGTCTGGGCTACTGTGGGAGACCCAAGCAGATGTGTTGGTGATAATTGACTGGCCTGGAATAAACCGTCTTTTTATGACTATATTGTAGGACCCCCAGATTGAATTGTTTCAAATATAGCTGGAGGTATAAAGGACAGTTGTTATTAGGAAATGAGACCAAAATTTTAAAAAGGCATCAAAAAGAAAAAGCTAGATTCAGAGAGGTCATTATCTCTGAGTTAATAAATGCCAACGTTGAGTCTTAAAATAGCTCTTCATTTTTCATTGCACAGTCTGATTTATTGTTGATCGGTTTTTCATGGCCTAATTAGCGATGATAACCTTTTATGGGTGACTAGAAATAAAACAAATTTCCCTGATGCTTTGGTTTCTGTGACTCCCCGGGCGTTGTTAGTTAGTTCATGGAGTTCCTGACAGGGCTTCTGGTTGAGGGCTTTGTATTTTACGAGTTCCAGTTAGAGAGACGGTATTGACTTGCTTCTTATTTGTAGACTAGAAAGAATAGAGTCCTACATAGATTCTGGGGGAGAGGACTCCTTGTTAGAGGCGTTCTCAGTCTCAGTGAAAGAGATGAACTAGGGACAGTAAGCTTAATGGAGAATTATGCTAAAGACCTGAGGAAAAAATTCATCAACAGAACAGTTTAGGACAGCCTGCTTTCCAGAAACATACCTGACCAAGGCTAAGGTGCAGAGAACGTTTGGCCCTAAGTATTTTATCTTTCTCTTTTGCTAAAAGTATAGAGCATAAATGTATTTACATCTATCCTCAAGAATTTAGCCACGCTGTAGTGTATACACTACAGAACAATGTAAGGTTTGTGTTTTGTTTTATTTTTAAATTCACCTTAGGGCACTTGGATTCATTGAAAAGAGACAGAGTGAAAGGGAAAGTGATAACGTGCCCCCTAGGGAGTTGGCTACACTGCAATCCCTTCTTCATTCTCCTCGCAGGATTTGGGGCATGCATGCAACACACATGCCCTACATGATTTTTAAGCCATCTGGTCTGGGATGCAAACTGTCAACCACATGGGATCCAGTGCCTTAACTACCACATTACCTAGCTGACCTTGTGAGGGTTTTATTTTTTTCAGGTTTTTGCTATAGGGCATGTGCGCTGATTGGAGAGAGACAGAGATAGACAATGAGAAGGCACATGAGAAATCACCCCTCCACCCCCCAGAGGGGATGGCCATGCCACAGTCCCTTCTGCATTCTCCTCCTGGGATCTTGGGCATGCCCACACATGCACCTGGCATGATCCTCAAGCCTCCGTGTCCAGAATTTGAACCGTAATTGGCCACGTGGGAGTCCAGCGCCCTAACCATCATGCCATCTGCTGGCCCCATCCTAAGGTTTCTAAATAAAATTATTTTAGTTGGTATGATAAGTAGTTCAAAGTATTAAATTACCTCATGCAAAGTTTTGAAAGACAAAATTAAATTTTTTATTAAAACAAAAAAATTTATTATATTCAACCTTTTTTTCTTTTAAGAGAGATTTTTGCTATAGGGAGCATGTACTTGCCAGAGAGACAGAGAAACAGAAAGCAAGAAATCACCCCCCAGGGTCAATGGCCACTCTGCAATCCCTTCTCCTTGGGATTTTTGGCACACATGTGCCTGGAGTGAGTTTTTTTTTAAAGAATTATTTATTTTATTTTATTTATTTATTCATTTATTTTAATTTGATCAGAGAGAGACACAGAGAGAGAGAGAAAGAGAGAGAAGGAAACTGAGAAAGCGAGCCACCAGGTCCAGGACTCAAACTGTGGTCGGCCATGTGGGAGTGTCTAGCACCTTAACCACTATGTCACCTGCTGGTCCCATCCTGGAGTGAGTTTTAAACCACCAAGTTCAGGGCTTGAACCTTGGTCACCTATGTGAGAGTCCAGCAACATAACCATTTAGCCATTTGCTGATCCCTATTTAACTACTTTTAAGTATATAGTCCAGTAGTGTTAAGTATACTGACATTGTTTTGTAACCAATGGTCCATATACTTAACACTACTAAACTATAGTGTCTCCTTTTCTAATAATAACTGTCCTTCCTACCTCCTGCCATATTTGCAACAGTTTAATGTGGGGTCCTAGGCATAAAAAGAGAAGGCAGTTCATTCTAGGCCACTCAATTTGTAACTTTTTCTTCTTACAAAACTGAAGCTATCCATTACACAGGAACATTCCCTAGCCTCTGATAACTACCACTCTACTTTGCTTCTATAAATGTAACTGCTTGTGGTGTAATGGTTACATTGTTGTACTTCCATGTAGTTGACTGTAGTTCGAATGGACAGCTTAAAACTCACTTTGGGCCCAAAGTGCCAAGAGGAGAATGGAGGAGAAGGGATTGCAGCATGGTCATTCCTCCCCTCACCCCGGGGGTGATTTCTCACTTTCTGTCTCTGTTTCTCTCAGTCTCTCTGGCGAGCACAAATGCCCTATAGCAAAAATTTTTCTAAAAAATAAAATAAAAATAGGGACCAGCAGGTGGCGTGGCGGTTAAGGCGCTGGACATTCCCACATGGCCGACCACGGTTCAAGTCCTGGACCTGGTGGCTTGCTTTCTCAATTTCCATCTCTCTTTCTCTCCCTCTCTGTGTGTGTCTCTATGGTCAAATTAAAATAAATGACTGAATAAATAAAATTAAATAGTTTTTAAAAATTTTTAAAAAATAATTAAAAAGTAGACATAACTGCTTTAGATACCCCATAGACAAATCCTACAATATTTCTCTTTTGATGACCTGCCTATTTTACTTATGCCTTAAGGTTCATCCATGTAGTAGCATATGACAGGATTTTCTTCCTTGTTAAGGTTCAATAATGTTCCATTGTATGTATGTACCACATTTTGCTTATCCATTCATCTGTGGATGGACTCTTGGGTTGCTTCCACCCCTTGGCTGTTGTGAATAACATTGCTATGAAGGCAACTATGCAAATACCTCTTTGAAATCTGCTTTTATTCTTTTGGTTATATCTCAGAAGTGGGCTTGCAGGGTTATGGCAGTTCTAGTTTTAATTTTTTGGGGAACCTCCCAACTGTTTTCTGTAATGGTTATGCCATTTTACAAGCTCATCAATAGTGAAAAAGGTTCTGGTTTCTCTATATCCTTGTTAGCATTTGTTTTGGTTTTAATTTTACCCATCCTAATGGACAGAGGTTTTATTTCTTGTGATTTTTATTTGAACTTTTCTAATAATTAATGATGTTGAGCATATTTCCATATACTGTTGGCTCTTTCTTTGGAGAAATGTTCTTTGTTCATTTTTAAAATTGATTTATTTTATTGTTGTTATTGAATTGTTAGAGTTCTTTATATAATACGGATATTAACCCCCGATTAGATATGAAATTTACAAATATTTTCTTCCATTCCGTAGGCTGCCTTTTTACTCTAATGATTGTGTCCTTGATGCACAGAAGTTTAAACTTTTTTTTACTTGCCAGAGACAGAGAGAACATGAAAGCACCTCCACACACACACCCCAAGGTAGGATGTGGTCACTTCACAATCCTGTTCCTCCTTTCTCCTTCCCGTCAGGATTTTGGACGCACAGCACATGTGCCTGTTGTGTTTTTCAAGCTGCTGAGGCTGGGATTGAAACTGTATGGCTTTCCATGTGGGATCCAGCTATCATAACCACAGGGCTGGTTCCTTAGAGATCTTTTTTAGTAGAGAAACCTGACAGTATTTTTCTCGTGCTTTGGACAGCAGACCCTTAGAGTTCACAGCAACACTAAATTCTTTCTTTAGTAATGTATCCTGATTTCTTAAGGGAGAAAGATTTAATACCTAATTGAGATTGTCTTGACTTCCTCTCTATGTTAGGTTCCTTTTGCTTCTGTGACGAATTATGACAAATTTATTGTCTTAAAACAGTACAAGTTCATGGTCTTACAACTTTGGAGCTTAGAAATCCTAAAATCAAGGTGTTGGTAGGGCTGCATTCATTCTGGAGGTTCAAGGGGAGAATCTCTTTCCTGCCTTTTCCAGAGCCCACCTGCATTCCTTGGCCCATGCCCCTGTTTCCCATCACTCCAATGTCTGTTTCTGTCTTTTAGTATTTTGATTTTTTTTTTTTTTTTTTTTTTTTTTTTTTTTTTTTACTGTATGAGCTGAAGGGGGAGGACAGGCACCCTGGGCATGGGCTTGCCATACCATGATCTTTCCTCCAGCCAGGATCATGGAAGCTCTTAAACATACCTGGCATGTTAGGATTGATCCAGTGTCCAAACCGACTTTCCGTGTGGCACCAGGATCACACAGCAGCATCCTCGTGCCTTTGTCACCAAGACCGGGTCTCTGCTTCTTTTTTACATCTGCTCTGCGTCTTCCGCCTCCTTCTTATAATTACATTAGGCCCATCCAGGTAATCCAGGATAATCTTCTCATCTCAAGATTCTTAATCATATCAACAAAATCCACTTTGTGTGTATATAAAGTGACACTTTCGTATGTTTTCGGGATTAGGATGTAGACATCTTGGGGGCGGGCGTCACTCTTACCTCACGTCCTCCCGCATCCTCCCTGCCTGCCTTCCCAGAAGCTAGACTTGTCTCTAGAGACTGAGTCCATTTAGACTGTCTCATGCTCTCCTCTCCCCCCGTCCTCCATCTGGTCCTGTTGCTTCACTCCTTTTCATTTCTTCCCTTCTGTCCTTCCCTTTCCAGCCCCATGCCCAACCCCCCAGTGCAGGCATTTCTCATCTCATCGTAGACTGCCGGAACAGCCTTGAGACTGCTCTGCCTGCCTGTGATGCTCTCTACAGGTATCTTAAGCTCTTCTTGAAGCATACTTTTTTTTGGTCTGTGCCTGATCATTCCATTATCTGAAGTCTGTTTTTCTGACATCTTTTGTTTCTGCTGGTCCTCAGTCTTATTTCCTCATCTGCTTGATTACTTTTTTTTTTTAGGGGGTGGGGGTGGGGAGAGAGGTTTTTGCTGTAGGGCGCTTGTGCTCGTCAGAAAGACAGACAGAGGGAACCAGCAGTTAGTGTAATGGCTATGTCGCTGGATTCCCATGTAGTTGACCGCGGTTCGCGTCCCGGACCCGGTGGCTTAAAACTCACGCCGGGCACGTGTGCGTGCGTGCCCAAGATCCCGAGAGGAGAATGGAGGAGAAGGGATTGTGGTGTGACCATCCCCCCTGGGGGGTGATTTCTCGCTTTCTGTCTCTATGTCTCTCTCTGTCTGTCTGGCGAGCGCAAGCGCCCTATAGCGAAAACCTCTCCCCAAAAAAAAAAAAAAAAAAAAAAAAGACAGACAGAGACAGAGAGACAGAAAATGAGAAATCACCTCTCAGGGGAGATGGCCATGCCACAATCCTTTCTCCTCCTTTCTCCTCTCGGGATCCTGGGCACTCACGTACACACACCCGGCACAGAGTTTAAGCCACCAGGTCTGGGACTTGAACCGTGGTCAACTACGTGGGAGTCCAGCGACATAGCCATTGTGCCATCTGCTGGTCCCAGCTTAATTACTTTTGATTATTTCCTGGTCCTTGTTTTTGAGAAAGTATTTAGAGGAATAACTGGAGGCCTCAGATGAGGCCCCCCTCGTGGGCAGAGAACTTTTGTGTGCCCTCCCAGGCCTGTGAGGCTCTTTCTGGCCCAGGACCACTTCAGAAGCGGCTCATGGTTGTGATTCCGGGCTCTTTCAGGTAGGCGCTCTTGGGCCGCCAGTCTACCTGAGGGCTGGTTTGCTTCGGGCTCCCCTGTTACCAGGTAGATGGAGCTCTTTAGGGTCCCCGTTCTTTCTTGTGAAGAATCTCCTTTTAATGCTCTGCCTCGGCCAGCCCTGGACTTCAGTTTCTGCTCAGGAGGCCGTTAAAATGTGAGCTCCATTTTCCCAGAATCAGCCACTACTTTGAGTGAGGAAAGACTTATCCCTCAGGTTCCCACTTTCCTTAGTTTTCATCTGATTATTAGTTGTCGAAGTTTCAGTGCTTTTAAGACTTCTTTTAGAAATATTATATTGTTGGGACCAGCAATTAGCATATTGGCTATGTCGCCGGACTCCCATGTAGTCAACCGCCATTCGAGTCCCAGACCCAGTGGCTTAAATTCACACCGGGCGCGTGTGCGTGCGTGCCCAAGATCCCGAGAGGAGAATGGAGGAGAAGGAATTGTAGCGTGGCCATCCCCCTGGGGGGTGATTTCTTACTTTCTGTCTCTCTGTCTTTCCGGGGAGCGCACGGGTTCTATAGCAAAAACCTCTCAAAAAAAAAAAAAAAAAAAAAAAAAAAAAGAAAGAAATATTATATTGTTAGTTGTTTTTAGCAGAATGGTGGGCCGATACTGGAGCCTGTCTGTCCAGACTTCAGATTCCTGTCCTGTTTTCCCCTGTTGCATCTGGGTCCTGATGTGGTTAATCTTTAGTACCATTGTGATCACATCACCTAGAGGAACACAGTGACAGCGTGAGCTTTAGCCCCCCCCCACCCCACTCCCCTGCCACCACCACTGCCCAAGATGTTAGGGTTGGTGTTAAAACCCAAGGTCTGTGATTTGCTAGCAGCTTTGGAAGGAAGAGACCGGCCGAGAAGGATATGTCTGTTTTGGGCATTTCTGTTTCTGAGGGCCTGAGAAAAGGTCTTTCCTTGGCCTGATTGTAATTGAGTTTTGGTAGCAGAGGGCAGGAAGCTAGTCATTTTTTCCCCAATGCTAGATTGTCAGAGGGATAATGAGAGCCTTCATTTCACAGTGTAGCTGGTCACATGCTGCTGGTTGGGGGCCCAAGCTGTTGGTGGGCCACTGGCCTGACGAAGCACTGAGGGCAGGCCAAGGCCTAGATTGCACAGGAAGAGAGAGCTGTGTAACAAGTCTGGGGGAAGCAGCCTGCTGTGGGGTCAGGAAGCCCATGTCTGACTGTCCTCCCACAGGTGGCCATACTGTGCCCTTAGACACAGCGTGCCATATGCACGGCTCTGAGTGACACCTGCTTCTCTCAGCCTTGGCTGTCCTGCGAGGCTGTGACCTTGGGGGAGAGTGGGCTCTGTTGGCCCCACAGCCACCCTTTAGAAGAATAATGGAGGGGGCTCTGCATGGTCCCCAGGCGGAAGAGGGAGTGGCCCTCAGTGGGCTGTCTAGAGTCCAGACCATGGCCTTTGGTTCTAGTAGATTCACTCATCCAGCAGTTTTGGTCCTAAATACTGGCTTCGTTTATCTGGTCTAATCTCATTTTGCAAATGCGCAAACAGGCTCAGAGAGTTTCTTGTATTTAAGACTAAGCAGGATATTCCGGCCTCACATGGCTTGTTTGAGTAGAAGACCAAGGAAGTGGAGCCCAGCTTTGGTAAGTGGGAATTTGGGGGCATTTACTATAAACCTCTGAGCCCAGGAGAAAAGAGTAATAAAGGTGAGCCGGACTGCCTCCCCCTCAGATCTCCACGGGCCCAGCCCAGGCCCTCTTGGTTGGCATAGACCTTGAGACCGTCTGGTCAGAGATCAGTGAAGATCCCCTGAAGTGGCAAGTCAGGGAACCTGACCACAGGAGGGTGGGGCAAGTAGGCCCCTGGTGGCCCCTGTACAAAAAAATAACTCAGCTTCCTGAGCGGGTGCCAGCTTTTCCTTCCTGGGGCCTGGGCTGGCTGCTGAGCCTGCAGGTTTCTGGGTGCACTGCTGTCTTCACCCTGTGACTGGGCTGGGCCTGACTTTGCCCTCGGTGTCCCAGGCCATCCCACTCTGACCGGCACGTGGGCCTCTCTGCACTCGCCACTCCGCATGGGACCAGTCACACCATGCAGCCTGGCCTGTGCACTCCCTCTTGGCCTTGTGCCCAGTTACCTCCACTGGCAGCTGCCACTCCCCATGCAGCAGCCGCAGACCAGCAAGCCCTTCCATTCTTCCTCTGTTCTTAAAACAATTTCAGTGAGTTCATTTCTCAGCCTCCTGCGAATTATCAAGCACCAAACTTTCTTTTTAAATTACCTCTATAATTTTCTTTTAAAATTACCCTTATAAAACTAGGTGACAGTTAAATGAAAACCATGTGCTGCTCCTGGCATTTTTCTTACTAAGCCTGCAAACCTGTTGACTTAAAGATAACAGGGGAGGATTGTCCTGGACCTGAGGCACTGTTTTTCTAGCTGCCTGTCCCGTATTTAAATTGCTTTATCTGGCTGATAGAGATCCCCCATATTTAAATTGCTTTATCTGGCTGATAGAGATCCGGTCCCTTTTCCTGGATCAGATAAGGATAAGAGAGCCTGAGGGTTATAAATGTGTGTGGACAAAACTCTGTTGGAAAGTTTTTATGGAAGTAATTTCTCTCACATATTTGATACTGAAAATGTATAGCTTCAGATGTGTGCTGTGGCTGGGCCGTGAACTGTACGTCTTGTCATTTCTGGGATCTTTTCTCTGTCTAGTGATTTGGGGTCAGTGTTTCTCAGCCCCCCACCCAGGTTTTATCTCCTGTCGGTGGTATCAGCTTGCCATCATTTTGAACATGACTAGAGAGACTTAACTGTAGGAGCTCTTCAAAGTTAAGAGATAAGTAGGCAATGCAGTGTGAGTGTGTTATGCTGGGCTCTGTCCAATCACCTGGAAACAGAAACATGCAGTGTTTTAGGTTTGGGAAGGACTCAAGAGCCCGCATTTTACTGATAAAGATACTGAGACCTTGTTCGAGGTCCCATAGAGTGAGCGAGTACTGGAAGCCCTGTTTCCGGCTCTCCAGGCAGGTGCTCTCTCTACTCCCTATGACGCCTCTCTGGTGTCAGTGATCTCCCCCTGTACCCCCGCCCCAGCACCCGCCTTCTCTCCCGGAGGCAGAGAATAGATCAGGTGGCTGAGTACATCATGCCCTTGCTCATCCTCTTGTCCTCGTCCCTTCCCTCTTCCCAGGCATGCCCAGTCTGCCATAGCCCACCTATCAGTCCCCCCTCGAGCAGGCGTCCTACCTCTTGCACTGTCTCAGCCTCCCCAGATCGCCTGAAGTCCACCCTGTGCTTTAGCTCTTGTGACAGGATCTGTCCAGGTTGGGGTGTTAATTTCCATCTTGTGAGGCCTGTCATGATACCCGATGCCCAGCAAATGGGCCGTCAGTGAACAGGAGAGATGTGATATACCAGACACCCCAACATGGGCTCAGTGTCTTGTTTTGCTGCCCAGCTCTGCAGGTGTCTGTCATCT
Organism: Tupaia tana; assembly: GCA_026018925.1. Lineage (NCBI taxonomy): Eukaryota > Metazoa > Chordata > Mammalia > Scandentia > Tupaiidae > Tupaia > Tupaia tana. Next base: position 55,860,999 of record JAKSZU010000011.1, on the reverse strand, counting down.
CTCCAGCTAAGTTCCAGAAGGGCAGGCAGTCTAGTTTCCACGTCTCTCACCAGAGCCCTTAGTAAAGTTCTTGGCTGGTGGTCAGTTCCAGCATTGATACTTTATTTTATTGCCATTTGAATCTGCAATTCAGGTTAAAATATAAGTTTACTTTATCCCAAGGTCTTGGCACATGGCCACATCTTCATGGCCGCCTGAACGCTCTGGCCCCGTGGTACCCACCATTTGGGAATGAAGAAGTCAACAGGTTGCGGCAATTAGTGCACAGATTTCTACACTTGAATTCTTCGGTACCTATTTGCAATGACAAGAGAGTATGAGTGGTGGGGTGGATACAAGCCAAAATAATTGTTAGGATTGCTGTGAAAATCGCCGCGGAAGCAGCACCCTTCTGAGTTAGTGTTTTACAGCTAGGAGAACGCTGCTGAAATGTTGGTTCCAAGAGCCTCAGAATCACCAGGATGCTGCGTTTTATCCTGTTGGACTTTGAAGTAATGCTGGTAACAGCTATTGTTCATGTATTTCCAGCCTTGAAATAGAGAATTGCTAATAGACATGAGGCAGTTAAAAGGGAGGAAACGATTATTCCAGTGTCGTGAGGAGAGATTGCCTGGCATTCGTAACACTGGTATGTAGGCTGCTCATAACAGAGACTCCCTCACCGGAAGCTATCTAGTGAAAATTAAACCATTAAACCCACTGAAGTAAAAAACAGTGGACATCTGCCAAGTAAAAGCATAATCGCCCTTTAAACCAAGCTCCACCTGTGCTCCTGTCTGCAAAGGACAGTGTTTCCTATGGAGACCTGCTCTCTGACTTCTGGTTTTCTCACTGTTTTCACAGAGCCTGAGCCTGAAGCCGGCAATGACAAGTCTGAATGGTCGCCATGCCGAGAAAACCATTGACATGCCAAAACCATCAGCCCCCAAAGTGCACGTGCAGAGGTCCGTGTCCCGAGACACCATCGCCATTCACTTCTCGGCATCTGGGGAGGAGGAGGAGGAAGAGGAGGAGGAGTTGAGGGAGTACCTCGAGGAGGGGCTGGACGACCAAAGCATTGTAACAGGGCTCGAAGCCAAGGAAGACCTCTACCTTGAGCCTCAGGGTGGCCATGACCCTGCTGGCCCTGCCGCCTCGCCCCTCCTGGCAGATGGACGGTCTGTGTTGAAGGCCTCTGCCATTTTGCCCGTTTCCGAGAACACTGTAAAGCTGTTGGAGTCCCCTCCTCAGGCAGCACAAGTATTAAGTACAGTGCCACTGGCTCTGTCCCCAGGGTCGTCTTCGTCGGGACCCTTAGCTAGCTCTCCCAGTGTGTCATCCCTTTCGGAGCAGAAAACCAGTTCCTCCTCCCCACTGTCCTCCCCTTCCAAGTCTCCCGTCCTCTCGTCCAGTGCCTCGTCCTCCGCCCTTTCCAGTGCAAAACCCTTCATCAGCCTTGTGAAGTCCCTGTCAACCGAGGTGGAGCCAAAAGAGTCCCCACACCCTCCAAGGCACAGGCACTTGATGAAGACATTGGTCAAGTCTCTGTCCACAGACACCTCGAGGCAGGAGTCGGACACTGTGTCCTATAAACCACCGGACTCCAAACTGAACTTACACCTGTTCAAGCAGTTCACACAGCCGCGAAACACAGGTGGCGACTCCAAAACTGCACCTTCTTCCCCGCTCACGTCCCCCTCTGACACTCGCTCCTTTTTTAAAGTGCCCGAAATGGAGGCTAAAATTGAAGACACTAAACGACGCCTTTCAGAAGTCATATATGAGCCTTTTCAGCTCCTTAGTAAAATTATTGGGGAAGAAAGTGGCAGCCATAGGCCCAAAGCCTTATCTTCAAGTGCTTCAGAACTCTCCAATCTGTCCAGCTTGAACGGGCACTTGGAAAGCAATAACAACTACAGCATCAAGGAAGAGGAGTGTGATTCTGAGGGGGACGGCTACGGAAGTGATTCCAACGTCCCCAGAGGTGACCACTCAAAATCCACTGAGGAGCCCGCAAGAGAGGGGGAACTGAAGAGTTCCCAGGTGAGCAGTCTGAAGGATTTAGGCCTGAAGACAAGTTCTCTAGTTCTTGAGAAATGTTCTTTGTCTGCCTTAGTGAGCAAGGAAGATGAAGAGTTTTGTGAACTGTATATTGAGGACTTTGATTTGGAAACAGAGGGGGAGAGTAAAGTTGACAAGCCCCCAGACATCCCTCTCCAGCCGGAGGTGCTTGCAGAGGACGGTATGGTTCTTGACAGTGAGGACGAGGTGGACTTGGCCGTGCGGCACCGGGACTTACCAGTGAAGACATTGGGCTTCTTTATAATGTGTGTCTATGCGTACCTCATCCTCCCCCTCCCCCACTATGTGAGTGGACTCTTCCTGGGCATTGGCCTGGGATTCATGACTGCAGTGTGCATGATTTGGTTTTTTACACCACCAAGTGCTCATAAATATCACAAGTTACATAAAAGTCTGCAACACTGGAACACAAGATCTCTGGATATCAAAGAACCTGAAATACTGAAGGTAAGCCTTTCCTCAGCAACTCGCTTGTACACACACTCTCAAATACAGCCTTTTGTTTCAGTCTGCCTCTCTCTCACTGACAACTGAATACCACACTGGGTCATTGATAATGATTAGAGGTTTATTTAGTTCATGGTTTTAGAGGTCCAGGGTCAAAGGGCTAAATCTCATGAAGGTCTTCTTGCTGGTGGGAGCTCTCTGCAAAGTCAAGGCAGCACAGGGCATCACATGACAAGGACAAGAGCAAGCACATGTGTCAGCGTGTCGCTTTTCTTGGAGTGCTGCCAAGAATGAATCATGGGGGTCCCCACCCTGATGATGTCGTCCCATTCCAGTCACCTCCCAGAGGTCCCACCTTTCCACGCTATAATCAGATAAAGTCTCCTGCCTTGCAGTGCCATTACAGTGGCTCGCTAAGTTTCAACATGTGAATTTTGAGGAGACATATCCAAATCACTGCAGCCTTATTTTAGATCTGATTTAATTTTGGAGGGTTAATTATTGGAGGTTTCTGCACAAGCAGTGCTCTTATGATTTGGGGGTCTCTTCCTCCTGCAGGCACCCAAGGAACTGACCTGGGAAACTTCATACTAGCTCAAGTTTTGCCGACTCACCAAGTAGTTTTCTAAAAACCTCTGTGGTTTTTGAGAGTAGCATTTACATCCAGTTTCCATCTTGGTCTGTCTCTGAATTTGCCGGGAATTTGCTACTTGCTGAGGATTTGTTGTAGCTAAGTCTATTAAGCTTAAATATTCTTAAGAACCTAAAGAAAGGTTAATATCTGTGAAATTGGAATCAAAAGGAAGAAGGAGAAAGCTAATTAGTGGCTGCCTTGGACCCTCTTGGTGCTCCTGTTTTCTCTGCACAGTGGAGCTTGGGCTGAGCTGTCACCTGTCAGTGCTTGTCAGATGTCAGGTTTGGGGCCTCCTGAGGGGTACTTGAGACAGCCCATCAGGGTGGAAGAAAATACTACAACTCTTCTATTAATATTTATTTTTCATACCATAAAGTTTTTGGGTTATTGTGTATGTTTCTTAATATATGCAATAGAAAGGGCCGGGAGGTAGTGTAGTGGTTAAGGTGCTAGACTCCCACATGGCAGACTGTGGTTCAAGTCCCAGACCCAGCAGCTTGAAACTCACATTGGACACGTGTGCATGCATGCCTAGAATCTTGAGAGGAGAAGGAAGAAGAGGGGATTGCAACATGGCCATCCCCCTGGGAGATAATTTCTCACTCTGTCTCGTCTGTCTCTCTCTGACTACAGTGAGCACATGTGTCCAATGTGAGTTTCAAATATATATGCAATATGAAAGTACAGTTGTGGCCTATATAGTTTGTAAGTTACATATACACACACATACATTTGTATACATGGTTTTTTTTTTTCTTTTTTTTGGAGAGGTTTTTGCTATAGGGCGCGTGCGCTCGCCAGAAAGACAGAGAGAGACAGAGAGACAGAAAGCGAGAAATCACCCCCCAGGAGGGATGGCCATGCCGCAATCCCTTCTCCTCCATTCTCCTCTTGGAATCTTGGGCACACACACACGCGCGCCTGGTGTGAATTTAAGCCATCGGGTCTAGGTCTCGAACCATGGTCGACTACATGGGAGTCCAGCGACATAGCCATTATGCTAACTGCTGGTCCCTATACATGTTTTTAAAGGTAGCATATGTAATCAGTTTAGAGACTACTGCTTTATAAAAGTTAGCTAATTCAATTTCACAGGAGTTTGATACTTCTCGTCTTGCACACAGAAACTCAGGCTCTGAGAGATGATCATTTATCCTAGATTTCTTGCCACATAATTAATTAATTGAAGTGGAATTTGGAGCCCTGGTGTATCCTTTTCCTGCCCTTTTTTTTTTTTTTTTTTGAAAGAGATATTTTTGCTATAGGGCATATGCGTTCGCTCGAAAGACAGAGAGACAGAAAGTGAGAAATCACTCCCCAGGGGGATGGCCATGCTACAGTCCATTCTCCTCTCAGGATCTTGGGCATGCACGCACACCTGACCGGTGTGAGTTTTAAGTCGCTGGGTCTGGGACTCAACCCATGGTAGACTACGTGGAAGTCCACCAACATAACCATTATGCCATCTGCTGAGTCCCCCTCTTCCTGCTTTTTTGCATGACACTTTTCTGCAGAACTTTCATGCCTAGGCCTGTCTGGAAAAGCCCTCACCTTACAAAAGATGTAGAAAAAGGAAGACTCACTTTCCCTGGAGCAGTTTTAAACCTTAGTTATTGATGTTAATCTTCAGCTTTTCAAATTCAAAGCTCCTTTGGTTTCTGTAACTAATAGGTTTCTCCTCCCTTCTGTTTAAGTAAGAATGCTCTAAAAATTGGGTGGGGGGAGAGTGTCATGGTGGTTAAGGGCACTGGACTCCCACGTGGCCTACTGTGGTTTGAGTCCCACACCTGATGGCTTGCTTTCTCACCTTCTCTTTCTCTCCCTCTGTCCCTCTCTGGTCAAATTAAAATAAGTAAATAAATAAATAAAGTTAAATAAAGTAATTCTTAAAAAAAAAAAAAGAATGCTCTAAATGGCAGCATGATCTCTCTTTGTTACAACAAAAAAAAAAATCCTTTTTCTTTGTTCAAAAGAAATACATGGTCAATGTTTGAAAGGTAGAGAAAACCTAAAGAAAAGAGTTATTCATTATCACATTGATGGGTAGGAATTAATGATTTTATATGCATCCTAGTGTTTTGTTTTTTGAGAGAGATTTTTGCTATAGGACACTTGTAGCCAGAGAGACAGAGAGACAGAAAGGGGGTACAACCACACTGCAGTCCCTTCTCTCTCTTGGGATTTTGGGCACGCACCCACACATACCTGGTATGAGTTTCCTTCCAGCTGCTGTGTTTGGGACTCGAACTGCGGTCGACTATGTGGGAATCCAGTGCCTTAACCACCACACCATCTACTGCCCCATCGCCCCTTTAATTTCTGCCAAGTGTGAGTATACATCATACACATACATACTCATCCACTCTTTTTGTTTTCATTTAATGGGGTCATATACTCTGCAGCCTGACCTTTTGCTTCCTTTTACATGACAGTATGTTATAAAACTTTTCTTTTTTAAGAGAAGCTGGTGTTGAGTCCTGAGGATGTGACACCCTTAAGCTTAGCATTAATACATAAAGCGGAGAGAAAGTGACTCATTATGCATGGTTGCTAAGCTTTCTTGATAGGGTGGTGCTGTGACTACCTGAATTACATGGCCACTAAGTAAGTTAGTGCTAACTTTAGCAAAGGAAAATGTACTTCCACTAACCCTAGTGCCTGCCTCACTGTGCCATTCAGTTTAAATTGGTTTGAGCACTTACTTGTCTTGGGAAGATTGCCATTTCAAAGAAGTCTACCTCTAGCTTTGCCCTAGTCACAAAGTGTCAAGTGTTTACTAACTATACAAGGGATGCCCAAGGAATGGAATTTTATTTTTTTTTATTTATTTATTTTTTTGGTCATAGGGCACATGTGGCTTGCTGGTTAGAGACAGAGAGACAGTGAGAGGGAAAGTGAGAAATCACCCCCCAGGAGGGATGACCCCACTGCAGTCCCTTCTCCTTTCTCCTGGGATTTTGAGCACATATGAACATGTGCCCAGCGTGAATTTCAGGTCCTAAGTCTAGGACTCAAACTACAGTTGGCCATGTGGGAGTCCATCACCTTAACCGCCACGCCACCTGCTGGCCTCCAGAATGGGATGTTACTGTTATGGCCAAGTCTGGTTGCTTCTATCCAATCATTGCAACAGTGTAGGCAGTGCTACTTGTGATGCTGAGCGCCTGCGGTATGTTCTCTCATTTGATCTTCATCACAAACCTTTCCAATTAGGGTATATGCTCATGGGAAATGGAGGCCCAGAGAGGTTCACAGCAAGGAAGTGCTGGGGCCTGCAGGACTGACCTTTTAAGGAAGGTGTTTTGCCACTCAGTGTCTGGAATAAATGTATTTGGATTTTCCTTGTAGAGAAAAGTAGTTTAATGCTTTTACAGACTGACATCTGTAATTGAAGCAAATTGCCTTAGGCTAGTTTATGAGTATTCTTCCTGACTGATGTTTGTAGAACTCTGATCACTTTGGTAGTTCTTTTTCATTCTTTGCCTTAGCTTATTTAGAATGACTTTATTACTAATGAGGAAAAGTACATTTTAGCCTGAGGTCTTTTTGTTTGGTGTGCTGGGCTGTTTTTAGAAATCTGGTTAAATACATCCTCACTTAGAAAAGAGGCACTGCTAATGGACTGGCCCCAGTGGTCTGGTGGTTAAAGGAGCCAGATCCCACATGGCCAACCCCAGGGTTCTACTCCTGGCTCCAGCAGCTTGAAGGACACACTGGGTGCATGTACATGCTTGCCCCAAATCCTGACAGGATGAAGAAATAGAGAGAGGGGATTGGACGTGAACATACCCCATTGCGGGGTTTCTGTCTCCCTCTTCCTCTCTTCCTGTCTCTTTCTGGTGAGTACATATGGCCCTTGGAAAATTAAATAGGAAAGAAAGAAAGGAAGGAAGGAAGAAGACACTACTATGGATTACAAGGGGATGCTGTACATTGCAACCAGAAAATTTCAAATGGACGTGTTCTTTTGGCTTAATTAATTTTACCGAATGGGAGATCACACTTGTGGAAACCAGTTTTTTGTTTTTTTGTTTCTTTTTAAACAGTACTTCAAAACACTTAGTAGCATTAGCATTAAATTTAGGACCCAGGTGTTACGATAAGAAAAATATGATGTCGTCTTAACCAGGCCTTTCTGTCTTCTTCCTTTGTGTTCACTCACTGGACATTGTGCCTCACTTTCTGTATGAGGTGAGAGGGCACCAGGTAATGTGTCTCAGTTGCTGTATGAGTTAGGGTGGCACTAGCTATTGTAACAACTAAGAAGTTTGTTTCTCGCTCACAAAACGGTGGTGGGTGTTCCAGATGGGTGGGTGGCCACCTATACATATTGACTCAGTGGTCCAGGCTCTTGTCATCTGTGGCTCCGCCCAGGACTCGGCAAACTTTTTCTCAAAAGGAATCCAGGTAGTAAGTATTTGAAGCTTGTGGGCCATACAGTCTCTGTTGCAACCACCCAACTCTGCATTATAGCAGGAAAGAAGCCACATATAACATGTAAATGAATGGGTGCAGTTGTGTTCCCGTAAAACTTGACAAAAGCAGGCCTCTGACCCAGTTTGCCTGTCCCTGCCCGAGGGCATTAGAGTTCTTTGCATCCAGGTCTTGGTGGAGGGAGAAAGTGAAAACAAGGCATACTTACTCAAATGCCTGGACCTGAATGTGACACACAGCGCTTCCATTGAGTGCGAGCCGGTCATCCAGGCCCTTTAAAAATGTAGGGGTCCCTGGAAAATCTAGTGCTTTTCAGGATCGCTGCTTCTAAGTAAGAGCCCTACCGCATGGAAGGGGTGCCCAGATCTGGAGGCACAGCTAGCTTTCTCTGCCTCTCCTTTGTGATTCTTATCAGAGCAATGGTTTCACGTCTCTTCTCTATCCTCCCCGGTACGCCATGAGCTTTCTGAGCACAGAGGCCATGTCCACTTGGTTCATTGTTGTATCCTCTGCACCTCTCATGTAGTGGGCATGTGATAAGTAATTGTTGAATGGGTGAATGAATGAGTGAATGGGATTCAATCATAGCTTCTTTTTTTTGAATAGATATTTGCTATAAGGCACATGAGCTTGCTAGAGAGACAGAGAGAGAGAGTGAGAAATCATCCCCCATGAAGGATGGCCATGCAGCAATCCCTTTTCCTCCATTCTTCTCTTGGGATTTTGGACATGGATGCACATGTGCCTGGCATGTTTCAAGTTGCTGGTTCTAGGACATGAACTGCCATTAGCTACATGGAGTACAGTGGCTTTAACCACTGTGCCACCTGCTGGCTCCTCAACTGTAGCTTTTGAAGGTTTTTTTCCTTTTCTCCCTGAAGTGGACAAACCAAGATAGATGGTCGTCCATCTTTGATAGATTTGAAGCTTAGTGTTAGTTGTTCAGAAATTGTTCCCCTTGCGATGCCCATATAGAGCTGCCGTCTTGAACTCAGAAGGTGGAAGGGTGGTGTATGCCAGGTGGGGGGCCGGAGAGATGGACATGGTGGCAAGTTCTAGATTTCTACTCTACCTGCGGGTTATGGCTCAAAAGTGATGCTGGAGATAGGCCTTGGTTTCTTCATAAAACAGGCCTGTGTACCTGTTACAGGTGAGTTGAAAGAGCCACTTTTGGAAAATAGTTTCATTTTGGAGATTAGTCAGCTGGTTTGAGTTCTTTTCTGGTGTTAATCCTATTTGGTTAGTTTTGATAGAGGATGTGATGATGCAGGTCCTGAAGACAGGTATGGAAACCTCAAAAAAAAAAAAAAAAGAAAAAAGAAAACCTTGCCGATGGTGGGGAGGGGAGCTGTAAAACCTGATCTGATACAGATCTTCAATATAGAGGCCAGCCCTGGACACCGATCCTGCAGGCTTTATGCCCTAAGAAGACTCACCTCTGAGCCATGAGCCAGTCCAACAGGGATCGGGTACTCAAGGACTATTTTAAGAGACTATGCATTTTTGTTGTTGACGTTTTTATTTTTTACTTGCCAGAGGGTGGGTGTACTGCCAGGGAAAGCCAGAGAGAGAGGTCCTCCTCAATGGGTAATGGTCACGTTGCAATCCCTTCTCTTCCATTTCTCCATCCCGTCGGGATTTTGGGCAAACAGTCCATGCATCCAGCCTGCTTTTCAAGCTGCCAGGACTGGGATTCAAATCATGGCCAATCAAGTGGGATCCAACTCTCTTTAATAGCTGTGCTGTGGGACTGGCCTGACCATGTGTTTTTAAACCTCTGAGCCATGTAAGTTCTCATTGATGTGTCCAGGAAGTGTTTGCAGCCTGGATTGGACCAAGTCTGCATCCTTTAATGACTCCCTAAACAAGTCAAGGAACTCCGCAGTTTTCCTTCTGTGGGCCCTCACGTCATGAGGAAAGGGAACGTAATGGTAAAGCTTTTCTGTACTCTGTCAGGGTGATTTTCTTATTCCCCCATACTTCAGACTTCTATATGCAGACATGTATGTATTTAAAAATAACACAACCACAGTGATAACTACATAGGATGATAAGCCAAGAAGACCAGCTTGCAGCCAAGTGGTAGCTTTTCTCAAAGACTATTATGGTGGGTCAGGCCTCAGGGTGCCCCACTGTCTCCTCCGAACCCTGCTGACCAGCAGCTGTACTGTCTGGACTATAAGCTGGAAAGACTTGTGTGTGACCAAAACGCTGTCACAGAGTCCACAGAAGAAGTCATAGGACCTCTTTTTTTTTTTTTTTTTTTTTTGAGAGGTTTTTGCTATAGGGTGCGTGCGCCAGAAAGACAGAGAGAGACAGAGAGACAGAAAGTGAGAAATCACCCCCCAGGGGGGATGGCCACGCCGCAATCCCTTCTCCTCCATTCTCCTCTCGGGATCTTGGGTACGCACGCACACGTGCCCGGCGTGAGTTTAAGCCACCAGGTCCAGGAATCGAACCATGGTTGACTACATGGGAGTCCAGTGACATAGCCATTATGCTAACTGCTGGTCCCTCATAGGACCTCTTTGAAAGCCTGTTTATTCTTCACATGTGGGCATCCATAGCTAATGAGAAGCAGCAAGTGTGAGAAAGGTTACCACAGGCAGTCAGCACAAAGTGACACGTGAATGCAGGAAAGCAAGAACAAAAGCCACCGAAAAAACGTAGGAGCCACTAACAGGATGGAAAGCATAGTGGGCTGGGCAAGTTAGCTCACAGCAGAGGGCCTCCTGTCTGCCACAGCATCCGAGGGCATCACTGTAGCAAGCCTCCCTCCATGGAACCTTTTGCAATTCTTATTCTGGGTCATGAGCTAGATGCCCTGAGCTGAGGACCCTGGGGAAGTGTGAGCTGGGGCATTCTGAGTCAGCATGTTGCACTTGGGATGTTTGGTGTGCAGATGGTCCTTCTTCCCCAAGAATGCGCTTGTCGCTTGACCAGGGATGTAATTAATCCTTGCACACTAACTTTTCTACATGTTTATATTGAAAAGCTTCCTGGAGATTTCATAAAGTTCTTGAATTTATGTTTGAATGTTTGAGTGTTATGACTCAGGTGCAGTTTTGAATTATATTCATGAGCAAGTTCTTTATCTTAGACGTACAGATCAGCAGAACACGGCAGTAGGATGTCAGTTTACAGAGGAGGATCTGCCTTTTAAATTATGTTGTTCATGATACAGAGTATTTATGTGCACGAGAGACAGAAACAGACAGAGAGAGAGAGAGTGGCACAGGTACCTTTGATAGGGTCTTGTCACATCATCTCCTCTTCTCCCCATTCCTCCAGCTCGTCAGAGTCTTGGGAACCTGCACCCATGCCCAGCGTGTTTCAGGCTGACTGGGCTGGGATCTGAACCTCTGCTCAGCCAGGTGGCCTCCAGCATTACTGTTCAGTACACTACCTACCACCTGTGCCACCAAGACTGGGCTGGGCTGTCTCTTTGTAAAGTATATGGCCTAAGCAAGTGACTGAAATTATTGAATATATTTACATCGTTATGGAGACTAATAGGTATGGATTTTAAAGACCTTTTTTCTTTAGATTGTCTCACATTTAAATAATAGTTGTTTTTGTTTTGTTTTTTAATAAATACAGGTTTTGGTTTAGAATGTAAAAGAAAAACTTTGTAAGGACATTATAAATTTTGGGAAGAAATTCCAACTTGTAAATTTAATCTCAAGTTCACACACTTTTATTTTAAAAAATTAGAGTGAGCGAATCTTTAGGAGAAAACAGCCAAAGCAGACTCAGATTGCTTTTTGTTGGTTTCTTATAACCCTCAGTACAGTAAGTACAAAAAATATAAAAGTGTTTTTTCTATGTTATGCTTTCCCCTCTTCATTTATGATAGAACACGTGTGTATGCATGTGAGAGTGAGAGAGATGAGCACCCTAGACAGGGTGCCCTGCCATCTCCTCTGAACCCTGCTGGTAAGCAGCTGTCCTGTCTGGACTATCAGAGGGAAAGGTCTCTGTGTGGCCAAAGGGCTGTCACCGAGTCCACAGAAGAACTCACAGGAGATCCTCCAAAGCCTATTTGTTCTTAATGTGTGGGAGTCCATAGAATCTGGTCGCACCATGATCCCCTTCCTTCAGTCCTCCAGCTCGTTGGATCCTGGGCATCTGTGCAGGCCTGGCGTATTTCAGGCTGACTGCGGTGGGGGATCAGACTACAGTTGCCATGTGGGATCCAATTTCCCTTGAGCGGCACGTTGCCACTGAGCCGTGGAGCTGGCTCACCACATTGTACTTAACTGAAGATGCCCTGCCCCTGAAATGGGCTACTTAAGTTTTAATGTATTGCATTTAGAATCGTGGCTATTTCCCAGTGCGCCTTGTTGCTAGAAAAGTTTATCATGTAAGGTATTTCAGTGCAGGCAGCCCTCACTTAGAAGTTCGAGGGTACTCCATGTGTCAAGTTGGTTGGAGACGCAATTGAATAAGACATGCTTCCTAAATTCTGCGGGAAGAGTGTGTCTAAGGATGTCAGGTGTCTAGTTTTGAATTTCTGTTTTTGTTGCTGTAGAAAATTTCAAATATACAAAAAAAGTAGGGAGAATAGGATAATGAACCTCCCATGTATCCCAGTACCCAGTTTCAACAGTTATCAACATTTCACCAGTTTTCTACTCAACTCAGTAACTGTGGTATGGTTGAAATATAATTCAGATATACAAGCACAGAGTTTATAACATCTGAAAAATGTATCCTGAATTCCAGCCAGGTATTATTCTAGCACTATCCTCTTTGCTTTTGTTCCAGGTATCATCTATGGAGTTGAGGAAAGAGGCTGTGGGAATGGTGGGTCTTAAGATTTCTCATATCAGGACCAGCAGTTGGAGTAATGGCTATTCACTGGATTCCTACTTAGTCGACTGCAGTTTGAGTCCCAGACCCGGTGGCTTAAACTCTCGCCAGGCGCGTGTGCATGTGTGCCCAAGATCTTGAGAGGAGAATGGAGGAGAAGTGATTGCGGCGTGGTTATCCCCCCTGGGGGGTGATTTCCTGCTTTCTGTCTCTCTGTCTCTTTCTGTCTTTCTGGCAAGTGCATGCGCCCTATAGCAAAAACCTCTCAGAAAAAAAAAAAAAAAAGATTTCTCATATCATGTTTTTTCTAAGAGTAAAGATCTAACTGTGAAAAAGGATCAATGCTGGGGCCAGCGGATGGCATGGTGGTTAAAGCACTGTACTTCCACATGGCCAACTGGGGTTCGAGTCCTGGACCCTGGAGCTTGAAAATCACCCTGAGTGTGTGTGCCCAAAATCCCAAGAGGAGAATGGTTTGTGGTGTGGCCATCCTCCCTGAGAGGTGATTTCTCGCTTTCCCTCCTCTGTCTCTGTCTGGTGAGCGCACGCGACCTTTAGCAAAAACCTTAGAAGAAGAAAGGGAGGGAGGGAGGGAAGTCACGCTAGAGGTCTTATCATCTCCACATGTGTACTTACTGTGTAAGGCGGACACTGAGAACATCGGTGGCTGTTCTTCTGTATAATAATTAGCCTTTAAGGCTAGAGGTCTTATCATCTCCACATGTGTACTTACTGTGTAAGGTGGACACTGAGGACATCGGCCACAGATGTGTACTTACTGTGTAAGGTGGACACTGAGGACATCGGCCACAGATGTTTACTTACTGTGTAAGGCGGACACTGAGAACATCGGCCACAGATGTGTACTTACTGTGTAAGGCGGACACTGAGAACATCGGCCACTGTCCTTGCTGTATAATAGCCTTTAAGAAGAGATTTTCTGTACCCCAAAGACAAGGTTGCAAGCTAGACAGCCCCCAGGCAGGAGCGTGTTGCTGTGCTGGTGCCCAGGTCACGGTAGTTAGCTCACTGTGTCATTCTGTCACTGCCTTCAGTCACACCCAGAGTGGGCTGCTGAAGACACCATGAGGAGAAAATCTTGACGTTTCTATTTTTATCTACTTTTACACTTTCTAGCTAGGACAGTAAATAAGTCTTGCTGATATTTAGCATATAGATGACTACATATGTTGACCTTTGACCAAAAACCTTGGAAATGATAAGACTATTTGAAATATGGATTTATATCCATTAGTATTAACAACGGCTTCACCTTGAATATAATACATTGTGCCATAGGGCATCAGCTGAGGATGGTACAAAGCTATCATAATGGAAAAAACTAAAAACTAGCAAAAGATTATTGCGTTTTTTGTTCTTCGTTTCTATTTCTCGCTTTTTATAAAAGTCATATTAAATTATGTATGTAGTTTTAGTTTTGTTTTTGTTTTTCTTTTGAGAGAGATTTTTGCCACCGGGCACATGCACTTGCTGGAGAGACAGACAGACAGGATGTGAATAGTCACTCCTCGTGGGGATGGCCATGATACAGTCCCTTCTCCTCCATTCTCCTCTTAGGATTTAGGGCACACATGGACACATACCCAGTGTGAGTTTTAAGCCACCAAGTCCAGAACTTGAGCCACAGTCCACTCTGTGGGAGTCCAGAGACATAACCATTTTGCCATCTGCTGGTCCCAAGAACAGGTATATAATTTATGAGTAAAGGTATGTGGTGTTAGTATATACATAAAAATTATTTAACTGATAAGATGTATGATCTGAAAAGTTTGGAGGCTGCTAATTTATTTGCTTGCTGATCTATTTGTTATAACTTCAACACTTATTAATATGATTTAATGTTTGCCATGCATTAATATAACTCAGGCCTTGGTTATTTCAGTGGCTCATCTGAGAACATTTTATTTTTCTAATTTAAGTGTGTGTTGAATTCCTACTCTGTTATTGCCTGCCAGTGTATATAATCTAAAACATGTTCTATGGCTGCTCGAGTTGGAGAGATGCTGCCCTGAAGGATAGAAAAGCTGGGAGGAAGGCCCTTCTTCCAGATAGTCTGTGGCTCCAGACCTGACTCAAGTGCTTCTAGTGACACTGTGCGAAGGTGACCTTACAGCTGGCAGTTGGAGGACGTGCGTGATATTGATGCTGGCACCTCCCTCTCCTAATGGACTTTTTTTTTCTTTGTAATGCTCTTCATAATGTTTCTAAGCAGTGTTTGTTTTGAACGTTGGGTGTCTGCTTGAGGCTGTCATGCACACTAGGAATTCTCTGTCTGTAGGTCTGCTTCGCTTTCTTGGATAAGATCAAATTTGTGTCTAAAACTCTGTAAAGTTTGCTAGGCTATTCCTGCCATATTCTCAAACTCTGATTTGTGACGCTGTGTTTAAACCATTAATACATCAAAACAGCTTCAAACCTGGTAGACAAAACTCAACTGCTAGTTGGTGTGGCAATTAAGGTGCTGGATTCCCACGTGGCTGACCGTAGTTCGAGTCCTGGACCTGGCAGCTTGAAAATCATGCCAGGTATGTTTGTGTGTGTGCCCCAAATCCTGAAAGGATACTGGAGGAGAAAGGGATTATGGCATGGCTATCCCTCTGGGGGGTGATTTCTCACTTTCCTTTTCACCATCTCTCTCTCTCTCTTTCTCTCTAGCAAGCATACACACCCTATGGCAAAAACCTAAATAAGAAGGAAAGTTTTTTATTTAGGAGACAAATTGTGCTTGATTCCAGTTTGGGAGACAAAGAAAGCACAGTCACCTTCCTCTGTACCTCTACGGCGATTTTCAGGTTGTGGCTCTGTTTCTGTGTTTAGCACTTCCTCCTTCCTTGCTGGGCTAGGTGAAGGTATGACGCAGGGATCTGAGTGACAGGCAGACTCCAGTGCCAGGACAGCCACATGACAGCAGGGTGACAACATGCCGCAGTGTTACTGGGTCAGCCCTGGCACCCATGCACTGAAGACAGAGAAATTCCCATTGTCCCCTCAGGCCAGAGGGCTGACGCTTTTCTCTGGTCAGCTCAGCCCAAGCTGAGCAGGAGAGCTTGGCCTTGAACTCTTGATTGGCACTGAAACTGAACTTTACTATTGTGAGCACAATAGTAGTTCTTCCAGACTATATTATTTTTCAAAAGGTTAATTGTAGCTTTTAATCTTTCCAAGTATTAAATGGACCTCTTTAGAGAGTGTGATTTATACTTTTCAGACATACATGACTTCTAAAGTCTAGCAGAGAACTGAAGAGAAACCCCTGACCTTTTACAAACCCCATCACAGGACCAGTCTGTGGGCCAGACAGCTGCAGTTGCTGACTGGGTCATTGTCCCCAGCGGCGCGCACTATCTCCATTTCAACAGTTCCAGCTACAGACAGAAACAGGGCTTGTCTGAGACACATTAATGTCGACCGAGGGCATCTCCAAGTGGTTTTAGTTGAGCTTGAAAATGCAATGAGCTGCTAACTGTGTATTATATTGCTTTAGACCTATTTCCATTTTATTCTCCAAAATAAAGTTGGAGAAATACTAGTCTACTTGGTGAGAAATTCAGGATTAAGCATCTAAGTGGTGCTGAGTGGTGGGCAGCTGTGTACTCTGGGGAACAAGGCGAAGGCCTTGGAACTGCCTTCCAGAGTTGGTATTTGACTGCTGAAGTCTGGAACTTCCACATGCAGCTTAATCCAGGGAGTTGGTCAAGTCCTGGGGAAACTTGGCTGACTGTGTGAAAAGGTGATTAGGCTTGTAGTGCGAAGTGACTTCCTGCAAGGGTAGCCTAGTTTCTGGCCCATCGGGGTGCATCTGGGGAAGAATCGGGGGATCAGAGGAGTTGTGCCTGGCCAGCCTCTTGATCTGAGCCTCCCTAAGACCAGTCTGCAGTCTGGATGCCTGACTGAGACAGGTCAGGTAGCTGCCCCTGTGATTCTCTCGGGGTTTCCTCGCAAAGCTCGTGGAGCTCTGGAAAGATCCCTGGATAGAAGGCAAGAGACCTGGGATCCAGTTGCAGCCCTTCTCTGCTGTCGATGAGGAGCAGCGGATTCTATTTCTGTCCCAAGAAGCTGTAACATGTGAGTCTTAAGATTCGTTCAGGTTATTTACTTTCTATTTTGTGCAATTTTAAGTTTGGCTTTCTCTTTGAGAACAGTGAGACCAAGTCTGCTGCTTCTCAGTAACCTCTGCAGCTCTGTGTACTTGGTAGGGCTCAGCTGGTTTCTCTGCTCGTTTTCACTTAGAGCTGGCACTACACTTAGCAGGCCATGAAGGCCACACCAGTCCTGCTCACTCGTCTTACACCCACCCTCCGAATAAGGCTTCATTCATGTATTCAGGCAACAAACATTTATTACAACTGTGATTGACATTCACGATAGTTGCTACTTGGAGTTTGTAACTCAGTTAAGTAAACCAGGCAGTCAGCAGATACACTGATCGGAGGGTAAGAGAGAACCGAGCCTAGAAAACCAGGGAGGCTTCCTGGGAGAGGTGCCATCTTTGCTATGACCTGAAGGACGATGAGGCACTTGCCAGCCCGCAGTTAGGTCCCTGCCATGGACTTGGCATAGGAGCCTGTGCGTCAGTCAGGTAGACTCAGTTCAAGTCTCAGGTTTAGCCCAGCCACAGTGGTGCAGGTGATAGTACACTCTTGCTCAATGCTGGAGCCAGGTGGGAAGACCCTGAGTTCAGTTCCTGGGTCAGCCGAATATACTGGGAGTGCCCACAGTTGATCTAAGGTGGGTTGGGGGTTGTTGTGATAAGTCCATCTGAGAGGTCCCTGTTAAAATCTCTCTCATGAAAGAAATAAGTGGGTGAACTTAAAAAAATATCTATCTATCTATCTCTAGATAGATAGATAGATAGATAGATAGATAGATAGATAGATAGATCGGCCCAGCATACTGGACTATGGAGCTAGAAGCCACAAGCTGACAGTGGTTCAAGTCCCTGGCCCAGGAGGCCGGAAATGTGCTGGGCACCTGCACGTGTGCCCAGGCTCCTGGCACACTGGAAACAGGGGACCACAGTGTGACTGAGCCCTGTAGAGAGTGCTTTTCTCTCTCGCTCACTCTCGCTCTCGCTCTCTCTCATGTGCACATACATGCTTTCTCATGAATAAAAAAATAAAATCCCAGGTTTGTTCCTCTCTAGAACTTGGAAGGCAAATCTCCACACACCCCCCTTTTATTAAACACTTTCCTCACTCATAAAATCATAGGGAATTGGCAGAAGTAGAGGTGATACATCCGAAGTACCTGGTCATAAAATGTGCTTAAATGCCAGACCCTTTGACAGGTGAGGAAACCAAGGGTCTAGGGGATAAGCATCACCCAGCTTGGCTGTTAGTAAGTGGAGAAGGCAGGATTGGAATCCGTCTGTCGGACTCAGAGTGCTGCTAACATGTGGGTTGGACTCAGTGTCTGAGCAAGTCTTTCATGTCATCACATACGATCAGAGGAGGGTCTCAGTTAAGGTACCACATGATTGTTCCCAATGGACTTGGGATTCTAATCCTGTTCTGTGGGCTTATTTGTTTTTTGGCAGCTGTGGACTTCAGCCTCTGATAAATCTTTAACGCAAAGAAAAGAGCACGGTACTTCAGGAAAGAGGAAATTTGAAGGTGGTAGGAAAAACCGTCACAGCTAGTGATCTGAAAAGATGGGGGTAGGAGAGGAGGGCCAAGTCAGGCCCAAGGTGAGGAAGGGATTGTGGAACCCCTAAGGGAAGGCATCTCTTTGATTATCTTAGACCTAGGCCTACCTCTTGCTTCTCACTGCTGCTTCCTGTAGTGTGGCAGGAAGGGCTTTGCAGTTTTGAACCGTGTAGGTAGGACCTGATAGCCTCTTCTCTACTTCACGTTTCTCTAGACCAGGTTGTTCTAGGACTTCTGGAACTGGACAAGTGGTAGAATGTGGCCTGTATCTATCAGAGCTGTCAGCAAGAAGGATAACTTCACACTTATCTCAGAACTGTGGCCACGTGTGAGGACACGGGTGGCTGGGTGCAACATACTGTTGGTGAGTGTTTCTGTGAACAGGCTGACCAGAAGTTGCATCAGAACCTTTGAAGCACATTTAGCAGGTTCCTGAGCCATGGCAGATAGCAGATAAAGTCAGGGGCAGTGGCATGCCCCTGCCGTGGGCTGTGACCCAGCAAGAACTCTACAGTCTAGGAACAGTGACTGGGTAGCAGTTTGCTAGACCAGGGCAGATAATGGCTCGTCCTCCCAGTGTGTCTGTCCTGTGAACACACCAGCTGACGTGGTGCTTGTGTGTCTTATCTTGTTTTCTAAATCTAAAAGTCGAGGGATAAGCTGAAACGTCATCTAAGTTTGTTCATGAGTTGAATATCTTTCAGTGTTCTCTAGAAACATAAGTGTTCAAAAAGCTTTTTACTTAGATGACTTTTATTATTATCCCCAAGTTTTTAATGTTGCAGTTTGCTTTTAAAGGGCATTTGGGGGTAGCTGGTGGCATGGTGGTTAAGGTGGCTAGATCCCACCAGGCCAATTGTGTGGTTCAAGTCCTGGACCCACTGGCTTAAAATACATGGCAGGAGTGTGAACACACATGCCCATAAATCCCAAAAGGAGAGAGATGAAGAAGGGACTGTGGTTTGGCCATGTCCCGAGGCAGGTGCTTTCTGACTCTCCTCCTCTCAGTCTCTCTCCAGCAAGTGCACGTACCCTCTGGCAAATAAAATAATAATAATAAAATAAAATAAATAAAGGGGGGGTTGAATTTCTGCCATACAGTATTCCATCTGGAGATTACTTAGATTATTGCCCCTTATTTAATTATACAGAGCACCTGGTAAAACAGCGCAGAACTGCCCTGCCCTGAACTTGATGAAGTCTGCATGTGTTGGAAGCTTCAGCAGGCAGAGAGGAGAGGATTTTGCCCATTCTGGTTGAGCCAAGTGTCCAGAGCTAAAAAGCTCACACCCAAGAAGTGACCCTGCACTCTCTTGAAAACACAGCACTAGCTGCTGCATATGTCTAGTGCTTGAAGCGTAGCTTGTTCGAACTGCGGTGTGCTCCGAGTGTAAAATACACGTGGAGTCAGGCACAGTGGTGTGCATCTGTGGTCACAGTGACTTGGGGAGGCCGTGAGAGAGGACAGTCATGAGCTCGAGACTGGCCTGGCAGCTTAGCAAGGCCCTGTCTAAAAATAGGTTGGTGTAGTGTTGCTCTGAAGCAGTATTACAATATAGCAAGAAAGACAAAACAAAACAAAACAAAATGAAAACATACACACTGAGTTTTGGAGACTTGGTAAAAACAAAGAATGTGAAATAGAATTAATCATTTTTAATACCAGTTACATTTGACATGATACTTTTGGATCTAATAGGTTGCTAAGATTATTTTTGCCTGCTTTTTTCTGTTTTAATGTGGCTACTAGAAAATTTTTAAATTGCATTTTTCACAACTCACATTTATGGCTCACATTATATTCCCATTGGATAGTACCTCCCTGGACAATTCTGCATTTTCTGACTTAGGAAACATAAAATGGAAGCGATTTGAAAGAATCAGCCTTTTATTTCTAAATTTCTCTTATTTGTAGCTCAGATAATTAACCTATACAGCCTTAGGGAGTTTCAAAAGAGAAAAATCTCTGCAGCTCACATGACTTATTTCTCAGAGACTGTCCTTTTATTTGATGATAGCTTCTATGCCTATACCTCCCCACCCCCCAGTCTGGTGGTAAAAAGATGATAGCAGCAATGCTGGGAATTTTGTCCAAAATTCCAGTGCCATGTTAATCTTATTGGCTTTCCTACATGTCTCTGTAATGTTACATAGCTGGAAACTAATTTTAAAAAATAATTTTTTAAAGGTTTTGCCATCGGCTGTGTGTGCTCTCCGGAGAGTGAAATGACTCAAGAAGAGCAATCCTAGGTGGGGACCTAATGGCCAGATGGCTCATCAGTGGCACCGATAGCTTTTTATATAGTTATTCCTGGGCCCTAAGAATTTCAGCTCCTCCTTCCCTCCTTCTGTGGATTCTTCCTTTATGGTTTTAGTAGATCTATAAAGATAAGCTGGCCTCGAGCATGGCTCTGAAGCATTCCCGGAGAATCTTATCTGCTTCAAGTTCTTGATTAATCTAGTTGCCTTTAGAACTTTAGCCCCAGCAGTCCAGTTATATGTAACAGTACTTTCTGCAACCAAACGGAATAAAAAGAAAACTGTGGATTCTATGTCAGGAGAGCTTTAGTGAAAATGTTAATGTTTAAAAAGACAAATAGGGGCCAGCAGGTGGTGTAGTGGTTAAGGTGTTGGACTCCCACGTGGCCAATCATGATTTGAATCCCAGACCTGGTGGTTTGAAACTCATGCCAGGCATGTGTGCATGCATGCCCAAAATCCCAGGAAGAGAATGGAGGAGAAGTGATTGCGGCGTGGCCATCCCCTTTGGGGGTGGGGGTGGGGTGATTTCTCACTTTCCTTCTCACTGTCTCTCTGGTGAGCTGATGCACCCTATGTCACAAACCTTAAAGAACAAAATGAAATAAAAAGACAAATACATGTATGTATAGAAAACGTCACCAAAACAGCAGAATGCATATTTTTTGAAGTATACCTGAATTAGTCACCAATATAGACCATATTTGGGGCCATAAAGTAAACCTTAACAAATATAAAAGAATTTAAATTATACAAAACATGTTTTCTGACCATAACGAAATTAAACTAGAAATTAAACAGTACACGTCTTTTTTTTTTTCTTTTTTTTTTGAGAGGTTTTTGCTATAGGGCACGTGCACTCGCGAGAAAGACAGACAGAAAGTGAGAAATCACCCCCCAGGGGGAGATGGCCACGCCATAATCCCTTCTCCTCCATTGTCCTCTGAGGATCTCGGGCACACATGCACACGCGCCCAGCGTGAGTTTAAGTCACCAACCAGGTCTGGGACTCGAACTGCAGTCGACTACATGGGAGTCCAGCAACATAGCCATTACGCCAACTGCTGGTCCCTAAATAGTACACTTCTAAATAGCCAGTGGATTCAAAGATAAAGTCCCAATGAAAATTTAAAAATATTTTCAGTTGAATGAAATTGAAAATACAACAGATCAAAAAGTGTAGGTACCATAATACTTGAAGGGAAATTAACAGCATTAAAAGCTTACATAGTAAAAAGGTTTGGGTTGGCCCCACAGTCTAGTGGTTGACAGATCCCATATAGCCAACCACAGTTCGAATCCTGGCCCTGGCAACTTGAAAAACACCATGGGCACATGTGTGTGCGTGATCACAGTACTGATGGAGAAATTGAGAAGGGATTGCAGCACAGCCATGTACCCCCCGCTATGGAGTTCTCTCTTCTTCTCACTCTGTCTGTCATGCTCTGGCAAGCGCATGCTCTCTCTGGCAATTAAGAAAAGAAGAAAGGTTCAAGAGAAGTACAGATTACCAGTGTCAGGACTGAAAGAGTAGACATCACCACAACTTGCATTAAAAAGATAATACGGGAGCCAGCAGGTGGTGTGCTGGTTAAAATGTTGGACTCCTACATGACTGACCTTGGTTCAAGTCCCAGACCTGGAAGCTTGCTTTCTCACTGCCCCACCTCCTATCAAATTAAAAAAAAATAATAACAACAATAATAAATAAATAAATAAAATTGAACAGATAATTTTTTAAAAAATTAAAAAATAAAAGACTATAGGAAAACAAAGAACATCATGCCCAGACATTGGGCAACTTAGATAAAACACAAATCTTTTGAAAAATACAAACTACCAATACTCAAGAAGAAATAGATAACCTGAAATAATACAATAGCAGTTAAAGAAATTGAATTTATAGTTTAAAATCTTTGTACAGAACAAACTCTGAACCCAGATGGCTTCATTGGTAAATTCTACCAAACCTTTAAGGAAGAAATAATTTTATACAAATTTCTAAAAAATAGAGAAGAGGGAACATTAACCAACTCATTTTATAAGTTAGTACCAAAAGATATTGCAAGAAAACTATAGATCTTTTCCCCTCCCAAACTTTGAAGGACTAAAGAAGAAAATACCAGCAAGTCTAATTCAGCAATATATTAAAAGGATGGTAATAATGCGCTGGTAAACTAACTCCCGAGGAGGAAACCAGATGGAGCCTTGATTTGTACTATTCCCTGATTTCTGTGATGTGAAAACGCCCTCTCTGGCTAATGCAAGCTACCAACGTGAAGTCACTGGATATGGAGTGGGAAAGAGATGTGTAGGATCAGCTCCTGGAGCCACACGGTCTAGTCACACCTTTGTCCTGAGAATGCAAGACTGGCTCAACATTGAAAGTCAGTGAATGTAATTCACCATTATAATACACTAAAGAGAAAGACAGAACAGAGAACAAAAACAAACCAACTATGAGCCAAAGAATGTGTTTAGCTTTACACTTAAGGAGATGTAATCACTGGGGCCATCAGGTGGTGTAGTAGTTAAGGCGCTGGACTCCCACATGGCCAACTGCAGTTCAAGTCTTGGACCTGGCGGCTTGCTTTCTCGCTTTCTCTCTTTCTCTCTCTCTGGTTAGCACATGTGCCCTGCAGCAAAGTAAAAGAATAATAATTATAAATAAAATAAAAATAAATCATTCTTAAAAGAAAAAAGAAATTCCAACCACCAAACTGATACTCTGACAATATAGCCCCCTTTGGGTCCCACTGTGAACTATATTGTTTTCTTTTCCATTTAGTTTTAGTTTATTTTTATTTTCTATCTATTTATTTATTTTTAATGTGACCAGAGAGGGATAAAGTGAGTGAAAGAGGGAAAGAGAGAAAGCAAGCTGCCAGGTCGAGGACTTGAACCGTGGTCGGCCATGTGGGAGTCCAGTGCCCTTAACCGCCCTGCCACCTGCCGGCCCCCATAGTTTTAGTTTACTTTTTGAGGGGAAGGAGGGCAGGGAGGTACCCTCAGGTACCTCATCATGGGTACTTATCATGCCACAATCCCTGTATCCCAGCTCTTCAGTTCCTCAGGGTCCTGAGCACACACATGCCATGCATATCTCAGGTCGACTTGGGATCTAGACCCACAGTGGCCTTGTGGCTTCCAGCACTGCAGATCAGTCACCACTGCCTATGCCACTGGGGCTGAGTCCATTGCTGTTTTATCCATTTGTTTGTTTTGTTTTGCCAGAGGGTGTGTGCATTTGCCAGAGACAGAGAGAGAAAGAGAGAGAGGGAGAGAGAGAGGAAGAGAGAGGGAGTGCCCCACAATGGGTTATGATCATGATGAATCCCTTTTTCCTCCATTTATCCTGTCAGGATTTGGGGTGTGCTTGCACATGTGCCTGGCCTGTTTTTCAAGCTACTAAGGCTGGGATTTGAACTGCAGTTGGCCATGTGGGATCTGGTTCCCTACACACGGGACTTACCCACTGTCCTACAGAGCTGGCTCTCATTGCTGTTTCTTTTTTTTTTTTTTTTTTTGAGAGGTTTTTGCTATAGGGCGCGTGCGCTCGCCAGACAGATAGAGACATAGAGACAGAAAGCGAGAAATCACCTCCCGGGGGGATGGTCACGCTGCAATCCCTTCTCCTCCATTCTCCTCTCGGGATCTTGGGCACGCATGCACACGCGCCCGGCGTGAGTTTTAAGCCACCGGGTCCGGGACGCGAACCGCGGTCGACTACGTGGGAGTCCAGCGACATAGCCATTACACTAACTGCTGGTTCCCCCCCCCCATTGCTGTTTCTTTATAAACACCTACATTGCACCCTCTTCCGTGACCACTGCTTGCCCACTTAGTATTTTCGAATAGCTGCTGCTCCTGGCTGTGATTTATTGGGAGGAAGAGAGATCCTCCCAGTTCATAGAAAACAATCTACCGAGGTAGATAACTTTTTCTGTAATTGGCTTATAAACTTCACACCTTCTGTCCCATGGCAGAGAGGTATGTTTGTCCATTTTTATTCCCCTCCACACTCAAGGTACTCTTTGTGACAACTTTTCTCTTTTGTAGTTACTCTAGTGGAATCATAGGATGAAATGGAGGGGAATTCTTCAAGATCTGGGGTGCATTCTTGGGGCAAGAATCTTGTCCTTTTAAAAAGTCCTAGTATCAACCGCTGATGCATTACTTGACATATAGATTCAAAGCATGTTTTGGATCAATGAATAAGAGAGAATTCTGAGACATTCCCATTCTCAGAGGCTTTCAGTTCAAGGCATTAGGGCGAGACGCAAATAAGTGATATTCCTTGAAAGGAATGACAATCCCAGCTTCAACGCAGTGCTCTTTAGCGCCTCTCTGCTCATTGCAAAGACATAAAATGAAGGGAGAAGAAAGATGTCATTAAAATTTCCCAGAGAACTGTTAAAGAAATCCGGGATACCTATCTCATCTGAGAAAGTCCTGTGGGGCAGGCAGAGTGTTAACTGGTGGATACTGATTGCAGTGATCTGATCAGCTTTAGCACAGGTCAGTGATGTCTTAGGCATTCGTGTTTTATCTGTACATTTCAACGTGTTTGCTCTTTTAGAAAATCAATGTATAAGTGCAATTATGTTGATTTTGGGACGGGGAACCTCGAGCACAATTTTCCACAGTTACTATATTTTTTAAGATTTTGACGTATTGATTATATCTGTGATCTAGTTAATGCTCAATTCTCAATCATCTGCTTTACTGTGTGATTTCAAGAAGATACATGTTGTAGGGAGATACAAATGATAGGGCGCCAGCTCCATGGCCTGATGGCTAAAGTAGCTGGAGCCCATGTGGCTGAATGCACAGTTTGAATGCTGGACCAGCAACTTGAGAAGCATGCCAGATGTGTGTGCATGTGTGCCCAAAATCCTGAATGGAGGGAGAATTGGAGGAGAAGGAGTTGCAGTGTAACTATTCCCCATGGTGGGTGTTTTTTCCCTTCCCCTCTTTCTCTGTCTTTCTCTGGTGAGTACACGTGCCCTCTAGCAATAAAATAAATAAAATAAAAAAGATATGTAATGGTAGGTATTCTGAGTCCTAGAATGGTAGGTAGCATAGAGTATGAAATTTCAAAACTTGTCTGCAGGCGAGTAGGGCGTGTGTGGTTGGCAGAAGGTAAGACTGGGCCAGTTTCGTGGTACAGCAGTAATACACTACTCAAGAGAAACTGGATCCCACTTGGAGACTGTGGTTCAAATCTCTGGCCTGGTCAGCCTAAAATATGCCAGTCTTGCATAAGTGTCCAGGATTTGATGGGCCAGAGGATAAGAGGAAGGGGATCATGATGTGCCCAGACGCTGTGGAAAGTTTTCCTCTCTCTGCTGTGTGCACACGCATTCTATCATAAAAAAGGAGTACTTGGTGGGAGACATCAGGTGGCAGGGTTGTTGAGGAGCTGAACACTCCAACATGGCTGACCATAGTTTAAGTCCCAAACCTGGAGACTTGCTTTCTGACTTTACCTCTCTCTCTTTCTCTGTGTCTCTCTCTGGTCAAATTAAAATAAATGAATAAATAAATCAGATTAAATAATTCTTAAAATAAAAAAGAGTAATTGGGGCAAGAAGGCCAGAGTTGGGGGGATTATTCACCTCCAAAGAGTCAGGCAGAAAGACTTGCTCAGTTGTATGAACAAAACTTTTTAGCTTTTTTGTTTGTTTGTAAACTGTAAAAAGAGGGAGAACCCTTTTATTTAGGGTAATAGACATAGCCATTCCCCCCAGATCCAGACTTCTGGTTATCAAGCACATACCAAGTTACCCCTTAACACCACTTATCCTTCCAGCTAGGCCTTTGTCCCAGGAGTCTCCGATCATCAGTGAGTTGACACCTGTGTCATAGTCAGGCTGGGCTTAGTGTTCTTAATGCCACATTGCTCATTGCTTTCACACTGAGTCAGATTTGGGTTTATTCTGATTTTACTAATAGAAGCTTTTCTTCTTCAGGGATGGATGAATGAGATTTACAACTATGATCCAGAGACGTACCATGCAACTTTGACACATTCAGTCTTTGTTCGACTTGAGGGTGGAACCTTAAGACTTTCAAAGCCCAATAAAAATATATCCAGGAGGGCAAGCTACAATGAAGCAAAGCCAGAGGTCACCTACATCAGCCAGAAGATCTATGACCTCTCGGACAGCAAGGTGAGCCTGAGCAGTTTTAGGAGAACCCAGATGAATTTGAAATCTTGGTTGCTGTACTGCATTTTTTTGTTTTTGTAATTTGAGTGTCATTATACTTTATGGACAGTACAAACCTCATACAGATCACCTAGGCATATTTTTAAATGTAGATTCTGATTCAGAATTTGGGTGGAACCTGAGAGCCAGCTTTTTTATGAGTTCCCAGGTAATATTCAAGCTGTTGGTCCTGGTCCACACCTTGAAGAGCAAGGCATTGTGCACTCAGAATTCTGACTTTGGAAGTTAATTATTTCAGTCAAACAAAAAGCTGTGTTTGATGGTGCTAGGGTACTAACTAATGTAGGCTCTGTAAATGTGGAAATTACGGATATGCAAAATAACTACCTCTTGATAAAGTGTTATATATAGTTAGCTCTCCATATCCACAGGCTCCACATTCATGAATTTGACTAACCTCTAATCAAAAATATTAAAACTAATAGTACTAAGAGGCTGGCAGGTAGTGTGGGTGGTTAAGGGCGCTGGACTTCCATATGACTGACCGTGATTCAAGTCCTGGACCTGGCGGCTTGATTTCTCACTGCTCCCCTTATCTCTCTCTCTCTCTCTCTCTCTCTCTCTCTCGCTCTGTCCATCTCTGGTCAAATTAAAATTAATTAATTAAATAAATAAGATTCAATAAGATAATAAAATAATTCTTAAAAAATAATAATAGCACTAAAAAAAAAATACAGGGTCAGCCCCATAGCATAGTTGGTTATGGGAGCTGGATCCCATATGGCCAACTGTGATTCAATCCCTGGCCTCAGTGGCTTGAAAAACCAGGCACATGTGCATGCATGTCCAAAATCCCAGCAGGATAGAGAAATGGAGGAAACAGGAAAGGCATGACCACACTTCATTGGGGGGGCTTGGTCTCTCACTCGCTCTGTCTCACCATATCTTTCTGGCGAGTACACACACCCTCTGATAGATGGAAAAATGATAATACAAAGTTTAAAACAATACATATAACAACTATTTATATAGCATTTACATTGTATTCAGTATTGTAGGTAAGCTAGAGATTTGAAGGGCACAGGAGGATATGCATAGGTTCTATGTAGATACAAGGGACTTGGGCATCTTTAGATTTTGGGATCTGGGAAGTCCTGGAACTAATTCCCTTCAGATACCAAGGAACAACTATATTTCTATTTTTATGAAAAATGTAAATTGTTATTCTACAAAGCTGTAAGTTTCCCATATTTATAACTCATCTCAATGAACTTTAAGCTTCATCAAAATGGCAGAGATAATTAAAAGCATTTTGTGTAAGTTTATTCTTTTTTTTGGGGGGAGGGGAGAAATTT
This sequence comes from Tupaia tana, assembly GCA_026018925.1. Lineage (NCBI taxonomy): Eukaryota > Metazoa > Chordata > Mammalia > Scandentia > Tupaiidae > Tupaia > Tupaia tana. Next base: position 55,833,161 of record JAKSZU010000011.1, on the reverse strand, counting down.
TTGTTACAGGATGCATGTATCGCCAGAGAGAGAGAGACAGAGAGAAAGTGAGAAATCACCCCTGGGCGAAAGGCCACACTGCATTTCCTTCTGCTCCATTCTTCTCTCTGGTGTTGGGCATGCACGCACCCCCGCCTGGTGTGAGTTTTAAGCTGCCGGGTTCAGAACTCAAACTGCAGTTAACTGCATGGGAGTTCAGCTATGTAACCATTACACCATCTACTGGTCCCTGAGTTTAGTGTTAACATTGATACTAAAGGTCAACGTGAACTTCTCAACTAGTTAGATAAGTTCTGTTTTATCCCCCCAGCTTAAGTTTGGCTCAGGGTTAATAAACTCAGTTGATAACCAAACTTAGTTGATAGTCAACTGAATATTATTATTGTGATATTACTACCTGAAAACCATAGATATTTGTAACTATTACAAAATTCTTTTTTAAGAAATATTTAATTTAATTCTATTTATTTGTTTATTTTAATTTGACCAGAGAGGGACAGAGCGAGTACGAGAGAGAAAGAAAGTGAGAAAGCAAGCCACCAGGTCCAGGATTTGAACCATGTGGGAGTCCAGTGCCCTTAATAACCACAATGCCACCTGCCACTATTAAAAAAATTTTTTTTGAGAGATTTTTGCTATAGGGTGTGTGTGCACTCACCAAAAAGACAGAGAGAGACAGAAAGACAGAAAGCAAGAAATCAGCCCCCGAGGGAGGATGGCCATGCCACAGTCCCTTCTCCTCCATTCTCTTCTCAGGATCTTGGGCACGCATGCACATGTGCCTGGTGTGAGTTTAAGTCACTGGGTCTGGGACTTGAACCATGGTTAACTACATGGGAGTCCAGTGACATAGCCATTATGCCATCTGCTAGTCCCACGAAATTCCTAAACATCTACTTTCTGGAATGATTTTGAAGAAGAACAAGCCCTTTCTAAAACTATTCTGGTTTCTATAATCACGTTTTAAACAGGCAGTAAAAATTATTTTCCATTCATCATTTTAGTCAAAAATTCTCTGAAGTTTGCATTTGTGCTTTACATAATATTAATGCATAACGTGGCTAATCTTTAACTCAATATGTAATCACCATTTCTCTTTCTCTGTAGATTTATCTTGTACCTAAGAGTTTGGCTCGGAAACGAATCTGGAATAAAAAGTACCCCATCTGTATTGAGCTTGGTCGACAAGATGACTTTATGGCTAAGGCTCAGACTGATAAGGAGACTTCTGAAGATAAGCCACCAGCTGAGAGAGAGCTGGGAAGTGAGGACCCTAAGAAGCCACCTCATTCTCAAGAGGGAACACGATCTGGCCCAAGAGATCAGATACTATATCTCTTTGGGAGAACTGGCCGAGAAAAGGAGGAGTGGTTTAGGAGATTTATTCTGGCATCTAAGCTGAAGTCAGAAATCAAGAAGCCACCTGGCATCTCTGGAAGTAAACCAGGTAATGACATTTGTGCTAAATGCTCATGCATTTTTAAAGGGCCTGGAGGAAGAATTGAGAAAGACAGCCAGGTAGGAAGGAAGCTCACTGAAGTGTCTGTCAGTTTGCCTCCGGAAGTGTATTCTCATGACTCATTTGCTTTTTAGGGTGATCACTACAACCCTTTGTACCAAATCATTTCATCAATGATAGAGCCACTTGCAGGTGTATATTTAGTTTTTGCCCGTTCCCTAGGATTATATTTTGTTCTTACTTATTGTGACTCTGAGAGAAGCAGCAACAGGAGAACTCCAGTTACAAGAAGTCAGGTAAGCCAGGAAACTTCTGACCTTCACCATGTCCTCCAAGCCTGAGATTGCCGTGGAAACGCAGACTCCTCAAGCCTACTGACTGTTCAGGTCAGATCCCGGCCATTTGGGTTCATAACCACGCAGCACCTCTTTGCTCAGCTCTGGCTGTGCATGGTGTTGCAAGGGACACAGACTCAGCACAGAACAGCAGCACCCCTGTCCTTCAGGGGCTGTGCTCGCTAGATGAAGCCAGCCCACGTAAGGCAGATGTTCACAACTTACCATGCTAATATGAGCATGGTGCAAGCAGTAATTGTGGGAGACCAGAGAAGAGCAAGATCAGTGAGGGCATCACTAGGGAAAGCTGCTTCGATGGTGTCACTTGAGGATGGAGCCACCCTGGACCTTTCCCTAAGCCTAAGGCTTTTGTGTTATCACTGGGTTATGTGGATCTCCTGGGTCTCAGCCAGTGCTTCAGTTGCTTTGGTTCTTTCTCCTGGAAGATGACTGAAGCCTTTCCCCTACACATGTGCTGACCCACCATTCTGTCAGCCCCAGCAGCAGCTCCCATCCCAGTCCCAGAGCTGAGATCCAGTAAGTCCCTTGGAAACACCTAAAGCACTAACAGTCAAAGTGAATGAGGAGATCGTGGGGAATATTCATTTCCTAGGGCTGTTGGGAGAAAGTAGCACAAGCTTAAAACAATAGAAATTAGTATGTAATTAAATGTAATATAAAAAAAAAAACCACATTAAAAACAAAAACAAAAAAAACAGAAAGTGGGACTAGCAAGTGGCATGGAAATTAAGGCACTGGATCCCACATGGCCAACCATGCACTTTGAGTCCTGGACCCGGTGGCTTGAAAAATCACTGTCAGCGTATGTGTGTGTTCCCAGAATCCCAAGAGGAGAATGGAGGAAAAGAGATTGCAGCACGGCCATCCCCCCCATTTCTCACTTTCCCTCTCTCTGGTGAGCACACGTGCCCTATAGCAAAACTTTGGGGGGGGGGGGGGAATTATTTTCTCATAGTACTAGAGGTCCAAAAATCAAGGTTTTGACAGGACCACACTTTCTCTGAGGCTGCAGAGAATCCTCCGCAGCCTCTTTTCAGCTTTTGGTGGTGGCCCATGATCTTCGGCTTGTAGCTGCATCACTCCAGACTGTGTGTCTGTCATCACATGTGTCATCTCTGTGTCTCTTTTACTCTCTTTATGAGGGTACTGTTGGATTAAGATCCTACCCTACTTCCGTTACGACCTCATGTTAACGGATTATAACTGTTATGAGGGTACTGTTGGATTAAGATCCTACCCTACTTCCGTTATGACCTCATGTTAACGGATTATAACTGTTGCAACCCTATTTACAGGTAAGGCTATATCTGAGGACCCGGGGGTTAGGAGGACAATTCAACCCATAAGAGAGTGAAAGAGGGAACCAGCAGTTAGCGTAATGGCTATGTCGCTGGACTCCCACGTAGTCGACCGCGGTTCGCGTCTCGGACCCGGTGGCTTACAACTCACGCCGGGCGCGTGTGCGTGCGTGCCCAAGATCCCGAGAGGAGAATGGAGGAGAAGGGATTGCGGCGTGACCATCCCCCCTGGGGGGTGATTTCTCGCTTTCTGTCTCTCTGTCTCTCTCTGTCTGGCGAGCGCACGCGCCCTATAGCGAAAAAACTCTCCAAAAAAAAAAAAAAAAAAAAAAAAAAAAAAAAAAAAAAAAAAAAGAGAGTGAAAGAAAAGCCAGGGAACTTCTCAGCACCCTGGTAGGTCTAAATCTCTGCCATCCAGTAACCACCAGCCCATGTGGCTTTTGAGCAATTGCAAATGGCCTGTCCAGATTGAGATGTGCTCTAAGCATAAGATGAACACTGAGTTTCAAAGTCATAGTTTATTGGTCCAGCAGGTGGTATAGTGGTTAAGGGCACTGCACTCCCGCGTGGCTGACCTTGGTTTGAGTCCTGGACCTGGCAGCTTGCTTTCTCACTTTCCCACTCTCGCTCTCTCTTGCTCTTGCTCTGTCCCTCTCTGGTCAAATTAAAAAAGTAAGTAAGTAAATAAATAAATTAATTAATTAATTAAATACAATAATTCTTTTAAAAAATATCATAGCCCCCAAAAATGTAAAATATCTTATTTTTATATTAATTATAGGTTGAAATAATAAAAGTTTAGATATGTTGGGTTAAGAAAAATATATTCAAATTAATTTCATTTGTTTCTTTTTACCTTTTTAGTATGGTGTCTAGAAAATTAAAACTTGTGTATATGACTCATGTTCATGGCTTGCATTGTATTTCTACTGGAAATATAATGGCATGCTGGTCTAGGCTCTGAAGTTTCAAATCAGGTAATCTTGGGCATTTGTAGGACTATGCCTTTGGTGTTCAGGGACCACCCAAAGCAGCCTCAAAAGTGGCCTATTGTTGTAGACTTAAGAAAGCATTTAGTTATTTTAAAAAATTATTTATTTAACTTGATATATTATTATAATTATATTTAAATTTTCTATAGGACTTGAGCTCACCAGAGAGAGACAGAGAGAAAGTGAGAAAGCAAGCCACCTGGTCTAGGACTTGAACTGTGGTTGGCCATCTGGGAGTCCAGTGCCTTAACCACAATGCCATCTGCTGACCCAGCATTTGGTTATTTTATTTTATTTTTTTTAGAAAGAGAATTTTGCTGTAGGGCGAGTGTGCTCACCAGGAAGACAGAGAGAGAGAAAGCAAGAAGTCACCCCCTGGGGGGGCGGGTGATGGCCATGCCACAGTCCCTTCTCCTCCATTCTCCTCTTGGGATTTTGGACATGCACGCACACATGCCCAGTGTGAGATTAAAACTGCCATTTCCGGGACTCAAACCGTGGTCGACTCTCTGGGAGTCCAGCGATATAACCGTTACACCTTCTGCTGGTCCCACATTTGGTTATTATTATTTTTTTTTTTTTTGGAGAGGTTTTCGCTATAGGGCGCGTGCGCTCGCCAGACAGACAGAGAGAGACATAGAGACAGAAAGCGAGAAATCACCCCCCAGCGGGGATGGTCACACCGCAATCCCTTCTCCTCCATTCTCCTCTCGGGATCTTGGGCACGCACGCACACGCGCCCGGTGTGAGTTTTAAGCCACCAGGTCCGGGATGCGAACCACAGTCGACTATGTGGGAGTCCAGGGACATAGCCATTACGCTAACTGCTGGTTCCCACATCTGGTTATTTTTAATGGAGTTGCGATTTTGGAAATCCTGCCAGCCATTCCTAGACCTCTGCTGTCCGTGTAATGGACCTAATGGTCAGAGCGCAGAGACAGAAAGCCCTCAGGGCACTCATCCGGGCTGATGTCCGAGCTGGCTGCATCCTTAGACCACTAGTATCTTTTTATATGTTTGTGAGTCTGGTCGCCTTTAAAAGTTATGAATTGAAATAGCTGTGGTGAGCTAACGCCACCCAAAGTGTGATTAAACTAGCAGTGAAGGCAGGCTGGTAAGGATTGTACTATATTCAGAAGCTCTCTGACCAGTGCCTGGGCACGTTTGGCCTGTGGTCAGTCACGACGGTGTGACCAAGTTGATTGTCCAAGGCCAGCTACATCTAGTATCTCCAGTACCAAGAAGATAGCAGTCCCCCTGCTCAGTGACCTAGCCAGGGCACTGTCACTAAAATCCTTGATTTCTCTAGCAATCTGGATTATTATTTTCAAACTTGGATGTTTGAGGGATCTTTTTAAAATGCAGGTTCCAACTCGGAGGCCTGGGTCGGGGCCGAGACTCTGCATCTCTAACAGGCAGTGAGTGTCCAGGCCTTAGTTCAGGAGATGGCTCCAGGGTCTGGAGAGAGTGGGAAAGCTGCATGGTCACATGGCAGGATTTAAGATCCGTGATCCAAGGGATCCAGAGAACAGAGGCACCGTCGGTGCCTTCCCCCACTCAAGGGAAAGGTGACGGTAGTGTGACAAGGCTGCTGTATGGGCAGAACACCAGCCAGGCCACAGAGTAGGATTCCCTTGCTCCCTCTGGAACCTTGAGAGGAGCCATGAGACCCAGTCTTGACAGGATCGTTTTGGTTTTGAAGTCTTGGTGTCCTGCTGTCCTGTTTATTTTCCTCTTTTTTCCCTTATCTCTTTCTCCTTTTTGTTTCTATTAACTCTAGACTCCATGTGGATTTTAGTAGGTTTTCTTCCTTCCTTCCTTCCTTCCTTCCTTCCTTCCTTCCTTCCTTTCTTTTTTTTTAGTTTTTTTTTTTTTTTTCTTTTCCCCTATAGGGTGCATGTGCTCACCAGAAAGGCAGAGAAAGACAGAGAGACAGAAAGCAAAAAATCACCCCCCTGGGGAGATGGCCACACCACAATCCCTTCTCCTCCATTCTCCTCTCGGGATCTTGGGCACGTATGCACACGTAACCGGCGTGAGTTTAAGCCACCCAGTTCATAACTCAAACCGCGGTCAACTGCATGGGAGTCCAGCGTCATAGCTATTATGCTAACTGCTGGTCCCCTGGGTTTTCTAATATCCTTTTTCTCTTCCAAGATCCAATCCAGGACACCATGTTGCATCTAGTTTTTATCTATTTTTAAAATGTTTTTGATACAGCTTTTATCCAATATTTTAAAATAATGCTAAACATTAAAATGGTATGAGGACAATAAGGGGTTATAAAAAGTTTATTTTTGTACTTATGCGACATGTAATCTCAGCTGCTCAGTGCTGTAAATGATCTAACCAAAACTGAAATTATGAAATGTCTTGCCACAACCCTTTGTGAGGCTGCAGGGAGCTGTAGTTCCAAGGGCTGGAGCCTCTCCAAGATAAAATGATTGGTTTGATTTTCTACCCTTCACCTTGCTCTCACAGTAGATTTAAATAAAATTGTTAGCAACCGACACTTCTGTACTTAAAACCCCTCCAGTGCAATAAGGCAAACTTTAAATCCGGGGGTGCTTCCCCCCCCTCCCTTTTTATGATGGAAAGTGTGTGTGTGCATGCTCACTAAGAGGAGAGAAAGCACTCAGTAGGGCCTTGTCGCACCTCCGTCCCCTGTCCCCAGGCCTCCAGCTCCTCAGTATCCTGGGCACCCCCACGTGCTTCTGGCTTGTTTCTCAGGCTGGCCCGGGATCTAAACAAACAGGGATCGTTCTGTGACTTCCAGCACTGCAGGGCACTAGCATAACCCTGCCTGGGCTCTGGTTGCTTTGGAAGTCCTCTGCAATCTATGCAGTCTGTCCTAGCCTCATTTCCGGTTCCCGTGCCCCATGCACTCTGCTTAGACCCTCACCCAATCTCTCACTGCTCTCCAGAGTGTCTACTGTTACATCTATATTTCCCTGACTTGGGCCAGGAAAATGGCAGCTGTTCCTTCGAGCTACAGCCCAGATATCACTGCTGTGAAAGTCATTGCTGGGGTACGCTCCTCTCAGCTCTCATGGGCAAAGGTAGTCACCCCTTCTTTCTGCCCTGAGAGTCCATTAGTTGTCCGGCCTAACTGCGCAAGGTAAATGTCACAATTCCTGATCTGCTCAGGAGTCTGAGTTTAAGGGCAGGGGATTATGCCTTCTTCTTCTTTTTCACATGGACGTAGTCCAGAGAAAGCACTCGATGAATAATTTGTTGAATGAAAGATGACGTGTTTGGAATTGCTATGAGCTGTAGATAAAAAATGTATTCGCTTCCTGCCCACTTTTCATCTGCCACTCAGAGCATTCACCAGTCTGCCGCAGCTTGGGGTCTGTCAGTCCTATATATTAGACCAGGGAAAAGGAGAAAAATGACCTGCCAGATGTATCTCATTGCTCCCATTACTCTGAATTACCTTGAAAAGGAATAAAAACTGTTCTTAAAAATCCTCTATCCTTAGAGCAAGAAGGTATTTTCAGGCCGAGAAAGATCTCATAAACATTTTGCAGCCGCCATCTGATAGCGTTCGCACTGCCTTTCTACGGGTGCTCTTCGCTTGTGCTAATGGCCTTCCTTCTCTGCTCCAGGGATTTTGCCGGCACACAGCAGGCACAACAGTCCCTCCGGGCACCTGACCCACAGCCGCAGCAGCAGCAAAGGCAGCGTGGAGGAGGTCATGTCCCAGCCGAAGCAGAAGGAGCTGGTGGGCAGCGTGCGGCAGAAGATGCTTCTAGACTACAGCGTGTACATGGGCAGGTGTGTCCCCCAGGAAAACCGAAGCCCTCAGAGGAGCCCAGTGCAGAGTGCGGAGAGCAGCCCCACAGCTGGCAAGAAGGTGAGGCCGGCTGCCTGGGCTGTGGCTTTCCCAGAGCTCTTTCCCAGGCTCTTTCTGCCTCTGCTCCTTTCTTTGGATCTATCCCAGCACTGGGAACACAGTGATGGACAGCACTGAGAAGGGCCCTGCCCTCAGGGAGCTCGTCGTTTACTCGGAGATAGCAAGAAACAAGCCTTGGGGGACGGCAGAATTCAAGCTGATAGGGAGGATGGACAGTGGCCAGAACTGCTGTCGAGTGGGTGGTCAGGGAGGGCTTCTTTGAGGAGATGACTTTTGGGTAGAGACCTCAGGGCCATGAGGGAGTGAACCAGGGTCATACGTGTGGGAGGAATATTCCAGGTGTGATGACCAGTGAGTGCAGAGTGCCTGCAGCAGGGATATGGTTGCACAGTGAGGCCAGCATGACTGGACGGTGGGCAAAGGAAGGCGAGGGAAGCAGGGAGGTTGGAGGCACAGCAGGGCCTGGTGCATCAGCTCTGAGAGGCGTGGGAAGCCTGGAGGTTTTAAGCAGGGAGTGCAGAGATAAGTGGTCCTCCGTGAACTGGCTGTGAGAGGGGAGTGGAGGGGGACTGAGAAGGAGGTGGCAGCACTTCAAGGGGTGGCTGGGCAGGGCATGTGCTTTGGAGGCAGGGCCAGCCGAATATGTCCATGGGCTTGATGTGTGGTGTGAGAATGAGAGGAGGCAGAGAAGGCGCCCAGCTTCTGACCTGAGTGATCGGTAGGGAAGGTCATAGAATCGGTAGTAATTGAGGTCTAGGTCCTCGGTAACCGCTATGTGCTCAAATTCCCAGCCTCCCCAAGTATGCCTAGTGCTTCTGAAGGTGATCAGGAGCCTAACTGACGTGGGCTTAAGGCCATCTCCGAGGAGATAAATAGATGCTGCCGTCCGCCTCGCTGTTCATCAGGCGCTGCAGTAGAATTACTCTGAACCCTTGAACGGTTCTGCAGGCTAGATGGGATTCTCTCCATTTTGTTGGTGGGGAAATTGAGGCTCAGAGAAGTTAGCCACTTAGGCACTAGTTACTAAGTAATGGAGACCCGTAGCCACTATGGCGAGGGGTGGGGAGTCCTTCTCAAACTGCTTGACCTGAGGCCGCCTGCCCGAGCTGTGCACTGCTGGTCTGAGGCGCAGCCGTTGCCCGAGGAACACGCTGTAGCCTCCTTGTCACATTCACTTGCTGGTGTATGACTCCTTACAGTGACCTCTTTCTGCTCTTAGCGAGAAGCGTTTGGTGCCTTCCTCTGGTGCTGTAGTTCACTGGCCTTCAGTCACCCGCGATCCTCTTTAGGGTGGAAGAGGCCACTACCCAGATCAATTAAAACTGGTCAGGGCAGCAAAAGCCATATGCCTTTGTCAGCCTCCAGCCCACTGCCTCTGTCCTGTGCCCACAGTTCTCAGCGATAGCTACAGTGGGTGACATAGAACTGTTCTAGAAATGTCTGTTCACCCCTGGGTATCCCCTCCCTTTCTCTTTGGGGTATCAAAGAGACATGCATGGACGGGTAAGAAAGTTACCTGAGGCCAGCGACTAGCATGGTAGTTAAGGCACTAGATACCCACGCAGTCGACAGCTGTTCAAGTCCTGGACCAGGCAGATTGAAAAATCATGCTGGGTGTGTGTGTGTGCCCAAAATCCCAGGAAGAGAATGGAGAACAAGGGATTGTGGCGTGGCCATCTCTCACTAGGGGGTAATTTCTCACTTTCCCTCTCACTATCTCTGTCTCTCTAATGAGTGCACATGTCCTGTGGCAAAAACCTAAAAAAAGAAAGTTATCTAATAAAATACTTGCTTTTTGAAAGATTTTCTTAAATTAAAAAACCCTGTTTTAGAGTGTCATTTCCTTGGTAACATACTACCTGAGCCTATTGTGTCACGTGGTCAGAAGGGTGCCCAAATTCCAGTGCTGCTTTTGGGGACTCTCTTTCCAGACCTCCTTCCCAGCTACTTGGAACTTAGCCTTTAAGCACCCAAGCACTTTTTTTTCTTCTGAGTCTGATGAAAATCTTTTGAAACCACATTGCATTTCCTGGCCCTCTTAGAGCAGGGAGGGATGATTTCACCTTTTTCTTGTAATTTAAAGACTCAGTACAACCCAAGGAAACGCAGACCGTCCTCATGGAGGGGCCGTGAGGGCAGAAGGCCCTTCCCCTGGGCAGAGCCAGCCCAGACTACACACTCCAGTGTTTCCATCGGTGGCAGCTGGCGCATGTTGCCATGTCCGCCCTTACTGGCTTTGCCTTGAGCCCTGTCCCATCTCCCACCCCACCCTTGTTACTGTAATGGCCGATAGCTGCCATGGGCTAGGAAACCAGAGAGCCAAGGTCATGAACAGAGATGGCTGTCCGTGAACGGGGTCTTTGAAGAACCCACGAGCTGCAGTGGTGGGCTTCCCCTCCACTTGGCCTGCCTAGAGCAGGAGTGATCCTGGGTGGCCCCGACACGGTCTTGAGGTGCTCGTTCAGATCACTACTGTTGCATAACAACCCCCTGGAAGTGGTGGCTCCACACAGTAACAGTTGCTTATTTTCCTCACAAATTTCTAACTTGAACAAAGCTTATCAGTCAGAGGATTCCATCTGCTCCATGTGAGGCCGCCCAGGGAGGCTGGACTGGGTGTGAGGCTTCGTTCCCAAGGTGGCCCACTCACTGGGGGCCAGTAGATGCTGGCCGTTGACTGGCGCTCAGCTGGCTGAGGGCTGGGGGTGGTCCCAGTGGGTCTCCATGTGGCCTGGGCCTCCTCCAGCATGGCGACTGGGTTCTCAGGGCGAGCATCCCTAGAGGGAGAGCCAGGTGGGAGCTGCATGGCCTTTTATGACCTAGACTCAGAAGTAAAGCACCACTTCCATCCAGCTGGGCCAGTCCGGGTGGCCACAAAAGCCCTCGAGCTTCAGGAGAGGGGCATAGAGTTTACCTCTTGCCAGGGGAGAGGCAGATTCCTAGAGGAGGTGGGATGACAAAGATTGTCGCGTTTTTGGAAAGTAGCATGTCCTGCAGCGCTCCTACACTGCTGTTGTGACTGCATGCTTCCCTTTGCAGGTCAGCGGGAGGGTTCTTTGGCCGTTTTTAAATTAATTTTATGATTTGAGCAAATGAAGACCAACTCCTATTCCTGTTGATTTTATTTTATTTTGGGGGATGCCTTTAAAATAGTAACATGGTTCTGAAAATCAGAGGTGTACAAAGGCATATTCAGAAAAGATTCGTTTTCCCTGCTCATTTCCCTCCCCCATTCCCTCTTGCCTCTGTAGTGAACCAATCTCTCTAGATTTTCCTTTCTGTGTTCCTGTTTCTGTTTCTGTATTTCTGTATTTCCTCTTCTGTCTGACTCAAAGGATAGTATAATGTGGATATTCTTTTTTTCACTGCTTTTTTCACTTTTATTCTGGAAATCATCACACATCAGTTCTGAGGTGCTGGCCCCCACCCACCCTGCTTCTTTTTTAAACAGCTGGAAAGTACTTAATTGCATGGACGTTGTATAATTTTGTCAGCCTTGCTCCTCTCTGGGCATATAGGTTATTTTAAACATTTTACTAGTACATCAGTGCTGCGGTGAATAGCTTGGTGAGTGTTTATTTTTGTAATGTTGGAGTTGTGCCTTTTGCATGAAATCTTTGAAGTAGGATGGGTAGGTCAGAAGGTGAATGCATAAGTAGTTGTAGAGGATGTTGTGATGTCCCCACCATGAAGTTTGCACCAATGTTCATTTCTACCAGGAAGAGATGGCAGTGCCCCTTTCCCCACAGTCTTGCCAAATGCGGACCTTCAGGATGCTGTTGCTCATCCCTTCTGCCAGAGTCAGGCTCTTTCTTTCTTCTTTTTTGTTTGTTTGTTTGTTTAATTTGCTAGAGGGCATGTACACTTGCTATAGAACAGAGAGAGAGAGAGAAATAAAGTGAGAAATCACCCCCCGTGGGGGATAGTCATGCCATAATCCTTCTCCTCCTTTTCTCCTTTCAAGATTTTGGGAACACACACACATGTGTGCTTGGCATGTTTTTTAAGCTTCCGGATCCAAGACTCAGACTGCACAATCAGCCATATAGAAATCAGCTGCCTTAACCACCAGGCCACAGGCTGGCCCATGTCATTTCTTAGTGTCCATGTGGCCTCAGATATCATGAGTCCAAGAAGGACTCCAGAAGTTCAGACACAAGAAACCTTCAACATCTCTTCTCGTTGCACCGTCTGGTCTTTGTTATAATCAGCCACCACCAGATACTTGCCTGGGTGGCGTGTCCCTTCCCCTTGTCTAGAAGGGGCTGGGCACATGGCTCTAGCCTTTACCCCAGTTCTACCCTGTGCTGCCTCTGATAGGCTATGAACAGAGCCTGAGGGTTCTAGTCCCATGGCAACTTCCAAATACTAGGCCTCCTTTCTCCCTTGTCACCCCATGCTAGACAAGGGAGACAATGGTCAGGAGGCACTTGGGGGCATCATTAGGTCACTAGGCTCAGATCCAAACCAATTTTAGAAATATCTGGTTATATAATTAGTAAATACACTTGGGGTATTGTTAGGTCACTGGTACTCACATCCAAACCAATTTTAGAAATACCTGGTGATGTAATTAGTAAATGTAGACTAGATTTGTTTGATTTTTCTTTTGTTTCCGTTTTTTAGGATTACTTCATTTAATTTTTTTATTATTATCATTATTATTTTTTTTTAAGTTAACCAGAGAGAGACAGAAAGAGAGCGAGAAGGAAAATGAGAAAGCAAGCTGCCAGGTCTGGGACTTGAACCACAGTCAGCCATGTGGGAGTTCAGCTGCTTTAACCACCACACTACCTGCTGGCCCCACTTGCCATGTTTTCTAAGCCTCTGGGTCCAGAACTCAAACCATGCAGTCAGCCATGTGGGATCACACCATTGGCTGACCTCAACATAACTAAATTTGTATTAAGGAATGCTGCTACATTATTGTCAGGTCTTTGAACCCACAACTAAAATCTTGTTCAGGAAATTCTCCATATTAAGTTCACTTTGGGGGGGACCAGCAGTTGGCGTAATGGCTATGTTGCTGGACTCCCATGTAGCCGACTGCGGTGTGAGTCCTGGACCTGGTGGCTTAAATTCACGCTGGGCGTGTGTGCATGCATGCCCAAGATCACAAGAGGAGAATGGAGGAGAAGGGATTGCGACTTGACTATCCCCCCCTGGGGAGTGATTTCTCGCTTTCTGTCTTTCTGTTTCTCTCTGTCTTTCTGGCAAGTGTGCGTGCCCTATAGTTAAAAAAAAAAAAAAAGAAATCAGTTTGGGAGCAATGAAGCTCAAAATTTGAATTATAAAATGTCAGTATTTGGGCAAGAGGAGCCTGGTTTTCTAAAAGGTTTAATGCTTGGTTTGGGGAGGGGAAATAACAGGAAATAACACAATTTTTAAAATATCTGAAGGTTGGATAGTATTATGTTAAGCGAGTGTGTGAGGAAGAAAGACTCATAGGCTAGCCGCAGATTTGCTCAGCAGTAAGGCCGAGGCGACCTGCTCGGGAGAGTAGACCACAAGCGTGAGACCAACAGTGCAGTCAGCCGTGTGAGAACTGGCCACCCAAACCACCGTGCTACAGGCTGGCCCACGAATAGTCTTTTCAACAAATGGTGCTGAAACAATTAGATGTTCACATGCAAAGGAGTGAAGCTGGATCCTTACCTCATATCATACATAAAAATTAACTCAAAATGGATCATAGACCTCCATGTAAGGGATAAAACTCTTAAAGCAGAAATAGATCTTTGTGGCTTGAGGTTCAGTAAAACCTTAACTAATGTACCAAAAGCATAAGCAACCAAAGAAAAAAACAAATAAATTGGACTTGATCAAAATTAAAAACTTGGAGCCTGGCCCATGGTCTAGTGGTTAAAAGAGCTGGATCCCATGTGGCCAATATGATCCAAATCCTAGCCTCAGCAGCCTGAAAAACGTGCTGGACTATGAATGCCCCAAGTCCCAACAGGGTGGAGAAATGAGGGAGAAAGGAGTATAGTATGACCACACCTCATGGCGGGGTGCTTTCTCCTTCCCCCTCTGTCTCCCTCTCTCATGATCACATGTACTCTTTGGCAATTAAAATAGTAAAAGCTTTTGCATTGTAACAATACCATCAAAAATGTAAAAAGATAATCCACAGAATGGGAGAAAATAATTTGTAAATAGTTTATTTAATAGAGGTCTGATGCCCAGAATATGTAAAGGGTTTTTTTTTTTTTTTTGGAGAGGTTTTCGCTATAGGGCGTGTGCGCTCCCCAGACAGACAGAGACATAGAGACAGAAAGCGAGAAATCACCCCCCAGGGGGGATGGTCACACCGCAATCCCTTCTCCTCCATTCTCCACTCGGGATCTTGGGCACACACGCACACGCGCCCGGCGTGAGTTTTAAGCCACCGGGTCCGGGACGCGAACCGCGGTCGACTACATGGGAGTCCAGCGACATAGCTATTACGCTAACTGCTGGTTCCCTGTAAAGGAGTTTTACAAGCCAGTAAATCGCTGTCTCTCTTTGTCTCCCAGGAGAACACACATGCCCTATAGCAAAAATCTCTTAAATAAATAAAAATAAACTATGGTCTATGAAAAAAAAAAAAATTAGGAGCCAGCTGGTGGCATGGGTTCAGGCAGCTGGATCCCACATGACTGACAATACCGGACTGTTCAAGTCCTGGACATGGCGGCTTAAAAAACATGTTGGCTGTATTTGTGTGCATGCCACAATACTGAAAGGTGAAATGGAGAAGGGATTGTACTGTTGCCATCCCTTATGGGGGGGGGGGGGGGTGCTTTCTCACTTTTTCTTCCTTTCTCTACCCAGTGAGTGCACATACTCTCTAGAATTTTTTTTTTATTAGAGGGGAAAAAAAAAAAAACCTGAAACTTTATATCCAAACAATAACTCGCTATCTCCTCCTCTTCCCAACCGCTCGTAACCACTGTCTGTCACTGTGATTTTGGCTATTCTAACTATCTCATGTAAGTGGAATCATACAGCATTTGTCTTTTTGTGACTGTCGTTTTTATTTTTTTAATTTTTAATTTTTTTTAAAGAGAGATTTTTGCTATAAGGCATGTGCGCTCTCTAGAAAGACAGAGAGACAGAAAGCAAGAAATCACCCCCAGGGTGCATGGCCATGTTGCAGTTCTTTCTATTCTCCTCTCAGGACTTTGGGGATGCATGCACATGCACCTGGCATGAGTTTTAAGCCACTGGGTTCAGGGCTTGAACCACAGTTGACTACATGGGAGTCCAGTGACATAGCCATTACACCATCTGCTGGTCCCTTAACTTTTTTAAATAGAGGTTTTTGCCTTAGGGTGCATGCACTCCAAAGAGAGACAGAGAGAGGGAACGTGAAAAATCCCCCTCTACCCCAGGGGGATTTCCATGCCAAAATCCCTTCTCCTTTTTTCTCCTCCTGGGATCTTGGGCATTGCACACACATGCCCCTCAGTGTGATTTTCAACCCACCAGGTCCGGGACTCGACTGCAGTCAACCATGTGGGAGTCCAGCAACATAACCACTACACCATCTGCTGGCTTCTTTAAAAAAAAAAGAAAAATTATCTATTCGTGTGTGATAATGTTGATCTATTGTTGATTTTCAAGCCACCAGGACCATGGTCAGCTATGTGGGAGTCCAGCGCCTTGACCACCATGCCAGCTGCTGGACCGTGGCTGTCTTCTTTTATTTGGCATAATGTCCTTAAAGTTCATCCATGTTGCAGCATAGGCCAGAATTTTCTTCCTTTGTAAGGCTGAATGATATTCCATGGTATGGATGTAGCACAGTTTGTTTATTCATCTGTCAGCGAACACTTGGATCGCCTTCACATTTTAGTGATCGTGAATAATGCACTTATGTGCCTGTACACCTGCCTCTTCAATCCCCTACTTTAGTTTTTAGTTGCATACTCAAAAGTGGAATTACTATATCATATGGTAATTCCATGTTTAATTTTTTGAGGAGCTGCCATACTGTTTTCCACAGCAGCTGTTGAGTTATACTCTTTAAATGGATGAAGTGTCTCAGTAACCCTGTACAAATTTTAGAAATGATACAAAATCATATAGCCAAGAGTAACATATACATTGAAAAGAGGCTGCTGTTTGAGTATTTAAATGTTTTAAGTAATTATACCCAGGTAATGGGGTTATGGGTGTTTTTTCCGATGGATATGCACTGTTTTTATAATGAGAGAAAACAAGCAAACAAATGTGAGGAAAAGACCCTTCATTCTGCCTTTCTCAGGCCATGCTGTTCCTTGTAAAATTCTCATGGCACCAGACTGTGCACTTAGAGGGGCAAAACTCTCTAACAAACGCCGGGCTCACCTTCCTGCTGTGTGTGATAAGAAATGGTGCACCATAAAGTTAAATGATCTGTACAGTTGTACTTCACATTAGCTGTAGGGGTTAGTTTTAAAAAAAATATATCCCAAGAGCTACTCAGTTTTGATACCCTTGCTTCTACTTTGTGCCATTGGTCTCCCCAAGGTATTTTTTTTTTAGAAGCCATCTTTGGAAAGTTACCATTTTATATAAATGTGTGTATATAGTTGAAACAGTAAAGTGAATTTTCTCCTCTCATTTCTACCTGTAGCCAAGTGGCAGTATTAGGAAATGAGTCCACATTTATTCTTTAAGCTCTTCAGTTTTTATGATATTCGTTGGAAATGAGTTCTTCCTCAGGGAGCAGCTTATCGAATCCTGATTTCATTCCCAAAGCTTCTTTGATGCATCATCAGTGTTCTGCTGCTCTTGGATTTTTCTTAGTTCTACTGAGTCTGTGGAGAGAAGCCTGCATTAGAAAAGGGAACTGGGGAAAAGGAAAAGCAACCTACTTGTCAGTTATTTCAGAAATCTGTAGGCCACATCACATGCCATTAGCCAGGACAGGCGTTGTGAAATGGCTTTTGTTTCTTGCTATTTCCTTCTAACCATGTTTCCTGTGTATAACTGGGGTCGTAAAGAAAGGTTAATAAAGGGTGGATGAGAGAAGGGGAAACTGTAGGGTTACTGTAGCCTGCAGATCCAACTAAGACACCGTGCCCTGCGTGGACAGCAGCTTACACTGCCCGAGTAGCCGGGCGGGCGCTGTCCTGAGGTGTGAGTGCTTACTCAGAAGTCTGTGCGGTGTTCCTCCCTTATTTGCAGGGGTATGTTCCAAGACCCCCTTCCATCCTTCATGGATGTCTGAAACTACAGATAGTTCTGAATCCTGTCTAGATGTACCATTTTTTAAAAATCTCATAATCAAGGTAACTATTAAGTGACTAATACACCTATGCAGCATGGATACATTGGACAAAGAGACGATTCACAAATTTCATTTCATTACTCGGAACGGTGCACAGTTTAAAACTCAGGAATCATCTATTTCTAGAATGTACCACTTAGCATTATTTGGACCATAGTTTACTGCTGGTAAATGAAGCTGCAGAAAGCAACCCTTAGGTAAAGCTCCAGATGCCCACTTCAGGCAGTGTGGGACCCAGGCACCAGCATTTTTAAACACCCCATAGTATCTTGACCTCTCAGGGATCAGGCCAACTTAAGAGTCCTGGCTGTGGGAAACCATGGGTTCTGCCCGGATGAGGACAAGCATGACAATCGCATATCCAAGACTTAGCTGGAAAAAAGGTAGGTAGACATTTAACCAGGTGTGACACCAGGCCAGGGCTGGTACCACACTAACCTGGTGGGCAGGGCAGTTTGGTGAGCTCACTGCGTGAGATGTTAGCTGGCTCACAGAAAGACTGGTAGCAGGAGAAAATAAGAGAAGAGGAGGTTTTAGCTGTGATTGCGGCTTTGGTTTTTTCCTTCTTTTCTTCCCCAATATAATGTGGGACTTATTTCTAGGGAAGAAGCATGGCTCACGTGGTCGCCCGTGTATCTAGGGAGAGACCTTCAATGACTATAAAAATAAGCACCTGTCTTATTCTCCAGTTGCTTTCCAGCTAATTTTGCTCTCCTTTCTTTTGCCAGTTGCCAGAGGCTCCACCCTCTGAGGAGGAAGAACAGGAAGCCTGGGTGAACGCTTTGCTTGGAAGAATATTTTGGGACTTCTTGGGAGAGAAATACTGGTCTGATCTGGTGTCTAAGAAGATCCAAATGAAACTCAGCAAAATAAAGGTATTATTTTCCATACAGAAGGTTTTTAATTCTCCATACTTGTTAATTTCTGAAAGGTTCATACCTTTATGTCATAAGGGAAAAATAACTTTAGTTTAAGCATAGAACAACACATCAGACCCTGGTCACAGACTGACCGTGATCTTCTGACTATTTCTGAGGACTTTGTGAACATTTCTACTTACTTTTTTCTTGGGGTACTCTCACTATAGAGTGGATACTCTAGATGGTAGTCTAGAATTGGGTTTGGGAAAATGTGAGTTCTTATGACTCACATATGTCTTCCGTAATTCTGTTATCTTTTTTATTTTAGAGTGATTTTTGTTATAGGGCACATGCACTCATCAGAAGAGAGAGAGAAAGTGAGATGTCAGCCCCTGAGGGTGTGGCCACACTGTGGTCCTTTCTTTTTCATTCTCTTGGGATTTGGGACTCACACACATTTGCACCCAGATAAGTTTTAGGCCGCTGAGTGTGGGACTCAAACTGTGGTTGACCACATGGGAGTCCAGCACCTCAACCATTAAGCCATCCACTAGCCCCTAATTCTATTATCTTCAAGTTAGAAGTGATCGTAAATTGTGTGTCCAGAACCTACACAGTCACACAGTGGCCCAGTCCACACAGCATACATTCCAGGGACAATTCTAGTCTTGAGGCCTCTTTCCCAAGCCACGCTCCCTCCAAACTGGAGAGGTAACACTGCACTCTGCATGTGTCTGCGCTTGACCTTTACATTTTGGCCAGATGGCTCTTTATTTTCGGCTCCGTCTTTGCTGAAGATACACTTCTGGTGCTAATCCAGGCCCACTTGGACGTAAGCTGGATAAGGCTTCCTCCTGTCTGCTATTAAGTGACACGTTTGCCAACCAACCTTGTTGAAGTTCCATACACCTAAGGTTTTTTATTTTATTTCTCTTGTTTTTTTAAGAGAGATTTTTGTTATAGGGCATATGTGCTTGCCAGAGAGACAGAAGGACAGAAAGCGAGAAATCTCCCCCCAGGGGGGATGGCCATGCCGCAATCCCTTCTCCTCCATTTTCCTCTCAGGATCTTGGGCACGCATGCACACGCATCCAGCATGTTTAAGCCACCAGGTCTGGGACTCAAACGGCAGTCAACTACATGGGAGTCCAGCAACGTAACCTTTATGCCATCTGCTGGTCCCAGACCTAAGGTTTTGACCCTATGAAAACCCAGTCAAGGAAGAGGCATTTTGGTCTCCAAATCTTTGCTGAGAGCTTATATGGTCAGTAGCTTAAGTCAGTGGACCTGAATTTTTTTGGATCATAAACACCTTTGCAAAGAGGAAACCTATGGACCCTTAACCTAGAAAAGTGTACATAGACACAAAACTCCACTCACAATTTCAGAGTTTAAGGATGTCAAGTTAAGAAACTAAGCCGAGGTAAAATTAAATTAGAAGGAAAATGTGGGCACGGAGGAGCTTCAGTTTGTTTCTCTCATTTGTCTGGGTAAGAACAGAGCTTTTTCTGGCTCAATCAAGCTCTGGCAAGTGCTATCTGTCACCTATGGACCAGTGCCATCCCCTCCCCAGCTCCTGATGAAGAGGGGTGGGTATCTCCTAAACTGGAAAAGCAGGTTTTGAGACAGAACCTGGGGCAGGGACTGGGGGGCTCTGTTGATAAGTGTCACCTGTCTGAGTTCTTGAGGTAAGTTGGGGGTTGTACCCGCTTCTACTGGCCAGTTCTGTGGGGTGTGTGGGCAGGTGGGAGGCCAGCAGCCAGCACAGAGCCCACTCAGTCTGTTCCACCTTTGGAAACACTGATGGCTTGATTTCTCAGGCCAAGGCACATAGATGGGCGGTGCTGGCCCTGCTCTGTTCCCAGAGGCTGTCTGGGGCCCTTCCTGAGCCCAAGGGAAGGCTGTGGTTCCTGGCAGCATGTGATAGAAATTCAGGCATGCTTGGACACCTGAGGGGATACTGCTCCCCTGTTCGATGCATTTTAAACAGACCTGAGAGGGTGGCGGGTCCCACCCTCCTCTCTGGAGCAGGAAGTCCGTGGAACCTCAGTCCTGGAGGAGCACAGTGGGTTCCCTCATCCCGGGGGAGTTGAGGGAAAGTCTTCTGCTTTCATTTTCTCCCTTTGCTGGCCTTGTAGGCTTTTATAGTTCACAAACTTACACTTCTTTTGTTGTTGTTTTTGTGGTTGGAATTACTAAAAGGTTAGAATGGGGACATGCAGCCTAGGTCTGGCAGTGCCGGAGCTCGGAGGCAGGGCTGTGCTCTCTCCATTGCCCACTGTGCCGTCACCCCACACATGCACCTGAGCTGCTGCCTCGCAAAGCACCCTGTAAAACGTGGAGACCATGGCAGCGGGACAGACAAGGCAGACTCTGCGTTTGCCACCACCTCTTCCAAAAGAACCCTTATTACCACCAGATATCCAAGTACCCTGGGAGGAGCTACATGTTACACCTGGTAGTGAGCGGGTATGGTTACCTGCCCGTCAGGAGCCAAAATGGTGGCAGGAATTAAGTGGTGGCCAGAATAGCCTGGGCTGCCCCTGTGGCGTTGCTCTCCCTCTACCTCCTGGTTTCCCCCAGAGGCCTGAGGTACGGCGAGCTCCTTGCTGGCTGTGTCGTGCAATCTCGGGTCGTCACCGTTGCACATGATAACTCCTTGTCGTGAGAGCCATCTGGTGCATGCAGCCGGTGTCCACTGAGGGGTTCACAGCAAGCTGAGGGGCTGGCAGCGGCTCAGTGAGGAGGTCCTGGGATCGTGTTCTGGGTCCCTCAACACACCAACTGTGTCCACTCAGCAACGCATGTGTGATCCAGCCTGGCTGACGCTGGGTGTGGATCATGGCATGAGAACCCTGTGGGGGGGTGCTTTTCTGTCCGTCTGTCTGTCTGTCTCCTTTCTCTCCCTCTCTATCTTTCTCACAGAGGACATAAATTAACTCTTAAAAAAAAAAAAAAAGCAAAAGAGCAAGCTGGTTTTTGCCCCAGCAGGAGGTGCTCTATTGGCCTTGACAGGCTGCTTGAATACTGCCTCAGGGCCCTGTGGTCATGGCCTCTGGTACATGGCGAATCTTGCTGTTAGTGCCTGCAGCACCTTGTTATTGTTACTTAGCTAGCTGTATGGTGTGTGTACTCACTAGAGAGACAGAGAGAGGAGAGGTGAAAAAGCTCCCACCGTGGGGCATGGCCATGCTGCCATCCCTTCTCTATTCTCCGCTTGGGATTTGGGGCATGCACACACATGGTCCAGGCATGTTTTTCAAGCCACCGGGTCCAGGACTTGAACTGTGCAGTCATCCTTGTGGGCTCCAGTCACCTTAACCATCACGCCACTGACTGGCCTCTGCGCATGCAGCATCTGACTTGCCACCCACTAGCCCAAGGCTGCCCGGACACCTGGAGGTCTGCTCCTCAGTCAGGTTTAGTTGAGAGGATAAAGAACATGCCACTAGGTTCCTTCTCATTGTGGTGCCCTTTGAGTGGAAAGAAAAGGAGTTTCAGGTTGAAAAAAAATAGGAAGAGGGCCAGCAGGTGGCATGGTGGTTAAGGAGCTGGACTCCCACATGGGTAACTGTGGTTCAAGTCCTGGACCTGGCAGTTTGCTTTCTCACTTTCTCTCTCACTGTTTGTCTGTCTCTGCTGCATGCACATACCCTATAGCAAATTAATAATAATAATAATAATAATAATAATAATTCTTTAAAGAAAAAGAAGAGAGCAGAAGGAATAACTGTTCATGCTTACTCCTGCAGGTTAGGAAGGAGGCTGCTGTGGAACTGAGATCTCAACATGGAGGGAATGTGGGGAGGAGAGTGGTTATCGACTCTTCTGGAATCTAGGGTTAGATAGATGGGTGAATAAGCAAGACACCAGGCCCTGGGTCCCTTCCCGATTCTGTCCACTGTCATTAGAGCCTGCCTACCTCTGCCAGGTCCTTCTCAGGTCTCCCCCTTGTATCAGGTCCTTCCTTTGCCTTTACAGAGACTATAGAGTGCAGAATAGGGTGGGGTGGACTCAGACAGGGGCAGAGCAGGGACAGTTACATTCCTGTTGTCTCTGTGTTCGTTTCTGACTTGAGGTTGGACTTCATGTTCCCATAGAAACACTGTTAAAGGTGCACCTTTCCATGGCTAGCCCTGGAAGTCTCTCTAACCCGGCATGCTCCTGAAACACTGGGCATTAGAATGACAATAATAGTCTTAAAACTGCCATGGCAGGGGTGCAAGATTTTGGTTACATACTTGGCCAAGGAGCATTTTGTTGGTTGATAGGCCAACACGACTTGTAACATGCATGCTTTGGAAAAAGATTTTCCAAAGACGGTAACTACCAATTTAAAAATGCACATTCTTAAAAGAATTGTTTTATGTATTGTTTTTGTTTTCTTTTTAATTTGTCCAGAATGAGAGAGAGAGAGAGAGAGAAAGTGAGAAAGGTGAGAAAGCAAGCCACCAGGTCTAGAACTCAGACCACGGTCAGCCATGTGAGAGTCCAGCACCTAAATCACTATGCCACCTGCTGGCCCCAGAAATGCACATTTTAAAAGTTTATTGATTTCTTTCATGAGTGAGAAAGACAGCACCTTGAAAGGGGCCCCATGCTGAAAAGCACCCCCGCTTCAGCCAGCCCCAGATCACGGGCCTGGTGTACTCAGGGAGATTTCCACATGCAAACCCAGGGCCGCCCCGTCCTGTGTGTGTCAGCTGGCAGAGCCGAGTTTTACACTGTACCACCTTCCAGCACCCTGAGAAATGCACATTTGAATGCGTCTCTACCTGTATTTGTTCATCACAGACGTCATAACCTCTTTAATATAACCTCTCCATCCCCCCAAGTCCTAAAAGCGATTGATTCTCTGCAGAGAGACAGCTGAAGAGCCTCGCCAGTTTCGATATTGAGTCCACACCTGACTCGATGACACTAGTCCCACTCCTTTCATGGGAAACACTAAGTTTATATTAAAAGTTTTGTAAACTCTTAGATTTATCCCACATTTTACAAAGTTATTCTATTGTCCAACTGGAAAAATACTCAGGAGAATAAGGAAATTCTGGAAGAAAACAAGAGAGAGAGAGAGACTTAGCGGAGTTGAGAAAGTATTAAAATGCTACGGTAACTGGGATTTGAACCATGGTTGGCAATGTGGGAGTCTTTTAACTACCATGCCACCTGCCAGCCTCAATACCTGTATTCTTAGGTTATTTCTTTTAGAATAAATTCCCATTGATAGATTTGGGATACGTATCAGTCCTAGCAGGAAACTTTGGGAACAGGTGTTACACTCACATGAGTACCCTGAGGGGACGACTTCCAAAGGTGTGGGCAGGTATAGAGAAACCAGAAGAGAGACTGGGCGCTCCAGAACCAGTAGACACCCATCACTCCCCAGAGAGGTGAAGGAAAGGAGCAGGGCCAGAACTCGGCAGGGAAGCTGTGTGGGGAGGGATGCCTGTCTTGTCGGAGCAGTGGCCTTCGATGCAGGGACAGGACAGACAACACTCTCCCCATGTACCCCCCTCCCCTGCTCATTGATATATCCCTTTGGCCAAGCCCAATCAGAGCCAGAAGGCAAAAGAGACCACCTGTGCCGTTCACACAGTCCAGCATCTCGGTGTAGGGTGGAGCTTGGGCCCAGGGAGTCGGCAGCAAACCGAAAATGTCCAGCATGGGGTTAAAATAGTACAGTTTTTTTCAAAGATTTGAATACCTAGGATAAGTTTACCTATCAGAAATGTCGCAGCAATTTTTTACTGCCCTCTAATAGTCGAAGAGAGGTCCATGTTCCCACACCGTATCCAATTCTGCAGGTTACTGAATTAACCAGCATGGCTGGCTTCTTCTCCACAGGCAGGTCTCTGGGAAAAAGCTGCTCTCAGAGAAGCCTTCCCTGACCTCCTGAACCTACGTAGCCACCCCACAAGCCCACGCCCCTCTGAACCTGCTCTGTAGTCTGTGGAGCCGATCACTCTGCTTCTGCCTGTCCAACA
Organism: Tupaia tana; assembly: GCA_026018925.1. NCBI lineage: Eukaryota > Metazoa > Chordata > Mammalia > Scandentia > Tupaiidae > Tupaia > Tupaia tana. Next base: position 55,809,097 of record JAKSZU010000011.1, on the reverse strand, counting down.
TAAACCCCAGGGCGAAGAACTGGCCCTGCTTACAGCTCTGTGGGTAGTATGATGTGGTGTGTGCACAATAGTTTGGGGTTAAATAAACGGTATGTCCCCAAAGCCGTGACCCCCACTCCCTCCCCCCGAAAGTATGTTGAATTCTGACTGACCTAGCATTCCTAGTAGGTCGCTAACGGGTCTCTTCGCTGTCCCCTTATCTCTAGCTCCCCTACTTTATGAACGAGCTAACGCTGACGGAACTCGACATGGGAGTGGCTGTGCCAAAAATCCTTCAGGCCTTCAAGCCTTACGTTGATCACCAAGGTAACTGAATTGACTCTAGAGAGGAATCGACCATTCATAGGATGTTAAAACTTCTGTGTTGCTGCAGATTCGGTACCAAGACTGCATCTGGAGGGGGCTGGGGGCTCGGTGAACTGTCTCACGCTCAGTGTGCTTTGTTCTTGACAGCACAGCCCGAGACTGCTGAGAAGTAGGACGGGGTGCTTTCTCCTGGTCCTTCTAGTCTCATGGCTTGTCACAAGGCCCTCTCTAGCTGAGGTGCCATTTGGTGGGGCATGAGTTTGTGTGTGGGTCACAGCCCTCGCCAGGATGTGAGGCAGTGGGCTGGCTTTCTGCCCCACACACCTTATCAGCCTCCCGTGGGCATCTGCCCTGGTACCGGCTGCTCTTGTCAGCAGCTGCCTCTCCTCGTACGTATTCACAGCCTCCCCCCGCCCTGACTTCTAGATTGCAGTGTCTTCAACCTTCATGTCTCACGTCTTAATGTTCCTTACTGCCCCCAGTAAGTGCTCAGTGAGTGAGTGGAAAATGAAGACAGTGTTTTCAGAGTAAGGCTTTCTACTGGAGGAGAATTCTCAGCTTTTATTTAATTGTTTTTAGACATTCACCTGACATGCACTCCAGCAAACTAAAAAGAAAGATTTATGTATCTTCAAGTGGTTTTTATTTTTTAAAAGGTTATTATTTATTTATTTATTTATTTTTGTCATAAGGCTTGTGCACTTACCGGAGACAGTGAGAGGGAAGGTGGGAATCACCCTTTGGGGGAGAATGGCCACGCCGCAATCCCTTCTCCTTCATTCTCCTCCTGGGCTTTTGGGCATCACGCCTAGGCACCTGGCATGAGTTTCAAGCTGCTGGACCTGGGACTCAAACTATGGTCGGCCACATGAGAGTCCAGTTTCTTAACCACTACACCACCTGCTGGCCCCTCAAGTGGTTTTCTTCAAAAGGACCTTGACAGGGAAAATGTAGTGAACAGGAGTTTGGAGAAAAAAGAAGAGTGAGTCAGAAGGCAAGAATAGCCCGATGGTAGGCAGGGAAAGTTGCCCCGACCTTTTCGCAGTGGTATCCCCAGCCAAGAAAGCTCCTCTTTCCCTTAAGCTGTATTCATATTAACCCTAAACAGTTCAGGAACAGGATATTGAAAACAGACAGACAACTTACAGCTTTTCAAGAGTGATCATTGTTTTGAAGTCAATGTTTTCTAAAATTTGTAGAATGTCAAAGCCTCTTTATCTCTGTGTGGCTGTATCAGATGGCTGTTGAATCATAGTGAGATAGTTTTTCTGCTGTTAAATACATTTGATGTAAATACCAAGAGATTTTTCTAGCACTACAGTTAGCAGCTCTAGCACATCTCTCTAGCAGTATTTCAGCTGACAGAGACCATGTATTTCCATGTTTTAGCCTCACATGGATTTTAGAGAGAGAGCCCAGGGCATCACGTGGAAATCCAGAAGTCCACCTAATACCTGCACATTGAGACCACCTGTAACCCCTCCACCTTGATGACTCTTGAGTGCTCCTGGTTTGGTCATTTCTGATTCACTGAAAGTGAAACTGGAAAAGATTCTGATCCTTTGCAAATGGTTTAGCTGGCATTCTAACCCCATGCGAAATGTAAAAAGATGAATCATCTGAGCGTTAACTGTGAAGCTAGGCTCTTCACCCCGTCAGTGTCCAAGAGCTGCCTGCCTTCCTCTGACTCACTGGCCACTCTGTTGTCCTTTGCCCTTTGCTCTTTGCTTCTTTGCAATTAACTTCTAACAAGCTGGTAAATGATCAGGTAACATAACCCTCCTGAGAGGCGGGTTTAAGGAAAGTAAACAATACCTGTACTGCTCCACTTTTTAACACAGTAGCTGTCTCTTTTCTAGGGACTATGCTTTGCTGAATTGGTAGAAATTTCCAAGGAGAGGGAAGCCAGCCATAGCAGGGCTTTACAGAATCTAGGAAGTATCCTTGTGGCTTTAAACTGCAGCCCCGTGGGGCAGCTTTGGTCGGGGCTTTTAGTAAAATTCACCAACACCTATGAGGTAACTGCTTTCCTGTTCCTCTAGAACAGAGCTGCTATGCGACATTTCACTATACAGATCAAGGCTTTGCTGGCTTTTTTAATCCGCTTGAGGCTTATTTCATTCCTTTCAGGGAGAGTTTTAGAGCTATACCTACTTGTGTAGCAGGGGAGACGCTGTTACGGAAGAAAGGAACGATAAAGACGTGGAGGGTGGGGCGTTTAAAGTTAGTTTTTTTCAAGGACCTGGCAGAGGATGTGTGTGTGATGGGCAAACAGAAATGAACCTGAAGGAAATATGTGTCTTTGAATTCCTTTGCTCTAAGGGGCAGCCTTTCTTTTTAGGGAAATTAAGGTCTGGGTGACTTGCAAAAACTGACTCTGAAAAGCAGAGATTCCTTTCCAGGGAAATGCAACCAAGTGAGGGAGGCTTTAACAGCTCCAAGGTCCTTCTCCCTTGGGACTCCCCCTCACACATACCATTTGCAAAAGTATCCGTAAGTGGGCTTGTTTATCAGGGCCACAGGGTCAGCAAGGACTCGGCCACAGCTGGGGTACCCCTTGTCAGGGTGCTCTTTGGGGATTAACCTGCAGGGCTGCTTCTGGCACCAGCCAGGTTCCCAGGCTGTGGCAACTTCTAGGACCTCTTTAACCCCTTGTCTCCCAAATGGGGATCCTAAGAGAACCTACTGGAGAGGCTCATGTTGAGGATTAAGTGAGTGAATTCGTGAGGGGCACTTGCAGAGTATTTTTAATTTTTATTTATTTGTTTTTTTTTATTTCTTCCATGAGTGAGAGAGACAGGGAGACAGTGTCCCCAAAAGGTTTTTTTTTTTTTTTTTGGAGAGGTTTTCGCTATAGGGCGCGTGCACGCGCCAGACAGACAGAGAGAGACAGAGAGACAGATAGCGAGAAATCACCCCCCAGGAGGGATGGTCACGCTGCAATCCCTTCTCCTCCATTCTCCTCTCGGGATCTTGGGCACGCACGCACACGTGCCCGGCGTGAGTTTTAAGCCACCGGGTCCGGGACGCGAACCGCGGTCGACTACGTGGAGTCCAGCGACATAGCCATTACGCTAACTGCTGGTTCCCAAAAAACACTACAGCCCAGAACTCCTGGACTCAAGCGATCCTCCTGCCTCATCCTCCCCGGTAGCTGGGATTACAGACACGTGCCACCGCGCCTGGCCCCAAAAGGGTTTTGACACCACCATCCAGAACCAGCCTGAGCCAACCCCAGATCAGGGGCCCGCCGTTCTCAGGGAGGTCTCTGATGGTGAATCCAGAAACTTCCCACGTGGGTCAGCCTGGCAAACATTGCGTTTCCTCACTGCCACCATCCAGCCCTGTGAATGGCGTTAAACTGCATCTGGTGCAGGACAGGCACCGATGAGTTCTAGCTTTTGTTGTTTTTACCATGTTGTCGCCTTCCATGCTGCTGTTAGAATTTAGAGCATGGGTAGCGTCGTGTCCAGTTGACCTTCCTACAGATCAGAGCAGCAGATCCGACCAGGACAAACAGAAGATGCCACTCACAGCCTCTGTGGCCTTGCTGCTAGGGAGCAGATCATGGTTGCTGTGTGTGACGCACCAGTCTCTGGTGTAATGAATAAGGTTAAATGGCCATCTCTCCCAGGAGAGATCCTCACTTCCTACCATTGACAAGTGACTGGGCGATGGGTGAGATCTGTCCCTTAGACACTGATCATGCCCCTTCTGCCTCAGCTCCAAGCCCTCCCCGCTCCACAGGCTTCCTGGAACTAGCTCTTCTGCCTGTGGGTTAGATGTGGGTCTCTTTTCTTTGAGAGATTTTTTTCCCATAGGGCACTTATGTTTGCTGGAAAGACAGAGAGAGACAGATAGACAGGAAGTAAGAAATACTCCCCCAGGGGGAATGGTCACACTGCAATAGCCTCTCCTCTCTTCTCGTCTCAGGATTTTGGGCATGTATGCACATGTGCTTGGCATGAGTGTCAAGCTGCCATGTCTGGGACTTGAACCACGGTCGACTATGTGGGAGTGCAGCACCTTAACCATGATGCCACCTGCTGGCCCCATCTGAGGCTCCTTTCTTTAGGCCATACAGCAAGGTCCAGGAGCCCGTTCCTATTGTTCTTCCCTCCTTGAACTTTGCTGCTAGAGCCTGCCCTCAGGGTCCCATCAAGCCGTCCCTCTCAGCCAAGCTCTTTCTAATTATTAATTCTGTTAGAATAATATTCACTCATTCATTCACTCAAAAAATACTCATGGAGAAAACAAATATTCAGAGAAAGTTAAAAAGAAAAATATTAACCGTTACCCCACCACCATTCAGAGGTGGTCAGAGTTACCTTCTTGATACATTTTGGTACATTCTCACCTAATCTTTTTTTCTTATGCATAAAAATTACTTCAGAATGGATAGCTCTTTTATATGAAATAATTATTTTTTATTTTATTATTTATTTAAATTTGACCAGATAGGGACAGAGTGAGAGAGAGAGAGCGCGCAAGCCGCCAGGTCCAGGACGCAAACCACGGTCGGCCATGTGAGAGTCCAGCTCCCTTAACCACCATGCCACTTGCTGGCCCCTGAATAGCTCTTTTTCAAACTCCTTAAAGAATTGGACTGTGGGGAACCAGCAGTTAGTGTAATGGCTATGTCGCTGGACTCCCATGTAGTCGACCACGGTTCGCATCCCGGTGGCTTAAAACTCACGCCGGGCACGTGTGCGTGCATGCCCAAGATCCCGAGAGGAGAATGGAGGAGAAGGGATTGTGGCGTGACCATCACCCCTGGGGGTGATTTCTCGCTATCTGTCTCTATGTCTCTCTCTGTCTGTCTGGCGAGCGCATGCGCCCTATAGCGAAAAGCTCTCAAAAAAAAAAAAAAAAAAAAAAAAAAGAAGTGGACTGTGGGGGCCAGCCGGTGGTGCAGTGGTAAACATGACATTCTGCAAGGCTGACTCATATGGGAAGATTCCCAGTCCAAGTCTGGAGACCTTCCTGAGTATGCCCGGCATGTACTTGCCTGGGATCCAGAGCTGGCTCTGGAGGATGGATTGCGGCATTGGAACCCTCTTGGGGACTGTGTGCTCACCCTCACATGCACTTTCTCTGTCTCTCAATCATGGAAAAAAATAAACTTAGAAAAAGAATTGACAGATTGATATTTAGACTTGAAAAGGTAACCACAGATAACCTAGCCGGACCCCACTGTGTTTGTTCCAAACTGAAGCCGAGGGCAGTGGCCTGCCAGCAGTCGTCAACAGCCTCACCTCTCTGGCCTGTCCCATGCCTTCTAGGCCAGGCCAGAACACGGACCCTGCAGCCAGGCCACCTGCATTTGGGCCCTCCTCCTGTGCTGTCCAGCAGCAAGACGATGGGGAAGCTACTAACCACTTCACGCCTCCATTTCCTCCTCTCTGAAGTGCTGACTGCAGAAGCATCTGCCTTGTTCTGTCATGGAGACTAGATGTCCCACGTAAAGTGTGCAGACAGCCAAGGTGGCACCTGATTCGGCTTCTGTGTTAGCTGCTGCCGGAAAGCTTTGTTGTTAATGAATCTTCCCAAAGGGACTCAGTGGGGACCCTTTTCTGTCTCTGCTTGAGACAAAGGTATCAGAGCAGTGCCTACAGGCAGGCCCAGAGCTAAGCAAGGCTGTGGAGCAGGATCCCTCAGGCCTGGATCCCTTCTTTCAGTCTTCAGGATGGTGGGTGTGTGTATTTGAGTCCACAAATGGAGTAGATCAGCGTCCACGCAGACAGAGGCCGACTGGCTTTGCCCTGTTTGGAGATACTCAAATAACAGCTCAAGTTCCCACTGGTGTTCTTGGATCCTGTGGAAGGTTTACCACGTCCCATGGGAATGGCATGCTCGTCCATCTCCAGAGGTGCTCTTAGTCGTGACTGCAGGTGCCCATGGGTTACCCTCCTGTCCCAGATCTCAACCTCTACGGCCTGGTGCCTTGTGCAGTGCTGACATGGGAGTCACTTGCCCACTGGGGTGAAAACTGGAGCCACAGTCTGAGCACGACCTACCCGTTCCTCCCATGGTGCCCTCTTCAAGAGCAGTGTCCGGAGAGTACCACAGCCATTGTGATTGTGAGGGAAGAAAATGCCCTTTTGTGGAACTTGGGTAAGGCGGCAGATGGGACTCTGATTTGTGACTGTGACAACCTTGACACGATGGAGTGACAGGTAGCTAATGCAAAAATGATGTCTGTCATAAAAGACACATCTCAGGACAAGGACTTGCTAACTGTGTGTGCCATCTGGATGGGACACAGGCCATTTACCAGGAACAAAACAATCACCAGTGCGTTCTTGTAAGAGCCGAGGAACTCCAGAGCTGATCTTGAGGATGTGTTACTCAGCGTTCCGTTTTAAGGAGTTTTGTGTCTTGGCTGCCAGATGTTGACTTCAAAGCAGAGATTAGACACTAATACTGACAGGTAGAGGGGTCTGGAGGAGCAGCCCACCTGAGGAGCAAGCGCAGGAGTGCGAGACTCGAGGCTCCCCCTCCTTGGGCAGAAGGTGCCTGTAACCTGTTCCAGTGAGGCTGATGCCTTGGGTAGTAGCAAGGCGGTGAGCTGCTGTGGGAAATGACCAGGCGCACATGGCCGTGGCAGGGCTGCCACACAGGTCGTGGGGTTTGCTATCTAAAGACCAGGAAGAAGTCAGAGAGCCTCTTTGTGGCTACGGCTACCCCTTGGCTCTGGGTGCCCCGCTTGTTTATTATCTCTGTGACCTGGTGTTCTGACCTGCGCAGAAGGCCTAGGCCATCTTCATTCTTCTTCAAGTGCGTCTTTCCTGCAAGCGGGGGTTCATCTCAGTGTCTTTTTTTTTTTTTTTTTTTTTTTTTTGGAGAGGTTTTTGCTATAGGGCGTGTGCGCTCGCCAGACAGACAGAGAGAGAGACATAGAGACAGAAAGCGAGAAATCACCCCCCAGGGGGGATGGTCACGCCGCAATCCCTTCTCCTCCATTCTCCTCCCGGGATCTTGGGCACGCACGCACACGCGCCCGGCGTGAGTTGTAAGCCACCGGGTCCGGGACGCGAACCGCGGTCGACTACGTGGGAGTCCAGCGACATAGCCATTACGCTAACTGCTGGTTCCCCATCTCAGTGTCTTGAGCTCTAATGCCGTACGGTAAGAACTCAGGGCAGCTGGTGGTGTGATAGTTAAGGTGGCTGGGTCCCACATGGCTGACTGCATGGTTTGAGTCCCAGACCCGATGGCTTGGGAAATACACCAAGCATGTGTACATACATGCCCAAAAATCTCAAAAGGAAGGACACATGAAAGAGATGGGATTGTGGCATGACCACTCCCATGGGGGTGCTTTCTCACGTTCCCACTGCAGTGAGAGCATGTACCCTCTGGCAGATTAAAACAAACAACTCAGCACCCACTGGTGGAATAAGCTGAGGTGTTTTCCACAGACACCCTCTGCGTGGAGGCAGAGGTAGTAACAGAGGCCCCCCAGCCCGCGAAGCTGAAAGGTGGAGAAACAGCCAGAACTCCTGGCAGGTTGTTGCTAGGCAACCCACTAAAGCCTGCTGTGTTCATTGTCAGTGGGGTTTCCTGTGTTGCTGAATGAAGTGCTGGTTTTATAGGGGATCCTTGGTAATGAGGCACCACCACTCCCCACTGGATGGCCTCTCAGTGCAAGGACCCCTTGTGTGGGGAGACCTTTCATGTCCACGCCATCTGCCCCTTCTCAGAGAGCTCTGAGGACTGCCTGCCTCCCTCCTATTGAAAGGCACTGAGGTTGTCCTATTCCCCAACTCATGAGCATGGCCCAGAGCAACAGCTGTGGCAAACAGGAATGGCACCAAAATGCCTCACCGCGAAGTCTTGGTATTGGTTAATGCATGAGGGAAGGAGCCGTGACTACCTTCACTAGGTTAGAGTGACGATCGATGGTCTTCACACTGCTGCATTTGTGCCCGAGGGAAAGACAGCCCTCTAGTGACTGTCACCTTTGTCCTCTAGCCTGGGGAGGCAGGGCCTCTGACTCACGCGTTACATAATCGGGTGGTCTCAGCTCCGCATGGCGCGAGCTCCTAGGTGCTTGGGAAGCTTTTGCCTGCTGAATCATTGTCACAGGAGCAAGTTTTTCTTTGCACCTAATGCTCAGATAGTCTCCTTGCCCTCATCTGAATGTAAGCACATCATACTAATTTGTTGGAAAATTTATTTACAGTTTATATTTGTTTAAAGTTTTCAAACATTCTTGACTCTCATATTTTCATTGAGTGCCAAGGCCGAGCAAGGCCCTGAGGTGGGCCTCACGGGGCATATTCAAAGGTTTAAAAAAGAGGCCCCTCCCCCATATGGAGGCTTGGTCAGCTGTCCAGGCCTTGTCCTGAGACGACAGGCTCTCTGCTGCCCAGCCTACCTCCTCCCTGGCTGCAGCAGCACGGAGCAGGGGTAGGCTGGCAACAGCAAAGAGAGGGAAGCTTCTATCCGGGATGTGCCAGGATCCGGGCTATCCATGGCCCTCTCTTGGAAAGGCAGTGTGGTCTCCTTTGTGCAGAGGGGAAAACTGAGGCTGAGGAATGGTCAGTGAAACCTGAGTCCACATGCCTGGGCTCCATGCTCTTCCCTTGACCTCCTCACTCCAACCTTCACCAAGGAGCCCTGGACCCCTCGCATCACTGGGCAGAATGTCCCAGGGACTGGGCATAAGCCAGCAGTTTACTAAGTCTACCCCCATACACACTTTCTTAAAAAAAAGACAAACAGGGCTGGCCCCGTGGCACAGCAATGATGCTCTGCTCAGGAGAAACCGCATCCCACACGGTGACTGTGGTTCAGATCTCCAGCCCAGTCAGCCTGAAACTGGGCGTGTGTGCAGGTGTCCAGGATCTGATGGTCTGGAGGACTGCAGGGAGGAGATGGCAGTGTGGACATGCCCACTCCTCTCTCACTCAGATGCATGTGCACACACTCTATCATGAATAAAGAAAAAAGAAAAACCACAAAACCGTCCATTTGTAAGAAGTACAGTTCTGGAGCCTTTAATATGACAACTTCCAAAGACAATGCTGGGGCCAGTAGGTGGTGTGGTAGTTTAGGCTCTGGACTCCCACGTGGTCGATCACAGTTCAAGTTCGCAGTGTGAGTCCCAGACTCAGCAGCGCTTTCTCACTTCCCTTTTTCTATGCCACTCCGGTGAGCACATGTGCCCTAGAACAAAAATAATAAGTAAGTAAATAAATAAATAAATAAATAAATAAAAGGCACTGGGGGAGGTGGGGGTGATGCGGCAGGTAATATGGTTAAGGGGCTGGACTCCCATATGTCTGACCACAGTTCAAGTTCTGGACCTGGCGGGCTTTCTCACTTTCCATCTCTGTCTCTCTCTGGTAAAAATTTAAATAATAATAATAATAAATAAAATTATATAGTTCTTTAAAAAATAAATTGTAAAAGGCCGTGCTGGGCCAACTCCATGGCTTGGTAGTTAAGGCAGCTAGAACTGCATGGCCAACTGCGCAGTTTGCGTCCAGGACCCGGTGGTTTGAGAAACACACTGGTTGTTCCTATGTGCATGCCCAAAGTCACAAAACAGAAAGGATTGTGGCGTGACCATTCCTCACAGCAGGTGCTTTCTCGTCTCCCTCTCTCTCTGGCAAGCACACATGCCCTCTAACAAATATATTTATATAAATACATAAATAATAATAAAAGGCAATACGTACCATCCATATTTATTGGAAACCTGTCTGGGCTTCACAAATAAATGATATATTGAGAGAAAAGCCACATGGATATAAACTATGTTCTGCCCTGCTTAAAGTTTTTACCTTCTGCCATTTGTGATGCTATTTTACTTTCCATTTACCAGAATTGTGAGTTAATAAACTTGTATTTGTTTATCATTCAAAAAAAGAAAGAAATGATGTTTGAATACTTATGTTGAATACCAGGTAGAGTAACCAGATCATTTGAACCTTATATTAATTCTCAAAGAAAGCTGGAGATAGTATACAATAGTAACTGTCTTCTTTATTAATGTCATTTTTATATTGAGTTTAAAGTCTATTAACATCTGTTAGGTCATCAGAAAAGTCATGACGTATTTTTCTAGGCAAAAATGCATCATGATTTTTCCAGTGACCCAATACCTTTTTGCCCTAATCCTCTTTCTACTAGAAATGATTAATGACTGCATGTTTTTATTAAAGCACCACACGGCCTTTATTTCCAGTAACAGTACCTTTGAAGAGCAAGCTAATTAATAATTTTAACTGCCTAATATAAGCAGGGAACAGAACAGTTTCATATGTTGATACAAAGAAGACGTCCCCATTGATCTGCATGTCATTTAATTAAACCAAGCCATTCATGGAAAATAATTACCTTCAGTTATGATAAGAAGAATTTGTTGAAAACAAAATGGAAGTTACTCTGCCTTCAGTGAGGACTTCTATTAGTGCTCTTTGAGGTTAAGCGATGCTTTCATCTAAGTGGGGGCCAGTGGGTGGGTTATTTGCTGTAATTGCTGCAGAAAATGCTGCTGCGTGTGAACACTGGTTTCAGATTAATTTTCACTTCTTTTTAGATGTTGTCATTTGTCTTCTGAGGATCTTTGAAAGTTTATGAACATTTAAACACCCCCGTGAAGGATCCCATTTTGAGAGTCTAGGTGTGTTACGGAGCTCCAGTCTGGAGAATCACAGCAGAGCCTGCCTCGCTTGCCAGATTGTAGAACCCGTGAGACGTCTGCTGGCCTTTTAGACTCCTGGTCAGTGGCCATCCCAGTGGACCGCCCCCAGGCTAAGAGCCTCTTAGATAGGATTTCACTGGCATTAGTATCTTTTCTCAGGAACAAGTTTTATCAACTGAAATACAGTTGGCTGCCCAACTCCATCTGGATAATCCTGGGAATCGGCAATTACATTGTTTCCATTACTAGACAATTTCCAGAGAGAAAGGGATTCAAAATGTTTTGTCATTATCCTTAACAAATCAGATGAAATTTGAACCGTTTTCTGTGCCTGCCTCCAACAATACTGCATTGTTTTAAGAAAGAAGTGGTTCTCACGTGTGTCTTTGAGGAGCAACCCAGACTGCAGTAAAGTCTCTGCAGACCTTGTCAGGGCTTTGCCCTGGGTCAAGCCATTTTTTTCCACTGGGCATGTGTTTTTTTTTTTAGAAGTGTGAGGCAATAAAAGCCAGGGGTGGGACCTTCTTGTGCTGACATGAGCACTGAACTCGCCATACCACTTGAATGGACCTAAAATGTCAGCCATTTTCAAGTGCTTGAACCCGTTCACGATCCTTCTTGCCTGCATTGGGAGAACAATGCTATTACAGGCCTCTTCTTGCCCGTCTTAGTGGTATAAGCGATGTATAACTTCCAGTGTGGTGCATACTTAGGTAATTTAAAATGTGGATGTTTAGAGATCAGCAGATGACATAATGCTTACATTGCTGGACTTCCATGTGAGTCGACTGTGGTTCGAGTCCCGGACCTGGCAGCTTAAAAATCTCACGTGTGCATGCATGCTCAAAAGCCCAAGAGAAGAATGGAGGAGAAGGGATTGCGGCATGGCCATCACCCCTGGGGGGGTGATTTCTCACTTTCTGTCTCTCTGGTGGGTGAACTCACCCTATAGCAAAAATCTCTCTCAAAAAATTTTTTTAAAAAAGCAGATATTTAGGGGACCAGCAGTTGGCGTAATGGCTATGTCGCTGGACTCCCATGTACTCGACCGTGGTTCGAGTCCCGGACCTGGTGGCTTAAACTCACGCCTGGCGCATGTGCATGTGTGCCCAAGATCCTGAGAGCAGAATGGAGGAGAAGGGTTTGCGGTGTGGCCACCCCCCCCCCGCCCCCCCGGGAAGCGATTTCTCACTTTCTGTCTCTCTCTCTCTCTGTCTTCCTGGCGAGCGCCCGCACCCTATAGCAAAAACCTCTCCCAATAAAAACTAAAAAAAAAAAAAAAAGAAAAGTAGATGTTTATGTTGTCATTTATAGACATGTGTTTTTGGAGGAAGAAAACAACAAAGCTTGTTTTTTCACTATTTCTCCAGGACTCTGGATCGATTTGGAAATGTCCTACAATGGGTCCTTTCTGATGACTCTCGAGACCAAAATGAATTTGACCAAACTAGGTAAAGAGCCTCTTGTTGAAGCCCTGAAGGTTGGAGAAATTGGCAAAGAAGGGTAAGAGGCTATATATGAATTTCCTAATCCAGCTTGGGGACAGCCTCTCCCTGGAGCCCTTGAGCAGCAGGTTGGATGTGTAGCAGCCAGCCCCCATGTGAGCAGCGTCCCTGTGAGTGGGTCAGGACCCTGTGAGTGGGTCAGGACAGAGTGCTTCAGCATCTGGTTTCAGGTTCCTGCCCCGCCCCCCCACTCCGCTGTGACAGCACCTCTGACCTCAGTGCTGCCGGGCATGTGGTGTCCGTTACCCAGAAAGCCTCACTGACCAAGGCAGGCAGGCAGACCCACCTGAGCAGTAAGATGGTCTGCACATAGAATCTTCATTAAACTTCCTTCTTCGACTCTCAGCCACCAACAGTGGTGTGCCGAGCAGGCTGCGGTCCCTCGGGGAATCTCTCTGCTTTAATCACAAAGTCAGAATTATTTATAATTAGACGATTGATTTTTGTAGCTAAGAGGGTGCTCTTAAAGTGTTTTGAGAAACATTTTCCTAAATAATACAATATCGATTTGCTTAGTAAATTCCTCTTTGGAGATAGTACATCTTCCACCCAGAATTTGTCTGATTATTAATAAATATCCCCGAATTGTGAAATAATTAATGAAGTTTTATCTGTAAGTACCTAGAAAATGGATAAGCTAGAACTTTTACATTCCCATGCCTTTGAAATGACTGCTGTCACAACAAACTCACATTATGTTACTGTTTTTAACCAAATGAAAAATGCAGGCTAGCATCTGCTTCTCACACTCTAACCCCTTGGCGTGGGATCAGCAGTCCAAAGACAGGAAAACGCTAGAGGGAGCCGCCTTCTCAGGGTCTAAATATAAGACACGAGCTCTTAGGTTTCGCTAGTTACAGCATTAGCCTCATGCTCTTACCCACCCTTGTGGTCATGGCAGATTGGGGGATTGGGATTTAATTTGTGAGTATTCCTTTGTTTGGATTATTCTGATTTGTCCAAGTTACTTAATGAAATGTTCCTATTTTAAAAATTGGAGAATTTTACCTGCTGAACACAATCTAACCTGTATCTGTACTATTTTCCTTCCATTTTCCTGCTATTGGTTAAATTGTGTTTGGATGCGGCAATCTGTGGATTTGTATTTTCTGGTGAGTGGTATTTATCAACTCTCCATGTAGCATTTCATTCCCTGCAAGTGCTGAGTCTTGTCTGGTCCTGTGTAAAGCCACCAGGAAGCCTGTCTTTTCATCCTGTTCCAAGACATAAAGGCCTGGGCCCGAGAGGACTGAAACCAGGGTGGTGAGGGAAAGCCTTGCAGGCACCCGCAGTTTGGGTGGCTGGGTCCTGATCTAGTCTTCCGCTCAGACTCAGCTTCTGGTCCTGCAGCCCCCTCCCCATTCGCACACGTGGCCCACCACCATCAGCTCAGCCTGATGACAACAGAACTGCAGAATCAGCTGCCAATAAAATGAAGTCCCTTAGACCCAAGTCTTGGGGATGAGGTCTAAACAGGAGCATGGCAGAGCAAGCTCCAGTCAGAAGCCTTTGTGCAAGGAGCCCTTTCTAGAAATAGCCTGTGCTGCACGCAGGTGCAGGGCTCCATTCCAGGGGAGGCTGGGCCTCAGGCGTGGCCACAGGTCCAGGTCCCTGGGGTTCTTGTCACGTAGGTGTCCCACAGTCACTGCTATTCATGTGGCCCTTTTGGCACAATTTTGGGTTCTTAAACTGGCTGGTTAGAAGACAGACATATCGGGAACCAGCAGTTAGCATAATGGCTATGTCGCTGGACTCCTATGTAGTCTACCGTGGTTCGAGTCCCGGACCCAGTGGCTTAAACACATGTCAGGCGCGTGTGCATGCATGCCCAAGATCCCGAGAGGAGCATAGAGGAAAAGGGATTGCGGCGTGGCCATTTCCCCTGGTGGGTGATTTCTCGCTTTCTGTCTGTCTGTCTCTCTCTGTCTTTCTGGTGAGCGCACGTGCCCTATAGCCAAAAAAAAAAAAAAAAAAAAAAAAAAAGAAGACAGACATATTTCGGAGTAAGCCTTGCTTCTCCAGCGTGGGCAGGAAAAAGATGCTTTGTTTTAGGAATGCGATGGTACTCCATTTAGTTTTTTGTTTGTTTGTTTCTTCTTTCATGAAAGACAGACAGACAGAGAAACACGAGCATGCTCAGTAGGGTTCCCCAGTGTGATCCCCGTTGGCCTCCAGGTAGCCAGGGGCACGGACACACACACGCCCAGTGTGCTACAGCTGCACCACCATGGCTGCGCTTGTGTTTAATTTTGAACATATTTCTAAAATATCATTTTTTCCTAACATTCTGGTAAAAAATGTTTTGCCTTGGAACCAGCAGATGGTGTAGCGGTTACATCACTGCATGCCTATATGGCTGACCATGATTCAAGTCTTGGACCTGGTGGCTTCAGAATCGTGTCAGACACATGTGCGTGCGTGCCCAAGATCCCAGGAGGAGAATGGAGGGGAAGGGATTGCAGCGTGGCCATCCCCCCTGGGGGTGATTTCTCGCCTTCCCTCTCACAGTGTGTGTCTACCTCTCTCTCCTAGCAAACGCACGTGCCCTAGGGCAAAAAAAAAATCTTAAAAAAAAGATGTTTCCCCTCTTCCTACAAGAGTGTTAAATCATATATTGACGTGCAGTTGGCTGTTATTTTAATTTTAACAGTGAGGAAGCATGCAATCTAACAGCACTTCAGTTAGGAGGAAAAGGCCTGGGAAAATGGACTCTTAACTCTTTTTGCATTAAGAACCCCTTGGGGAATCTGAGAGCTCTAGATTCTTCTTCCAGAAAACATCTTCACCTGTATCATTGGGCTCACCACGTCTGCAAAAGGCCGTCCATGATTAAGAACCTAACCCCAGAAGTGATTCTATCAGTAGAACACGCTTCTTCACCCCATAAGTCACAAGCATATGGGGTCGCCGTGGGGCTAGGTGGCAGAGAGAGAGGAGTCAGCCTACAGAGTAGCTGTAATTAGGCTTGTGGTCTCTGGTCCTGACATCTTCCCTGCTGTTAGACCTCCACAGCACGGGGTCTGCAAAGGGACCGGCAGCAGCTCTTCCTCCAGGCTGCCTGTCCAGGACCTCACGCCATGCAGGCTGCATGCTCCCCAGCGTCCTGCTCTGGCTGGACCTCTTCTTCCTCTCACTCAAGAGTGCAAACAATTGTGCTCTTGGGGAGTCTGAGGAGATGCCACTCAGCCTGTCTGGCGTCCTTTCTGATGGGAAATTTGTTTACTTGCTGGAACCTAGCTCCTGAGAAGGGGGGGTGGAGAAATTGGAATCCGCGTTGCTTTATTCTGGTGAGGTGCTTTTCCTTGGGAATGTGTGTCCAGTGTGTATTTCCCTTAGTCTGTCCTTCCCCCAGTAGTCCTCTTATCAGGTACTCTAGTTGACATGACTTTGGGTGGGGCTGGTAAGGTACTCAGAACAGAATCCTAGCAGTGAGTGACCAGCAAATGGCATTGACTATGTCGCTAGACTCCCATGTAGTCAACCAGCAGCTTAAACTCACGCTGGGCATGTGTGCACGCATGCCCAAACTCCCTAGAGAAGCATAGAGAAGGGACTGCACTGCAGCCATCCCCCAAAGGCTGATTTCTCGCTTTCTGTCTCTCCAGTGAGTGCACGTGCCCTATAGTAAAAATCCCTTTCTTAAAAAGAGTCCAAGTAGTGAGCTGAGCCATCTTAGCTGTAGAAATTGACCTGAGTGGGACCAAAATGAGTTGGAAAGGGAAACATCCTGTGCGCCAGGTGGTCTTACGTGACCCATGGCATTGGAGCACAGCCTGGAAGCCACCTGCCTGTTTGTGCTTCACCACTGCAGCCTGGGCCCAGTGTTCCCAGCCCTGTAGGGTGACCCCTGTGACCTCCACATTGGGCCACCACTCCACAGTGTACCCCAAATGGCTACCACCTCTGCCCCCAAGACTCCGGATGTTCTGGAGCCAAGTGCTTGCAGTTTACACCGTGACTGGGCCTTATCAGTGGGTGTATGCACACACCTGTCTATGGCAGATGAATGGGACTCATTTCTCTTCCATAAAAGAGAATGAATGCATTCTCAGGAGCCCGTTCCCCATCAAAGCAAACACCTCACAGGGCTGCTTCATCTAATCATGCATTCTCCACTTAAAGCATTTATTGGAGCTTCTAAGGAATTGCATATGGATTCAGTTGTGACCTTTTTTAACTATCCTAAGTGACAGCAAATCATCCTGCTTCGTAGATGGTTTAGATCTTTGAGAAGCTGCTAAAAGTCATTAGAAACTATGGTGACCAAGAAATAAAATATTTGGTCTAAGACACAGCACCGTGATAAAAGAATTTACTTTTTCTTACATGCCTGACTCCAAGCACATTTCCCCGAAGATTTTTTAACGAGAGGCAGCATAACTGGAATAAGCCTGTTAAGGTGGCTCTTTGAAAGTGTGTCACACTCATTGTGATGGCTTAGAACAGCCAGGCTCACTGCGTTCTGCACATCTTCTCTGAGGACGTGCAGTGTGTCTTTCCCCAGACTTCATATGCTTGAGGTCACAAAATGCATGTTCAGGTATAAAACTGAGTATCAACCAGACATTTAGCTACACATTTAATTAGTAATTATTGAGTCCCACCTAACACAGCTCCCAGTGCACAGCAGAGGGACTACTCGGTCAAATTCAGAATTTCATGTCATCCGATCTGCTTTAACTGATACAGCACTATCTAAATTATTCACTTCAAGCCACAAAATTTGTCCTGTTCCCTGTCCTGCAGAGGATTAATTCGGGAACCTGAGAGCTTACCGCAGTGCTCAGCCTTTGGCATCTTCTGTCCAGAGTCAAGCTGCCAGATGACACATGCTAGTGGGAACACAGGGGCCCAGCAGGTCTCGTCATTGTCCCACAATGAGGCAGCCTCATTCTGGGTGGATGAGGAGCCAACCCTACTGCCTGTGCATGGAGTCGGCTTGCATCCTTGGCAGCATGAGGTCTGAGGGCCGGATAACGCCACCTTTTGCTTCACTGATGGGGAAGTAGAATGTGTTTCTGAAATGGTTGTGTCTTCTCTGGAGTTTTGTCTCTGACTTTCTTCATCCCAAGACCCAGTTCAGCCTTTCTGGGGAGTCATATTTTGCTCTGCACACTTTAAATGAAAGCTCTCTGGCAGGGCTACCTACCCACAGAATGCTGAAACGGCTCTGTGACCAGCGAAGGCACGGAAGCACTTCCTGGGCTAGCTGGGCCTCCGATGGGAGGAGGTGCTGTCCTCTGGCCACACTGGAGGCTTTTGTTTTTGCAGAGGGAGTTTCCCTTTAACATTTGAGTCCAGCCTGCTGGCTGCAGTGCTGGCTCTAATGTTTCAGAGCTCTCGCTGAGGATGATCTGCGATCCTGCTAGAGGGAACACTCCAGTCCTCCTACAGCCCGGCTCCTGTTTCAGTCTGCCCTCCCAGGGCCTGCTGCTAAGGCCACTCCTGGGCCTTCAAGTTCGTGTCCATGTGTGGGCTCTGCCCTTGGGTGCCCTTGGCTCCCAATGATCAGGAAATGACTACCCCAAGGGGCGTCTTTTGTGCCCCAAGAACAACCTCAGGAGAACTAAACATTGCAGCTACACAGAGACAGTGCCTGAGCCCTGCTGCTTTCCCTCTTCCTGGAGTTTTGTGCTTGTCAAATCATAAGGCCCAGCCTCTGCGTAGTGACCATGTGGTTGCTTAACTGTGTTTAGAGACAGACCTGGCCCGTGTTCGTTTTATACCCGTTAGGCCGCTGAGCCTCAGAGACAGGGCCCCGCTAGTTCTCTGGGAAGCAAAGCCACAGTCCAGGGAGGGAGCTGCCTTTTACGGGGCTGAAGCTTGGCCAGGAAGGTGGATGATCACTGCTGTTGTGATCTGGAACCCCCGGCTCTTAGAAACTGGGGAGCACAATTCAGAAAGAGCTAATGAGGGACACTGCTGTCTGAGAGGTCTTCATTACCTTAGTAAAAAGAATGGCCCTTAATTTGTACTTTACCCGAAAAGTTTCTGGGTTCCCGTTCCAGTTGCTTGTAGAGTCTTGAACATTGTGGCTGTGGCTTTTTCTGACTCTTGGAGACAGGGCAGGAGAAGGGTCAGATGTGGAATCCCACTGGGATGGCGTCTTGTCAGAACTAACTTGGGGGAAACTAGCCAGACAGCATTATACCTGTGGAGCTCAGCCAGAGCCGAGGGACTTGCCTGAGCATCTCCATGACCCATGAGTGGCACTGCCATCACCATCCCAGGCCACTGTCCCAGCCTTGCAACCATCGCTTCTCCATGCACCCTCCTGGCTGTGCCGCCCTCCTGACGAATCACTGCATTCTATGTGGACCTCATCACATGCCACTCCTGTCCTGGCGCATGCTCAAATGCAGACTCTCTAGGCCTGGTCCTCCACGGTCCCACGGGGCAGAGCCAAGGAGCCTCCAGGGAGCCATGCTGAGCCAAGGGCTCTTGGATCAGGGCTCCTCTTCATTGGCGGGTGGAGAGAATGATGAGGGGTAGCAGCAGTAATGTCTTGACCACATCTTGATGAGCGTATGCGCACGTGCACGTCTGTGCTCTCGTTCTACGCAGAGCCTGGGTGGTGGCAGCTGCGGTACTGACGTCCTGTGTTCAGTTGCAGGCCCAGGGCATACTGTCTGGCCGATAGCGATGAAGAATCCTCCAGTGCCGGCTCCTCCGAGGAAGATGATGCTCCAGAGCCTACTGGGGGAGACAAGCAGCTCCTCCCGGGGACCGAGGGGTGAGTGGGCCAGAGCCTTGGGAGTCTGGGTCAGGGCAGCAAGCTGGGAGCCAGCCTTTCCCCCTCTTCCCTGTGATCACCCTTCCTCCCTCGTGCTGAGTGAATGGTTTTTGTATTCACGCCCAGCATCTGTGGCTTGTTTAAATTCTGGGCCCCAGAGGCCAGTAGGTGGCATGGTGGTTAAGGACACTGGACTCACACATGGCTGACAGTGGTTCGAGTATCAGACCTGATGGCTTGCTTTCTCACTTTCTCTCTCTCTCTGTATGTCCTTCTGTGGTCAAATTAAAATAAATAAAGTTAAATAATTCTTTAAAAAAAAAAATTCTGGGCCCCAAAGTGAAAAGACCCGTGTAACTTTCCTTACTTAAGAGGGTTCCAAACAAAGTGGCTTTTCCTGCCATTAGAGCAAGGGGAGGAGAACTTGAAGGGCACGCTTTTACATGGTGGAAGCGCTGCTGCAGGTCTTCAGGAGGAGAACCTATCACCCAGCACCCCGCCCTGGTGCCAGGTGAGAACCTTGGTCCCTGTCGGCTGGGCTGGGCTGTTTTGGTGAGCTACTGCTTCCTGAGAGCTGAAACAATCAGATGATTTCTTTGGTGAACTTGAAAACAGGGTTCTCTCAGCTGATTTCTTGGATCAGCTTCACTGAACTTTGTCTGGGGGCTCTCTTAGCTTGTTACTTGGACAGTAAAATGGTCAAGCTGCTTAAACAGCCTTTCCATAAGGATCTTTTAGTTATCAACAGTGAATCAAGGGGCCAGCAGGTGGCATGGTGATTAAGGGTGCTGGACTCCCCCTCCCACCCCATCAAAGCAAAAAAATAAAATAAATAAAGTTAAATAAAATAATCCTTTAAAGAAAAAAAGTGAATCAAACATGGGGGCCAGCAGGTGGCATGGTAGTAAAGGTGCTGAATCACACATGGCTGACTCTGTAGTTTGAGTCCTAGATGCGGCAGCTTAAAAAACACACCAGGTGGGGACCAGCAGTTAGCGTAATGGCTATGTCGTTGGACTCCCATGTAGTCGACCGCGGTTTGCGTACCAGACCCGGTGGCTTGAAACTCACGCCTGGCACGTGTGTGTGCATACCCAAGATCCCGAGAGGAGAATGGAGGAGAAGGGATTGCGGTGTGGCCATCCCCCCTGGGGGGTGATTTCTCGCTTTCTATCTCTCTGTCTCTCTCTGTCTGTCTGGTGAGTGCACGTGCCCTATAGCAAAAACCTCTCCGAAAAAAAAAAAAAAAAAAAAAAAAAAAAAACACCATGTGTATGTGCATGCTCAAAATCCTAAGAGGAGAATGGAGGTAAAGGGATTGTGGCATGACCACATGACCATCCCTTCTAGGGGGGTAATTTCTCTCTTTCCCTCTCTCTCTGTCTTTCTCCAGCAAGTACACACACCCTACAGCAAAAACATAACAAACAAACAAACAAACAAACAAACAAAAATGAATTGAACAAACCAAGATTATAAAGAAGGTGGGTGGTTTAGGAACTTTTATAAGAAAATATCAGCCTATCCACTTCAGCCTATCCCTGAAATCTTACAGACGACGAGAAGAGAATTAAAATATTTGAGGAGTTGGTTCTAAAGTTTGTGCATGTTACTTAAAATCTAGCTGCTTGAGCTTTTTAATAATGATTTTTCTGGGACCAGCAGTTGGTGTAATGGTATGTTGTTGGACTCCCACGTAGTCGACTGTTTTGAGTCCTGGACCCGGTGGCTTAAAACTCATGGCGTGGGGCCAGCAGGTGGTGTGGTGGTTAAGATGGCTGGACTCCCACATGGCTTTCTGTGGTTCAAGTCCTGGACCTGGCAGCTTGCTTTCTCAATTTCTTTCTCTCTCTCTCTCTCTCTGGTCAACTTCAGTTAAAAAAAAAAATAAAGTGACAACAAATAAAATAAAATTAAATAATTCTTTTAAAAGAAAAAACTCATGGTGTGCCCAAGATCCCAAGAGGAGAATGGATTGTAGCATGGCCATCTCCCCTGGGGAAGGAATGATTTCTCACTTTCTGTCTGTCTGTCTGTCTCTCTAGCAAGTGCACATACCCTATAGCAATAATCTCTCTAAAGGAAAAAAAAATGCTTGTTCTTTTTTTTTTAGAGAGAGATGTTTTTGCTGTAGGGTGCGTGAGCTTGCCAGAAAGAGCGAAAGCGAGAAATCACCCCCCAGGGGGATAACCACACCACGATCCCTTCTCCTTCATTCCCCTCTTGGGATCGTGGGCACACACGCACACACACGTCTGGCATGAGTTTAAGCCACCAGGTCCAGGACGCGAACTGCAGTCAATTACATGGGAGTCCAGTGACGCTATCTGCTAGTCCCATAAAAATGCTTGTTCATATATATATATATATATATATATATATATATATATAAAATATTCCTGATGCTCTGAACTATGGAGGATTTTTTTTAAGGTTTTTGCCATGGGGAGAAACCGGAAAGACAGAGACAGTAAGAGGGAAAGTGAGAAGTCACCCCCAGGGGGATGGCCACCCATGCTGCAACCCCTTCTCCATCCTCCTCCTAGAATTTCAGGCAAGCACACACACATGCCCAGTGTGAGTTTCAAGCTGCTGGGCCCAGGTCAGCTATGTGGGAATTCAGGGCCTTAACCACCATGCCATCTGTTGACCCCTTTGTGGAGGATTTTTAAAAACAAACACTCTTGGGACCAGCATTTAGTATAATGGCTATGTCGCTGGACTCCCATGTAGTCGACCTTGGTTCAAGTCCCGAACTTGGTGGCTTAAACTCACGCTGGGCATGTGTGCATGTGTGCCCAGCATCCCAAGAGGAAAATGGAGAAGGAATTGTGGTGTGGCCAACCCCCCTAGGGAGTGATTTCTCACTTTCTGTCTCTCTGGCGAGTGCACGCGCCCTATAGCGAAAACTTCTCCAAAAAAAAGACAAACAAACACTCTTTTTTTTAGGGTCACATTCTTATGGTAGATGTGACCTGATACAAAAGCTGATTTTCTTTGCATGTTCCCTTATTAGCTGTATATAGCCGCCTTTTCTTTTTCTTTTTGTTTTCTTCTTTTCTTTTATTTTAATTTTCGCCATAAGGCTATTGTGCTCACTAGAGAGACAGAAAGGGAGTGTAAGAAATTACATCCCAGGGGGATGGCCACACTGCAATCTCTTCTCCTCCATTCTATTCTTGAGATTTGGGACACACATGCATATGTGCCCGATGTGATTTTCAAGCCACTGGGTTCAAGACTTGAAATGTGGTTGGCCATGTGAGGGTCCAGCACCTTAACCGCTGCCGCTTGCTGGCCTCCATTTGCTATAAAAGTTTTTTAAAGTTTTAAAGCCCTTTGAAAAATCATTGCCTCTCAGAGTTGGCATTGACACCACCGAAAGGCAGCCAGTTAATTACTGCTTCAAGTATCTGTTGATGTGGCATGGTTTTTAATTTGCTGCATGGAGATTTTGAGATTTCCCTATGAGGACACTGGGTTTATATTTCGTTTCTGAGTGGTATAAAGGAGGCATAGGCTGAGATGCCTTCTCTGCATGAGGACTTTGTCCAACTCTCCACTGTCAAGTCTTAGGCTTGGTCTGATTCTCTAAAGAGTAGTTCTCAACTGAGGGCAATACGATCCCCAGGGGACACTTGCCAATGGCCAGAGACGCTCTTTATTGTCATGACTGTAGGAAAGGCGATAAGCATCTAGTAGGTCAAGACCAGGGAGGATGCTGAGCATTTCACAATTCACAGGACCGCCCTTTGCGACAAAGAACTGTCCAGTCCCGTGTCACTAGTGCCTTGACTGAGAAACTCTGTCCTAAGGAAGGTGAATGAAGAGCCAGAAGGTTTGTTTTTCAAAGAGTGAAGTTGTTACTACTGCCCTTTCGTGTTCTTCCTTTGAAGGTACGTTGGCGGTCATCGAACAAGTAAGATTATGAGGTTCGTTGATAAAATTACCAAGTCAAAATATTTCCAGAAAGCAACAGAGACAGAGTTCATCAAAAAGAAGATTGAAGAAGTCTCCAATACACCCCTGCTGCTAACTGTTGAAGTTCAAGAATGTAGAGGAACCTTGGCCGTCAACATTCCACCGCCCCCGACTGACCGAATCTGGTATGTGGAGGGGCTCTCGCCGACGGCCAGAGATTCTTCTCATGGCCTGACTATAGAAACCTCAGCCTGTGTGTCCTTGAGCTTACAGAAAGTCCCTTCTCCAGGCAGAAGTGCCTCCTAGCGCTTTTCGTGAGACCTTAATGTTAGGTGTAAATCCGATTGTGCTTTCTTCTGTGAATAATTCACATGGTAGGAAAAGTTAAGGTCAATGTATGAAGCTTATGGGATGAGCTGTTTCTATTCTTGGTCTTCCTCTTGGAAGCTGACTTCCACCAGTAGTAGCAGCTGTCATCTAGAGAGAGCGCTTATTCTCTGCCTGGCCTGGGCCGTAACCGCATGGCCCAGTTAATCCTCGTAGCATCCGGTTGAGGAGGTCCCCTCTTTAGAGAAGGGGACCATATGTTCCGTGAGTTACACCTAGACATTGAGAGCCAGGAACATGTGCACTTATCTGTGTCTCAACTTAAGATGAACATTTCCAAGTCCTATGAAATGGGCCTGAGTATACAGTGATTGCATAAGAGATTTCATTGGGGAACCAGCAGTTAGCGTAATGGCTATGTCGCTGAACTCCCACGTAGTCGACCGTGGTTCGCGTCCCGGACCCGGTGGCTTAAAACTCACGCCAGGCACGTGTGCGTGCGTGCCCAAGATCCTGGGAGGAGAATGGAGGAGAAGGGATTGTGGCGTGACCATCCCCTCTGTGGGGTGATTTCTCGCTTTCTGACTCTATGTCTCTGTCTGTCTGGTGAGCGAACGCGCTCTATAGCGAAAATCTCTCCAAAAAAAAAAAAAAGAGAGATTTCATTGTACCATAAATTACACTCACAGTAAAAATAGAGCTCTAGGTTCTGTCATAGATTAAAAAACAACCTGCTAGTACATATCCTTGCTGCTCAAAAAGGTTTGTAGGAATAACCATAAAAGGGTTTTTTAAATTGCCAGAGAGCATGTGTGCTCACCAGAGAGAGAGGGAAAAAACACTTCTCAGTGGGGTATGGTCATGCTGCAATCCTTTCCCTCCATTTCTCCATCCTGCCCAAATTTTAGGGACACTCGTACACTTGCCTGAAGTGCTTTCCAAGCTGCTGGGGCCGAGATTTGAACCACTCAGTTGACCATATGGGACATAGCTCCCTTAACTGCTAGGCCATAGGGCCAGCCCCAGAAAATGATTTTAAAGTAGATTTAACTATTTGATGAGAATGCTGATGGATGCTATTAAAACTTAAAGAGGGACCAGCAGTTAGTGTAATGGCTATGTCGCTGGACTCCCATGTAGTTGACCGCAGTTCGCGTCCCGGACCCAGAGGTTTAAAACTCACACCGGTCGCGTGTCTGTGTGTGCCCAAGATCCCAAGAGGAGAATGGAGGAAAAGGGATTGCGGTGTGGCCATCTCCCCCGGGGGGTGATTTCTCACTTTCTATCTCTCCGTGTCTCTGTCTGTCTGGTGAGCGCACGCGCCCTACAGCAAAAACCTCTCAAAAAAAAAAAAAAAAAAAAAAAAAACAACTTAAAGATACCTTTTAGGTTTTTTTGTTTGTTTGTTTTTGTTTTTAAGAAAGATTTTTGCTATGGGATGTATGGCTCACTGAAAAGACAGAAAGCAAAAAATCACTTCCTGAGAGGACGGCCATTCCACAATCCCTTCTCCTCCATTCTCCTCAGGATTTTGGGCACGCACGCACATGCACCCGGTGTGAGTTTTCTTTTTGTGGAGAGGTTTTTGCTCTAGGGTGCGAGAGATAGAGAGACAGAGAGACAGAAAGCAAGAAATCACCCCCCAGGGGGATGACCATGCCGCAGTCCCTTCTCCATTCTCTTGGGATTTTGGGCACGCACGCACACACACCTGGCATGAGTTTATTATTTTTTTAATAATTCTTTTTTCAAATAATTATTTTATTTAACTATTTATTTACTTCTTTATTTATTTTAATTTTATGAGAGAGAGAGAGAGAAAGGGAAAGTGGGAAAGCAAGCCGCCAGGTCCGGGATTCAAACTGCGGTCGACCACGTGGAAGTCCAATGGCCCTAGCCACCACGCCACCTGCCAGCCCCCGCTATGAGTTTTAAGCCACTGGGTCCGGGACTCGACTGGTGTGAGTTTTAAACTGCCCAGGCAGGACTCTAAGCGTGGTTGACTACATGGGAGTCCAGCGCCATAACCATTATGCCATTTGCTAGTCCGTAGAGTGTATTTTTTAAAAGTAATATTTTCACTGTAAAGAGAAATGAGAAATTAGATGAAAAAAGACAAAAAGTAAAAGCTTACAACTGCATCATCCAGAAGTAACCACTGTTAATATCTTACTCTGCAGTCTTTCAAAACTCAAAATAATTTTTTTAGAGAGGTTTTGGCTATAGGGCGCATGCACTTGCCAGAAAGACAGAGACAGAAAGACAGAAAGCGAGAAGTCACCCCCCTGGGGAATGGCCACACCACAATTCCTTCTCCTCCATTCTTCTTTCAGGATCTTGGGCACGCACACACATGCGCCACCATGAGTTTAAGCCACCGGGTCCAGGACTCGAACCACAGTCAACTACATGGGAGTACAGCGACATAGCCATTATGCCAACTGCTGGCCCCCAAAATAATTTTTTTATTAGTAAGAGTTGGGGCCAGTGAGTATGGTGGTTAAGGTACTGGATTCCTACATGGCTGACCATGGTTTGAGTCCTGGACCCAGTAGCTTGGAAATTACACTGGGTGTGTATAAGTGCATGCCCCAAGTCCCAAGAATAAAGGAGAAGGGATTATGGCATGAACATCCCCACTGGGGATGATTACTAACTTCCCCTCTTTCCACACATGCCCTGTGGCAAAAATCTTTAAAAGCAAGAAAGAAAGAGAGAGAGAAAGAGAGAGAGTTGATTATAACCAGTCTTCCCCTTACTGCCAGATTTTTAGATTTGTCAGTTTACAAATGCTTCTACAAGGGAGAAAATAAAATTAAAGACCTCTACAATAGTGCTACCTTGTATACTCAAGTGCTGAACTAATGTTACTGATCTGTGAAGTGTCAATAGTGATATTAAACATCTATAGCAGTTTGTCTGTTTTTCAAGTTTATTTATTTTTTCCATGAGAGAGAGAGAGAGAGACAGCTATAACCAACAGGGTTTTTTATGCCATGATCCACCCCCAGCCACTTCAGATCAGGTCAGGGGTATGTGCACACACACACACACACGAACACACACACACACACACAGTGTATTCAGGAAGGCTTCTGATTGCAAACCCAGCACCTTCGCATATAGGTTAGCCTCACAGAGTGTTGTGTTACCACTGTGCTGCCATCTGGACCTTGCAATTTGACATTTTAGTTGTATTTCTAAAACTATTGGCTCACGGGGACCAGCAGTTGGAGTAATGGTTCCATCACTGGATTCCCACATAGTCAACTGCGGTTTGAGTCCCAGGCCCGGTGGCTTAAAACTCTAGCCGGGTGCATGTGCATGTGTGCCCAAAAATCCCAAGAGGAGAATGGAAGAGAAGAGATTGCAGTGTGGCCATCCCCCCAGGGGGTGATCTCTTGCTTTCTGTCTCTCCATCTCTGGCAAGCGCACACACCCTGTAGCAAAAATCTCTCTCTCTGAAAAATTTGGCTCATGACAGATTCAAGTTTTTGGATAGTTTGAGAGCACACAGTGTCTTGTCCAGACACTCCACTAATGTCTGAGTACCAGTCTGCCCTGCTGGGAAGCCATAAAAAGCATGGTGCGGAGTGCAGGGTGAGGAAGCCAGCCATAGAACATGACGTATCTACAAGTGCGTAGCAGAGCGGGCAAAACTGACCCTGCTTCTCGTAGTGGTCCTCTCTTGGGGGTGATATTCAGAAAGAGGCAGTATCTTTCGCTTTGTTTTATACGCTTGTTTGTTGTTGTTGTTAATTTGCTATAGGGCATGTGTGCTTGCTGGAGAAAGAGAGAGAGCACCTCCCAGTGGGGATGATCATGCACAACTCCTTGCCCTCCATTCTCCTCTTGGGATTTTGGGCACATGTGCACAAGTACCTAGCCAAGTCCAGGACTTGAACCTTGCAGTTGGCCATGTGGGATCCAGCTGCCTTAACCACCATGCCACTGGTTGGCCCTATATACTTAAATGTTTTGATTTGTATAACATACCTATGCTTTTTTTAAAAAGTAAGAAAGAAGGAGCCAACCCTGTAGTGCAGCAGTTAAACCCTGTGCCAGGGGTCAGCTCTCACATGGCTGACCACAATTTAAGTCTCAGCCTAAGAGCTTGAAAACCATGCCGGGCATATATGTGTGCCTCCAAATTCTGAAAGAATGGAAAAATGAGGGAAAAGGAGTGTGGCATGACCATGCCCGTTAGCAGGTGCTTGCTGTCTCTCTTCCTCTAGCAAACACATATACCCTCTGGCAATAAAAAATTTAAAATTTAAAAAAAAAAAAAAGAGGATTGGCCACGTAGCGTAGT
Source organism: Tupaia tana (assembly GCA_026018925.1). Lineage (NCBI taxonomy): Eukaryota > Metazoa > Chordata > Mammalia > Scandentia > Tupaiidae > Tupaia > Tupaia tana. The sequence goes on along the minus strand of JAKSZU010000011.1, from coordinate 55,781,339 downwards.
GGTTAAGGGAGCTGGATCCCACAAAACCAACCATTGTTCAAATCCTGCTCCTGGTGGCTTGAAAAACATATCGGGTACATGTACCCCAAATCCTGATTTGGATGGAGAAATGAAGAAATTAATGCCCCTCGCATTCCATGGGGACAAGGAGTGCTTTTTCTCTCTTTCATGAGTACACATGCCCTGTGGTGATTAAAAAAGAAAAAGAAATTTTAAAATGTCGTTGTCATTTTAGGAAAACCAGAAATCAGGCCCAGCTCATGGACTTTTCCAGTGGGGTTTCCTGGCTCTCCTAGTTTGTTGGAACTGTCCTCAAATCCAATGCAGCCCTAACTCCGTCCAGGAAACACTGGGAGCTGATAATTCATACTTGCTGTGTTCAATTCTTTTTAGAGGATTTTCTGAAAAAGAGAACATTTTAAGTAGCAACAGAGCCCCATGTAAATGAGGGATGTTTGCTGTCAGTGCTGGTCTGCTTCCTTTCTTTGCTTCTAAATGTGGTTATTACGTGTCTTCTTAAAAAGGTATGGTTTCCGGAAACCACCATATGTGGAGCTGAAAGCTCGGCCAAAACTTGGAGAGAGAGAAGTGACTTTAGTTCATGTGACAGACTGGATAGAGAAGAAACTGGAGCAAGAGTTTCAGGTAAACTTGTAGTGTTATCTCGTGTTCCACACCGAATAGAAAAGCTCTGGGAGAACAGAGGCTCTCAACTTCTGGGTCAGGATCCTCATTTGACAATCCAATGACAGCTGTGGACCCTCATCCGAGCAAAGTACCCATGTGATCAAACAGGGCCAGACCTTTTTTGTTTCTTTTTCTTTCTCATAGCGAGAGAGAGGGGGTGGGGGGAGAGAAGGCACCCTCGACAGGGTCTTTGTTTTTTTAAAAAAAATTTTAAGGGGGACCAGCAGTTAGGGTAATGGCTATGTTGCTGGATTCCCATGTAGTCGACCGCAGTTCGCGTCCCGGACCCGGTGGCTTAAAATCCACGCGTGCGTGCCCAAGATCCTGAGAGGAGAACAGAGGAGAAGGGATTGTGGCGTGGCCACCGCCCCAGGGGGTGATTTCTCGCTTTCTGTCTCTCTGTCTCTCTCTGTCTTTCTGGGGAGTACAAGCACCCTATATCAAAAACGTCTCCAAAAAATATATAATAATAATAAATATATAACTAAATAAAAATTTAAAAAATTTTAATATGCTATAGGGCACATATGCTCACCAGAGAAAGAAAGCATTCCCCGGGTAGATGGCCACGCTGCAATCCCTTCTCCATTCTCTCAGAATTTGGGGAATGCATGAACACATGCCTGGCATGATCTTCAAGCCACCAGGTCCAGGATTTGAACCAGTCAACCATGTGGGATCCAGGGTCTTAAACTCCTCACCACCTGTTGGCCCTCAATGTTTTTGGTAAGAGTATTACTGAATGTTGAGTGCATCATATACAGCTTTGTGTTCTTCTTTGAAAAAAAAAAAAGCTTACATCTCATTGCTAGGATTTAAAAGGATAATTCATTTGGAATATGTGTTCTGGTCATAGGAAATTGGAAATATTATAACTTAAGCCAATTTTCTTAAAATAATGTTGAATATTTATCAATTCATGAATAATTTTAGTACATTAAATCAAAGGCTTCTTCTGCCTCTGAGGTGATTTTCTAGGCTATTCTTATATTCCTCCAATAGTGTGATTCTTCCCCCCTTTCTAATTTAAAATATGGTGGAGGAATTAGTTTGGAATGTGTAGGAAAAGTTTTCATATGTATTTTTAAAAGCTTGTTTAAAACCTAAAATTATCAGAACAAAATAGGTTGACAGCCTGACAAAGCATTCTTCCCACATGGCTGTTCTTTAATATCTTCCTACAGAAAGTTTTTGTCATGCCAAACATGGATGATGTTTATATCCCTCTAATGCACTCAGCCATGGACCCTCGCTCCACTTCCTGCCTCCTGAAAGACCCACTTGGGGAGGCTGCTGATCAGCTGTGATGAAGATCTGACACACTCCCAGGACTGTGAGGTCTAGCCCAAGGTTCTTGGCTGCCATGTGTGCTGTCACACTGGCTTACTTGTGCCACAGCTACTGTTTCTTCAAGGACTGCTTCTGCCCTCTGCCTGCCGGTGCCCATTCCACTGTGAGGTGTTCCCTGCATCCAGCGAAGGTGTTTGGATTGTCTGCTGCAAAGTTTTGACTTGGCAAAGGAGCCTAGAATTATCATGGTGGATCCAGAAGTTACAGGTGACTCACACCGTGGCTTTTTAAAGCCAACCAGTTTTTGTGGCAGCAAGCAAGCACATTCAGAGCAAAGCTGCACAACTGGAAGGCTGCCCCTTGCCTCTTCAACTCTCCAAAGCTTTTCCTCAGGCATTCGGTGCACAACGGAACATGTTTTCATTTCTGTACTTTGAATGCATAATTGCGTCTCTCCACACTCACAATGCCCCTGTGGTAGTGTGTGTGGAGGGCAGGGAGTGAGATTTTGTGAGCCATTTCATTGGTGGTAGACAAGCATAGAGACGTACTTTCCTTTTTTCATATTGTGCATTTTGGAAGCAAGTAGCCATATACACAGTCAGCTGAGGTGGGGACAGTGGGACTTCTGTGAACTAGTGAGAACACTAGGCTAAGCCACGAGATCAAACCATCCCAAGCCTTTTCCCAACGATGTACAATCACCTGGTTTCTAACTATCCTGAGTGTTCCGAGCACGTGTGAGAATGTTAAACCTGCAGGACTGGACTGCTCCTCTCACACATAAACAGGGCGGGGCCAGAGAGCCAGAGCCAGTCTTTCCACCTGGCGTTTCCTGTGTGTTCCAGAAGTTTTATACAGGAATCTAAATGCTTTGTTAATAATTGGCTTGGGAGTTTTGTGGGCAGATTCCTCTTCTGGCGGCCAAAATGGAGTACTGCTAATTGTTGCAAGCCAAGACCAAAAGTTTGCTCTACATCAAACACTACATCATATCTTGAAAGTAACTTGTGACCTTTCTTTAATGTTGCCAACTTAATTTTGTGCATTTGTGTCAGAATGTTTAGTTTACAACTTTGGGGGCCCTTTCTCTAATTGTATAATTTGCTTCAAGAAGTAAAACTTACAATTTTTTATTGTTGAAAGCTGTATTCAATGTCAAAATTACCTTGGGTAACTTTTGATAACTTACATCTGTGGACAAAGCTAATAGTGTTTTTTTTTTTTTTTTAAATAGTACCTTGCTTGAACATGCCTTTAAAAGAAATTAATATATTGAACAATTATTTGAACCTTGATTATTTTACTTGCACCATTAAAACATTTGACATAAGTTATTTGACCATTCCAGTTGGTGTACTGTTCTAATTTCTCGTTCTGGAGGCCTATCTGCCTGTCCAAGAGTCCGCATGTCTTGTTCACTGGTCTTTATCATTTTTGTGCAATAACTAAAGGCAAAGGACTAGATGCACTACTGTGTAGAGGTTACACGACTGTACCCTGTTGCACTTAATCAAATAGTATGTGGGGATTTAAAATCGCTTGCATTGTTTCACAAAATAAATATCTTCATGTCAAATACTAGATAAGCATCTTATTTCTACTCAATCCTGTCAACAGCAACAGAAAAAAATGAGCCAGTTGGGCCATATTCTGGCGATAGCTGGTTATCAACCGGGAGCAGGGATAAGGATGCAAGCCCTTCTCAGCATGCCTTTGTAGGAGTGCAGGCTCCACTATCTTCAGAGCTGGAGGCCATTTAATCACCCAGTAATCCTGATAATTTGGAGAGCCCTTTCAACCACCAAATGCCTGAGCAGGCCCTCCCCACCCCGATGCATCCTTGCCCTTCAGCCCTGTCACCATGTGAGAACCTGGTACGTGTCATGTGAGCCCAGGTTAAAGACCTTTTACCAGCTGTCAAAGTGTTATGTGCCTATGCTGTACCAGCAAAATAGGAATCCTTCACAGCTACCCTTGTTAACAGTGAACAGCTTAGGCTAACTGAGATACAGGTCAATTTGCCTAAAGCTTTAGTCGCATGCTTATCGGCATGGGTAGTAACGGTAACTAGTAAGCAATGACATTTTAGTTTCATGCTGCTCCAGACTTTGGCCCAGTCCTGTCAACTACACAGCCGGCAAGTCTCTTAAGGGTAACCTCTTCAACCTGCATACGGCATGCACATCGCTCACCGATTCCAAAAGGACACATTATGCAACCCCCAAAGGGTGGAAACGTACCCGGATGCCGGGCCACTCGCTGCGCAGTAGAACCTGCAGCGAGCTGTTGTACCACTAGGGCATTTTAGCCTAAGCGTCTTGGCCTTAAGAAACCGCAAAATTCCTGGCCCATCCTAGCAGGCAGGTGCCAGCCCTGGACAACACCGTGTAGCTTGCGTTTAAAAGGACCGCCCGCGTTAGGAACAGACAGCCCCAGTTATGCGCAAGCACGTGCTCTGGCGCTGCAGCCTGGCCCCCGGCGCCACGCGCAGGCGCGGCGGGGGCTCAAAGGCAGCGCGTCACCCATGACACATGAACACCAGCGCTATAAAATCAAACCATTTTATTGGGGGTGAGAATGCGTAGGGGTTAGGGGCGAGGACACACTTCAGGCAGAGGAGATCAGACGTCTTCAGCCAAGCGGGATCTGCAAGAACAGCAGCGGTGGGTGAGGGGGTGTGCGTCCACCCGCCCATCCCTTCCCGGTCGCAGGTACACTCGGCTCAGACTTTAGTTCGCATCACCCGCGTCAGCAGTCTAACACGTGATTTAATTTGGGAGGTCATCACCGCCGACTGGCTGGTTTCCCCGCACCCGCTCCAGACCCCAGGGCCAACCCAGGCAAGACGGCCGCACTGCCTAATACGCCTCACCTCCCCAGCGCTGTAGTCGCCGCGGAAGGACCGAGACGCGCGCAGGACGTTTACTTAAAGAATGAGGCCGGAAGTGAGTGGGCGGGTTTGCTACTCTTAACCAATAGAAAGTCAAACCTCTCACCACGTGCATAGAACGCGGCCTGATAACTGGCTGACCTCGCTGAGTCCTCCATAGCATAGAGTGGTCGCGTACCAACCATAGAGGTGGGACTCAAACAGGTAGGAAGTGAGGCGGAGTGTTAAATCCTTCACATTTCTTTCCAAGTTGCGTTTGCTAGCTGGTAATTTGCGCGTCTCTTTACAGTCCACGAAAAAACTTAAACGACAGGAGACAAGTAATACCTAACTTTTGTGAGATATTCTATGCCAGGAACTAAGGTAGGCGCTGAGGATGCAAAAAGTGAACAAAAAAGTTCCCTTTTTTTTTTTTGTAGTTTATAGGCGACCCTCTTATCTACAAGGGATTCTTCCAAGCCTCCAGTGGATCCCTGAAACTGCAGATTGTGTGTGTGTGTGTGTGTGTGTGTGTGTGTTTTCCTATATATACATATCTATAATAAAGTTTAGTTTTTAAATTAGGCACAATAAGATTAACAAGAATAAAATAGAACAATTATATTATTGTTGTAACAAAGGATATGTGAATGTGATGACTCTTGCTCATTTCCTTAAAGGATAGAACTGCAGAAAACGAATCATGGAAAGCGAAACTGCGGGAGATAAACCACGGATAAAGGGGGGCTACTGTTAAGTGTCAGGTAGATCAAGGTAGTTGGTGGTGGTCACATTTATGGCAGGGTTCTCAATCAGGGAGTGATTTGGCAGAAACCAACCATTTGGTGAATGGTGCCAGCAGGTGGCGTAGTGGTTAAGGCTCTGGACTCCCACATGGGGGCTGGTGTTTGAGTACTGGACTGGTGGCTTGAAACACTGGGCATGTGTACATGCGTGCTCAAAATCCCAAGAGGGGAATGGAGGAGAAGGGATTGCAGCTTGGCCATGCCTCCTAGAGGGTGGTCCCGCCCAATAACCTCTTAAAAAAAACATTTTTTTTTTTTAAATCGCGAATAAGGGGGAACTACTATTCTGTGCCAAGTAGTGTTTTGTCTCATCTTGTTTCATTTTCTGAATTTAAACCTTTAAACATTCTCTGAGGTTACCACTAGGGTTGTTAAATATTTTGACTGTAGTAGCAATAAGACACTTAACATGCTTTTCTTACCTCTACTCTACACAACAAATATTTATTTTTAGCCCAAAAGAAAATACATTAACCTTCAAAAAACTTTTCTTGGGACTAGCAGTTAGCGAAATGGCTATGTCACTGGACTCCCATGTAGTCGACCGTGGTTCGCATCCTGGACCCGGTGGCTTAAAACACTCCGGGCGCGTGTGCATGCGTGCCCAAGATCCCAAGAGGAGAATGGAGGAGAAGGGATTGCAGTGTGGCCATCCCCCCTGGGGGGAGATTTCTCGCTTTCTGTCTCTTTCTCTCTCTCTGTCTTTCTGGTGAGCGCACATGCCCTATAGCAAAAAAACTCTCCAGAAAAAACCCTTTTCTTTTTCCAAAATAATAATGATTAAGTTACAGAAATGGGAATACATCGTCAAAGCATACAGCTTTAAAGGATCTAAACATTAAAAGGTTAAAAAAATTTTTTTTCTATTTTGTTGCCATTGTAAGACAAAACAGAATCTATCATAAGTCAACGGTATCCATTCATACTTAAGGTCCTTCTCCAGGAACTACTTTTTCTATATTATTTCCATTTAGCAAAACCTGATCTGTTGTAATTTAGTCATCTTTTTTCCTTCTGGTATGATTTTAGTAGCATAGTTGCATCTGGTTGGTAGTAGCAGAGCCACCATGGCTATCCTGAAAGTGAGTGGCCTCTTATTTTTAAGACATTGTTTCGGGCCAACAGGTGACATAGCGGTTATGTCCCTGGACTCCCACATGACTGACCACGGTTCAAGTCCCAGAGCCACTGGCTTTAAACACACCAGACAGGTGTGTGTGCATGCCTGATATCCCAGGAGAACAGAGAAGGAATTGTGGTGTGGCCATCTCTCCTGGAGACATCTGTATCTCAAAAAAAAAAAGGCATTGTTTCGCTCTGTTCACTCCTACCTTAGCCTCTCAAGTAGCTGGGACCACAGGTTGGTGCAGCTACACTCAGCTTTAAAATTACTCTTTATCTAAGTTTCAAAATTTCTGCACAGCAAAATAAGGAATAATTGGGAAAAAATACAATTTATCAATAATGTGCATGTAGGGGTGGAAGTGTTGTGTAGGGTCAAGGGGGAAAAAAGCATGTTAAGAACCTTCTTGGTACAGTGTCCAAGGTTGTTGCTTTGTTCTTAACTTTGAAAATTAGAAACGGGGCCAGCAGGTGGCGTAGTGGTTAAGGCACTGGACTCAGTTGGTCACATGAACGGCTGAGATTTGAGTATGGTACCTAGGGCGCGTGCACTCGCCAGACAGAGAGACAGCGAGAAATCACCCCTCAGGGGGGATGGGCACGCCACAGTCCCTTCTCCGTTCTCCTCTCAGGATCTTGGGCACGCACGCACACACGCCCTGCGTGAGTTTTAAAACACCGGGTCCAAAACACCAACGCGGTCGACTACGTGGGAGTCCAGCAACATAGCCATTACACTAACTGCTGGTCCCGGTACCTGGCATCTTGAAACTCACACCAAGTGGGTGTGTCCAAAGTCCCTGGAGGAGAGTGGAGTAGAAGGGGTTGCAGCATGGCCAACCCCCTTGGAGTGATTTCTCACTTTCTATATCTCTCTCCAGTGAATGCATGTACCCCATGACAAAAATCTTAAAAAAAAAAGAAAAATAGAAAACTGTTTTTTTAAAGATCCGGGGATGGGGACCAACAGATGTTGTAATGGTTACATTTCTGAACTCCCACATAGTTGACTGCAGTTTGAGTCCCAAACCCAATGGCTTTAAAACTCATGCCAGCACATGTGCATGTGTGTCCAAAATCCTGACAGGAGAAGGGAAGAGAAGGGATTGTGGCTTTGCCATCCCTCCTGGGGAGTGATTTCTCACTTTCTGTCTCTCTCTTAAAAAAAAAAAAAAAAAGCCAGGAATGGAAGGGACCAAAATTATTCCATTTCCCTCCCTCCCTCTCCTCTATTTCTTTTTCTTCCTTTTTTAAGGGTTATTTACTTTTTTTACTCATTATTATTTTATTTTTTTATTTTTTTAATTTGAGCAGAGAGGAACAGAGTGACCAAGCAAGAGAGAGAGAGAAAGTGAGAAAGCAAACCACCAGGTCCAGGACTCGAACCATATTTGGCCATGTGGGAGTCCAGCACCCTTCACCACCATGCCACATGCTGGCCCCAACCTCTCCTCTCCTTCAACAGCACTGTCATTTTCCATCTGATCATCCTACCTCAAGTAAGATGCAGTATCTCATTGCTTGTTCTTTTTATTTTTTAATTTATTTTGCTATAGAGTTCATTCATGTATTCACCAGAGAGAATGGGAGAGGAAGTGAGAAAGCATCCCCACCCTCAGGGGCAATGGCCACATGGTAACCCCTTCTTTCTTTAGGATTTTTTTTTCTTGAGAGATTTTTGCTGTAGGGCAAGTGTACTTGCCAGAGAGATAGAGAGAGACAGAGAGATAGAAAACAAGAAGTCACCTCCCAGGGGGATGACCACACCGTAATCTCTTCTTTCTCCTCTCAGGATCTTGGGCATGCACGCACACGTGCCTAGCATGAGTTTTAAGGCCCTGGGTCCAGGACCTGAACCATGGTAGACTATGTGGGAGTCCAGCAATGTAACCATTATGCCATTGCTGGTCCCCTCCTTTTAGGACTATGAGCACACACCTGAACTGCACGGTTCAGGACTTGAACAGTACAGTCAGCCTTGTGGGATCCAGCTATGTTTATCTCCATGCCATCTGTTGGCTCTCAACAAGCATATGAAAAGTCCCTCTTCTGTGCTTGATTCTGTTCAGAGCACTGAGAATTTGAATATGACTAAAATGGTCCCTGTCCTCCAAGTAGGCCACAACAAAGCTGGAAATAAAAAAGAAATCCTACAGGGCCAGCAGATGACATAGCCGTTATGTCACTGGACTCCCACATAGTCGACTACAGTTTGAGTCTCGGACCCGGTGGCTTAAAACTCATTTTGGGCACGTGTGTGTGCATGCTCAAAATTCTGAGAGGGATTGCAGTGTGGCCATCCCTCCTGCAGAGTGATTTCTTGCTTTCTGTCTGTCTGTCTCTCTGTATGTCTCTGGCAAGTGCATGCACCCTATAGCAAAAAAAAAAAAAAAAAAAAAAAAAAAAAAAAAAAAAAAACTTAAAAAAAAAAAAACTTAAAAAAAAAAAGAAAGAAAAAGAAAGAGAGAAATCCCGAGCCAGTGTTTTAAACAGGGCTATTGGTTGTTAAGTGATGGAAACTGAACCCAGACTAGCTGGTGGAAATGGGAAGGTTTAGCTCACAAGGAAAGGAGAGCTGGGCAGGTGAATCTCAGGCCAACCAGAATCAGAACTCAGACTCGCCCAACGTTCTCTACGATGTTTGTCTTTCCTTGTCAATGTCTTTCTTTGGAATCAGGTTTCTTTATAGGATGGAGACAGTTCCTAGGCCTAATGCCTTCTGGCTTTGCCACCAGAATGGAAGCGTCTTTGCATAGCTCTAGCTGGAGTCAGATTGGGTACGAGCCTACCGAGGGTCAAACAAAGGTGCCCCGAGGGGTAGCTGTTTTGGTAATCTACTGTATTACTTCATAACAAACTACCCCATAACTCAGTGGTTTAAAACAGCAACTTTATTCTCTCGTAAGCCTATGAGTTGACTGGGCTCAGCGGAGAGGTTCTTCTGCTCCACGTGGGTTCAGCTAAGGTCATCTGGTCAATAAGGACCTTGCTGGGGCTGAAGCATCCCAGATAGCTCACCAGTTGGCCGGGATTGCAGCAAGGGCTGTTGAATAAAGCAGTCAGACCAGCGGGTGGCCTGGTAATTAAAGCAGCTAGATCCCACATGGCCGACTGTGGCTTGAGTCCTGGATCCAGTTGAAAAACACACTGGGCGCGTATGCATGCGTTCCCCAAATCCCAAAGGGAGGGAGAAATGGAGGAGAAGGGATTGCAGTGTGTCCATGTCCCATGTAGGGTGCTTTCTCTGTCTTGTAAGTACATATGCCCTCTAGCAAAAATAAAAAGATTTTCATTCTCCTCCACATGGCCTGGGTTCTGTAAATGGTGGCCAGCTTCCAAAAGGGAGCATCTAAAGACCAACTATTGGGAAGGAGGTAGGAAATAGGAGCTGCCAGGTCTTTAATACCCAGGCTGGAAGTCCCAGGATGTTCCTTCCTGCCTGGACTGGCCTTTACAAGGGAAAGGAAATTAGCTCCACTTTTTATGAGAAGAGCCGCGTGTGAATATTAGGGGAAGGATTGTTGGGGGCCATCTTTGGAAAGCAGCTATCACAGTAATTGAACCCACTGGCCCAGCCTGGGTGGGCGTCCATGCCACCGCCTCGCCCACCTGCCCCTCCTGCAAGGCTGGCCCTAGCTCCTTTCAGCTGCTCACCTCTGTGGTCCCAGCAGTGAGAACAACACCTTGAACCTGCCAGGAGCTCAGTAAGGGTTTGGCAAACTATGTGGAATTCCTCCTTCTCAATCCTCTTTCTTTAATTTTTACTTTTGTATTACCAGAGGGTACATGAGTGAGAGAAAGAGAGAGAGAGGGAGGAAAAGGGAGAAAACACCCTCTCAGTTTCTTCTCCATTTCTCTATCCTAAGATTTGCGCATGGACTCATGGCCAGCATGTTTACAAGCTACCAGGGCTTGGATTCTTTTTTAATTTTTGTTGGAGAGATTTGTACTATAGGGTGTGCATGCTCACCAGAGACAGAGAGACAGAAAGCGAGAAATCACCCACCAGGAGAGATGGCCATGCTGCAATCCCTTCTCCATTCTCCTCTCGGGATCTTGGGCATGACTGGCGTGAGTTTTAAGTTGCTGGTTGGGACTCCAACCCTGGTCAACTACGTGGTAGTCCAGCAACGTAACCATTAGCCATCTGGGGGCTCCCCAGGGGCTGGATTCAAACCGTGGTTGGACATGTGGGATCTAATGTGCCACTGGGAAAAACGGAAATCTGTCATGACTGTCCTGACGACCTAATAGCGTTCTCTGCCCGGCCCCCACCTGCTGCAGGGCCCCGAGTCTCGTCCCAGCGCTGACGGTTTGCTCAGTGGGGATGTTTTCCGCTCTGCCCCGGCAAGTTCTCCTGTCTGTATCCTTTCCCCTCCTTCCCTGCCTTGCCCTCAACCATAACCAATAACCGTTGGCAAGTCTCCTGAAGGTCTCTCAGACGCCTGTCTTTCCCCCCAACTCTCCCCGTAAAACTCAACTGGAGTCAGATTTCCCTCCGCTGTCTGCTGTGCAAGCCCAGCCTGCCCTGGGCCCCCAGCCCCCCCTGCCTGCCTCCCATCCCCACCTCCCACCACGCTGTGGAGAAGCCACGTGCGAGTCGTGGAGGAGTCCGCCTGGACTTCCATGAAGCTACGCAGTGCTTTCCTTTCCCGAGCCTTTGTTCAGATCCTCCTTGTCCCTCTACAGCGTCCTTTCCTCTGTCAAATCTGAGAAATGGCACAGCCAGGTACCACTTCTTCCATGAAGCCCTCCCCGCTCTGTCCTTCCTACCTCCTTCTTCCGCTAGACTCCTCTCTCTCAAGACTACCATGGTTCTGTTTCTCGGAGTTTACCCCCACCTTCTCGAACTTTTCACAGTCGACCTTGGACCTTGGCTATTTCTGCGTGTGTCCTGTCACCTTCGCCAACTCGCAAACTCTGGTGCTCCCTCGCAGCAGCAGTCCTTTGTACTTGGGAGCCCTCAGTGACATTTGTTGAAAGGACACGTGCATAAATGAATGCATGAGTAGTCATCAGCCCCAAGAGGTCAAAGACAAGTCATCTGCGAGAGGAAGCCCACTCTGGGACCAGGTGGCGTCATGGTTACGTCACTGGACTCCCATATGTTGACTGTAATTTGAGTCCCAGACCCACGGGCTTAAACCTCACGTTGAGCATATGTGCATGCGTGTCCAAGATCCTGAGAGGAGAAGAGAGGAGAAAGGATTGCGGTGTGGACATCCCCTCGGGTGATTTCTCACTTTACCTCTCTGTGTCTCTCTCTCTGGTGAGTGCATGCACCCTATGTCAAAAAAATCTAATAATAATAAAAAAAAAGACTGCTAAGTTGAAGAGAGACCTAGGAGGAAAAAAAAGACACTGAGATTTTACAAGAGGAAGAACTTTATGAGCTGTTGGGAGAAGTTTCCAGAGAGTTCTGTGGAAATCAACCAAACCCCAGGGGATTAGGAGGGACTGGCCAGTGAGGAAGTGGAGGCACTTAGAGGATAGTTATTTCCATACTGGCGCTGCACTGGACCTTTGATAGTTTTTTAAAGTTGATTTATTTCATCTATGAGAAAGAGAGAGAGAGAGCATCATCTTGACACCACCTCCCTCCCCAACTTCAGCTAGGCCTGTTTCCTAGACACACGTGTGTCTGGCATGCTTAAGGAGATCTCCAGACACAAACCAGTAACCTTCCCATGGATCAACCTCACAGAACATCGCATTTTACCACTGTGCCACCGTCCACCCCCTCTTTTTGTTTTGTTTTGTTTTGCTATAGGGCACATGTGCTCACCAGAGACAGATGAAGACAGAGGCAGAGAGGGAAGGTGAGAAATCTCCCCCAAGGAGGATGGTCACACTGGCACCCCTTCTCTACTCCCTCCTTGAAAATATTAATCTATAAACTGGTGACACATGGCACTCTGCCATGGTGGCATGCAGACTTGGCACAAATGAGTGTGAAATTCAGTGCTCAGAGGCAAGTGAACAAATAACCACTCAGGATTCGCCCAAGCTGCCCCACGGGCCGGAACCTGGGGAGCAAGTCTCGATGCCCGGCCACAGGCTCCTGCCTGTGGTCCTCAAATGTGCACTTCTGCACAACCCCAAGAGATCAGAGACTTGACCTGTTATGGGCGACGATGTCCCTTATCCCCACAGGGTGGTGCAATGACATCGGCTATTAGCAGCAGTCTAGGGAAGTGCTAGTCTGCGCTGCCGCCTACTACGCATCCGGATCACACGATAGTTCCTTGTCAAGATGCGGTGTGCAGGGCAGGAATGACAATCAGTTAAAGCTGGAACACGTTGGGGCCAGTCGGTGGTGTGGTGGTTAAGGTGCTGGACTCCCACTCAACCATGGCTCGGCTTGAAAATCGCACCCGGCACACGTGTGCATGCCTGAAATCCCAGGAGAATAGAGGAGAAGGGACTGTGGTGTGGCCATCCCCTGTGTGGGGTGACTTCTCACTTTCCCTCTTTCTGTCTCTCTCCAGCAAGTGTACGCACCTTATGGTAAAAACCTAAAAAAAAAAAAAAAAAAAACACACCAGGCACATAACCGTGCAGTGGGTGGGAGTGGCAAGGAGACATTCCTAGGATAACTGTCACCATCTCCTCAAATTCAATTGTCCTAGAACAGGAAGAGCCAAAGTTTCTTTTGACCTAAACCCCAAACTGTTCAGAGTGCCAGTGGATTCTTAAATGTCCCTGAAACATTAGGACAGGAAGCTCTTGCTTCATCATGTGACTTATCCTGTAATTACCCCACCCATGCTGCGTGTCGGAGTCTATTTGGAAGCAACCGTAGCAAGGAGATCATTAAAATTAATAAATAAATCTGATTTATTGATTAAGACACTCCTTTTTAAAAAAAGAATTATTTTATTTAACTTTATTTTTAATTTGACCAGAGGTGGACAGAGTGAGAGAAAGAGAGAAGGAAAGTGAGGAAGCAAGCCACCAGATTCAGGACTTAAACCATGGTCAACCATGTGGGAGTCCACCACCCCTAACCACCACACCACCTGCCAGCCCTGATTAAGGCACTCTTCCTTTGAGACTTCACTGGCGCTGTCAACCAGGATCTTGTTTTCCATTTTTTTTTTACCATTTTTTTTTAGTTGTCTCTCACCAGAGAGACAGAGAGGGAGGGAGGAGAAAGCATCCCACCCCTCCCAGGGGGGTGGCATGGTCACACTGCAGCCCTTCTCCTGTTTTCCATCCTGTTGGGATTTGGGTCACACAGCATGTGTTACCAGGGTGTTTTCCAAGCTGCTGAGGCTGGGACTCCTTTTTTTTTTTTTTTTTTTTTTTTTTTTTTTAAGAGGTTTTTTTCCGCTATAGGGCTCATGTGCTAGCCAGACAGACAGAGACATAGAGACAGGAAGCGAAAAATTACACCCCAGGGGGGAAGGTCACGCCGCAATCCCTTCTCCATTTTCCTCTCGGGATCCTGGGCACGCAAAACACACGTGCCCAGAGTGTTTTAAGCTACCAGGTCAGGGACGCAAACTGCGGTTAACTACGTGGGAGTCCAGCGACATAGCCATTACGCTAACTGCTGGTTCCCCCCCCCACTGGACTTCTTACCAACTATATATGGTAAGGTATTCTATCTCTCTGAGCTTCAGGTTCTTCATCTGTAAAATGGGGATAATTAGATGAATTGTTTTGTAGCATGAGAATTAAGTGAGCTTAGGTTAATGAGCCTTTACAGAAGAAAAGTACTTGATCAGGAGTAGTTTATCCCTTCCTTCCTTCCTTCCTTCCCTTTTTTTTTTAAATTTTTTTTATTTTTTATGTTTGCTATATATCATTTTGCCCACTGGGGAGAGGCAGAGGGAGAAAAAGAGAGAAAGTGAAAATGTACCTATCCCCAGGAGTGTTGACCATGCCACAGTCCTTCTTCTCTTGAGATTTTGGGCAGGCATGCACACATGCCTGGTATGTTTTTCAAGCCACCAAGACCAAGACTTGAATCACACAGTCAGCCATATGGGATCCAGCCACCTTAACCAGTGTGCCACCTGGCAGGCCCTCTCCCTTCATTTCTTTAGCAAACTTAATTTACTGCTCAGAATAGTGCCATCTGGAATGCCATTAAGCCTTCAGTAGAAAGCACAGTCTGTTGTATCTCTCGTCTGTATCTGTTGGACAGGTAAGCTCTAGATAAAATAGCCAAAGAATAGAAATACACATTTCATACTGCATTAAGGGGAAGCCAAGTAAAGGCACCCTTAAATGAACTAGTAGGTTAGTGAGTAGTCATAGAACACTTGTTGGAGAAACCCAAGGAAGGTACTTTTGAAGGTATAGTTTTTCCTAAATAGGGATAATGGTCCAGAGACAGGTTAACAGTGCTTGTGTAGCAGAACTCATTTGGACAGTGACAGATATGAAAGAAGTTCCTCTTCTGTGTGAATTTAGCTCTTTGCTTTGCATTTTATTCTCTGTTAGCTTCCTCTAACTTCTGCACCATTCCCACTGGCTGTTCTGGCTTGGCCTTGGCCAAGAGGCAGAGCAGTCAGATGCGGGGGGATCCCAGGAGCTGACTAGCAAGCAAAGTTAATCAGGCACTTGCGTTTCTTTCACAGGACTCTGACACCACCATACCAATGGATGAATCACTGCAGTTTAACTCCTCCCTCCAGAAAATTCACAACGGCATGGATGACCTCATTGGAGGCGGGCACAGTATTCTGGAGGGACTGAGGGCCCAGAGACTGACCTTGAAGGTGGGGTCCTTTCTGGGGTACAGGGAGAAGGCCTCTTGTTTCGGCCTCATCCAGCAGTTTGGTACCTGTGTCCCCAAATATTGTGATGGTGAGACCAGACCCTTAAGTTTGTCATCTTTCCTGTTGGGAGTTGAATTGTTGTGAGCCCCAAAGTTACCACATTTCCTTTGACAGTGCTTGAAATGAACTATAAAGTGGCCTCTGTTGGTCTTTTTCTGCTTACTGAACTTACCATGAAAGTAACTGCTTCAGCTGAGAAATTTGTATAGAACCTTCTGGAATAAGAACTAAAATGTGGCTGTATTTTGGTACCTCACTCTAAGGTGATTTTTCTTTAGGGTCCCTGCTGTGGATTACCATATATCTGAGGCCTTTTGAATCCTTATGGGTAAGGTCTTAGGGCTGGTCAGCTGTAGTAGGTAGCTTTGAGCACATCTGATGGTGACCCCCAGTGACTCTTCACCCTTTAGTCACAGGTATTCCAGGAACCCTCCCCCTTGGCACTGTTGAGACTTCAGCCCCCTGGGAGTGCTTCACAGAAACATTGCACAGACTCTGATGTCAGTTACGATGTTTCAGCCTCAGCCCTTTTCCTGTATCAACCCTAATGGAGAATGGGGTGTGGGCTCTGTCTGTTATCGGGGTGTGGTGCCCTGTGAACCAAGCACTCCCAGCCACTGAGCTGTGAGAAACAGTCACTCGGAAGCTTTATCTTCGTTTTTCTTGGACCACGATGAGCCTGTCAGCTCCACAGGACTTCAGTACGTTTCTGAACAGCCCCTGCCATCTTTACCCAGGAGAGAGTCAGGCAAGCTGCGAGTGAAACTCACCTCCTGCTGACATTTGCAGCATTTCACATAGCCTGGAAGGGTGGTCTGCAGCAGTGTGCTGGGTACCCCTCTTTCTAAGCAGCCACCTGCCATAATCAAAACCAACACCTGTTGAGTAGTCTACCTCTTCTGTAGAGAACTGCTGGGCTCCTGTCCATATATCAGAAGAGCCCTTTTAGGACAAGACTCCCATGTCACACTCATGAAGAGCCAGTGAGGGTTAGACCTTAGTGTTGAAGCAAGTGTTAGCTTCCTGCAGAAGTCTGGAATCACTTAGGAGTCTAGCATCTTCTGGCATCTTCGTTGACTTCAGAGGTGAAGTGCTGGGAAGCCTTTTGAGTGATTGCAGGTTGAGACTTTAGGTTTCTAGTTTAGTTTGGTTTCCTCTGCACACTTTTTCTGCCTGTCTTGCTTCTTGATTCCCTCCAGCTGCCTCCCAGCCCCCCTCTGTCAGGGAAACTTCTACCTAAACCATTTGTAAGGAACATGGGAGAGAGCATGAGGAGCTGGATGGGAAGCTCACTGCCTTGGGCCATTTCGTGGTTAACAATAAATACATTTAAAAAAAAATTTATAGCTCAGGACCAGCAGATGGTATTGCTTACCTCATTGGATTCCCATGCAGTTGACCGCAGTTCGAGTCCCAGATCCGACAGCTTAAAACTCACACCGGGCACATATGTGTGTGTGTGCCCAAGATCCCGAGAGGAGAATGGAGAAGGGATTGTGGCATGGCCATCTCCCCTGGGGGGGGGGGGTGATATTTCCCTTTCTGTCTGTCTGTCTCTATCTCTCCAGCAAGTGTACTTGCCCTATAGCAAAAATCTCTCTTTAAAAGAAATTATGGTTATTTCAAATAAGATAATTTTTAAAGCTTGATCTTTGAACCTCATATGAGAAAGTAATCTACACTTTCAAAGCTAAGCGGAACCTTTAGCTAGAATCTAATTTTTATTGTCACTCTCATAGAAAAACAAAAACACATTTCTCTGGTCTCCTCTGATGTCAGTCAAGCTCAGCTCGAGACCTCTTTTGATGAGGCTTGTTGGCTTGTTCATTGTTGCCTAGGCAGAATATTGGAACTGAGTCAGGGTTCATGGTGACTTGCATTATTCCCTTGCCTCTTCTCTCAGTTGCTCATTAATTTGTGTGTTTGCAAAGATGAGTGTGGAACATTAGGTCAGATGCCTTCCAGGCAAGTGGCGTTGGTGATGTGCGCATAAGTAATTCCCCGGCATTCATTTATATTACTTCATAATAAATTGAATGTGCTTTAAAATGACAATTAGAAATCAGCGAGGACGGCCGGCAGGTAGCATGGGGGACACTGGACTCCCACATTGTCAATTGCAGTTCAAGTCCCGGACCTGGCAGCTTGCTTTCTCACTTTCCCTCTCTCTCTCTCTCTCTCTTGCTCTGTCCCTCTGTGGTCAAATTAAAAATAAATAAATAAAGTTAAGTAAAATAATTTTTAAAAGAAAGCAGTGAGGGAGGTCTATTGTTTAGGAATAAAATACCCTTTTCTTTCAGTGGTGGATGGTGACATTTTTGTAGGTTTTAGGTCTTCATATTGGCGTCTGTCCCTTGTGTTTTTTGTCTTTCCATGTTTTCCCACTTCAAACCCTCATGTACATTTGTACATTGACTGACACATTGTACTCAGTAGAATCCTCGAAGAGGTATAATTCATATACAGTGAGACGTATAGATCTTATCTATACAGCTTGGTTGAGTTTGACAACTTAGATACTGCTTTGTTGCTCACACTCCTCTCAAGATAGAGGCCGTTTTCATCATCCTAAGGATTCCCCAAACCTGTTCCTGTCAGTCTTCCCCTCTCCCCAGCAACCACAGTTCTGATTGATTGCACTATCAGTGAGTTTTGCCTGTTATCAAACTTCATGTAAATGTGTTTATACTCGTATTTTGTGTCACTTCTTTCTCTCAAGGGTCCTTCATGCTGTTACATGTTTGGTTACACGTTGGTGATTAGGTCTTTCTTATTGCTAACCTCTGTTCCATTGTGCAGAGAAACCATAATTTGTTTATCCATCCCCTGGTTGATGGACAGGATCGCTTCCAGTTTTTAAATACTCTGTTTTCTTTCCCTGACACTTTATTGTGCTTTTAACTCTTATGTTTAATTCTATGATCCATCTCAAATTAATTTTTACATATAATGTGAACCAAGGTTCATTTTTCATATACATACTATATACATAGTATATATACATAGGGTTTTCAAAAGAAACATGTATGCATGGATTTCTTTATTTTTTTGGAGAGGTTTTTGTTACAGGGCGCGTGCGCTCGCCAGACAGACAGAGAGAGAAATAGAGACAGAAAGCGAGAAATCACCCCCCAGTGGGGATGGTCACGCCGCAATCCCTTCTCCTCCATTCTCCTCTTGGGATCTTGGGCACGCACACACACGTGCCCGGCATGAGTTTTCTTTTTTTTTGAAGAGGTTTCTGCTATAGGGCGCATGCGCTCGCCAGACAGACAGAGACAGACAGAGAAACAGAAAGCAAGAAATCACCCCCCAGGGGGGATGGCCACGCTGCAATCCCTTCTCCTCCATTCTCCTCTTGGGATCTTGGGCACGCACGCACACGCACCCGGCGTGAGTTTTAAACCACCGGGTCCGGGACGTGAACCACGGTTGACTACGTGGGAGTCCAGCGACATAGCCATTACGCTAACTGCTGGTTCCCAATGCATGGATTTCAAGATATTTTTGGGGAAAAAAAAGAAACAACTCATACTTTAATTCCATTACCATGAACTTTTTGAAATCCTCTCAGATGATATATATGAAATAGAAATATCTACATATGATACACATACGTGTTATTTTATTATATGACCAGTTTTTCCCACACCATTTGTGGAAATGACTTTTCTTTCTTCTTTGCATCACTCTGGTACCTTAGTAAAAAATAAGCCATATAAGAGTGACTCTATTTCTGGTTGGTATTGCTTTCTGTATGCTCTCGGCTTTATCAAGAGAATGTCAGGTAGGGCCAGCAAGTAGCACTGTGGTTAAGATGCTGGACACTCCCACCTGGCTGACCACAGTCTGAGTCCCGGACCTGATGGCTTGCTTTTTCACTTTCCCTCTGTGTGTGTCTGTCTGGTCAAATTAAAATAAATGATTGCATAAATAAAATTAAATAATTCTTAAAAAAATAAAAAAGAATTTTAGGTAAAGTGCCATCTTATGATGACATTGTCACATACACACATACCCAGAAAGCAACTTGATCTTTTTTTTTTTTTCCTTCTCTGCCCAGGGGACTCAGAAGAAGATCCTTGACATTGCCAACATGCTGGGTTTGTCCAACACGGTGATGCGGCTCATCGAGAAACGGGCTTTCCAGGACAAGTACTTCATGATCGGTGGAATGCTGCTTACCTGTGTGATCATGTTCCTGGTGGTGCAGTACCTGACATGAGCCAGCCAAGCCCAGCAGCTGAACGAGTTCCTACTGCGCGAGAGTGTGTGTGAGTGTGTGTGCATGAGAGAGAGGAGGGCCCGGAGGCCATCAAATGTCTGCCCATCTTAACTGTGAAGACCACTCGGGAGTAATTGTGATCTAGTTTCAAACCTGCTCTGTTTTCTGTGACATCTTGGAGGGGGAGCTAGTGCCACCAAGATATGTGGTACTTAGGAACTGAAAACTGTTCTCCCTCAGTCACCCTCTCCCTCTTACTAGGGGAAGAAGGAATGGCTTTGTCCTCACAGCAGCTGCTGTGCACCCTGGGAAGGCTTCCAGGGTGGGCCTTGCAGGTAGGACAGTCCACAGTGCTCATACCTTGGCATCATCAGCCTTTCTGGTTCCCGATGTTGAGACTGGAGCAAAGGCAAACGGGAGAGGAAAGAGGCCTTGTGCACCCTGTATAGTAGATCATCACTTGCTGTTCCCTCTAGTCACTCCTGACCCCCCAAAAACGACATGTACGTGGCTAACTGATACTACTCGTCCTCCCTCCCTGGAAGCAGCTACCTAGGGGAAACAGTGGCATTGAAGCTGTTAATGATAACAAGTGAGATTTTCCACACTATAGTTTTTGGGTGTTTCTCCTTTCTGAAGTGAGGCCAGTGTTATTCTCGGGGAGTGTTCAGTCTTGAGACTGAGGATTCTAGTCACTGATTTTTTTTTCTCCAGTGGTTAGTAGAATGATTGGCTTTTAAGGTTCAAAATTGTAATTTGGTACCTGTGCCCAAGCTTCAGTGTGCCTTTGCCCCTTAGAAAATAGCTGTAAGGGTTAGTGATTTGTCAATTACTCTCTCATCTCCAATTAGAGACAGCTCTAATTTTTTGGCTTGCTTTTCTCCCTTGAGATGTAGTAGTACCTGCCAGCCTAGCCCCCAATCTGCTCAGCCAGTGTGGACAGATGCCATCCTGGACATGTTTCGGGGACCACAACCTTTTTACTTCTCTGACCAGCCCTGGATTGAGGCTATACCAGCACCCTGTGTATTGAGGGGTTTATTATAAAGCCGATTTGTTTTACAGTTCTTCTAATGTAATTAATCACAGAAAGTACCAAGAGAGACCCAGTTGGCATATTTCTCATCTGTCAGGCCCTGATATACTTAGGCTTAGTGGCCTCATGGGAAGATATAAACACTCAAAATTCCCCAGGAGCATCAGAAACCTGTCAGTGTTAACCCTTCCTCTGACTGACTTGCCCACCTACTTCCTGTCTGTTTTCTTACTGCTTGCACGGTCTTTTCTTACTTCTCTCTTTTCTGTATGTGTTCCATTCCACTGTTTTTACTCGCCTCCCACCTGTTTTGGTAGCAGTGATGGATTTTTACTTCAGGCACATCTGTGGCATAGCTTCCCCTTTGCTAAATTCTCTTAATTGTCACAGATTTCTAACATGAATTTCCTGGGTACTAATTGCACATTTTTTGTCAAACGGAATCTCCATCGCTCCTATACCTTTGGGCCGAATGGGCCCTAGTTGCTAAATAAGGAGGATTCCTACTTCCAGAAAGGATGGAGCCCTGCCAGAGTGAAAGCAGTGGGCTGGGGGCGTGGGCAGAGGGTCCACCTAGAGTGCAGACCTGGCTCTAACTTCAGGGAAGCACGGTTTAGGTTTTGAGCACAGGGCTCCTGGCAGCCCATCAGATGGATTTTCAGGCTGCACAGACCTGACTCTCCTGTGCCCTGGGCACTTGAGGATCACACGAGCACACTGGAGATGTGCAAGGAGCAGCTGAGCCATATGGACTTGAACTCTGGGAGGCACAAAACCCACACCCCAACCCTGCATTGGCTGGTATGACATCTTTCTGTAGTGTACACAGGTGTATTTCAGCACTTATAGTGACTGTTGGCCTTAGTGAATCATCATGCTACAGCTTCAGAGCCAGTTTTTCCTACTTTGGAATAAAAAACGTGGAGGTGGTTTGTGGCTCTTTATCACCTGGAGTTGGGAACAGTAGCCAGTGTGTCTGGAAACCCAGGGGCACTGAAGTTATGTGTCATCATGTGACTCCCTTTCCTCACACCTTCCCTTTCAGTGCTCTTCCAGAAACACACCTTAACCTACTGGTACAACTGCCTCTAGACTACCTCTACATCTGGGAGTGTTAGAAGGTCCCAGATGAAGGAAGGAGCACCCTCTAGTGGACTCAGGGGTAAGAGAATGAATTTGTAGGTGGAGTTGGTCTGAGAAACTCCAGTAGGTAGACCTTATGCAGGGGTCCGGTGTGTCTGTTGTAGCTTAAACAGTGGGTTGTCGAGAGAAACTTGGGGATGTCTTTATTTCACAGACGTTTACTCCAGGTATGACCAGATTAAGAAAAGCCAAACTCAAAAGTAGAGTCTTGATAGAAGGCTTTGCTGATGGGTTTTGTCCTAAGTCACTTGCCCTAATAAATTTAAATAGGTTTGATTTGCAATTTGGGATTTATGGCCATTGTTTTTGAAGCACATAGCTGAATAAAGTTGAGATTTATTTTACTTAGAAAATTATACTTTGTACTTATTAATCAGATGATTTAAAATATGTCTAAGTGGTGACTGCCTTTCTGTATATTTTTTCTGGAAAACAGTACACCTGTCAAATCTGCAAACTCAACTTTTTTAGCTTTGGTGTCTGTTCAGAACATCTGTAATTCCCAGTTTCTTTCTTTCTTCCTTTTCTATTTTTGTTTGTTTTGTTTTTGGGAGAGGTTTTTTGCTATAGGGCGCGTGTGCTCACCAGACAGACAGAGACATAGAGACAGGAAGCCAGAAATCACCCCCCAGGGGGGATGGCCATGCCGCAATCCCTTCTCCTCCATTCTCCTCTTGGGATCTTTTTAAAGTTTATTTGCTCATTTTTTCCATGAGCAAGAGAGACAAGAGACAGTAATTCTGAGACAAGGATCTCAATGCCACGATGCACCCTGGACTTCAGCCAGCCCTGAAATCGTGGACACACATGTGCTGGTGTACTCAGGGATTCTCCATATGAGAGTCTGGAACCTTTGATGTTTCCTCAGGATTAGACGTGTGTGAGAGAGACAAAGAGAGATGAGTACCCTCCACAGGGTCTGGTCATGCTGTGATCCCCTTCCTCCAGTCCTCCAGCCCATCGGATCCTGGGCTTGGCTAGCAAGTTTCAGGCTGACCAGGCCAGGCATTCAGACCGTGGTTACCAAGTGAGATCTGGATTCTTCTGAGCAGGGCATCACCACTGTATAACAGATCCAGACTTGTCTTTATTTTGTTACTGATCTCAACATTGTCAGTCCATCAACAGAGCACCCAGACCTATGTAATAAAAATTAAATTCAGCCATTTTTTTACTTCCTGGTATACACAAATTATAGGTTGATACGTAGTTTTATCAGACCAGTCTTGTAACCTAGGGCTAAGGGAGTCAGATCCCACATGGCTGACCACGTTTCGAGCAATGTAGGCTTGAAAAACATGCGAGGCTCACGTGCAGGTGTGCCTCAAATTCTGACAGGATGGAGGAATGGAGAAGAGATTGTAGCAAGACCATGCCCCATTGGGGGTGCTTTCTCTCTTTCTGTCTCTCTAGCAAGCTTGCACACTCTCTGGCAATAAAAATGAAAGTTATTTTAAAGGGATATTAGTCAGAGCAGGAGGATAGAACATACTTTATTTAACAGCTCGTTAGCTTGACTTATACCTTGTAAATATTTAGACAGATGGCTTGTGGTTTCCATTTGTCATCTGGCCCAGAGCTGCACTTCCAATATTTATTTGTGGGCACCAGCTTGGGTTTTCTTGAGTTCTTTGAGTGGGTAAGTATCCATCCAGGACTCATGTTCGTCACTGCTCGGAGTGTGGGGTGAAGGGTCCCTTTGAGTGCTGACATCATCCCCTCTAAGATTTTAAGCTGCAGAGAGACCAAATTTTCAGCTTTGGAGGTCTCTCCTCCTGACTGGAACACTAACCCTACAGAAACATGTAGGGATGTTGTGACCTCCATGGGGAGATGACAGGTCATTAGGTCACCATTCCAAAGGTTTACCAGGTGCCAACCGTGATAGGCAGGTCTCCTTTGGTTGTGAGTGATAGAAACCCAATTCAAACTTGTTTATGCAAGTAGGGACATTGATTAAATCTCAGAACTGCAGAAATTAAATCCCTCATATAAAACGGCACTTAAAAATTCAATTTTTGCTTTGTGGAACTTCCTGGAATTTTTTTTTTTTTTTGAATATTTTCTGGAATTTTATTTTTTTTCCCAAATATATTTGGTCTGAGGTTGGTTGAATTCATGGGTACAGAACCCAAAGTCATAAAGGGCAGACTGATTGGGACATATGGATATTGTGTCACCTGGGGGGCAGGGTCCTATGACTAGCAACCCCACTGAAACCTCCTGGGAGCAGGATTTCCACCAAAGGTGCTAGTTCCCACAAAGGAAGGGAGGTGGGCAGAAATGACACCAGTGCTCTCTACACTTCCCCTCTTGGTGGTCCTCACAGTTGTTACCCAGCTTTCCAGGCCTATCTGTCATTTCTAACTGAAATTTGATCAATTTGCATGGTTAAAATCAGTGTATTTTCAGTAGAGTAATGATGTCACAGAACTGGGGTTCCAGAAGACTGGGGTGGCCTTGCTCTCGCTTCTTAGAGCATGGCAGTCTTCTAGCTGTGTGGGGCTGGTGTGTGGTGGTGAGGAAGAGGAGGCTCCTACCCCAACAGCCTTGCTGTGCAGATCCTCACAGAAAGTCCTGGGCCAGCTGGGACCCAGGCTCTGAGAGGGATGGGAGAGAGGTAAGCTTCCGAAGGAGGGTGGGAACACACCTGCTGGATCACTGTCTTCTCTGAAGGGGGCCCAGGAGGAGATGTAAAGGGCAGAGACGCACTTCTGATTCCCAAGACTCAGTGACGCTATCTCTGAGAGAATTTTTGAGTCATGATGGGGCAGGGTGCACGAGACATCCTTATACTAAGCAATTATTTGTGTTTTTCTGAAATTCTAACTTAACTTGGCATTTTATCTGCTAAACCTAAAAACTCTCAGGGAAGGTAGGAGAAGCAAAAGGATGACCTCAGGCTCAGGCTGGTGTGTAGTGAGTCTCAAGACTGAACAAGAGGCCCAAGAAGAAACCAGAGCAGCCATCTTGTCCTGACACATGCAGGAAGTGGGTAGAGGTGAGGCCTTTGCCCTCAGCAACTTACTTTCTCCCAGTTTAAGGGGAAAGACACCTGCACACAACCCCCAGAACAGAAACCCCTGGCTTTGTTTTTGTAGCATTGACTATTTTGTAGAATATAGGCCAGTTCATTTAGTTTCCCTCAGTTTGACTTTGATGTTGATGTTGCCTTAGGATTAGATATTAAATATATTATACTCATTCAAATACTTTTGATCAGAAAGACAGATAATAACAAGTGTTGGTGAGGGTGTGGAGAAATTGGGACCTTCATATGCTGCTGATAAAGATGTACAATAAGTGGCCAATTTGGAGGTTTGGCCGTCCTCAAATGTTTAAACATAGAGTTACCACATAGCCTAGTGATTCCATTCCAAAGAAATGAAAACAAATATCCACCCCCAAATTTGTGCATGAATGTTTATAGCAGTACTACTTATAATAGCCAAAAAGTAGAAACGACCTGAATGCCCTCAATGGATGAATGCATAAACAAATGGTAGTATATTCATGTAATAGAATAGTATTCAGCCTTAGAAAGGAATGAAGAATCACATCTGCTACAACATTAATGAACATGGAAAACGTTGGGTTGGCCTCCCAGCCTAGTGGTTGGAGGAAGTGGATCCCACACGGCTGACCATGCATTTTAAAATCCTGGCCCTGGTGGCTTGAAAAATACACCAGGATGGAGAAATGGAGAGGAGATTATGGTGTGATCACACCCACTGGGGGAGTGTTTTCTCCCTCTCCCTCTGGTGAGTACATGTGTCCACTGATACACACACACACACTCACACACACACAAAGTAAAAGACAACGGACACAGGTCAGCAGGTGGTGTGGTGGTGAAGGTGTTCGACTCCCACATGGTTGACCATGGTTTAAGTCCTGGACCTGATGACTTGATTTCTTTCTCTCTCTGGTGAGCATATGTGCCCTGTAGCAAATTAAAACATAAATAAAACTAAATAAATCATTCTTTTAAAAAACTGACAGACAGAAATGGCCATGTATTACATGACTCAATTTATATAAAATGTCCAAAATAGGCAAATCCATAAAGATAGAAAGCAAATTGGTAGTTGTCAGGGCCTGGAGAGAGGAGAAATGGCAAGTGACTGGTAATAGCCGCAGCGTTTCATTCTGGGTTGATGAAAATATTTAAAAACTGTGCAGAAAACCTGCAAATATACTAAAAGTGATTGAATTGTGCATGTTAAATGAATTAACTGCATGGTGCATGAATTATGTATTGTAAATTATAGCTCAATAAAGCTATTACAGGGCTGGCAGGTGGCGTGGTGGTTAAGGTGCTGGATTCCCACATGGCCGAATGTGATTCACATCTTGGACCTGGCAGCTTGCTTTCTGACTTACCCTCTCTCTCTCTTTCTCTGGTCAAGTCGAAAAAATAAATAATAATAATAAATAAATAAAATTAAATAAAGCCTTCTTAAAAAAAACACACACACAAACTATTACAAAAAAAGTTACAGATTTGGCCAGTTGGTGGCCCTTTGAGGTATTTCTTGTGCTCATTTGACATGCCCCAATCCATATTTTGAGCACTTCCATACTTTCTGGTATAACGATATAAACTGGCCTTATCTCATACCTGCGCCAGCCTGGGAATCAGTTATATTCCCAGGAGTCCTAGTTCCATTTTGCTGGAAATGTGAAACCAGCATCTGGGAATTACTTAATTTAATCGTCATGAGACTCTATTAGGTAGGTATTAGTGTATCTTTGTTTTACAAATGGAGCCCAGAGAGGTTAAGCATGTGGGCCAACATCACACAGTAGCCCATCCTTTGAAATCAAACAGTGTGATTCCTGAGCCTCCCTCCCCCCCACACACCCAAACAGTATAAAAATGAAGGTTATTTCTCCAAGACACAGTATGTCCTTGGAGAGTCATGTGTCATGTGATGGGAGTGTGGGGCTATGGAAAATTAGCACCCAGCATCCTGGCCCTCCTTCTGAAAGTACATGCTCAAATACGTGCACATACACATACACACGGCACACGCACAGAAGCACTGGTGAAGCTTAGTTTTGATTAATCTCCTTTGCCAACCTTATACCTCACCCCAACATCCCAATGCTATGGATAGATGGGTGCCCACTATAAGAGGACTATGTAGATGAAACAGAATTGTCCTCGATTTTTAACTGTTGAAGCTGAGAAATGGGCATATGGAGGTTTATGATACTATTCTCTGTGATAAAAAATAAAAATCGTGGGTCAGTCCTATAGCCTAGTGGTTAACAAAGCCAGATCCCACATAGCCAAGGTTCAAATCCCAGCTGTGGTGGCTTGAAATAAAAAGATACCAGGTACATGTATGTGTGCCCAAAATACCAACAGGGTGGAGAAATGGATCAGAGTGTGGTATGACCATGTCCCATCGAAGGGTGCATTCTCTCTCTCTCTGTCTCTGTCTCTCATGGTAAGTGCATGTGCTCTCTGGCCATTAAAAAAAAGAGAAGGGAACCAGCAGTTAGCGTAATGGCTATGTTGCTGGACTCCCACGTAGTTGACCGCGGTTTGCGTCCCGGACCCGGTGGCTTAAAACTCATGCCGGGCGTGTGTGCGTGCGTGCCCAAGATCCCGAGAGGAGAATGGAGGAGAAGGGATTGCGGCATGGCCATCCCCCTGGGGGGTGATTTCTCGCTTTCTGTCTCTCTGTCTCTCTCTGTCTGTCTGGCGAGTGCACGCGCCCTATAGTGAAAAACCTCTCAAAAAAAAAAAAAAAAAAAAGAAAGAAAAGAGGAACCAGCAGTTGGCATAATGGCTAAGTCACTGGACTCCCATGTAGTCAACCGCGATTCGAATCCTGGACCCGGTGGCTTAAACTCATGCCAGGCGCATGTGCGTGCATGCCTGAAATCCCAAGAGGAGAATGGAGGAGAAGGGATTGTGGCATGGCCATCCCCCTGGGGGGTGATTTCTCGCTTTCTGTCTCTTTGTCTCTCTGGTGAGCACACATGCCCTATAGCATAAACCTCTCTCAAAAAGAGAGAGAGAGAGAGAGAGAGAGAGAGAGAGAGAGAGAGAGAGAGAGAGAGAGAAAGAGACTGAAAACAGCCTGCAGGGAGCAGAGAGTGACCCAGAAAATCTGTCTGCTCTCTCCATATTTCCCAGGCTCTCAGAGAAGACCAGCAGGAAGTCCGTGAGACCCTAAGGACCACAGGCCCTCAGCTGCATCTTCTCATCTCCAAGGACGATGTGGGTGCTACTCTCCTTGGTCACCTGCCTCCTTGCCAGCAGTCAGGCCAGCCTCATAGGTCGCTGTGACTTGGCCAAGGTGCTGCATCAGGCAGAACTGGATGGGTTGGAGGGCTACCCCCTGAGTGACTGTGAGTACGCTCCTCAGTCCCACCCTCCCACTTCTCCTCTCCCCAACCATGCCCTATGAGACCACCTCTCTTGCTCTCCTATTCACCTTTCAACCCCAAGATCGAAATGCAGCCCTCTCCAAGAAGCTTTCCTGATATCCCATATTAATTCAACAATTGTTGCCTGAGTACTTACTGTGTACCAAGAACTATTTTAGGCTCCAGATAGAAACAGCTCTTTTTCCCTTAGTACTCATGTTCTAGGGAAGGAGAGCAGCAATAACCAAACACACAAACACATACTGTGCTGCCGGGTGGTGATGAATGCTATGGAGAGTAATGGAGCAGGGGAGTGGCAGATGACCCTTGCTGCATGAAGAAGTCAGGCACAGCCTCTCTGAGGAAGTGACATTGAGCAGCACTAAATGAAATGGAGGTACTGCT
Source organism: Tupaia tana (assembly GCA_026018925.1). Lineage (NCBI taxonomy): Eukaryota > Metazoa > Chordata > Mammalia > Scandentia > Tupaiidae > Tupaia > Tupaia tana. Next base: position 55,752,580 of record JAKSZU010000011.1, on the reverse strand, counting down.
CCCCCAAGTGGAATGTCTGGGGGAAGAACATTCCAGGCAGAGGGAACAGCCAGTGCAAAGGCTTCGTGCTCCTGCAGGGAAGGGCTCTCTCTCTGCCTAGAATTTGTGCACACCCATTTTGCAGCACTTGCTCCTTGTGTCTTGCTCTGTGTGGTGTATGTTGAGGTATGTAGTTTCATTCTTGTAATTTAGGCCCCATGTGGGTAGCATCTGTATTTGACTCAGCCTAATGTCCGTCACTGGGCTTTGCACAGTTCCTGGCACACAGTAGGTGCTCAGTAAGTCTAGAAAGCATGGTGGATGGAAGAATGGATGGGTAGATGCATGGAAGGATGCGAGGAGAAGCCAGCAAGTGTTTCTAACCGTCTAACCCCATCTTGTTCCTTTCTTATGGTTCCTTGCTGCCCTTCCTTCCCCTACCCCTCACTCAGTGTGGTCTCTTGTAAATCCTGACCCTCTTCTTCCTGTTCTAAGGGCTGTGCCTGGCTTTTGTGGAAAGCAACTTCAACATATCAAAGGTAAATGAAAATGTGGATGGCAGCTTTGACTATGGCATCTTCCAGATCAACAGCCACTACTGGTGCGATTACAAGAGTCACTCGGAGAACCTTTGCCATGTGGACTGCCAAGGTCTGGCCAAGCCCTCGGGGTGGGAGCAAGGAGAAAGGAAACTAGACTTTATTCATAGGATTTGTCTTCCTACCCAAGATTGAGAATGTTCCCAGAGGGATGATTCAAAGCATTAAGGAATCTCTTTCTTGAGGAGTAGGCTGGACTAGTTGTCCTAATGCGTCCAGTGAGGAGATTCCGCAGAGTCTGTGAGCTGGATCCAGAAAGGTTCCGTACAGCCAGCAGTAGCAGGGCAGCTGCAGCTGCCGAGGCTTACTGAGAACATGTCAGACACTAGCACTTTACATGCTCATTTACATAGCTCATTTTGTCCACCTTTCCATGCAGTCAAAATTATTTCTGATCCCCCACTTTACAGAGGAACACACTGGGGCTCCTAAGAAACACCAGCACTAAAGGTAGGCTGGTGGCCTTGAAGGCCCAGCTCTAACCACTCAGTGGTACAGTCTTTGGCTGATCGCCTGACCAAAAAGTAAGTGCAAACTCCTCACTTCAGAGCTGATTCAGGAGGCTCAGCAGAACCCATGATGCTGCCCCTCACCTTCTACTTTGTATTCTGACTCATATTCCTGGGATCCTCGCCTGGAGAGCCCCCTTACTAGGTAGAACTTTCCTTTGGCCTTGGTGCGGCCTGTTTGGGCATTTCTTCTCCCTAGAAACCCTACCCCCTAAATTTTGAGTGAATCCCCACCTATTCTGGCTAGGAAGACTATCAGTGAACAGGTCCAAATCTCAGTCTTCCTTGCCCCTTCCCCGGACCCTCTGACTTCCCGAGGCCATGATAGGAATGTCTAAATGGGCCCTGGGAGGAAGCCTCACCTCATCGGGAAGTCTTCAGCACCTGGGTGGCATATGCCTCTGCAGACAGGGCCGGTGTCTGCCTCAGCCCTCTGGCTGTCCCTTATGCTCTCACAGGTATCCTCTCCCTGTCTTTCAGATTTGCTGAACCCCAACCTTCTCTCAGCTATCAACTGTGCGAAAATGATTGTGTCCGGATCAGAGGGGATGAAGAGCTGGTGAGGAGGATATGGTGTGGCGACGTTAGTGGTCACAGCCCCAGGAAGGAGGGTGATAAAAGAACGGGCAGTATGTGTGATAGAAGCTATTAACAGGGAAGCAAGAAGCATGTCTTTTTACTCCACAGGGTAGCATGGAGATTGCACTGCTCAGACCGGCCACTCTCCTACTGGGTAACAGGATGCCACCTAGAATGACAGAGGGTGCAGGCCTGCTGTGGAGTCACTGGAATCCTGGCCTTACTTGAGGATTCTTCATTTTGTCTTCTTCTTGCCTCCGCTTCGTGTTAATTTCTTTCCATCCCATTTGCAAGTAAAACTGACCAGAGTCCCTAAAATAATGATTTTCTTCTTTGCTCCTACCCAGGCCCAGTCCTCAAGTTCCTGACTGTCATTTGCAAACCAACAGGACCACCATAAAGAAATCTGTATGTTTTTTGGATTATTCAAGCTTTCCTGTGCAAAGAATGTTAGTTTATTCATTATTAATTCCATATATACTGAATACCTAATCCAGTAGGAGTGTGCTGGGTACTAAAAGAAGGAAGATGAGACATAACTTGTTTTTGAGGTATTTGTAATCTAGATTGAGAAGCAGAGACATCCACAAACATTACAATGGATAAGGAATGTATAATAAAATCTATAATTATTGACTTGGAGTAGCATCAGGATCTAAGTAATTACTCTGAAGCCAGCTATTTTTGAAGTAAAAGAGAAAGCCCAGAAGTAGGTTTGGGTAGAACATTCCTAATCTGAAAATCTGAAATCCAAACTGCTCCAAAATCCAACATATTTTGAGTGCTGGCAGGATGCCATGAGTGGAAAATTCCACACTCGACCCCCTTGATAGCTCGTAGTCAAAAGGCTATGATACAAAAATACTGCATTAAATTACTTTTCACCTATGCATATATGGAACATAAATGAATCTCATGTTTAGACTTGGTTCCCATCCCAGGTTATCTCATTATATCTATGCAAATGTTCCCCCCAAAATTCAAAATTTGAAACACTTCCGGTCCCAGACATTTCAGAGGAGGGATGGTCAACCTGTACTGGGTGGGACTGAGTCTGGTATTGAGTGGAAAAAGTAGGGGTGAGAGGGAGAAATGGTACCAGATGCCAACAATTTAGGGGTACTTTGGGAGAATGGGCTAGAATCTACATGATAAATCAGGCTTCTCTGGATAAAATTCAGTTTGCTTTGAGGTTGATGCAAAGTAGGAGCCCCTTAAGGATAAGGCCAAGGCAGAAAAGGGACAGTGAGGAGAGTGTCCTGCACACATCCCCATCGATAGTGTCTGAGCAAACTGAGGTGTTATCTTGGTCAGTGCATGGCTCAACCTCTGAGCTGTAGTATTCAGCTCTGATTCAGCTGCAGGATGAAAGATTAGACTCTTCAGTGACTCTCAAACTGTGAAATTCACAGGCCAGTAAAATGTCTAAAAAAAATTAAACCTGGAGACAAGAAGATGACTTAATGGTTACGCTGCTGGACTCCCATGTAGTCGACGGCGGTTCAATCCCAGGTCAGGTGACTTAAAACTCATGCCAGGTGCATGTGCATGTGTGCCCAAAATCCTGAGAGGAGAATGGAGGAGAAGGGATTACGCTGTGGCCATCCCTCCTGGGGGAGGGATTTTTCACTTCCTCTCTGTCTGTCCAGTAAGTGTACGTGCCCTATAGCAAAAATCTCTCTCTCTCTCTAAAAAAAATTAAACCTGGAAAGATTCCCACCTTCTAATTTTTAATGTCTAAGTAAGAATGTTAAAACAAATATCCTGTATTTATGGGCGTCGCTTTACAAAACAATTTTTAGCATCAAGAATGTAGAGAAGTCATGAGAATGTCATTTTATGAAATTTTTAAAATGTAAAAAAACTGATTAGATTGTCCTTTTCTCATTTTGCTGAAGAAGGGTGAAAACCATCACAGCAAGGGTATGAGGACTATTATTTAGAAAGGGAGATCTGATCTGCAGGATCCCTTCTGACACTGGGATTAAACTCCTCTTAGGACCCACTTACCCTGCCCAGTAGCTGATTCTGATGCCTAGAACCCCCCTTCTCAGGCACCATCAGTTCCAATGCTGGTGACCTATTATTTGATTATTCCCCCCCAATTTATGTCTCTCTCTTTGTCCCCCAACTTCCCACATCATCTGACCTCACGAATACACGCACTTCACCAGAATCACGTAGAAAACCAGGGGAATTCTTTTTAAATATTTCAAGCTAAACTGTCAACGGCTTAGGGACTTATACTTTGTATATTTAAAACTCCTGAAAACACTCAAGTCAGAGGATTGCATCTTTGCGTATTTAGCGGTCACTGACCACAGCTCAGTAGGAAGCGCGAACCAATCCTGGTCTCCTCCAAGATTGAATTTGAAGCCGGCTCCTTTAAGATGTCCATACCTTTTGATCTTGTAAGCTCACCCTTAAGACTCCACCCTAATAACACCCTGCAATGGAAGCACTAAGTGCTGTGAGATTCCAGCTGTGCGGTGGAAAGGAACCAACCAACCATACAGAGCGGACCCGGTGGGCGGGGTGAGGAAGCTGTCCGAGTGCTGGTCCTGCCCCTCGTTCCCGCTCTTTTAAAACTCATGGGCGTCAGAAGGAGCTGGAGGCCCTGATCCAGAGCCTGGACAACGTGGTGGAGGACCACATGCTGGTGGACCCCAGGCACCATCGCCACTTTGTTGTCAGGAGAGGGCAGGTCTTGAGAGAGATCGCGGAGGAGTACGGTGGCGTGATGGTCAGCTTCCCGCGCTCGGGCACGCAGAGCAACAAGGTCACCCTCAAGGGCGCCAAGGACTGCGTGGAGGCGGCCAAGAGGCGCATTCAGGAGGTCATCGACGACCTGGAGGCTCAGGTGACAGTGGAGTGTGCGATACCCCAGAAGTTCCATCGATCTGTTATGGGCCCCAAAGGGTCCAGGATCCAGCAGATCACTCGGGATTACAACGTGCAGATCAAGTTCCCTGACAGGGAGGAGAACCCAGGGCACAGCGCAGAGCCAGTCGTCCAGGAGAACAGGGACGAAGCCGGCGAGGGCAGAGACCCCAAGGAGCCTGAGCCAGGCTCCCCACGGAGGTGCGACATCATCACCATCTCGGGCCGGAAGGAGAAGTGTGAGGCCGCCAAAGAAGCTCTGGAGGCACTGGTTCCTGTCACCATCGAAGTGGAGGTACCTTTTGACCTTCACCGTTACATCATCGGGCAGAAGGGGAGTGGCATCCGCAAGACGATGGACGAGTTCGAGGTAAACATCCACGTCCCGGCGCCCGAGCTGCAGTCTGACGTCATCGCCATCACCGGCCTCAGCAGTAACCTGGACCGGGCCAAGGCTGGGCTGCTGGAGCGCGTGAAGGAGCTGCAGGCCGAGCAGGAGGACCGCGCTCTAAGGAGTTTTAAGCTGAGCATCAGTGTAGACCCCAAATACCACCCCAAGATTATCGGGAGGAAGGGAGCCGTGATTACCCAGATCCGCTCCGAGCACGATGTCAACATCCAGTTTCCTGATAAGGATGATGGGAACCAGCCCCAGGACCAGATCACCATCACAGGGTACGAGAAGAACACAGAGGCTGCCCGGGACGCCATCCTGAAGATCGTGGGCGAGCTCGAGCAGATGGTCTCCGAGGACGTGCCCCTGGACCACCGCGTCCACGCCCGCATTATCGGCGTGCGCGGCAAGGCCATCCGCAGGGTCATGGACGAGTTCAAGGTGGACATCCGCTTCCTGCAGAGCGGTGCCCCAGACCCCAACTGCGTCACCGTGACGGGGCTCCCAGAGAACGTGGAGGAAACCATCGACCACATCCTCAACCTGGAGGAAGAATACCTGGCAGACGTGGTGGACAGCGAGGCGCTGCAGGTATACATGAAGCCGCCTGTGCACGAGGCTAGGGCCCCATCCAAGGGCTTCGTGGTGCGGGACGCTCCCTGGACAGCCACCAGCAGCGAGAAGGCTCCTGACATGAGCAGCTCTGAGGAATTCCCCAGCTTTGGGGCTCAGGTGGCCCCCAAGACCCTCCCATGGGGCCCCAAGCGATAATGACCGGGAAGCAGAGCCTCCCCGGCCCGCTGACCCGAACCCGCCCTGCGTGGCCCGTTTTGGTCTGACCAGCGGCTGGCCGTTATCGACGCCCCTCCCGAGGTCTCGCAGTGAAGCCCGCGGCCCGCCCCGGGCCTAGGACCTGCTCCTGGCACCGCTCGGCCCAGTCAGCGAGCCACCATCGGCGCCGAAAAGGCCCGGGAGCACGGCGTGGAGCGTGCTCGCCAGCCGCCCGCATGACCTTTCCAGAGCTCCGCAGCCGCGGCTAGGAGTCGGCTTCCTGTGTCATGGCCTCAGGAAATAAATTCCTCGACTTTGTAAAAGCCAAAAAAAAAACAAAAAAACAAAAAAAAAAAAAACTCGCGGGCGTGCTCTGCGCATGCGCAGTGCCGTTGAACCCTAGCCACGCGGGCGCGGTTAACGGCAGAATGGCGGAGTTGGTGCGTTTTATGGTTCCCACAGAGAGTGATAAAACGTTGCTGGTGTGGGAGTTAAGCGCTGGACCCTCGGCCGAGGACCTGCACGTGAGCTGGGGACAGGGAGGGATGGAGAAAGCCGTCCACCCTCCACTAGGAGTTGCGGGGTCCTGCCTCTGTTCCCCGTAGCCCCCGCGGGAGGGTGCCTCTCCAGCAGCCGGCATATGTTGCCCCCCGTTAATCCTGAGAGTTTAGGATTCGAGAGGAACTCTTGTTCGTGCAGTGAGAAGTGTTTGGAGTTGCACCCCTCGTGGAGCAGGGCTTGGGGACTGTGAGGGAATGTACGGTTCTGTCCCCCAGGCGTGAGACTTGATGCCTTTCCTTGGCGTGGGTCCACCCCACAGCATTCTCTGTTCGCAGTATTCTCCCGCTTTGGCCTTCTGTACTCAGTCCGGGTCTTCCCAAACGCTGCAGTGGCCCGTCCTGGTTTCTATGCTGTAGTCAAGTTTTACTCAGCAAGGGATGCCCACCGAGCCCAAAAGGCTTGCGACCAGAAGCAGCTTTTCCAGAACTCTCCAGTGAAGGTAGGTCCTAGTTTCTCTGGAATGAAATGCTGAGTTCATTAAAAATAAGCAAGCATTTGGCCAGCACTTTGGTTTACAACATGCTTTCCAGCGCATCGCCCACACGGATCCTCCAATCCCCCCACCTCCTGCTTTTTAAATTATTTATTTATTTATTTATTTATTTATTTATTTATTTATTTTTAAGAGGAAGATATTCAGATTCAGGGTGGGTAAGTACTTGCTTAAGGTTCATGACAAGAACTGTGAAAGCTAGAAGTCAAACTCAAACTTGGGCCACAGGTGACGTGGTGATTAAAGTGTTGGATTCCCACACTGCCCACTGCAGTTTGTGTCCCAGACCTGGCAGCTTGAAAATCACAACAAATAGATGATAAATATTTTTAAAAAATCTCAAACTTACTGATGCTAAATCTTATTTTCTTTTATGTTGCCCCTTAATTGAACATCGTCATCAGAAGAGTTGTTTATATTTATTTGCTTTCTCACTTTCTCTCTCTCTCTGTGTCTCTTCCTAGTGAACACATGTGACCTATAGCAAATTTTAAAAATAATAAGTAATTCTAAAAACAGAACAAAACAAAAACATACATCAAGGAAAAAAATTATCCTTCATTTCTCTTTCCCAACAGGCACATTCAGTTGGAATGCAACATGTAAGAGATAGTGATGTAAGAAATACAGAGTAAATATTTAAAGAGATATTTGCATGCGCAAACTTATGAGCGCAGGTGAACTTTTTAATTGTTTTAGTTACTTGTAAAATTTATAGAAGTCTGTACAGTCCCTCTTCCAACTGAGGTTAGTACCTTGGAAAGCAGAGTGGGCGACAGATTCATCTCATCTGCTCCTCTGGTCATATTCTCAAGCAGGAGCTACTGGATGGAAGACTAGAAACAATTTCGTGTTTTATTGGCCCTCTCACAACCCTATACTTTGTTTCTGCAGGGATTTCTTGGTTTTCATCGCCGTTATTCACCACTAGAGGTCAGGGAAACCTCCTAATTAACTAGGGCCTTGAAATTGATGGAGAAAAGTGCTACGGCATAAAAGTAATAAATAGCATTTATTTAAGGCTTACTGTGAATGCAGTGCTTACAGTGTTCAATACCATTTAATCTTCACAACCACTCTTTGAAATCAGTATTGAGAAAATCTCGGGTGTATTTAAAATAAGTCTCAAGCTGTGACATCTGTGGGTCTGTCTCTCTTGACTATAGGTTTGTCTTGGTACCAGACATAAAGCAGTTCAACATCAGGCCATTGCCTTAAGCAGTTCACGATGTCAAGAACTGGCAAATCACTACTTTGGTTTCAATGGATGGTCAAAAAGGATCATTAAGGTAAGCCTTGTAGATTTTCTTTGGCTAGTTACAACCTCCTTTCAACACTGAAATCCTGCAGTTTAGACAGAAGGATTGAATTGTGTTGTGAGTAGATGTCAGAAGTCTCTTGCATTACAGTAAGTAGATGTATCTGAATTGGACTGACGTATAGAATAATCTCAAACACTTGAATGGTGATGTCCATAATTTTCTCCAGTATTTGTGTGGTGTATAATAGTAAAAAATGACATTATGTACTAGCAATTCATTTAAAAATCTTACTTGATATTGATACTATAGGGCACCTCAACTATTAACTGAGATTATTAGAGTTTAATTTTTATTTCTAATAACAAAACATTTTTTTTAATTATTTTTATTTAACTTTATTTATTATTTATTCATTTGTTTATTTAAATTTGACCAGAGAGGGAGAGAGAGAGAGAGAGAGAGAGAGAGAGAGCAAGCCGCCAGGTCCAGGACCTGAACCACGGTCGGCCATGTGGGAATCCAGCTCCTTTAACCACCATGCCATCTGCCGGCTCCAATAACAAAACATTTTGAAGTCTACATTAAGATCCTAGAATGACCTGTAATCTAAAATCCTAACAGCTTCAGGAGCTTTCTGACCTTGAAGGAAGGGAAAATGAAGATATTGTGGTACCACTTGAGAAGCGAAGCCTGAAATTCTTCTGTGCCCTGGAGGTGGTTTTACCATCCTATGAGTGCAGGAGTCCTGGAGTTAGCATCGCAGAGGAGCTGCTGGATAAGCTGGAGGAAGGTCTGTTTTGAGGGGTGGAGGGAGGGGAGGAAAGGATCTCTTTTTGATTCCTTCCTAAATATGTCTGGCCCTTTCATTGTTAAACAGCCAAAGACCTGTGCAGGGTTTTTCTGCCTTACAGTATATGTTTTTTTTTTTTTTTTTTTTGAGAGGTTTTTTGCTATAGGGCGCGTGCGCTCGCCAGACAGAGAGACATAGAGACAGAAAGCGAGAAATCACCCCCCAGGGGGGATGGTCACGCCGCAATCCCTTCTCCTCCATTCTCCTCCTGGGATCTTGGGCACGCACGCACACGCGCCCGGCGTGAGTTGTAAGCCACTGGGTCCGAGACGCGAACCGCGGTCGACTACGTGGGAGTCCAGCGACATAGCCATTACGCTAACTGCTGGTTCCCAACAGTATATGTTTTTACCTTAGCTAATACTGTACAGAACTTTTCCTTTTACCTTTTTTTCCCCAGAATTTTGCCATAGGGTGTGCACACTCACTGGAGAGAGAGACAGAGACAGACAGAGGGAAGGTGAAAAATCACACCCTAGGGGGATGGGCACATTGCAATCCATTCTCTTTCATTCTCCTCTCAGGATTTTGGGCATGCATGCACACATGCCCGGTGTGAGTTTCAACCATTGGGTCCAGGTCTTGAACTGCAGTCAGCCCTGTGGGCATCTAGTACCTTTACCCACCACACCGCTTGCTAACCCTGTATTTAAAATTTTAAGGCTCAACTTCTGCCAACAAGCTGGTAGAAGTTCTCTTCTTTGTAGGAGAAAGAGGAAAATAATGTTTTTCTTGTTTTTGGTCAAAAAGCTTGTGCAAAATGGAATTAAAGTACTGGTTATTTTGTTGCTAAAACTTTTTTAAATCCATGTGTAGTGTTTTCATACTGCACACTTACCATGAGCTTTTTAAAGACCTTCCCTCACAAAGTCCTTCAAAGCAGAGCTCTTGTAGCTTTTTATTACTCCAGGAAAAATCATCATCTGGGTACCACTAAGAGGGCATAATGGTTATGTCACTGGACCCCCACATGGCCAACTGCTGTTCAAGTCCTGAACCTAGAGGCTTGAAACTCACACTGGGTATGTGTGTGTGCATGCCCAAGATCTTGAGAGGAGAAGGGATTGTGGCGTGGCCACACTGGGGAGTGATTTCTCACCTTCTGTCTCTCTGTCTATCCAGCAAACACATGTGCCGTGTAGATAACTGAGTTTTTTCTGGAACCCATGGCTTAGGGTTTTAAGTTAGAGGCAAGGCTGTTAGCGGAGTGGACATCGGCTCTCGTGGGTGACGCCCAGGGTGCAGCCAGATCATCAGCACTACTGGCACACTTTTGTGTGTGTGTGATTCTAGCCCTTGATGTATAGGCAGGTAGGATCTGTAGGAGCATACTTCATTTGGACATTTCGAAATCTGTGAGTGATGTTGGGCTTGTGCTATATTCCTGGCCTGTATCTCCCTCTCACTTTACAAACTTGGGGAGTAGATCGGGGCAGTACAGATGTCAGGATGTTCCTACAATAAGCTGTTCAGCGATTCTGCCTACCTTTCATGGCTAAGATAATGATCTAAGAATCATAGATGTATTTTTATTTTTTAAACATGTAAAATTGATTATTCAGATAGGCATTTTAAATCCATTTGTTTTGTTTGAATTTAGGACCATTATCGTTCCTTATGAAAAGAAAGACAGCCCAGAAACTGGCTATTCAGAAGGCTCTGTCAGATGCATTCCAGAAACTGTCGATTGTTGTCTTAGGTAAGACTTTCTTGATTGTGTCCTTGATATACTTTAGTTTCAACGAGCAAATAAACTCATGTTCAAGAGTTAATTGGATGAAAATCTGGACATTTATACTTTAATTCACTCAGTTCTTTTATAGCAACAGTCTCAAATTCGTTATTTGTGAGAAAAATGACAGCAAATACTGTCCCCACTTTGTAGATGGAGAATGACTTGCCTCTGCTTATACAGAAAGTATACATATTTGATCCAGGTCTTATTTTTGATTATTTGCCTATCACACAAATTGGTGATTATAACCTTTGGACACCTGGGTGAGTCCTAACTTAACTTTTTTTTTTTTTTTGGAGAGGTTTTTGCTATAGGGCGTGTGCGCTCGCCAGACAGACAGAGAGAGACAGAAAGCGAGAAATCACCTCCCAGTGGGGATGGCCACGCCGCAATCCCTTCTCCTCCATTCTCCTCTCGGGATCTTGGGCAGGCACGCACACACACCCAGCGTGAGTTTTAATCCACCGGGTCCGGGACGCGAACTGCGGTCAACTACGTGGGAGTCCAGCGACATAGCCATTACGCTAACTGCTGGTCCCCTAACTTAGCTTTTTTAAAAATAATTTTTGGGGACCATCTCTAAGCTTCAGTTTCTTTGTCAAAATAGGATTGGTAGTTTAACCTACATTGTGGGGGATATTGTAAAAGTAGATGAAATGATGAATGTAAAAATCTCAGAAGTATGTTTATGGTAACCCGACAAAAACATGTCAATGATTTTTATGAGAGGGTCTTTAAAAAGCTCATCAGAGGGCCAGCAGGTGGCATGGTGGTTAAGGTGCTGTATTCCCACATGACCTGACCACGGTTCGAGTCCCAGACCTGCTGGCTTGCTTTTTTCACTTTCCCTTTCTCTTTCTCACTGGTTAAGTTAAAAAATAATAATAACAAATAAAATTCAATATATAAAATAGTTCTTTAAAAAATTAAAGAGCTCATGGGAAGTAGGTATTATGAAAAAGACAATAAATTTCAATTTTTTATGCCCCAAAATAAACTCATACTTTGATTTTAATTGCCAGAGTGACAAAAAGACCAACAGGGATGGCAAGAGAGGGAAAAGGCATCCCCTAACAGGGCGTGTTTGCACCACAGTTTCTTTTCCTTCACTTCTTCATCCTGTTTGGATTTTGGGGACACATACATGTACCCGGTGTGTTTTTTAAGTTGCCGGGGCTTGGATTCAATGCATGGTCAAACATGTGGGATTCAGCTCTCCCAATCACTAGACTAAATAGGGCTGGCTTTAAACTCATACTTTAATTCTGTTTTTCCCCAACGGTTTTAAAGTTAATCCTTCAAAAATGTTGAAGATAATCCTTGCATTGTCACTGTTGTTTTCTCTCTGAAGAAATAAACAGACTCTCTTCTGGGAAGAGTTTATTAGATTATGTTTTCTAAATCAAGAATTGTTTCAGTTTTCATTTTGGTACTGATATGGTGGATGAATATGATTCTTACATAATAGCTGCTTTTGGGTGAGCCTTGGAAGTGGCCTTGCTATTACATGATCCTGTTTAATGAATGGAATCCTACAGTTGTATGACCATGGCAGTTTGACAGTTAGCAAAAGGTTCTAAACAGAATTGCTCTACTGCTTCATAGCCCTGAAGGCTTAGAGACTGAGAAATCTTGGAAACCCTTATTGCCGGTAAGAGAGAGTCTTCAGCCTTCCATCCTGGGCAGCCTTTCCAGTGACAGTCTGACTTCCCTAGTCATCATATTGAATTTCTATCAACTCTCTACTCTAGTAACAATCTTTAAGAACCAAACTAAGTGAGCTCTTAATTTCTCTCCAGTGTGCTAAGGCATTCCTTTTAGACACTCAAAACTCCTTAGACCAAAAGCTTATGACTGATTCGCCTTGAGTGAAGTCGTATTGTCTGTAAGGTATGTCCATGGAAATAACCAAGTTCTGTAAAAATAACTAAAACAATTTATTCCAAGCACAAGTGTGAGTAACCAGGACTGGAAAAAACAAGTGTTTTCTGGGTGCTCAGATGCAGCCATTCTGTTTTTGTTTTTTTTTTAAAGAATTGTTTGTTGGGAACCAGCAGTTAGCGTAATGGCTATGTTGCTGGACTCCCACGTAGTCGACTGCGGTTCGCGTCCCGGACCCGGTGGCTTAAAACTCACACCGGGCGCGTGTGGGTGCGTGCCCAAGATCTCAAGAGGAGAATGGAGGAGAAGGGATTGCAGCGTGACCATCCCCTCTGGGGGGTGATTTCTCGCTTTCTGTCTCTCTGTCTCTCTCTGTCTGTCTGGCGAGCGCACGCGCCCTATAGCAAAAACCTCTCCAAAAAAAAAAAAAAAAAAAAAAGGAAGAGGACTATCTCCTCCCTTGGAAGGAACTGCAGATAAGTCGCGGAGGGTGGAAACGACATAGGACTATGCGGAGAGGCTTAAGTGTTCAAATCCTTCAAGTCTCAACCCGAATGTCCTCCAGCCCCTTAAGCTTTTCCTAGATCTATCAGAGACGATCCCAGCTTTGCTCGGTCTCAGGATCCCTGTGGATTTTCCACCTTTTAGAATGTTTATTTGTGCACGTATCTTATTTCTTTCCCTACATCCCGACTTCTTTGAGGGCAGAAGGAACCCGGTTCTTCCTCCATCTCAGGACCTTTCATTCAATGTGGATTTACAGGACAGGAAAATACGAGGCAGGGGCGGGCGGACAAGTGAGCAGACAAATTCGACTGAAGCGGGGCTTGCGCCAGGGAATCCAGTGAAGAGCGCAACCTCCAGATTCACAATTTAACGGCTTAAAGCAAAGCCAAGCAAGAACTTTCCCACGCTCCCTGAGGCAGGGAAGAGCAGTTGTCGGCAGGCTGGCCTTCAGCCTGGCTCTGAGGCCCTCCCGCCGCGCTCCGCGGCTGTCCTCTCCAGTGCCTGACTCTATTGTGACGCTAACCGTGGGCAAAAACCATCTTCTTTTGCTGCGTGTGAGGCTGAGCCTCTGGCTGCACTTATCTTTTTTTTTTTTTTTTTTTTTCTTTTTTTGGAGAGGTTTTTGCTATAGGGCGCGTGCGCTCGCCAGACAGACAGAGAGAGACAGAGAGATAGAAAGCGAGAAATCACCCCCCAGGGGGGATGGCCACGCCGCAATCCCTTCTCCTCCATTCTCCTCTCGGGATCTTGGGCACGCACGCACACGCACCCGGCGTGAGTTTAAGCCGCCGGGTCCGGGACTCGAACCGCGGTCGACTACGTGGGAGTCCAGCGACATAGCCATTACGCTAACTGCTGGTCCCCGCACTTATCTTTTCTTTTCTGTTTTGGTTTCTCCTTTCCCTTCTCCGATTTCGCAACCACTGTCCCCAGGCGGCCATGCGGGCAGCCCTAGCCGACAAGGGAGGGAGGGTCCTGAGACCGGAAACCGGAAGGCGGAAGGGGGGCTGTGAGGACGTGTTGGAGAAAGCCTGAGCCCGAGCCGGCGGGCCCGGCGATATGGAACCCCTATACCAGCAAACGCACAAGTGAGGGCCGCAACGGGTAGCGGGTGGGAGCTAGGCGAGGCCGACTCCGGGCTGGGGCGTCCGGTGTCCGCCCATATAGAAGCCGAGTCCTTTTGCTTGGCACTGCCGCGGGCGGCTCGGAAGTGCTCGGTCTGTGACCGGATGCCTGTGTCAGAAGCGGATGAGGGTCCGGCTTGGGCCCAGAGACGTTGAGCCAGATGGCTTCAGGGGTCTGCCAAGTCCGTGACGACCTTCTGGATAGACTGGGTGAAGGAAAAGTCACCCACTTGCAGATTATACTCTTTTGTCCAGCACCTGTCAGTTCAGTGCTCCGGGTTGGTAGGGCTCGTTGGGAGACACGGAGAAGTGGGAGACCTGGCTCCTGCCCGTGGGAGTCGTCCGTTTAGTTGGAGAATAAAGGCACGTACGAAAAAAGCATTTTTAACTGATTTGATCTATACTGAAGACAATATTCCAATGGTACAAAGAAATAGCTGTACAGTAGCATTTGCTGTTATTACTTGTGGGTTGTATCTGGTTACAAGTTACCCTTAAATGATAGAGTTTTGATGTATAGTTTCTCATAACTGAAATTCCTTCGCAGTGCCCTTTATTGTACTGCCTTTTTGAAACTTGCTGAAATATGTCGATAGGCTTGGTAATAGGGACTATACCTAACTTGTTTTGTTAGGAAAAAAATTATGATGTCTTTCTTATTGTGGTAGATTATACATAACAAAATTTACCGTTTGAGCCATTTTTAAGTGTACAATTCAGTGACATAAAGTATATTTGCAATTCACATCAGCAGTGTCTGTTTCCCATTCCTCCCTTCTAGAACCCCTGGTAACCGGTGTTCTGCTTTCTATGAATTTACCTATTCTGAATAGCTCAGAGAAGTAGAATCATATAATATTCATTACTTTGTTTCTGTCTTATTTTACCTAGCATGTTTTCAAGGTTTATCTATATGGTGCCACGTATAAGAATCACATTTCTTCTAATGACAATATTACTACTATTCCATTGTAGTCTATACAACTTTTTGTAATCCACCCATCTATTGTTGGGCACTTGGGTTGCTACCACCTTTTGGCTATTGAGAATAATGTTGCCACAAACATTGGTGTACAAGTGTGTTTTAGTCAGTTTACATTCTTTTGAGGTATATACCTTTACCTATCTTCTGAAACTTTCAAATTTATGCTATAGTTTTGGTCTGATAAAAATCACACCACCAGGGACCAGCAGTTAGCGTAATGGCTATGTCACTGGATTCCCATGTAGTCGACTGCGGTTCGAGTCCCGGACCCGGTGGCTTAAACTCATGCCCAGTGCGTGTGCGTGCATGCCCAAGATCCCGAGAGGAGAATGGAGGAGAAGGGATTGCGGTGTGGCCATCCCCCCTGGGGGGTGATTTCTCGCTTTCTGTCTCTCTGTCTCTCTCTGTCTTTCTGGTGAGCGCATGTGCCCTATAGCGAAAATCTCTCCAAAAAAAAAAAAAAAAAAAAAAAAAAAAATCACACCACCAGGGTCCAGAAATGAAATAAAATAGTAGTCACCTCACCTCCCTAATTAATTCACAACAAAAGAAATGTTTTGGAACACTAGAAATAAGGAGGAAGATCATCCTTCTCTTTCCTTTCCTGAGTTTATGGATTTCTTTTTACTTGGGGAACAAATTGTTTGATTGGAGGTGGGTAATAATACAGAATCTATCTTTTTTTTTTTTTTTTTTCTTTTTCTGGAGAGGTTTTTGCTATAGGGCGCGTGCGCTTGCCAGACAGACAGAGAGAGACAGAGAGATAGAAAGCAGGAAATCACCCCTCAGGGGGGATGGCCACGCCGCAATCCCTTCTCCTCCATTCTCCTCTCGGGATCTTGGGCACGCACGCACACGCGCCCGGCGTGAGTTTAAGCCGCCGGGTCCGGGACTCGAACTGCGGTCGACTACGTGGGAGTCCAGCGACATAGCCATTACGCTAACTGCTGGTCCCCAGAATCTATCTTGTAATGACAGAATTTGCTTTTACATTAGGAATCTTTATTTTCATATAAATGTTATAGGAAGAGGCTCTGAAAACTAGTCTGAGACCTTTGGAAAAGGAATGAAACAGAAAGTTATTCTTGTATTACTAAGAAAGGGCAGACATTTACAATAGCAAGGCACAGTGGGCTTCGTAGTGCCTTGAGGTTAGTCTGTTATGCATGATGTCATCTGGTTAATTTGTTTAAAGGATGTTGCTAGGGAGGCTGTCGCCCGGTTTTCAAGTGTAATTTTGTCGAGTCTCTGACCGTAGTTGTTATCAGTGCCACAGGTAGCTGATCGTAGGAAAATCTGGGCAGCTCAGAAGAGGAATACCAGTTGGCATCCCAGACAAGATTTAGGGATTGTAGATGAACTACTTGCCTTTGCACCCCTTCTGCAACTCTCCCTAAGACTCTAGCAGGGTTTATTAACTTTTTCTGTCAAGGGTCAGAGAGTAAATATTTTAGGCTCTGCCACTCATAGGGTCTCTGACAACTGCTCAATTCTGCTATTGTAGAGTGAAAGCAGCCTTAGACAATATGTAAATGAACTGATGTGCCTGTGTTCTAAAATTTCATTTATCAAAATAAGTGGTGGGCCAGTTTTGCCCCACAAATCTTAGGAGTCACCCATTCATTCAGTGAATATTTAAGTGCCTGCTATGTGTTGGGTACCATTGTCAGTACTGGCAGTGCATCCCTGCCCTCGGGAGTTTATCTAGCTCATGACGTAGCATATTTTGATCTGCTTTTTCTCTGGAGTAGTAAACCAGCAGTGGGAGTTCTGAGGCTTCTCTTGCTTTGTTTTCATTTGTAAAATGATAGTTTGGAGTGATTAAGTCAGTCTCTTTTCAGCTCCATAATACTCCATAATACTGGTGACTGAGTGTCTTTAAAAGGAGACACATGGAGTCCTGTGCACACCAACAATTAACTTTTGCAACTGTAGAAGTAAGAGTTGTAGCTGAATTGACACAGCAGTAACTACACATTAATTTTACTGGAACTTTGAACTCAGTTTGTGAATACTTCTTGCCACGTCCCTGAGTGTACATTGGAATTAGATCAGCACTTTGAAGTTCTGTATCTTGAAAACTTTTTAACTATCTGAGCAATGAATGAATGAAAAGAAAAAGGACTAGAAGCAATAAACACTTTACTCTTAAATAAAATTTTATTAAGATGAACTTTATAGAGATACTAATAGCTAGGCTCCTTTTTATATTTTTTTCTTCTTTTTTTCCTTTAAAGATTATTTGTTTCTTTTCATGAGGGAAACAGAGAAAAATAAACACGCTCAACAGGGTCTCATGCCATGATCCACCTCCCCAGCCTCTCCCAGACTGCTAGATCACAGGTACATGTGGACACCCAGCAGTTTATAATTATGTTCTTGTTTTTTGCTGTGTTAGGCTAAAATCTGTCATCTTGAAACATTTCGGTTCTGAGACTCCCTTAAGGATTATCGGCAGAGAATAAGCTCATTTCCTTTCCTGTATGTCATCTTTAAATATTAGAAGAGCTCCTGCTCCCACCACCCCCACACATTTTAGTGTTTTAGTGTTTTTGTTTTCTTCTTTTCCTAGAGGCTTATTATGACTAGCTCTTTGGACTCTCCTCTGACTTCTAACTTCTGAACTTTTCCCCAGTCATTCTATTAATCTTCTGTTGGAGAAAACCTTTGATTGGTGGCTCCCAAAATGGAATGCCATTCTGTATGTGTGTGTTTAATCTCCCCCTGCAAGGCTTTTGCCTTAGGGTGCATGCACGAGCCAGAGAGAGACAGAGACAGTAAAAGGGAAAGTGAGAAATCACCACCCACCTCAGGAGGATGGCCACACTGCAATCCCTTCTCCTCCATTCTCCTCCCAGGATCTTGGGCATGAACGCACACACACACACACACACACACACACACACACACACTCCCAGGATGAGTTTCAAGCCAACGGGTCCAGGACTCGAACCATGGACAGCCATGTGGGAGTCCAGCGACATAACCACTACAGTATCTGTAGGCTTCTGTATGCTTAACTTTAAAAAAAAAAAAAAAAAAAAAAAGATTTGTTAGAGAGTATGTGTGCTCACCAGAAAGAGAGAGAGAGACAGGAGAGGGAGAAAGCACGCCCAATAGGGTGTGATGATGCCACAGTTCCTTCTCCCTTTCTCCATCCAGCATTTAGGGCATGCAACATGTGCTCGGCATGTTTTTTCAAGCCACCAAGTCAGGCACTCAGACACCATGATCAGCCATGTGGGATCAGACTCCCTTAACCACTAGTCCACGGGGTAAGCTCTGACCTCATTTTTAGAAAAAATGAGAGACAAAATATTTTTCATCTTTGACACATTTCATCTGTTTAGCCTAAGTGAAACATTTTAATATTTGTTTTGTTAAACAGCATCCTAACCAGTTATAGCACAGAGTCATATGCATATTTCATAGGTGTAAGTTGACTTTTTTTTTTAAATTTACTAGAGGGTGTGTGCACTTACTTGGGGGGGGGGGGGTGGGGTCAATGAGAAAGCATCCCCTGTGGAGGATGGTCATGCATAAGTTTATTTTATAAAAGTACTGAACAAAACATAGTCAAAGGCAGCCCTATGGTGGATTGCTAGAAATCTTCCCAAGCATTCTTTGGGTATCATTGTATCATTCTTTGGGTATCAAGCCTTCCTTGAACCCCTCAATCTGTAGTACTGTCAAGCCATAGTTTTCATAAAATAGCATGAGGAACTGTCAAATGCCTCTTGAAATCAACATAAATTTACTGTGATGTCCCACTATAGTCATACTTGGATTTTGTTTCTCACTTGCCCGTGGACCACTGTGATTTTATATCCCATTTGTTGAGTGAATGATGAATAGGGAAATGAATGAATGAGTATTCTCATTAAGACTCTCACTTTTTTTTTTAAAGAATCATTTATTCAATTTTACTTATTATTTTTAAATATGCTGTAGGGCACATGTACTCATGAGAGAGACAGAAAGAGAAAGGGAAAATGAGAAAGCAAGCCACCAGGTCCAGTACTCGAACCATAGTCAGCCGTGTGGGAGTCTAGCTCCTCAACCACAACACCTCCTGCTGGCCCCATCTCATGAAGATTCATAATTAATACACATACTTCAGATTACTGATTTAAAGACAGTGGTGGAGAGGGTAGCAGGTACTGTAGTGGTTAAGGCACTGAACTTTCACATGGCCGACCATGGTTTGCGTCCCATACCTGGTGGCTTGAAAGTCATGCTGGGTGTGTGTGTATGCATGCCCGAAATCCCAGGAGGAGAATGGAGGAGAAGGGGTTGTAGCATGGTTATCCCCCAGGGGGTGATTTCTCACTTTCCCTCTGTCTGTCTCTGGCAAGATCATGTACTCTATGGCAAAAACCTTAAAAAAAAAAAAAAATACAGGAACCCCCACCATTCTCTTCCCTCAGCCCCAAAGACAGCTACCCTCCTGCCTGTGATTTTTTATTCTCCCTACATTTGTGTCCATAAGAAATATATCCTACTGTTTAGTGTTTTGTTTTGTTTTTAGGTTTTTGCCATAGGGCGTGTGCACTTGTTGGAGAGAGACAGAGAGGGAAAGTGAGAAATCACCCCCTAGGAGAACGGCCACATTGCAATCCCTTTTCCTTCATTCTCCTCTTGGAATTTTTGGGCATGCACACACTTGCACCTAGTATATTTTTCAAGAGGCATCAAACTTGTGGGAGTCTACCACCTTAACCATCATACCACCTGCTGGTCCCTGTTTTGTGTGTGTTTTAATTTATCAAAACAGATCCTGGAGGTTTTTTTCATTTAATATTATCTTGTTTTGAAGATACTGTTATTGTCCATGTCAATACTAGTAAATCTGGCTCTTTTATTTGAACTGCTGTATAGTTTAATTAAACTGCTGAATTGTTCATTTTCTTCCTGAGGAACATTTGGGCTGTTACCAGTTTTTCTGCTGTATAGGTCCAGTCTGTTGTCAGAAACCCTTGGGAACAAATGTGCTTCAGGATCATATTTAGATTTTAGGAAAGAAACATGGTACACACTTCCTAGGTTATATAACACCCCCAACAGCATCTGGTAATAGAATACACATAAGTAAATGCAACAGAATTTCATACCATGTGGAATAAACGAAGACCATAAAAGGATTCATGTCTGGTCAGTTTTTGATGCCTAAGTCGTTTATTATAGACTTCGAAGAAAAACTTGGATTTTAGGGCATTTTGGATATTAGAATTATGGATGATAGATGATGGGCCTATACAAAAATGCTTTGATGAACATTTCTTTTTTAAACATCTTAATGTATGTCAGTATCTCACTAGGACATATTTCTAAAAGTGGAATGCTGGTTCGTAGGATAGACTTGTTATTGTCAGAAAGCAATTAAAGTGTTCTATCAGATTATGATCCTATAAGCTGTCTGTGAGAATTCTAGTTTCCCCAAATCCTTATCAACATGTTCTCAAATTTTAAAATACTTGTCAATCAGATGGGAGCAATGTAATCTTATTGTTTTTAATTTGGATTTTCCTTAGTAGTAAAGTGGAGTGTCCCTTCCTTTATTTATTGACCATTTAGATTTCTTTTTCTGTCATTTCCCCTTTGCTCATTTTTTAAAAATTACTTTGTTTGGCTTTTTCTTTTGATATGTAGCAGTTCTTTATATATTCTGGACATTATTCCTTTGTTAATCTGCTGGAGATATCTTCTAGCCCCTGCCTTTTTTTTTTTTTTTAATGGTGTCTTTGGTATAAAGAAGCTTTTTGTTTTAATGTAGTTAGATTTGTCCGTCTTCTTTTATGGCTTGTGAGTATGGGGGAAGTAGTTTCTGGATTTTGTCTTATTTAGGAAATCCTGGGGGCCGGTGGGTAGCGTAGTGGTTAAGGGTGCTGGACTCCCACATAGCTGACCGCAGTTAGAGTCCTGGATCTGGCTGCTGGCTTGCTTGCTTTCTCATTTTCTCTTTCTCTCTCTTCCTCTCTCTCATACACACTCTCTCCCTCTCTGGTCAAATTTAAATAAATAAATAAAGTTAAATAAAATAATTCTGTTAAAAAAAAAGAAGAAATCCTTCTTTAACTTGAGGTCTGAAGAAAACTCGAAAGCTTTTTTTTTTTTTTACCTTTAGGTTTCAAACCATCTTCTGTATGGATCACAAACTGAACTGTCAGCATTTATTGTAGTTCATTCTTTTCCAACTGGCCTGTGTCACTAAGTCCCCAAACATCTGTGACTGCTTCTGAGCTCTATTCTTTACCATTGATCAGGGTCACAGTTAAGGTTAGTCTATGCTTCTCCTTCTGTCCTTGTCCCTTTCTCTTCGAAGCTACCATATTGTTTTTATTATGGCTTTCTGATAATTATTATGGCTTTGTGATAAGTCTTTTTTTTTTTTTAGAGGTTTTTGCTATAGGGCGCGTGCGCTCGCCAGACAGACAGAGAGAGACAGAGAGACAGAAAGCGAGAAATCACCCCCCAGGGGGGATGGCCACGCCGCAATCCCTTCTCCTCCATTTTCCTCTCGGGATCTTGGGCACGCATGCACACGCGCCCGGTGTGAGTTTTAAGCCACTGGGTCCAGGACGCGAACCGCGGTCGACTACATGGGAGTCCAGCGACATAGCCATTACGCTAACTGCTGGTCCCGGTTTTGTGGTAAGTCTTAATGGCAGGAGGAAGAAGCTGTCTCTTCTCATACTTCTTCAGGGTAGTCGTGGCTATTCTTTGCCCCTCTCCTCTTTTTTATGATGTTGCTATTCCTGTTGATGATGTTACCAACTTTCAGATTTGCTCTGTTAAGTCACCGCGGAAAATTTACCTCACCACCTGTATCCATGCTTTTATAAGTCCCAATTCTCCTTTCCTTCAGCTTTGCCACCTTTTATAGCTGCTACCCCCAATGCATATGTCAGTTACCTGAAGCTACATTCCTACATCAGCTTCCGTGCTTCCCCATTCCAAAAGGTACTGACCTTACCGAAGCAGCAGTCTGGCCTCTCTAGTAACAATTTCTGGTTGCTTCTCAGAGCCATGGTCTTGCCTAGGAGCACTCTGGAAGCCGTTAGACTGCTGCTTTAGCTTCTTCTGATGCCCTGGGTCGTGTTTTGAGGCCATAGGAAAGCCCTGGAAAAGACTGGGGACTAGCTGAAGCTACATTTGGGTTCCTGGCGAGCACTGGTAAGCTTCAGGTCACAGTTTGTAGTGCTCATGGTGGATGATTGCTGACTTTTCCCTCCAGGCTTGGGCATGATAGGAGAGCTCAGCAGAGCCATTTCATGTGGGCTGCAGTGCAGAGACACTTCGAGGTGGTTGTTGGGAACTAGTATAAACAGTATTCCAAGGAGTGATCTTGGAGGTCTGCTAGGAAGGGGTCTGACTGAGGGTGACCTTGGCCAACCCCTCCAGAGAGTGCTCTGAGCCTAACGTCTGAGACCGTGCCAAGGGTCCCATGTCATGTTGGATTTCCAAATGAGAGGCAGTACCCCCATATTGCCGGGGAAAGATGTTTACCAAGCAGGAGACCTCTGTCTTTCAGGCCTTCCTCTGAGTGGTTTCCTCCACCAATCGCCTTATCCCCCACTCCCCTCCAACCTGACTGTCTTTCTAACAGTCCAGCCTGCTTGTACCCCACATGACATGCCTTGCATGCCTTTTTGCATATTGTTTTCTTTGCATCTTCCTTCACCAAATCATGTCTTTCTTCCTTCAGAGCAGATGCACAGGACTTTCTCTGTCCACAGAACTTCCCCAGCCAACTCTGTCTCAGCCCCAGCCCTTCTGTCTGCCTGCTTTGGAGTGGCACCACCCAGCACAGCAACTCAGCTTTCTGTTTGTTTACACTTCAGTGTGTTGGCTTTCTTGTAAATCTTCTCAGGGCTTTTTCATGTCTATCTGGCCTGTCATTCCTAATTACATTGTTTCTCAAGGACAAGGATTATATCTCCCCTGCCCTTTGACTCCTCCTAAGCACAGACCAGTGCTCAGCACATTGGGTCATCAAACAGAGAGTGGGATTGGCTGGATCCAGGTCGAGGTTCATCACTTGCTGTGTGACCTTGAACAAGCTACATAACCTTTCTGGGCTTCAATCCTCTTATTTATAAAATGAGAATGATAATAGTACTTTCCTCGCAGGGTTATTGACTTAGCAGAGTGTCTAAGACATGGTAAGCCCTCGGTAAATGCTGCCTGTTAGTGTTGTTATTAATATTAGTGTGAAGATAAGGAAAGCATGCCAAAAAGTGTGACCTAAAGTACCACATACAAATTTTACAGTTCAGTGATGCTGTCGATTTAAATCAGTTACATTTTGGCTTAGGAGAAATTGTCTTTCTTGGCTGAAGTGCTGTTGACTACTCCTGTCTTACTCATATCCTCTCTCTTCCTTTGATAGGCAGGTCCACGAGATCCAGTCTCACATGGGACGCCTGGAGACTGCAGACAAGCAGTCTCTGCACTGTGAGTAATTAACTATGGAGACCAGAGTCCTTTCTCTGCTGACTCGGTGCTAATGGTTTGGGTTTCCTGATTGCTTTCGGCCTCAGGTGCTTAATGTTTCAGTGTGGAATGAATTTCCTTGTTAGGGTGGACAGAAAAACCCTATGGGCAAAGTCACTGATTTCCCTGATTGTGCCCTTTGGAATCCCACATGTCTTATCCCCCATTACCCCTCCACTCAACCTGACATGGCCCTATGGGAATAGAGGTTCTCCCCCCCCCCACATCTGTCTTAATCTAATTACCTAGTCCTTAGAGGAATGTACTCCATAAAAATTCAGAGATGTTTAACTGGAATTGGCCATTTCTTCTGAGCTGAGAACTGTGGCTTTTTAGGAGGATTATTCAGAAATGAATAGCAATATTAATTAGTTTAGTTCCCACACCATGGTCTCTTTTGAGTGGCATACTGGTTTTGATTTTTGTTTTTTTTTTTCCTAATCTTAAGAAAAAGTCCTTTTTCTGAATCAGTCATACAGACACTACCTGTAAAAGCTGCCTTATCTCATTGCTCTGCTCACACCATACCCATTTCTCCTTTTTTTCTCTCTCTCTCTTAAAGTTTGGGTTTATTTGTTGTTGTTGTTGTTGTTGTTGTTGTTGTTTTTTTTTTTAGAGTGAGAGAGAAGAAAGACAAGCACCCTGAGTAGCCTCTTAGACCACACTCCTCCCCCATCAGCCTTTCAGCTGGCCAGGACCGCAGGCATGCATGTTTCCTGGCATGTCCATGTCGACCTGGGATTCACACTGGATCTTCAGACTTCCAGCATCACAGAACTTTGCGCTGCTACTGTGCCCCCAGGGCTTCACCTTCCTGTTTCTCTGCCTCTTTCAAAAGCACCTTTTCTTGGGCCAGCTGGATCCCACATTGCCAACTCAGCAGTTCGAGTCCTGGACCAGGCTTGAAAGTCACTCTGGGCACAAATGCTTGCATGCCCAAAATCCTGAGAGGAGACTGGGTGAGAAAGGATTGTGGCATGGCCATCCCCCTGGGAGAAGTGATTTCTGACTTTTTTTTTTTTTTTTTTAGAGGTTTTTACCATAGGGCACATGCACTCGCCAGAAAGACAGAGAGAGACAGAGAGATGGAAAGCAAGAAATCACCCCCCAAGGGAGGAAGGCCACGCTGCAATCCCTGGGAGGAGTGATTTCTCACATTCCCTCTCTCTCTCTCTTTCTCTCTAGCAAGTGCACATGCCCTATAGCAAGAAACTTAAAAAAAAAAAGAAAGCATTTTTTTCTCTTGGTTCTGTGCCCTGCTGTCAGCTAAACTATTAATATGTGTTTGCTGTGGTCGCCAAGCGCTTGTGAAAGGGTCAGTGTCATCGTTGTCGCTTCTTCATGGGGCAAGGAGCAGTCTAGATGCTTCTTTGTGTGCAGTTCTGTCCATTGCACTTGTTTGCCTTTCTAGCAACTTCATTGCTACATGGTTAGAAATGGAAAACAGGTCATTTGGACCATCTCATCAAAAGGGATAAGAAAAATGACCGTATATATCATATCATTTTACTTCTGTGGAGTCTTTCCTGGGCCTTCCCTATTGCTACTTCCTCTGTTTTGGGGACTCCAACATTGCTCAGCCCATCTAGTCTTACAGAAAGTCTGAAGGGAATTCTTCTGTGTATGTTTCACATACCAACCTTCTCCTTACTTTATGCTTTTTTTTTTTTTTTTTTTTTTAAACCTCATTACTATAAGTAACTCAGTTGACAGGTCTTACTATGAGGAATTCAACAGACAGGCTTTTTACTAAGTATTTATAATCTGTATCTGTAAACAATCTCAAAGGAAAACAGTCCTGTAATCAGAAAATTTAGCTTAAAATATTTATTTGGACAACCATTAAATGTTCATTTTATTTAAAAGGTGGCCCAAATTTTTTTCTTTTTCTTTTTCTTTCTTTTTTTTTGAGAGGTTTTTGGTATAGGGCACATGCACTCGCCAGAAAAACAGAGACACAGAGACAGAAAGTGAGAAATCACCCCCCAGGGGTGTTGACCATGTCGGAGTCCCTTCTGCTCCATTCTCCTCTTGGGATCTTGGGCATGCACGCACATGCACCCTGTGTGAGTTTAAGCCACCAAGTCTGGAACTTGAACTGCTAGTCGACTACGTGGGAGTCCAGCAACATAGCCATTTTGCCAAATGCTGGTCCCAAAAGGTGGCAAATTTCTACCTTCAGCTTTTAAAAAATTAATATATAGCATGAACAGAGTGTGTATGTATATGTTTGAATATGTGTGTGTGTGTGTGTGTGTGTGTGTTTGTTTTTGCTATAGAGTGTGTGTGCTCACCAGAGAGACAAAAACTGAGAAATCACCCCCCAGGGGAATGGCCACCCTGCAGTCCCTTCTCCATTCTCCTCAGGATTTTGGGCATGCACGCACATGTACCTGGCGTGAGTTTCAAGCTGCCAGGTCAAGTACTTGAACCACAGTTGACTGTGGGATTTTAGCACCTTCATCCACTATGCCACCTGCTGGCCCCTTGAATTAGTATTTCTAAGATACCTTGAAGTTTCATTGCACATTAGTGTATATATATTTTTCTTTTTTTGATTTTTTTATTGGATATAAGGGGAAATGTTCGATTTACTATTCTAATTTGAGTTCATTATCTCCTTTCCAGCAATTATTCCTTTTTCTCTTTTGTGCAGTATTAGAAAATGAAATCCAAGCAAGCATAGACCAGATATTCAGCCGTCTAGAACGTCTGGAGATTTTGTCCAGCAAGGAGCCCCCTAACAAAAGGCAGAATGCCAAACTGTGAGTGCTGACCTCTGACATGGCTCTGCTCCTCCCCAACCCAACCATCAAGGCAGGCCTTTCTTCTAGGGAAGGCTAACAATTACTCTGAAAATCTGTTTATGTGTCGAAAAACTTAAGACTGCATACGTAGTGTTCTACAAAATGACACAATTCTGAGTGCTCCTCCCTCAAAATAAAAAGTTGTGAGGTTTGTGGCTCAGCAGCCTTGCGATCCCTTACCTCTTTGTTGTCATGTGGAAATGTTGCCTCAGTTCTGTTTTTTCTGATCAGATCCAGGGTACTTGAAGCCTAATGCTGCCAGGAAGTTTTGCTCTGCTCTTTAGTTTCTGCTGTGTTCTTAGATTGAAGTGAAACCTCACACTTACTCACTTTGATCAGTCTATTTATAATGAAATACTGATCTAGTGGTTGATTCTCCACCATGAAATTAAAATGAAACCACCTTCACCACTTCCACCTCGAGCCCCTGCTCCCAAAAGGTGTATGAAACTTCCCTGATGCTTTACCTCAAAGATGCCCTCGAGCATCTTCCAAGAGAGCGATATAATCCATAGAAGGTCAGGAAGAGGTCAGGGGACCTGTTTCCTGTCACCTGCTCCCTGTCATGCTTCCAGAATCAGAGACAGCAAATAGGCAGCAAAGCTGCTGGGATCGTGTGTATGGCAGCCTCACTTTAACCACAGACTGCTCCTCAGTTTCAGCAACACTGATCGAAATCAGATTTCTTGGGGGATAGCATGAAGTGGTGTAGGGAGAAGTAGGAAATGTCTTCTGTCATGAGCACAAAGCCTGGCTACCTCAAATTATGCTGCCCTGGGTTCCTGGAATTTAATCTCCCTCTCTATCAATTCCAGTCGTGTTGACCAGTTGAAGTATGATGTTCAGCACCTGCAGACTGCTCTCAGAATCTTCCAGCATCGGCGCTACACAAATGAGGAACAGGAAAGACAGCGAGAGGAGCTAATGTCTCGCACCTTCACCACTAATGTAAGCAGGGCGCCTGGTGGGTCTGGCTGGACCTTGACAATTGTTGGGGCTAGAGCTCAGGTCTCTCAGTTTCAATTTCTAGGGGGTGTCCAAAGCAGACTAATGAGCAGAATACCTACTAGAAATGGCAGTGGACTTTGTGCTTAGCCACAGAGGCTACGAGAGAATCTGTCTAACACAAAAACCTGACGAGGAAGTAGTTAAATTGAAGGAATGGGCAGAGGCGAAAATTACCTGGTTTGACTGGTCTGATGCAGAGAGGTGGAAGTTCACATGATAAAAACGTTTTTCTGGGTAGATAGAGACAAGCGATTAGACTGAGACCATTTGTAGAAAAGGCGGCAGCATTTCAAAGCTGCCTTCAGGCGGTTGCCATTGTGCCGTGTATGTGTGTGGTTCCAGTGTCGGATGCATTAGATGTTTTTGCCCCTGGTCTGAGCAGCAATTTGGAGGAATTTGTTAACAGATGTTTAGTGTTAGATGGACTGCTTAAGTCTGTTTGGAAAAAGCCTGTTGGTTTGCATGTTTGATTTCTTAGAACTCATCGTCCCTATCTTTTAATCTCAATAGGAGCATTTCCTACACATGGCTATACACGAGGACTTCAAAAAGTTCATAGAAAAGTGGAAATAAAGTACATGTTTATTTTGGCACAAAGGAGTTTTGAAAATCTTGCATAGTTTTTTCATAATACATATTTTCCATGAACTCTTTGAAGATCTCTGGTCGAACACACTGATCTTTTTCTGTCCTGCATGACGTATTCTACCAAATTAGATGGTTTTGTTTTTGTGTATCTAATTTTTCACCAAGAGGTGTCAGGTTTTTAAGCCTATCATCAGAATTTAACATAATTTCCCACTTTGCAGATGTTTAACTCCCAGTTGCTGCTTCTGTGCTTTGCAACATATTTTCTTGAGTGTTTCGGAATGTGGCTACATAGTTTTTGTTTCTTCAGACTAATCCGTCAAGTCAGAATGACTAACAATTCAGAAATGTAATGAACTATAAGACACATTAAAAGATGGTGCCTGCGCTTTTGATAGGTTTTTTTTTAATAGTTTTAATATGCATTCAGGCCTTTTTTTAAATAATTATTTAACTTTATTTACTTTTAATTTGACCAGAGAGGGACAGAGTGGGATAGAGAGAAAGAGAGTTAAAAAGTGAGGAAGCAAGCCGCCAGGTCCGGAACTTGAACCAGTCAGCCATGTGGAAGTCCAGCACTCTTAACCACACCACCACCTACTGGCCCAATTCAGGCCCTTTTTAGGTCAGGGGTATTTTGTTTCCTACAGCCTGGTGTAGTGCTCTACATAGAGTGGGCCATTAATAAACAGTAATATATTTTCTTGAAAGATAATGGCTTGTCAGCACTACCTTTTTTTTTTTTTTTTTTTTTCTTTTTTTTTCTTTTTTTTTTTTTTGGAGAGGTTTTTTGCTATAGGGCGCGTGCGCTCGCCAGACAGACAGAGAGAGACAGAGAGACAGAAAGCGAGAAATCACCCCCCAGGGGGGATGGTCACGCCGCAATCCCTTCTCCTCCATTCTCCTCTCGGGATCTTGGGCACGCACGCACACGCGCCCGGCGTGAGTTGTAAGCCACCGGGTCCGAGACGCGAACCGCGGTCGACTACGTGGGAGTCCAGCGACATAGCCATTACGCTAACTGCTGGTTCCCAGCACTACCTTTTTTGATGTGAGGGTAAGAAAGATAGATATATCAGAATCATTCAGTAAATGCTTGTCAAATGAATACATGAAGCGAGGTCTCTAATTGGTTCCTTCAAACATTGGAGTCTTTTTTTTAATAATTGTTTTATTTTATTTTA
Source organism: Tupaia tana (assembly GCA_026018925.1). Classification (NCBI taxonomy): domain Eukaryota; kingdom Metazoa; phylum Chordata; class Mammalia; order Scandentia; family Tupaiidae; genus Tupaia; species Tupaia tana. Next base: position 55,723,391 of record JAKSZU010000011.1, on the reverse strand, counting down.
TTTTATTTTATCTAATTTATTCATTCATTTATTTTTTAATTTGACCAGGGAGAGACAGAGGGTGAGAGTGAGAGCGAGATGAAGTGAGAAAGCAAGCCACCAGATTCAGGACTTGAACCCTGGTCAGCCATGTGGGAGTGTCCAGCGCCTTAACCACCACACCATCTGCTGGTCCCCAAAACACTGGAGTCTTGACCCACTGAGCATTAGTGGTATGAACACTGCGAGGCAGTACCTGGGGAAAATTCAAGCCCCTTTGCTAGTAGAGATTACTGAGAAATGATTCCAAATCTGAGCAGTAAAGACTTAATCTCCTTATGACTGTTGAAACTGGGATGTAGTTGGTAAAAACAACTTTTTGAAAGGAGAGTTTGTGACAGCACGATTCAGAAAAAACACCATCATAGCTGGTAATAACTTGCTCCTGTCTTAGCCTACTTTCAAAATTAGAACCATCAAAATTGTTTTTGTGTTTTTCCTGGCAGTATGATTAAGAGGGCAGGACTGGTGCTCAGTACTAGAATTCTTGCCCCCACTGGACTTCTTACCAACTATATATGGTAAGGTATTCTATCTCTCTGAGCTTCAGGTTCTTCATCTGTAAAATGGGGATAATTAGATGAATTGTTTTGTAGCATGAGAATTAAGTGAGCTTAGGTTAATGAGCCTTTACAGAAGAAAAGTACTTGATCAGGAGTAGTTTATCCCTTCCTTCCTTCCTTCCTTCCCTTTTTTTTTTTTTTTTTTTTTTTTTTTAATGTTTGCTATATATCATTTTGCTCACTGGGGAGAGGCAGAGGGAGAAAAAGAGAGAAAGTGAAAATGTACCTATCCCCAGGAGTGTTGACCATGCCACAGTCCTTCTTCTCTTGAGATTTTGGGCAGGCATGCACACATGCGTGGTATGTTTTTCAAGCCACCAAGACCAAGACTTGAATCACACAGTCAGCCATATGGGATCCAGCCACCTTAACCAGTGTGCCACCTGGCAGGCCCTCTCCCTTCATTTCTTTAGCAAACTTAATTTACTGCTCAGAATAGTGCCATCTGGAATGCCATTAAGCCTTCAGTAGAAAGCACAGTCTGTTGTATCTCTCGTCTGTATCTGTTGGACAGGTAAGCTCTAGATAAAATAGCCAAAGAATAGAAATACACATTTCATACTGCATTAAGGGGAAGCCAAGTAAAGGCACCCTTAAATGAACTAGTAGGTTAGTGAGTAGTCATAGAACACTTGTTGGAGAAACCCAAGGTACTTTTGAAGGTATAGTTTTTCCTAAATGGGGATAATGGTCCAGAGACAGGTTAACAGTGCTTGTGTAGCAGAACTCATTTGGACAGTGACAGATATGAAAGAAGTTCCTCTTCTGTGTGAATTTAGCTCTTTGCTTTGCATTTTATTCTCTGTTAGCTTCCTCTAACTTCTGCACCATTCCCACTGGCTGTTCTGGCTTGGCCTTGGCCAAGAGGCAGAGCAGTCAGATGCGGGGGGATCCCAGGAGCTGACTAGCAAGCAAAGTTAATCAGGCACTTGCGTTTCTTTCACAGGACTCTGACACCACCATACCAATGGATGAATCACTGCAGTTTAACTCCTCCCTCCAGAAAATTCACAACGGCATGGATGACCTCATTGGAGGCAGGCACAGTATTCTGGAGGGACTGAGGGCCCAGAGACTGACCTTGAAGGTGGGGTCCTTTCTGGGGTACAGGGAGAAGGCCTCTTGTTTCGGCCTCATCCAGCAGTTTGGTACCTGTGTTTACATTTGCTTTTGTGTCCCCAAATATTGTGATGGTGAGACCAGACCCTTAAGTTTGTCATCTTTCCTGTTGGGAGTTGAATTGTTGTGAGCCCCAAAGTTACCACATTTCCTTTGACAGTGCTTGAAATGAACTATAAAGTGGCCTCTGTTGGTCTTTTTCTGCTTACTGAACTTACCATGAAAGTAACTGCTTCAGCTGAGAAATTTGTATAGAACCTTCTGGAATAAGAACTAAAATGTGGCTGTATTTTGGTACCTCACTCTAAGGTGATTTTTCTTTAGGGTCCCTGCTGTGGATTACCATATATCTGAGGCCTTTTGAATCCTTATGGGTAAGGTCTTAGGGCTGGTCAGCTGTAGTAGGTAGCTTTGAGCACATCTGATGGTGACCCCCAGTGACTCTTCACCCTTTAGTCACAGGTATTCCAGGAACCCTCCCCCTTGGCACTGTTGAGACTTCAGCCCCCTGGGAGTGCTTCACAGAAACATTGCACAGACTCTGATGTCAGTTACGATGTTTCAGCCTCAGCCCTTTTCCTGTATCAACCCTAATGGAGAATGGGGTGTGGGCTCTGTCTGTTATCGGGGTGTGGTGCCCTGTGAACCAAGCACTCCCAGCCACTGAGCTGTGAGAAACAGTCACTCGGAAGCTTTATCTTCGTTTTTCTTGGACCACGATGAGCCTGTCAGCTCCACAGGACTTCAGTACGTTTCTGAACAGCCCCTGCCATCTTTACCCAGGAGAGAGTCAGGCAAGCTGCGAGTGAAACTCACCTCCTGCTGACATTTGCAGCATTTCACATAGCCTGGAAGGGTGGTCTGCAGCAGTGTGCTGGGTACCCCTCTTTCTAAGCAGCCACCTGCCATAATCAAAACCAACACCTGTTGAGTAGTCTACCTCTTCTGTAGAGAACTGCTGGGCTCCTGTCCATATATCAGAAGAGCCCTTTTAGGACAAGACTCCCATGTCACACTCATGAAGAGCCAGTGAGGGTTAGACCTTAGTGTTGAAGCAAGTGTTAGCTTCCTGCAGAAGTCTGGAATCACTTAGGAGTCTAGCATCTTCTGGCATCTTCGTTGACTTCAGAGGTGAAGTGCTGGGAAGCCTTTTGAGTGATTGCAGGTTGAGACTTTAGGTTTCTAGTTTAGTTTGGTTTCCTCTGCACACTTTTTCTGCCTGTCTTGCTTCTTGATTCCCTCCAGCTGCCTCCCAGCCCCCCTCTGTCAGGGAAACTTCTACCTAAACCATTTGTAAGGAACATGGGAGAGAGCATGAGGAGCTGGATGGGAAGCTCACTGCCTTGGGCCATTTCGTGGTTAACAATAAATACATTTAAAAAAAAATTTATAGCTCAGGACCAGCAGATGGTATTGCTTACCTCATTGGATTCCCATGCAGTTGACCGCAGTTCGAGTCCCAGATCCGACAGCTTAAAACTCACACCGGGCACATATGTGTGTGTGTGCCCAAGATCCCGAGAGGAGAATGGAGAAGGGATTGTGGCATGGCCATCTCCCCTGGGGGGGGGGGGGGTAATATTTCCCTTTCTGTCCGTCTGTCTCTGTCTCTCCAGCAAGTGTACTTGCCCTATAGCAAAAATCTCTCTTTAAAAGAAATTATGGTTATTTCAAATAAGATAATTTTTAAAGCTTGATCTTTGAACCTCATATGAGAAAGTAATCTACACTTTCAAAGCTAAGCGGAACCTTTAGCTAGAATCTAATTTTTATTGTCACTCTCATAGAAAAACAAAAACACATTTCTCTGGTCTCCTCTGATGTCAGTCAAGCTCAGCTCGAGACCTCTTTTTTTTTTTTTTTTAGATTATTATTTATTTAATTTTATTTTTTCATTCATTTATTTTAATTCGACCAGAGAGGGACACACACAGAGAGAGAGAGAGAGAGAAGGAAAGGGAGAAAGGAAGCCGCCAGGTCCAGGACTTGAACCATGGTTGGCCATGTGGGAGTGTCCTGCACATTAACCACAACACCACCTGCTGGTCCCTCGAGACCTCTTTTGATGAGGCTTGTTGGCTTGTTCATTGTTGCCTAGGCAGAATATTGGAACTGAGTCAGGGTTCATGGTGACTTGCATTATTCCCTTGCCTCTTCTCTCAGTTGCTCATTAATTTGTGTGTTTGCAAAGATGAGTGTGGAACATTAGGTCAGATGCCTTCCAGGCAAGTGGCGTTGGTGATGTGCGCATAAGTAATTCCCCGGCATTCATTTATATTACTTCGTAATAAATTGAATGTGCTTTAAAATGACAATTAGAAATCAGCGAGGACGGCCGGCAGGTAGCATGGGGGACACTGGACTCCCACATTGTCAATTGCAGTTCAAGTCCCGGACCTGGCAGCTTGCTTTCTCACTTTCCCTCTCTCTTTCTCTCTCTCTTGCTCTGTCCCTCTGTGGTCAAATTAAAAATAAATAAAGTTAAGTAAAATAATTTTTAAAAGAAAGCAGTGAGGGAGGTCTATTGTTTAGGAATAAAATACCCTTTTCTTTCAGTGGTGGATGGTGACATTTCTGTAGGTTTTAGGTCTTCATATTGGCGTCTGTCCCTTGTGTTTTTTGTCTTTCCATGTTTTCCCACTTCAAACCCTCATGTACATTTGTACATTGACTGACACATTGTACTCAGTAGAATCCTCGAGGTATAATTCATATACAGTGAGACGTATAGATCTTATCTATACAGTTTTGTTGAGTTTGACAACTTAGATACTGCTTTGTTGCTCACACTCCTCTCAAGATAGAGGTCGTTTTCATCATCCTAAGGATTCCCCAAACCTGTTCCTGTCAGTCTTCCCCTCTCCCCAGCAACCACAGTTCTGATTGATTGCACTATCAGTGAGTTTTGCCTGTTATCAAACTTCATGTAAATGTGTTTATACTCGTATTTTGTGTCACTTCTTTCTCTCAAGGGTCCTTCATGCTGTTACATGTTTGGTTACACGTTGGTGATTAGGTCCTTCTTATTGCTAACCTCTGTTCCATTGTGCAGAGAAACCATAATTTGTTTATCCATCCCCTGGTTGATGGACAGGATCGCTTCCAGTTTTTAAATACTCTGTTTTCTTTCCCTGACACTTTATTGTGCTTTTAACTCTTATGTTTAATTCTGTGATCTATCTCAAATTAATTTTTACATATAATGTGAATCAAGGTTCATTTTTCATATACATACTATATACATAGTATATATACATAGGGTTTTCAAAAGAAACATCTATGCATGGATTTCTTTATTTTTTTGGAGAGGTTTTTGTTACAGGGCACGTGCGCTCGCCAGACAGACAGAGAGAGAAATAGAGACAGAAAGCGAGAAATCACCCCCCAGGGGGGATGGTCACGCCGCAATCCCTTCTCCTCCATTCTCCTCTTGGGATCTTGGGCACGCATGCACACGTGCCCGGCATGAGTTTTCTTTTTTTTTGAAGAGGTTTCTGCTATAGGGCGCATGCGCTCGCCAGACAGACAGACAAACAGAAAGCAAGAAATCACCCCCCCAGGGGGATGACCACGCTGCAATCCGTTCTCCTCTATTCTCCTCTTGGGATCTTGGGCACGCACGCACACGCACCCCGGCGTGAGTTTTAAACCACCGGGTCCGGGACGTGAACCACGGTTGACTACGTGGGAGTCCAGCAACATAGCCAATACGCTAACTGCTGGTTCCCAATGCATGGATTTCAAGATATTTTTTTGGGAAAAAAAAGAAACAAGTCATACTTTAATTCCATTACCATGAACTTTTTGAAATCCTCTCAGATGATATATATGAAATAGAAATATCTACATATGATACGCATACGTGTTATTTTATTGCCATTATGTCATATGTCAACTGCTAGTCCCCTCAAAAACCTTTTTAACCTTTTATTTTTTCTATTTCTGTTTTAAATGAATTTAGGAGTTAACTCTGAAACGTTTACAATTTAGGCAGAACTGGCTGAACCTGAGTAAGAAACAAATAAGTTCCCAAACAGTCTTGAATCTTTCTCTGATAAAACTACAGGTGAACAAAAGAAAAAGAAAAATCCCCAACAGGTTCAAAATAGGCAAAGGGAAACAAAAAAGCTCATGCATTAACCAGAAAAAACATGAGTTGATCACAGGATTATAGTTATAAATTTATCAGTCTACCAATACTTGTCTCAGAGGACCTTGAGAGGGGAATAAGAAAAGGAGAAACGATGGAATTGTCTAGACAGGGGCAGTGGGAGAGGGAGTTTCTGGTACCCGAATTTTAGAAGTCGCTTCTATTATTATTTTTTAAATTCTGAGACAGTTTTCGTATTTTTTTTTTTTAGCTTCTTGAAGGGAAGTAAGTTTACCTTTTCTTCTGTAGATTTTTAGAAATTTTTGCTATAGAGCATGTGCACTCACTGGAGAGTCAGAGAGAGACAGAAAGCAGGAAATCACCCCCCAGGGGAATAGCCACCCTTCAATCCCTTCTCCTCCCTTCTTCTCTAAAGATTTTAGGCATGCATGCACATGAGCTCGGTGTGAGTTTTAAGCTGCTGAATCTGAGACTCGAACTATGGTCGACTATATGGAAGTCTAGCAATGTAATCATTACACTACCTGCTGTTCCCAGACGGCTTTAAATCTTCTGGTTTAAATGGCTTTAAATACCAAGTAAAGTAGTAATTCTGTTTTCTAAATACAATATCCTTTTTTATTTTTTTATTTCTTGGAGAGGTTTTTGCTACAGGGCACGTGTGCGCTCGCCAGACAGACAGAGAGAGACAGACAGAAAGCGAGAAATCACCCCCCAGGGGGGATGACCATGCTGCAATCCCTTCGCCATTCTCCTCTCGGGATCTTGGGCACGCACGCACATGCGCCCGGCGTGAGTTTTAAGCCACCGGGTCCGGGACGCGAACTGCGGTTGACTACTACATGGGAGTTCAGTGACATAGCCATTACGCTAACTGCTGGTCCCAGATCCTTTTTTTTTTTTTTTTTTTTTTTTTGTGTGAGAGAGAGATTTATGCTATAGGTTGTGTGTGCTTACTGGAGAGACAGAGACAGAGACAGAAAGCAAGAAATCACCTCCTTGGCTGATGACCATGCTGCTGTCCCTTTTCCATTATCCTCTCAGGACCTTAAGCACGCAAGCACACGTGCCTGGTGTGAGTTTTAAGCTGCCAGGTCTGAGACTTGAACCAGGTTGGCTATGTGGGAGTCTAGCAACATGACCATTATGCCATCTGCTGCTTCTGATCTAATTTTTTTCCTAACTTAGGGTACAAAAAGACTAAAACAAATTTTTTAAAGGTTTTTGGCATAGGGCGTAAGCAATCCCCAGAGAAATAGAGAATGTGAGAAATTTCCCCCTGGGTGGGGGAATGGCCATACCACAGTCCCTTCTCCATTCTCCTAGGATTTTGGGTGCCCACACACACGAGCCTGGTGTGATTTTTCAAGCCTCCAGGTCTGGGACTCAAACTCTGGTTGTCATGTGGGAGTTAAATGCCTTAAACACTTGTCACCTGCTGACCCCTAAGAAAAAAACATTTTTTAAGGTTTTTGCCATAGGGTGTGTATACTCGCTGGAGAGAGTAAGAGGGAAAGTGAGAAATCACTCTCCAGGGGGGTGGAACACTGCAGCTCCTTCTCCATTCTCCTGGGATTTGGGGCGTGCACATGTACCCAGTGTGAGTTTCAAGCTGCTGGGGCCAAGCCATGGTTGGCCATGTGGGAGTCAAGCACCTTAACCACCACTACATCACCTACTGGCACCTAAAACATATTTTTAAAGATTAAAATGTATAAAGATAGGAAAGTTCCCCATGGGAAATTCAAACTTAGGTCACCTTTTGTAATGGGTTTTTAATCACACAAGTATGTACAAGTTCGGATACCAGGATTACTACACACAAAGCTAGTTTAGGGTGTCAGAGGGGATTATTTTCCTTGTTATAATTCAACTTTAGATGTTTTATTTCCCATGTTTATTCACATCAAGCCAATTAAAGTAATTTAAGAAAGGAGAGGAGAAAGACCCTTTAGAATAAATACACTTGCCCCAGAGGTCAGCAAGTGGTATGGTGGTTAAGGTGCTGGATTCTCACATGGCCAACTGCAATTCAAGTCCCAGACCTGGCAGCTTGAAAACCACGGCAGGTGTATGTGCATGCATTCCCAAAGTCCCAGGAGAATAGAGAAGAAGGGACTTCAGTGTGGCCATTACCCTTGGGAGGTGATTTCTTACTTCTCTCTCTGTTTCTCTCCAGCAAGCACAGGTGCCCTATGGCAAAAACCTTTTAAAAACTCTCCTCTAATATTAGATTTCTCTAATTCAACTGAGCTTCACTGAAAGGGACCAAACAGCATAGAATAGACCAGACCATTAACCAAGGTTTTGAGAGGTCTGAGACCAGAGAACTTCTCTAATCTTCCTTCAAGAGAAGCTCAAAGTCAGGGCAGGGAACAAAGAGATCACCACACTGATACCTGTCAACAGATTCTGATGACTCCCAAGAAGAGCTCTGGTTCCTCTCTTAGTCCCTTTGCAGTCGCCAGTAAAAACTTGTCAGTGGAAATAACCAAGCTCTGGTTATTAAAATATACAAGTTTCTGGGATGGCACGTGGAGTGGTGGTTAACGGCACTGGAATCTGACATGGCCAACTGTGGTTCAAGTCTTGGTCTTGGTGGTTTGCTTTCTCACTTTCTCTCTCTCTCTCTCGCTCTGTCCCTCTTTGGTCAAATATAAATAATAAATAAAGTAAAATAAAATAACTCTTTAAAATATATGTATATGTATATATATATGTGTGTCTCTTGGGTGTTTAGATGCAGTGTTTTTTTTCTACTCGGTGGGTTCTAAGAGCAGGAGACAGAATTGCAAATCAGCTTAAGGAGTCTTAACATTGGCCTGGTCTAAAAAGATAAGACATCTGGAAGGGGGAACTTGTAAATTATAGGAAGGTTTAGAAATTTTTACATTAGTATTGGGTTGTTGAGAAAGTTGTGATGTAGTTTTTTTTGTTGTTGTTTTTGTTTTTTAAGAACCATTATTTAATTTAATTTATTATTATTACTAACTTTGACCAGAGAGAGAGGGGGAAAGTGAGAAAGCAAGCTGCCAGGTCCGGGACTCAAACTGGTCAGTCATGTGGGAGTCTAGCGCTTTAACCACCACGCCACCTGCTGTCCCCATGATGTATTTGTCTATGTTTTTCTATGCAAAAATGTGTCATGACTTTACTGACAACCCAATCATTGGTTAAAGGCACACATCTTTATTTCCAAAAGACTTGAGTCAGCAAAATGAATGCCGGTGTTTAACAGAGATAAGACTTTACTCTGTGTCTGATAATACTATGCCAGGGACAGGATGTAGCAAGTATCCCACAATCACGGGACCCAAGTGATCTGTTATAGCAGGATTAATGTGTGTACATGTGACTGACTCCCCCCACCCCACCCAACCCCTTAGGAAGTATCTTAGAATAGGAAAAGTAGTCAGAATTCTGTCCTCAGGTACGTGAGCTGGTTTTTGCCAAGAAAATGTCAAAATGCGCTCTCTCTCTTTGATGCTTTTTGTCCATTGTATCTGGCAGAATTTCAGTACCTAGGGAGTAGACAGTTGTTCCTTGGTTTTAATATGAGGTGTCAATTAGTCCAATGGCTCTATCCCACATTTGAACTTACTTTGACCCCTATTAATGCCTTACTGTTTAATCATATGACAACTGAACATTTTTACCTCCATGTTTTTTATTTCCTATGTCCTTATTCCTTAGTTCCAATCTCTAAAATCATAGTTTTTTGAACCAAAAAGTGTTACTTTAAAGTATAAGGCCCAGCTCTGTGTGCTGCTAAGATGTTGTGGTCTGCAGGCTAGGACCATGCAGGAGGCCTGGGTTTGCTTCCTGGCCAAACCTAAAGGCCAAGTGTGGTGCGTGCCTGTAGTTTCCACTGGGTCATCGAAGCAGTCCTGCCAACAAACAAGCAAAAGCACTGAAGTGTGAGATGGTGTTTCTAGAAAAATACTCTTCTTTTCTCCCCAAAAAAAACCCTTAGAAATCAACAGAAAAAGGGACCAATAGATGGCGTAGCAGTTTTGTTGCTGGACCCCAGCTTGGCCAACTGCGGTTTGAGTCTGGACCCAGTAGCTTGAAACTCATGCCAGACATGTGTGTGTGGATGCCCAGGATCCTGGGAGAAGAGAGAAGGGATTGCAGCATGGCCATTCCTCAGGGGGATAGTTTTCCTCTCACTGTGTCTCTGAGGGCATGTGCCTTCAGGCAAAACACCTCTCTAAAAAGAAAGAAAGAAAAATCAACAGAAATGGCTCATTGATGATGTAATGGTTACATCGCTGGACTTCCACTTAGTTGACCATAGTTTGAGTCCTGGATTCGGCAGCTTAAATTCACACTGGGCTCATTTGCATGTGTGCCCAAAATCCCAAAGGAGGATACAGGAGAGGGGAATGTGGTGAGGCCACCCCCCCCGGCAGGATGATTTCTTGCTTTTGGTCTCTCTGGCAAGCATACACGCCTATAGCAAAAATCTCTCTCTCTAAAAAAAGAAAGACAATTCTGAGTTAATCTTTGTTAATTTTATTTCAGAAAGTGGTAAAATAGCTGTGGAGTACAGACCCAATGAAGAGATCCCAGATACAAGAAGTGAAGAACTACACGATTTAATTCAAGTATGTGGCAAGCCAAGCTCGAGGGTCATATAGCCAGTATAGTCATAATTCAGAACAACCAGCAGGATTTGGAAGACTTTGACGTGTATCATTGTTAGGAAAATGTGACATTCTGAAACTGCTTTTGAGCTCGTGGGATTTCTGGGCCTTCCCCTGAAATCCTGCCCTTAACTCGGACTCCTTATTTGAAGCTTGGAGAGCAAAACTGAGGACTATCAGAGAACTAACCACACAGTGTTAGTGTGGGCACAGGAAGGGGGCAGTCTTTCCCTCCAGGGCTTAGGATGCTGAACTATTTGAATACAGGCCTTTGTAGAACTCCCCTCACACAAGACCCCAGAATTCGGGCACAAAGCAGTTAGTCCTTAAGTGTGGTTATGCCACAGCTTTTGAAAGTAATTATGCCTTTCAAATACAGTGTGCTACCTAGATCTCATTGTCCCCTATAAACTTAGTGTGGAATGTTTTGATGAAGAACCTTTCTGCAAATCAGTTATATCAAAGCCTTTTATTAGGGATTATGTTTCCAAGGTAATTTCTAAAAGAAAGTAGTAAGTATTTAGTAAGTATAGGATTTTTTTTTTTCCAAAAAAGGAGCAAAAAAAGGTGTTCATCAGTGGGAACTTAATTTGGGGATGCAAGTAGGAGCCGCTTAAGGATAAGGCCAAGGCAGAAAAGGGACAGTGGGGAGAGTGTCCTGCACACATCCCCATCGATAGTGTCTGAGCAAACTGAGGTGTTATCTTGGTCAGTGCATGGCTCAACCTCTGAGTTGTAGTATTCAGCTCTGATTCAGCTGCAGGATGAAAGATTAGATAGACTCTTCAGTGACTCTCAAACTGTGAAATTCACAGGCCAGTAAAATGTCTAAAAAAAATTAAACCTGGAGACCAGAAGATGACTTAATGGTTATGCTGCTGGACTCCCATGTAGTCGACGGCGGTTCAATCCCAGGTCAGGTGACTTAAAACTCATACCAGGTGCATGTGTGTTGGGGTCGGAGGAACGACTCTGGAAACCGAGATCTCTTCCGTGATGTTTATTGTTACAGCTTTTGTATCTTCTTCCCTGAGGCTTCCGCGCACGCGCCTTAAATCCCCTACGGATCCGCCCAACCTCCTGAGTACATGATCGTGTTGGGTTCTGATAGGCTGATTCTCCGCGTTATCCTAATATGGAGTTGTTTTGCGTCCTAGGTGTCTAGCTCGGGCGCCATAATGGGGCGGCGTCCGGCAAGGGCTTCCACATCTCCCCCTTTTTGTTTTCTTTAGAGAGGAGAAGGTAGAGGTCTCGGACCCCCAGAGAAGGGGACTTATTTACCACCCTGTGTGGGCAGCCAGGGATACCCACTCAGAATAGCCTGTCCACTGTCTTTTGTGGGGGATGGGATGATTGTGACAGTAACCCATATGCACCCGGACATGCCTTCCTTCTGATCCCGATTAGGGTCTCAGGAGTGCAGTGCTACGCCTCGCATCCTCTCAACAAATGTAGGGGTCAGAGTATTTGGGCCAGCCATATCGCAGGCGATTGGCTGTCCTCCACCGCGGCCACGGCTTGGAGGAGTATTTGTTGATTTCTATGTTGTTTTGTGATCATTTTATAGAGACACCAGAGACAAGCTCCTATCAGGACAACGAGAATGACAGCTATTGTCCCAAGTCCTGCCCATTCTTTTAGATAGGAGGTGGCGGTGGTGATCCAGTCTGCAAGGCCTTTTGCTAAAGTCGGGTCGACGCGAGTGTGGTTGATTAGGCTGATGGACAGGATGAGTTGTTGTTGGAGTTTGTCAAAGCCGCTGCTCCAGTTACCTCTCCTCGCTTGTTGCTTGATACAGGTGTAGGGTTGTTGTGATAAGGAGTGTTAGCCAGATCATCTTGTTCTGTTGTGCTGTTGTCTTGCTGGGGTGTCGGCACCGGTCTAGTTAGTCTTTCAGGAACCCACACCGGTTCTGTTCTGTCCTGGGGAAAAACACATACAGACCCTCTGGCCCATGTTAATACTGGGTCTGGTCCCTTCCAGATGCCTGTAAGGATATCTTTCCATCGTACCGTGCCCTTCGGCATGGTTGTGTGAGAGGCATGACGTTCGCTTGCTGACATGCCTTGAGTATCACGCTGCAAAAAATTTATAGTAAGAAGGGCAAGGTCAAGTCTGTGTTTGGGGGAGTGTCCTTGGGTGATTCCCCCTTTTTGTTTTTGTAGAGTTTCTTTGAGAGTTCGGTGAGCTCGTTCTACAATGCCCTGTGCCTGGGGATTGTAGGGAATGCCATGTTTTAACTGAATATTAAATGTATTACAGAATGTGAGAAAGGAATGGGACGTGTAACTGGGTCCGTTATCTGTCTTGAGGACTTTTGGGATTCCCCAAGAGGCCCAGGCCGAAAGACAATGTGAGATAACATCTTTGACCTTTTCGCCGGTGTGGGCACTGGCAAAAATGATGCCTGAGCATGTATCTGTAGATACATGAACATACTTGAGTTTGCCAAACTCAGAAATGTGAGTCACGTCCATTTGCCAGAGATGGCCGGGGCGTAACCCTCGTGGGTTGACTCCCAAGGATGGGGGATGTAGAAAAGTGACACAACTTCCGCATGCTTTGATGATATTACGGGCTTGTTGTTTACTAATGTGAAATCGATGGCGCAGTATGGAAGAATTTACATGAAAATGGTTGTGGAATGCCTGAGCTCTCTCAACATTAGAGGTGAAGAAAAGTGTCTGAGAGCGTGTTAGGGAATCGACAACATCGTTTCCCTCACTTAGGGGCCCAGGCAGTCCTGAATGGGCTCGGATATGTTCAATGTAAAATGGTTCGGATCTGTTCCAGATGGTATCTCTAAGACTATGTAGCAGGCTACAAATAGTACTGGAGGGATCCAAAGCCGCAGCGGTTTCTATGTTCTTGGTAAGCTGAACCACATATTGTGAATCTGAGAGAATATTAACAGGACTCTGGATGTGTTGAAAGACGTGTAGGACCACCTGTAGCTCTACCTTTTGAGGTGTGTTTGGTGAGAACTGGAGAATTTTGGGTTCTTGACCTTGTATAACGAAGGCCCCAAGACCTGTCTTAGAGCCGTCTGTGAAAACCACTGGAGCCTCTGGGATGGGAGAGTGACGCACCAGCTTTGGAAAAATAACTGGATGATCCTTCACAAAGTTAATGATGGGGTCTTTTGGGAAGTGGTTATCTATTTTGCCCTGAAAGCTATAAAAGAGGATTGCCCACTCATCTGTGGTGGCCAACAGTACTTGTATCTGGTGAACAGTGTAGGGTACCACTAGGGTATCTGGCTGTTTACCAAAATGTTGTATGGCCTTTTGAATGCCCTCTGACGCCAGGGCCGCTACTGCGGATGGGTAGTGGGTGACACTTTTATGAGAAGTGGAGCGTGGATGAATCCACAAGAGGGGTGCAGATTGCCAAAGCACTCCCGTGGGTTGTTCTTGCGTGGGAAGAATACACAGAGATAGTTGCGCTGTGGGGTCCACTCGGGTAAGGCTGGCGTTATGTAGGGCCTCATTAACTAAAGACAGGGCTTGGCGCGCTTGAGGAGTAAGACTCCTCGGTGAATCTAATTGAGGGTCGCCCCTGAGGATGTCAAACAGGGGGCGCAAGTCATGGTTGGTGAGATGTAGCGTGGGTCTAAGCCAATTAATGTCTCCTAACAACTTTTGAAAATCATTAAGGGTACGTAGATGGTCAGTGCGAATTTGTACCTTTTGTGGTGAAATGACAGTAGGGCTTACTCGGTATCCAAGGAATTCCACTAGGGTGGTTTTTTGAACCTTTTCTGGGGCTATATGAAGTCCAAATGATTTTAACTGATCTGTAACCCTAGTTAGTACGATTAGGAGCTCTTCTTGGGTCGGCGATGCCAGTAAGACATCATCCATATAATGGAGACACCTGGTTTTTGGGAAGCTCACTCGTATGGGCTGGAGAGCTGAAGACACATATAGCTGACACAAAGTCGGGCTGTTTGCCATTCCTTGAGGAAGGACTACCCACTCGAACCTGGAGTCAGGTTCCTCATGATTGACACTCGGTAGGGTAAAAGCAAACCGAGGGGTGTCTCTTCCATTCAAAGGAATGGAGAAGAAACGATCTTTAATATCAATGACGATCAGGGGCCATTCTTTTGGTATGGAGGAAAGGAGAGGGAGTCCTCTCTGGATGGGGCCCATTACCACCATTTGGTTGTTGACTGCCCTGAGATCATGTAGTAGCCGCCACTTTCCTGATTTCTTTTTAACAACAAAAATGGGGGTATTCCATGGGGAAGTGGAGGGCTTAATGTGATTGAGCTGTAGTTGTTCTTGAACTAATTCTTTTGCTGCTTGTAACTTTTCAGAGGATAACGGCCATTGAGATACCCATACAGGCTCCTCTGTGACCCAAGTAATGGGGATCTGTTCCTCAATGGCCCCTAGGGAAAACCCAGTCCCTGTCGTCCAGGATTGCCATGGGCAGTGACCGGGCTTTTATGGCCTTGAAGGCGAGACCCTAATCCTGCTGAGGGGTGATACCCCATATGGCGCATCAGATTTTGAGAAGTTTGAGAATAGGAGGATTCATTGGTGAGTCTAAAGTTCATGTTTACAAGTAAATCTCGTCCCCATAAAGACAGCGGAAGGTCAAGAACATAAGGCGTGAAGTGCCCAGTATGTCCTTCGTTGTCTTTCCAGGTGAGTTCTCTGGAGCTTACAGTAGGTGTATGTTCGTATCCCAGCCCACGTAAGGTCTGGCTCGACTCCTGGGTAGGCCAGGAAGAGGGCCAGTCCTTTCTGGCTATCAAGCTCTTATCTGCTCCGGTGTCAAGGAGTCCTTCAAATTTCTTGCCTTCTATTGTTAAGGTCAGGATGGGTCTCTCAGTGAGGGACAAAATAGGGTATGATAGATCTACCCCAGATGATCCAAGTCCTTTGTCCCTCGAGGGTTTGGACGAGAAGGGGTCTGGCCATGAAGACTGGGCAGAAGGAGAATTTGGGCTATTCTATCTCCTGGAGATATTGCGGTGATCCCCCTCGGGGAAGACACTAAAATTTTAACAATTCCTGTAAAGTCTGGATCTATTACCCCAGGATGTACTATGAGCCCTCGAAGGGTGGATGAGGATCGACCCAAGAGGAGGCCAACAGTATCAGGTGGCAAAGGTCCCCTAAAATCTGACTCAAGGGGTTGGACACCCATCATAGGAGTTAATACCAGTCGGGCGGCGGCACAGATGTCCAGTCCTGCAGAGCCGGGAGTGGCTCTCCTGATTGTCGGGGATGGTTTAGTGAGGGCCAATGTGGATTGGGCCAGCTCACCTGGGCTGGTGTTTGTTGAATTGCCCCATACATTTGAGGGCCCTGGGAGCGGGGGCCCCGCTGTCCGTTTTTTGGACGCGCACCACTTCCTGGAGGGGGCACTAGGGGCCGGCCATCAATATCTTTGACTAACCTACACTGGCTCGCCGGATGATTTCCTTTGCGACATCGGGAGCATAACTCTGTTTGTGGCCTCTGATTGGTGGCTCGAAAAGGGCAGTCACGCTTCATGTGGCCAGGCCTACCGCAGTGAAAGCACGTGCCCGCACCTGGGTTATTAGATTTTCTGGACAATTGAACTACTGCTGCCGCTAGGCCAGCGTTACTCAAGGGGCCTCCCAGGTCCCTACATAACCTCATCCAAACTTGTAATCCTTTATTTTTATATGGGAGGATAGCATTGCGGCATTCCTTAGTACATTGTTCGAATATGAGTTGTTTAACCAGTGGCATGGCCGCGTCGGCATCCCCAAACATCCTACCGGCTGTATCCATTAACCGGGCCACAAAATCAGAAAAAGGCTCTGCGGGACCCTGGGTTATTTTTGTAAGATTGGCTTGTGGCTCCCCTTTGTTAGGCAGCATTTTCCAGGCCTTGATGGCTATTGTGTTAATGTGATCATATACAGCCTGTGGATAGCCTGTCTGCTGGTTGGCAAATCTGCCCTGTCCCATATACATGTCTACATCCCATGCCGCTTGTCCTGCAGCTCTGTTTCGGGCAGCCTGGGCTTGTGCCCCCTCAAGATAAATGGCCTTCCAGTCAAGGTATTGCCCTGGGGACAGACATGTCCTTGCCAGTGTCCCCCAATCATTAGGAGTCATACAGTACCGCTGTAGGGTCTCTACGAGCCCGACAGTAAATGCGGCACCATTGCCATAAGTCTTTACAGCTTCTGCCAAGGCCTTTATGGTTTGGTAATCAAGGGGCTCATGATGCCTATTTCCTGCGTTGTCTGCAAAAACAGGAAATGCCCTGACAGGCCCAAGCTGTCTGGCCTTCCGCCAAGCGCCAGGGCAGAAAGAAGCTCCGCCTCCCGCTCCTCCCTGCTGTTGCACAGCTGGATTATAAGGGGGAGGCGGGGCGGAAGGAGGAGGCTGACCCTCCTCCTTCTCACTCTCCATGTCCCACCCCTTCACTTCCTCCACCAGTTGTTGCATTTCAGGGTCTTCGGAGGCGCCTCCGTCCCCATCTTGTGACTGAAGTTCTCGAAGCGTTTCTAGCGCTTCCTGACCTTCCCTCACAATTTTAACGCAGCGCTGATCTTCCAAACAGGCTCGGACTAACCTCCAAAGAGGTTTGACTCCGCCTGAGAGTCTATCTTCCTCGGCTGCCAGGTCTAAGTCCCTGCCTAACTTATCCCAGCGTATTGTTGTCAGCTGCCCTGAATGGAGGAACCAGGGGGCCGCATCATCTACTTGATCTATAAAGTGTAGAAGTGTCTTATCTCTTAATTTAAGACCTTTTGACTTAAGCAGCGCTTTTAGCGCTCCTACGATGGGCTGAGAGGGTCCCACGCCCATGGCTGCGCACTACTTCCCCTCTCCAAGGAGGTCCCCTGTCTACCTTTTAGCGGTGTACCTCGGGGATACTTTCCTGTCCCGGGCTTTCTCCCAATCACGGAGCGCCCACTATCAGTTCCCGTCTCCCTTCCGAGACCACTGTTTGCCGCCTCTTATTCCGAGGCTTTTAACTTACCGTCTCTGCGTCCGAGACTTTCCAGCCGGCTGCCACGGTTCTGAGCCTTCGGTTCCACAAGACATTCGTTCCCCGTACGGGCCACCACTTGTTGGAATCGGAGGAACGACTCTGGAAACCGAGATCTCTTCCGTGATGTTTATTGTTACAGCTTTTGTATCTTCTTCCCTGAGGCTTCCGCGCACGCGCCTTAAATCCCCTACGGATCCGCCCAACCTCCTGAGTACATGATCGTGTTGGGTTCTGATAGGCTGATTCTCCGCGTTATCCTAATATGGAGTTGTTTTGCGTCCTAGGTGTCTAGCTCGGGCGCCATAATGGGGCGGCGTCCGGCAAGGGCTTCCACACATGTGCATGTGTGCCCAAAATCCTGAGAGGAGAATGGAGGAGAAGGGATTACGCTGTGGCCATCCCTCCTGGGGGAGGGATTTTTCACTTCCTCTGTCTGTCCAGTAAGTGTACGTGCCCTATAGCAAAAATCTCTCTCTCTCTCTAAAAAAAATTAAACCTGGAAAGATTCCCACCTTCTAATTTTTAATGTCCAAGTAAGAATGTTAAAACAAATATCCTGTATTTATGGGCGTCGCTTTACAAAACAATTTTTAGCATCAAGAATGTAGAGAAGTCATGAGAATTTCATTTTATGAAATTTTTAAAATGTAAAAAAACTGATTAGATTGTCCTTTTCTCATTTTGCTGAAGAAGGGTGAAAACCATCACAGCAAGGGTATGAGGACTATTATTTAGAAAGGGAGATCTGATCTGCAGGATCCCTTCTGGCACTGGGATTAAACTCCTCTTAGGACCCACTTACCCTGCCCAGTAGCTGATTCTGATGCCTAGAACCCCCCTTCTCAGGCACCATCAGTTCCAATGCTGGTGACCTATTCTTTGATTATTCTCCCCCCCAATTTATGTCTCTCTCTTTGTCCCCCAACTTCCCACATCATCTGACCTCACGAGTACACGCACTTCACCAAAATCACGTAGAAAACCAGGGGAATTCTTTTTAAATATTTCAAGCTAAACTGTCAACGGCTTAGGGACTTATACTTTGTATATTTAAAACTCCTGAAAACACTCAAGCCAGAGGATTGCATCTTTGCGTATTTAGCGGTCACTGACCACAGCTCAGTAGGAAGCGCGAACCAATCCTGGTCTCCTCCAAGATTGAATTTGAAGCCGGCTGCTTTAAGATGTTCATACCTTTTGATCTTGAAAGCTCACCCTTAAGACTCCACCCTAATAACACCCTGCAGTCTGTATTTGTCTGTTTTCTCATGATTAGATTCAGGTTAAATATTTTGGGGAAGAATACTACATAGACAATTATCTTTTCTCCCTCATGACTTCAGGTGGTCATGATAGTGCTGTTTGATCATTGTTTGATTACAGTGGTATCTTGCAGATCTTTCTATTGTAAAGTGATTTTTTTCTCTTGGAAATTAATAAATAATCTGCAGGGTGATAATTCTTGTCTGAGTCAGTTATTGCATCAGTCGTCACACAATGACACTTTGTTATCTTTTCCTCTATTTTTATTAGCTGGCATTATTTTAGTAAAGAAAACTTCCCCCCTCTTTTCTTCTTGAGTATCATAGTGAATGCACGCTGGCTCTTCTTTAATTATGTATATTCTTTTTCATGCCTAAACTGTCCTGACTTGGCCAAAGTTATCTCTGTTATTGCTTAACTACACAATATGTATACATTAAACTAAGCTATCTTTTTTTTTTAATTGCCATTAGGTATATCCACTCACCAGAGAGATAGAGAGAGACAGAAACAGAGAACACTTTCCCAGTGAGGTGTGATCATGGTGCAACACCTTCTCATCCATTTCTCTATCCTATCAAGATTTGGGGGCACGCATGCACATGCACCCAGCATGTTTTTCAAGTTGGCAGGGCTGAGATTCAAACCATAATACCACATGGTATTCAGCCCCTGTCCCAACCCGCAGGACAGTCGAACAGGTTCCCTGGGGGGAGGGAGTGAGAGATGGGACAAACACACACACACACACACACACACACACACACACACACGATACAAGGTGCTGATCAAGTCTTCTTCTTCTGTCTTACTCCGTTTATTGAGGGAAAATGGCAAGTTATATACAGCTGATGGGCACCAATTGGTTGCCAAAATGCAAATGAGATAGAACAGCATGAACCAATCATTGATGTGGGTGGATCTCTCCCATTGCCTAGAATCCCAACCACTTCTGGAGAGGACAGTTGGTCACATGATTTCTGAGAAACGGTTTGCTCAGTGAGGAAGTAAAGCCTAATGGTTTCCAAGATGGCAGATAGCTCAAGATGGCTTCCTTATGCAGTGCCCTCCACATGTCCCCCTTTTTTATTTTTTTAAAGAGAGGAGAAAAACCTGGGGGAATCGTGCCTGTCTTAGGTTGGAGTCATTTTTAGAGCCACATGTCCATCCTTACCCGTCATTGGAGAATCCCATAGCTATGATGGGTTTCCTGTCTTAGGTGGGAGGACTGTACAGCTGTTACAGGCTCAGACTCTCTTACCCGTCTTTGGCTAACCGATTCAGCGCCTCAGGTAGGACAATGTCTAGGCTCCGCGATACTCCATCTCCAGGTTGTGGTAGTGGACTTGTATAGGCTGCATTTTTATGGAATTAATGTGTTGTTTAAGGAAAGCCATGAGCTTATTAAAGAGAACAGGCCCCAAAGAGCAAACAATCAGTAAACCCAGAATCAGACCAAGTATGGGGAGGAAAACGGGGAGGAGTCCATTCCATGCAGAACGATGCCGGACTTGGTGTAAAAGCAGCAGTGTTTCTGTAAAGCAAGACAGAGACCGCCCTGTTCTGTCAGGAGCGGCGCAGGATCAAAACCAGCAGCGGTAGTGTCGAAGAAGCAAAACAGGATCAGGTATCCTTATTTTGTTGATCTGTGGAAGGAGAGAGAGATATCTCAGGGCTTTCATCATCCCTGGATGGCTTGTTAGAATCAATCTGTTTGATTAATCTTTCTGGTAACCAACGAGCAGCATCCATTTTTTGAGAATAGATGCAGACAGACCCTCTGCCCCAAATGAGGACAGGGTCCGAACCATTCCATGCATTGTCCAGAGGATCTTTCCACAAAACTGGCAAATCTTGTTTTGGTAGTTGAATGCCAGAAGCGCTCAGCAGCTGAGTCTCCATCTTTATCAAAAGACAGGAAATTTAGGACAAAAAGAGCATGTGCCAGAAGGTTTTTTGGTGAGCCCTTAGTCTGTAAATGGTCTCCCTTTTTTAGCTTTTGGAGAGTATTTTTCAAAGAAAGACGAGCACATTTAACAATGCCTTGTCCCTGGGGATTGTATGGAATTCCTGTAACATGTTTAATGTGAAGTTGTTTATAAAAAGAGGCAAAATTGTTTCCTGTGTAACCTGGGCCATTATCTGTCTTAATTTGTTGAGGTTTACCCATAACCAAGAGTGCAGCAAGTACATAGGAAATAACATGTTTGCCGACCTCACCAGTTTGTGCCATGGCAAAAATGAAACCGCTAAAGGTATCAACAGAAATGTGAACATAAAACAAAATCATGGGTAGATAAAAAATATAAATATTTATCTGAAGGAAAGTGGTTATCAATAGTTTTAGCAAAGGAAGCACATGCAATAGGCCAGAAATCTGTTGGAATAGCCAATTAACTTGGTCTTTAGTATATGGCTGGATGAATGTATCAGGATCTTTGCCATATGTCCAGGCTGACTATAATTGAAGCAATTGCCTCCATTATTAAGGTTAAGGAATTGGCAAACAGTATATCCTTTAAGAGCAGCGGCCAGAGCCAATCCCTGTTGATATGCTGACCCAATACCAGAACATAGGTGAATATATCCTGATAAATCTGTCTTTTTTCTATGTGGCCTGGTTGCTGCTTGACAAGCAGCATTAGCATTTTCATATGCCAATTGTTTAACAAAATTGGTACCTGCGTCAGCACTGCCAAATATTTTCCCTGCTGCAGTAATTAACCAGTGAACAAACTCAGAAAAAGGTTTGTCAGGCCCTTGTTTTATTGTTGTAAGGGAGGTACTTAAGTCTCCTTTAGTAGGAAGTTTTTTCCAAGCTCTCATGGCTGCCGTATTAATTTGAGCAAATAGCCCTGGATCATAATGCATTTGATTGTCACTAGTTGTATAATTGCCTTCTCCCAATAACATATCTGCTGTCCAGCCATTGTTGGCCTGGGCATTACAGCGTGTGGTCTCCCTACAATTTTCCACCTATTCTGATTTCCAAAGTGAGTAATCCCCTCCAGAGAGCGCAACATGGGCCAATGTTTGCCAATCTATTGGTGTAAGCCAATTTTTTGCCACCTAGTCAACTATGGCTAAAGTATATGGAGCTGTAGCTTCATATTGAGCAACTGCTGTTTTAATTTCTTTTATAATGTTAAAATCAAAGGCACGTAGGTGGCGCCATGCTTGTCCTTGTGGATCTGTGGTTTCTGTTACCAGGAAGGCTTCCTGCCCCTCAAAATCTATCAATGATTGTAGTTTTTGAACTGGTTTAAGTTTTGTACTATGAGTAAAAGTGGGCTGGTGGTGATTCCATGAGGAATCTGCACTTTTAGATTTACCCACTTTTAGTTTTTCTAATTGTGATATTAATTCTTGATGTTCTTTTTCTAACTGAATTTGTTCTTTAAGTTGTTCGATCTTAGTCTGAACTTTTGCCTTAGGATCAATAACGGGCATCGCCAAAGATGGCACAGATGTGACCAAGTTGTAAGATAGCGGTCGTTTTTTGAAAGGTGGCCATTTTGAATCTTTGTATTTGGCAGTCTTTGTTTCTAAGGTTTTTTTCTTCAGATGGCCGTTTTGGGTAATTGCATGTGGCAGTCTTTGTTTCTAAAGTTTCTCTTTCAGGCGACCATTTGGGATTATTGTACGTGGCAGTCTTTGTTTCTAAAGTTTTTTCTTCTGGCGGCCATTTTGAGTTACTATATTTATCACCCTCGGCCTCTAGGATTTCCTCCTCTGAACTAGTTGATGACTCGTTTTTCTTTGGCTCTTGTAGAGCCTTAATGTTGTTTTTCTTTTTTAGTTTTTTAGATTTTTTGGGTTTTGTCTTGTTTTCGGGGCTTTTAACTTCTTCCTCACTATCTAGGGAAATAAGATCTTCTCCCTGTTCTTTTTCAATTTTAGAATCCTTGGTTAGATCTGAGGTGGCTATAGCTTCCTCCTGGGGTTGATCATTTTGCATGATCTGCTCTCCCTTAGCGACCATAACGACAAGGGCTTCTATTAAGCTCTGAATGGATATTTTATGCTGACTAAGCTTTTGTCCCATTATTACCCGTACTTAAAATAAAACGTAAGTAAATACTTACCAGGATGTCTTCTCTTCATCCTTCTATATATTTTGCTGGCCTTTCTCGGGACGAGTCTCTGTCATCCCCTTCTGGACGAGTCTATGCCGTCTCCTTCTGGACGAGTCTGTGCCATCCTCTTCTGTTTTCTGCCAGCTTTTCTTGCTTGCTCTGCACTGGAGCCTTCCTTGGGAGCTCTTCACTGGATCCCTCGTACTCAGGTCCGTGTTCAGGCGCCACGTGTCCCGGCCCGCAGGACAGTCGAACAGGTTCCCCGGGGAGGGAGTGAGAGATGGGACAAACACACGCACACACGATACGAGGTGCTGATCAAGTCTTCTTCTTCTGTCTTACTCCGTTTATTGAGGAAAAATGGCAAGTTATATACAGCTGATGGGCACCAATTGGTTGCCCGAAATGCAAATGAGATAGAATAGCATGAACCAATCATTGATGTGGGTGGATCTCTCCCTTTGCCTAGAAACCCAACCACATCCGGGGAGGACAGTTGGTCACAAGATTTCTGAGAAACGGTTTGCTCAGTGAGGAAGTGAAGCCTAATGGTTTCCAAGATGGCAGATAGCTCAAGATGGCTTCCCTATGCAGTGCCCTCCACAAGCCCCCTTTAAACACTAGGCTATGGGACTGGCCTCTAAACTGCATTTTATGCCCCAAGTAATTTAATATTTAACACTCCCAACAGGAATTGACAAAGGAACTCCTAAAGTTAGAGGGCTTGTTCAAGGTACCTTCTTCCTGTGTAGTCTCAGCCCAAAGAAAGATGTTTGAGTTGTGCAAAACATTTCAGAATTAAACTACAGTCTGATGTCACCTAGTTCTAGTCCCTGTCACCTTTATTCTAGACATACCATACCCAGCACCATGCCTACTCTTCTGTTGGGTACCTCTGTCCTTCCTGTTTATTTCAGTACTCAGAATGTAGCGAGGGACGCCAGTTCCACCCCAACTGTCCAGCCCATGTACCTCAAGGAGGCTTTTATGTTCAGCCCTGTCATAGCCTTGTCCTGCCTCCTGCATACTAAAGTAACTCCTTCACGATTAATTTCATTTTCTGTGTTTCCATTCATAGGATCCTACCTAGCCGTAGGACCTGGTGCCTGTGCCAATTTAAAATAATATTGAGGTTGTATGCAAGACAGTCAAGCTGCATTGTGACAGTCCATGTCTGACAAACACCACACGTTGCTGCGAGTCTAAATTGCTTGATGATAATTTTTTAAACTTATTTCACTTTCTAGTTTTAAATTTTTTTAGAACTTTTTGCTATAGAGTGCGTGCGCTCGCCAGAAAGACAGAGGGACAGAAAGTGAGAAATCACCTCCCGGGGGGATTGGCCACGCCGCAATTCCTTCTCCTCCATTCTCCTCTTGGGATCTCTGGCATGCATACATACACGCCCAGTGTGAGTTTAAGCCACTGGATCTGGGACTTGAACCGCTGTCAACTACATGGAAGTCCAGCGACATAGCCATTACGCTAACTGCTGGTCCCTAGTTTTAATTTTTTCAAATCAGTAATTATAAATTTTTAAACTAATGATGTAATTGCTTTACTTGAATTTGTCATTCAAAGCTAAACTCCCTAAATTTCTGAACTACTCCCTTGCTGAAAGTCAAGTTCTCTGTTATATTACACAATTCAGAAATGTAACTTCCATATGTGTCAAAGACCAAGAGAAGGGAACGGAAGGGGCCGGGAATAAGATGAATGACCACACTGGGTACTGTGCTCTGCTCAGTGCTTTTCTGCCAGTGTTAACTTATTTATACTGTGTAACACAGTTTTTTTCACTGGTTTTATATGCATTCGGTCTGAAGCGCCTCCTGCTTTATAGCATAAGTATATAGTTATAACAGTTTTAATTTTGTTTTTGTATTTTTATAAAAGAATACAAGTGATGCTATTTTATTTGGAGCCTAAGAATTTCTAGTTCCATAACCAAAAATTGCCACTCGACTCTTCTAATAGAGTAAAAAAGTCTTCACTTTTAGACTGTCCAACTCTGAACTTGCCCTGAACCTCAAGGTTTTCTATCCACAGAACAACTGAGGTTCTTTTCAGTGTTTTTTGATAGAGTAGGTTTATTAGCATTAACTTCGTGATCTACAAAATGTGACTGATTGAATACAGGTCTCTACCAGTAATCTGGGATAGACAATAAATAGTAACACTGCTATAGCTATGTCAGTGTTGATTATTTTTCAGAACAATTTTTTCCACTAATTATATTATTTCCTTCACCCCCAGAGGTGGGCTGAGCAAGCATTTTTAATCTGTTTTAGGTGACAAAAAATGAGGTCAGAAGTTTTGGGTGTTGTAGTCTACTGTCCAGGGCTTCTGTCCCCAAGTTGGGGTTCCCTAGAAGCCCATGTTCCTCCTTTATCATGATCCTTACCTCCTCCTCTGACTGTTACCACCACTAAAAATACTTTTAACTCTTCTGGAGAGGGACCCCAGCAATACAATGGTGCGCTTGACCTTCAGGCAGTCCTAAGCTTTGGGTGGCTCCTCAGGTGCAAATGGAAATACTAAAGATGAAATGAAAGCAAAACAGGCATTTGAGAAGTTTTTTTTTCTTCTGCATTTTAGGACCTTGAGCCGTATTTATCCAGAATTTGCTATTATTCCATGGATGTATCGAATATCCCACATTCACATACAACCTGGCAAATTAAAAGTCTTACTCTATAATCTGCCCAAATTTAAGAAAAGAAATTGATCACTGCCCAAGTATAAGGAAAGAACCTGAGTGACGTAGTCTTCTGTCTGTGGAGAACCTTCTGTTACAGAGGCTGGGATATAAGGAATCAGGCCAAGGGATGGAACTGGGGGCGATGGAGAAGGACATGTTGGAATGAGGGCCTGTCAGCAGTGGGAGCAGGGCCACTGCTTTACCATGTCTGCTCTTGCTCCCCTCAGAGGACAGTCTTGTGCTGTGGTCGCCTATGATGGTAGCAAGAACACGAGTACACTGAAGAGGTGGAGAGGGGAAGCCTGGTGCTCCCTCCGCGTGAGGGAAGGTGGTCTGGGGTGTGTTAACTGAGAGGGCCCTGCAGATCTAGAGAGGCTGGCTGAGTAGGGACTTGGTCTTTCAGCATGGCCTTTTACTGGCCAGCACGGAGCAACTGGCTGTTGAGGACCAATGAAATAATCCTACACAGAGTTACTACATTTCACACCATGGAATGTTCTGAGTAGGTAGCCGCTTTGACTAAATATGTCTTTTTCTCTTGTTGTTGTCATTTCATAGGATTAAGTTTGGGTTTGTTTTTTCCCTAATGAGCACACAAATGTTTGCGACTTTTAAGCATTTGACTGCAATGAATGGCTGTGGACTGACAAGAAGCTATCCCATCCATCTTCCACTATCAAAAGGAATCTCTTTTTTGACAGTTGAAGAAACTTCTGTAGGGAATGCAGACGGGAAGTTCATGAAGGTATGACAGGCCCGGAAGAACACCAGAACAGAGCTAATCATAGAGCCCAAGAAAGCATCCTCAGACAAAAGTGACGTCAACCTCTCAGGCTTCATGAATGAACTGCTAGACTTTAATGATGAAAGCGATGTGATTAGTGCACTAAATTACATATTGCCTTATTTTTGAGAGGGAAATCTAGAAATCTAGAATCAACATTATTATCATTCATTAAACTTTTGTTGTCAAATACACAAGATAGAGACAGGCCCTTGGGTTATTTGAAAGACAATGTAAGGAGCCCCCTTCTTTTTTTTTTTTTTTTTTCTCTTTTTTTTGGAGAGGTTTTCACTATAGGGTGCGTGCGCTCTCCAGACAGACAGAGAGAGACATAGAGACAGAAAGCGAGAAATCACCCCCCGGGGGGATGGTCACGCCGCAATCCCTTCTCCTACAGATCTAGGGCACACACGCAAACGCATCCGGCGTGAGTTTTAACCCACTGGGTCCGGGACACGAACCGCAGTCAACTACGGGGGAGTCCAGCGACATAGCCATTACGCTAACTGCTGGTTCCCAAGGAGCCCCCTTCTTAAACTTAAATCCAATGATCTTACTTATGAAAATAAATTGAGGAAGCTCTATTTTCTGGAAAACTTATTAGATGCAGTAATTCAAGAAAAAATTGATGAGGTCAAAAAGAAAGAAAAAATTGCCATGCTTATGCAGTCTAGACTTTTAGGCCCCAAATTTACACGCCAGATCTTTCCAAAGAAATCAGAGCCTTTTCAGCCATAGGAGAACAGCCTACCAGAGAGTCAGAGTGTAGGTAAGAGGCTACGGAACGTAGTCATCAAGGGGCCGAAGAGTATTTGGAAGCAGCAATTGAAGGAAACGTGAGATCAGAGAAACCAGAGGAAAGAGCATGCCCAGCCACCTGTGAGGAGCGTTGACAAAGAAGTAAGGCTCAGGAAGCCCAACCCAAGTGAACCAGAACAGCTGCACATGGCATGGAGGCCTAGGAAGCTAGTGGGAAATTCTTACCACGTGGAATAGTCCTTCCCAAAAGACCAGAAGGTCCCAGTCTCTGCGAGCTTGAAACATCCCTTGAGACATGGGCCATCTGCCTCCAACATGCAAAAATCACCACCAGTGGTTATAAAGAAACTGAAAGATTTAACCTACACCATGTGTGTTTTAGAAGCTGCAAATGCAAATCAGGGGGTGGAGGCTGCAATCCAACAGGAGGCCTCAGCTCAGCCACCAGACTTTCCGCTGGAGGCTGAACCTCTCTCTGTGCAAGAGTAACTGTCTGAGTCTCCTGAGGAGGCTGAAACTTCTTCAGACCTGCAGCAGGCCTCATCTCACTCTTCACAGAATAAACCCATAGTTATACATCCAGGTCACAGTCAAGCTCGGGATTCAGTCTTGCACAATGTCCTTAAACCTGCGGGTCTGGAGCTTACCATAATACAGCCTGCTGGTGTGGTGGGAACTTCTTCAATCTACCATGAGGCTGCATCTCAGCCCTTAGTGCCAAGTAATAATGGGGAACTTTCTGGAACCCAGTATGAGGTCCCAACTCTGGCTCCAGAGCCTCCCGAGGCACTGGAACCATTTCCAGTTCAACAGGAGGCTGTCAATCAATCTCCAGAACCTGCTAGGGATGAAAAACCATCTCCAGCCCAGCAAGAGACCACAGCTGAGCAATCATAGGCTCCTGACAAGGTCGAAGCTTCTCTAACTGAAATTTCACTAGCAGAGCAGGAAGCCCCAACTGAACTTTCACAGGCCAATGAGGTCAAGCCCTTTCTAAGTCATTAGGAGGCCCCAGTTCAGCTTCCAGCATCTCCTATGGAATATACCGAGTATCCTTTCCTTAGTGATGAGATAACATTTTTACCTCTACCTCCGCATAAAACTCAGCATCCCATGGTGCCTAACAGCAAAGTTAAACTTGTGGCACTGGGGCTGGTAACTCCAGAACCCACTACGGCGGTTGAATATTCTCCAGTCCAACAGAAAAACCTTATTCAGCCTCTAGTTGCCACTGCGCAGGTCGAATTACCTCCAACCCAGTCTAATCCTCTTTCCCAGCCTCCAGAACCCCATATAAAGTTTGAATCTTTCCAGCCCATCAAGAGGCCATAGCTCAGACTCCAGATATCTTTAATAAGGTAGAACCTTCTCCAGACCAGTTGGCAGAGCCTTCACTGGCCTATCAAGAGGCCCCTCCTCAGCTTCTAAAGCCCCCTAATGAGCTAAAACCCTCTTCAGTCAAGCAGGCAGACCCTGTTCAGTTTCCAGAGTTTTTTATGATGGTAGAACCTTCTTTGGCTCAGCCGAGGGCGCCAACTCTACCTCTACAGCTTCTGGAGGAGAAGGAACCACTTCCAACCCAGCAGGAGGTCCCAGCTCCTCCTCCAATGCCACTTAATAAGGTGGAACCTGCAGCAGTCAAGCAAATGGTCCTAACTCACCTTTCAGAGCTATGTAAGGTGGTTGCAGCTGAAAGTCCAGCATCTTATGAGATGACAGGTCCAACATCAGGTCATCAAACTCAATCTCCAACACTGCCCAGCACTGGATTCCAGCCTTTGGATCTGATGCTAACAATAACTCAAGAACCCACTGTAAGGATTAAACATCCTACAACCTTGAAGATTACAACTCGACATGCAGACCAGGTGCAGACTCAGTATCCAAACCTAAATGAAGTCACAGTTCAACCTGTGGATGTGGAAATCACAATAATTTCACAACCTACTACAGAGGATGAACTTGCTCAAACCATGCAGGAGACCCCAAACTCAAACTCCTATAGAAGTTTTTGTAGCTCGACACCCAGTATACCAGGAAGTGACAGTTCCAACGACACCAAGTCAGCATCTATCTCAGTATCCAACATCACCCCGTGTCACACCTGAACATTTCTTACAGTTACTCCAGAACTCAATATGGAGGCTGAACATTCTACAGGGTTGAAAGAAACTACGGCTCCTCCAAAGTACCCTGAGGTGGCACTTCCACATTCAGGTGGGGTTCAGGTTCAGAATCCAAACCTGACTGAAGTCACCATAACTCCACAACCTACTACAGAGGATCAACTTGCTACAGCCATGCAGGAGACCCCAGAACCTCCAACGGAAGTTATTGTAACTCAACCCTCAGTAAATCAGGAGGTAACAGTTCCAACAACACCAAGTCAGGACCAATCCCAGTATCTAATCTCACCCAGTGTCACAACTGCACATTTGGACCTGGGACTTACCATAAGTCTAGAATCCAGTACAGAGCTTGAACCTTCTCCAGTCATGCAAGACAACCTAACACAGCCTTCAGAGCCATCTAAGGAGTCTGAATCTCAGCCTGCAGCATATTATGAAACAATAATCCCAACATCAGCTCAAGATCAGTCGCAGCATTCAGCATCTTCCATCATCACAGTTCAACCATTTGACCTAGTGCTTACTATAATTCCAGAATCTACTCTGGAAGTTAAACATCCTCCAACCATGAAGAAGATTGTAGCTGAAGATTTAGACCAGGTTCATACTCAGCCTCCAAACCTACCTCAAGTCACAGTTCAACCTTTGGAACTGGATGTTGGCCGCCGAGCCAAGATGGCGCCGCTGGCTGCATAGGGAGGTGTGTCTCCAGTACTACAAACAACGCCTTCTATGGACATGTTTGAGAGACAGCCAATCAGGACTTGCCTCTTACACGCAAGAGAACTTGCGGGTGGGGCCGCCGGGAGGATCTGATATATAGGGGGGTAGAGGGAAGTAGGGGAGAGAAAGAAAAAGGAAACCTGTGAATAAAGACTGCGTGAGGAAGAACCGGGTGTCGTGTCATCTCTGCAGAAGTGACGCCGACAACTGGAGCCTACCATAATTTTAGAATTGATTGCACAGGTTAAACCTCCAACCATTCAGAACAACGCAAATCAGCCTCAAGAGTCATCTAAGGAGATTGTATCTCAATCTCCAGTATATTATGAAATAGTCCCAACATCAGCTGAAGTTATCAAGCTCAGCATCCAGTGTCGTCCAGCGCCACAGGTCAACCTTTGGACCTAGTGGTTACCTTTGGACCTAGTGGTTACCATAACTGCAGGGATTAAACATCGTACTATGTGGAAGCCCTTGCCGGACGCCGCGCCATTATGGCGTCCGAGATAGACACCTAGGACTCAAAACAACTCCATATTAGGATAACGCTGAGAATCAGCCTATCAGAACCCAACACGACCATGTACTCAGGGGGTTGGGCGGATCCGTAGGGGATTTAAGGCACCCACCGGAAAGCCTGGGCAGAGAAGTAACAAGAAACTGTACCAATAAACATCACGGAAGAGATCTCGGTTTCCAGAGTCGTTTATCGACCCCCTACAGTACTATCCTGCCAAAGACTGTGTAACTCCATATCTACACCAGGTTCAGACTCAGCGTCCAACCCTACCTCAAGACACACCTCAACCTTTGAATCTGGAAATTACCATAAATCAGCCACCACAGTCTTCTGAGTCAGTTAGTCTGTCTTCAGAAACTCTGATGATGACTTCTAAAATGGATTTAAATGTGCAACCAGAAATTATCACCACTGTGAATGGCAACCTGTGTGATCTCTGTAGCTGCATAAATGAGACATTGTCATGTGTGGGTCTCAACTCAAAGCAGAAGCTTCAGCAAGTGCCTGTGCCAGACGACAGCATTCACAATGACACCTTCACCGTCTTGTAAGTATCAGTTTTCCTCATTTGTTCTCATCCTACCTGATCTGGCAGCAATTTCCTCTATGTCTTCCTGGCCCTTCCTCCTCTCCCAAACCTATGTTGACTGACTTTCTGTTTTTACCATTTGCTTGTCAACTTTTCTTTGTCTTCATTCTTGTTACCACTATGCCTCTTCTCTAGTCTTTTTCCTGTGATTGCCCTTAGTCTTTCTGCATTTTTATTTAGCCCCATGATATTGTTGGTTAACGACCTCTGTTCTTCTCCCGTTTTATCTTTACAGCAGCTTCTCCCTCTCCCCATCTCATTAGTGATAATACCACAAAGGGGCTACGAGTGGGATCTGGACTCAAATTGCCTCCAGGAGTTGCAACCCATGCATGTCATTTATTAGTTTTGTGACTTTGGGTAAGTTATTTAACTCTTTGACTCAATTTCCTTGTTGGTAAAATGGGGATTATGGTAGTTACCATTCCATAGGATTGTTGTGAACTTTAAAGAGAGAATATATGTAATTTGTATATCACCATCTGCTTACATATGAATGTTAGCTATCAATATTGTTATTATTCAGTCCTTCAGTTATATCCAGAACTCATCTTTGTCCCTAGTGTTCTATACATAGGACCCACTTTGTGTCCAGAGATAAGTACTGAGAGCCACAGAATTATGACATTGTCTAGAACATTAAGATGATAGGAGTGAAAAGGAGAGTAGGCATATAAAGGGAAGAGGGGTGATACATAATTAAGTAAAAAGGGATGTAGACTAAGGGCGCTGTAACTCCTCAGAATCTGTAAGGAGTGCAATGTGGTGGTCAGGGAAAGCCTGATAAGCTAAACTTTTACCTGGGCTTTAAAAAGTGCCTTTGGAGCCAGTTGGTGGTAAGGTTGTTAAGGTGCTAGACTCCCACATTGCCAGCTACGGTTTGAGTCCTAGACTTGATGACTTATAAATCATACTTGCACGTGTGTGTGTGTGTGTGTGTGTGTGTGTGTTTATTTGTGGGCGCAAAATCCCTGGAGGAGAATGGAGAAGGATTGCCATCCCCTGAAGACGTGATTTCTCACTTCCCCTCTCACCATCTCTTTCTTTCTCCAGCAAACACGTGCCCTATGTCAAAACCTAAAATTAAAAAAAAAAAAAAAAGGGAACCAGCAGTTAGCGTAATGACTATGTCGCTGGACTCCCACGTAGCCGACCGCGGTTTGCGTCCCGGACCCGGTGGCTTAAAACTCATGCCGGGCGCGTGTGCGTGCGTGCCCAAGATCCCGAGAGGAGAATGGAGGAGAAGGGATTGCGGCGTGACCATCCCCCCTGGGTGGTGATTTCTCGCTTTCTGTCTCTCTGTCTGTCTGGCGAGCGCACACACCCTATAGCGAAAACCTCTCCAAAAAAAAAAAAAAAAAGAGTGTCTATCATTTGTTAAATAAAAAAAATTGGGAGAACAGCCTAGGCAAGGGCGTGGCCACAGGAATAATCAGGATTAGGTAGATCAGTATGGCTCCAAATAATTGGGTTGGGGAGCAGTATAAGATATGATTATGAAAACCTTCAATATCAGCTACAGAGGTTTGAAAGTTATACAATGAACTAGGAAGAGCCATTGAAAGTTTTCAAGCCCTGCCACCTGTAAGATAACCCATTACTATTTGTGTGTGTCCTTCTGATCTCTGTCCTTTGCATTTTTTCTAATGAGATAATACGTTAATTTTACTCAGTAATTTATACTTTACTTCCTTTGCAATATGTCTAAGAGATCTTTCCATGTCAACACATCTAGTTTCTAATTGACCTTAGAAACCTTACTGCTTTTTTTTTTTTTAATGAGTTTTTTGCCTTAGAGAACATGCACTCACCAGAGAGAGATAGAGACAATGAGAGGAAAAGTGAGGAATCAACCCCCGGGGGATGGCCACATTGCTGTGCCTTGTCCTCCATTTTTGCAGGATATTGAGCACACATGTACATGTGTCCAGCATGATTTTCTTCTTTTTTTCCAAGAGAGATTTTTGCTATAGGGCGCATGTGCTTGGCAGAGAGACAGAGTGAGCCAGAGAAACAGAAAGCAAGAAATCTCCCACTTGGGGGGATGGCTAGGCCACAGTCTCTTCTGCTACATTATCCACTTGGGATCTTGGGCATGCCTGCACACATGCTCAGCGTTGTTTTAAGCTGCCAGGACCAGAACTTAAACTGCCGCAACCATGTGAGAGTCCAGTGAGGTAACTATTATGCCATTTGCTGGTCCAAACATCCAGCATGGTTTTGAAGCCGCTGGGTCGAGGACTCGAACCATAGTTGGCCATGTGGGAGTCCAGCAACATAACCACTATGCCATCTGCTGGTCCCAACTTTATATATACTTCTAATAGTTGGCTTCAACAGAGGGCACTTAGCCAACGCTTTGGAGTTACCTGGCATAGAGGTTTTCTTTGCGGATAATGATCAAATTTTGCCCATTTTTTTGTTGAATTATTGATAATTTTCTTATTGGTTTGTAGAGTAGGCAATTTAGACACATAATGATTTGGGAGTAAAATAATTTCATTCTAAGTAACTGACATTATCCAAGAGGTAGGAAAGATAGTAAGTTCAGTTTCCGGGGAGATAGCTAGCTCATCATTTGTGACAGTGGCCCCACATTATTTCTTTTTTTATTTAGTTTTTGTTGTCATTGTTGTTATTTTTTAATTTGACCAGAGAGAGGCATAAAGGGAAAGTGAGAAAGCAAGATACCGGGTCTGGGTCTTAAACCATGGTTGGTCATCTGGGAGTCCAGCACTTTAACCACTCTGCCACCCCACATTATTACTTTATGAATGATCTAAACTGGGAAGCTGAGAGCTCTGGAAATTAGAAAGCTGGTATTATTTTCTGTACTTGACTGTCTCCTATATGATTGTCATGATTCTTTATGATTCTTTATCCTGTTCATTCTTTTTCTACCTATTCAAGAATATTAATTGTTTCTTCACAGAAATTTCCAAAGAAACTCTATTTCCTACATTGATAAAAATGTATGGAATTCATACCATTGGACTGAAAAGCTGTGAGTATGTTCTTATAGAAAAAAATATTGCATTGTAAGAGCCATCTTTTTTTTTTTTTTTGGAGAGGTTTTTGCTATAGGGCGCGTGCGCTCGCCAGACAGACAGAGAGAGACAGAGAGACAGAAAGCAGGAAATCAACGCGCCCGGCGTGAGTTTAAGCCGCCGGGTCCGGGACTCGAAACACGGTCGACTACGTGGGAGTCCAGCGACATAGCCATTACGCTAACTGCTGGTCCCAGAGCCATCTTTGTCCAGATGTATTTATGTGTGTGTGTGTGTGTATGTGTATATATATACATACATATATACATGTATACATATACATATATACATATATATATACACACACACACACACACACACACATATATATATATATATATATATATTTTTTTTTTTTTAGGGAAGAAACCTTTTTTTTACATTTTATTTTATTATTGTTATTTTTTAACTTGACAAAAGGGAAAAAGCCTCTAGGTCCAGGACTTAAACCATTGTTGGCCATGTGGGAGTCCAGTGCCTTAACCACAATGCCATCTGCCAACCCCTTGAAGTCAATATTTGTATGAAATAGTATTTCCCCTTTCGTATCAACTCCCTGCATATTCTACATCAACCTTTATTGATTGCAATCTGTGATCATTTTAAAAATTAATTTTGTGGACGCTTTTCAAAATAAGAGGCTATTTAAATGTATTTTCTATTATACAGCAATATATAATTGTGTTCTTCATGTGTAAAAATGAAATAGGGCCAGTCAGTGGTAATAGTGGTCAAGCAGCTAGATCTCACATGGCCAACTGTGCAGGAAGGGTCCCAGGTTCAGTAGCTTGAAAATCACACTGAGCACTTGTGCATGTGTGCCCCAAATCCCCAGAGCATGGAGAAGTGACTGCAGCATAGACAGAGTTTCTCTCTCTCTTTTTTTTTTTTTTGGCTGTATCTTTCTGGTAATCTGCAAAAGCATATATTATTGGAATATTTTTTTTTTTTTCAGAGAGAGATTTTTGCTGTAAGGTGCATGTACAGACAGATTCGGACATAAAGTGAGAAATCACCCCTGGTGGGCCAGCCATGCTGCAATCTCTTCTCCTCCATTCTCCTCTTGGTATTTTGGGAATTAATTTACAAGCCCCCGGCGTGAGCTTTACCGCCAAGTCCAGGACTCAAATCTCTGTCGACTATGTGGGAATCCAGTGACTTAACCTTATGCCATTTACTGGTCCCCATTTTTTTTTAAGGAGAGATTTTTGCAGGATCAGCAGATGGGGTAATGTTTATGTCACTGGACTCCCATGTAGTCGACCATGGTTCGAGTCCCAGATCCGTGGCTCAAAACTCACACCAGGTGCTTGTGTATGTGTGTCCAAAATCCCAAGAGCAGAATGGAGGACAAGGGATTTTGGCATGGTTGTCCTCTCTAGGGGTGACTCTTTGCTTTCTGTCTCTGTCTGTCTTTCCAGTGAGCACATGTGTCTTATAGCAAAAAATCACTCCCTAAAAAAAAAAAAAAGGAAGAATGTAGGTATGGTAACTATTGTAATTTCAAAGTAGTGATGAGAATAAATATATTTTAAGGTTGCTACAACAAAAATATGATATGAATATATCTGTGATGCTTATCCCCAAATATTCCCCAAGCCAAAATATATTTTTGATTTGTTACCTAAATTTTTATAAAAATAGAGATGTAATTTTATTGATTTCCCAACCAAGTTTGGCCACCTGATTTCAATTCATTCTTTGCACAGACCTTTGCTCTAAAAGGGTGATCCACAAATGGAAATTGCATACGCATTTTTTTAACTTGCTAGAGCATGCATGTGCTTATCAAAGAGAGAGAGAGGGAGAGTAGGAAAGCACCTCTCAACAGGACATGGTCATTCCACAATCCCTTCTCCTTCATTTGTGTATTGTATTAGAATTTGGGGGCACACATGCATATGCACCAGGTATATTTTTCAAGTCACCAGAGCTGGGTTTTACACCATGTGGTCAACCACGAGGGATATGGGTCCCTTAATGACCCAGTAACAGGGCCCTGCATACACATTTTTTGTGTATTCAAAAAGTGCAGTTTGGGAAGGAAAGGGTCTATTGCATTTATGAGATTATTAAAGGTTTGTGGGGAAAAGACAGATATTCCTTTTTTAAAAATTTGCTGGAGGGTTTATGTGCTGGAGTGAAAGAGAGAGGAGATGAGTTTTTTGTTGTTGTTATCATTATTATAATTTTTTTTTGGAGAGGTTCTTACTATAGGGTGCGAGAGCTCGCCAGAGAGAGAGAGACAGAGCAACGTAAAGTGAGAAATCACCCCCCAGGGATGATGGCCACTGCAATCCCCTCTCCTCCGTTGTCTTTTCAGGATCCTGGGCACGCATGCACTTGTGCCTCGCCTGAGTTTAAGCCTCCGGGTCTGAGACTCAAACTGCTGTCGACTACATGGGAGTTCAGCAACATAGCCATTACGCCAACTGCTGGTCCCTTGTTATCATTATTAATGATAACACTTTTCTGTATAATCTTTAGTTCATTGTTTTCATGGGTGTACTGTCTGCTTACATCTGAGGATATTGATTCTGCTACTTTAAAGTCCTCTTGTGCTTTCTCTGCTAATTCTGATTTGTTGGCTCTAAGCTCCTATGTTTATGTTTTTTCTTCTTAACGGACTTGACTTTTTCATGTTTGGTCACTCCAGAGTGTAATTCATCCTCCTACTTGAAGTTCTACTGCTTCTGCTTTCCAGCTCTAGGGAGAGGTGAAGTGTGAGGCTGGGATTTGTGTTCCAGATGGATTCCCCTGAGAACAGGAAGGGGTGGGAGGTGGCTCCTGAGGGATATGACTATCACTTTTTAAGTTGGAAAATGATTGAAATTCAAGATTAGTTCCTTAGTCACATTAGCCAGTCTCAATACTCAATAGCCATATGTAGCTAGTTGTTTCCTTATTGAGTATACAACACAGGCAGTGATTTGCACCGACCTCAGCTGTCTGCAGTAAGATCCTGAATTTACCAACAGAATATTCACTGACAGAAGATAGAAAAGAATACATATAGTATGATACCACTTGTCTGAAGTACAAGAAGCAGCAAAATGAAATTATGTTATTCACACAGTAGGTCATTTAAAAAGCAAGGAAATTGTCATAAAAGTTGGGACAGTGGTTCCCTCTAGGGGATGGGAGAGGGTTGTGATTAGAAGGAGGCACACTGGCTGGGGGCTTCTGGAACGCTAACAGTGTTCTTTCTTGACTTGCGAGTGCTACATGAGTATTTGCTTTATAATTATTAAACTGAACATTTGTGCTCTGTGTAATTTATTCATACTGTAGTTCTCAAAAAACTTTTGTGGAGAAAAAAACAAATGGTTTCATTTGCAGCCCTGACATAGTTCCATGTGGGGCTTCCAGAATGAGGTTTGGGAAGAGAGGAGGAAGTGGCAGCTCTGCTGATCTTGGTATCACCCAGAGTTGGGTTTCAACTGGGACTTTGTGAGGGAGAGAGTAGGCAGGAGATAGGTGATCCAGTGGGAAGAGTGGTAGGGGTTTGTGGGGACAGAGGGCAGTGGAGGACAGAGATGGACACAAAAAAGAGAATGTGAGAAAAATGTTTAATTAGAGCAGACAGGGTCAGCCCGAGGCATGTCCCTGTTAGAGTCCCAGCGGGGCTGCTCGGAAAGCACTCTGGGCTCGTATGTATGCATGCCCAAAACTCCCAAAAGGAGAGAGAAACAGAGGAGAAGGAATTTCGACCATACCCCATGGAGGATGCTTTCTCACTTTCCCACTCTCACTCTCTCTGGTGAGTGCACGTGCCCTCTGGCAAATTTAAAAAGAAGAAGGGGAGAGAACAGACATTACCATCTTAAAATGAAGTAAGAATTTGGGTATTCAGGTGGCACCGCTACCTAGGTTTCCTCCATACACGGGAGTTAGTCTTGTGTTGCAAATAATTGTGGTTAGATTGTATTATTATTATTATTTTTTTGGTTAGATTGTATTTTGATCCAGTAAGTACCTTTTCATTTTCTAGGATTCTCAGTGACAATGAATTGACCGAATTACACAAGGATTCATTTGAAGGCCTACTATCTCTCCAATATTTGTAAGTTAGCTCATTATTTATTTATGAGTTTTTAGTTATAGTATCAATGAAAATGAATAAGGGCTTCAAATTAGATCATCTCTAGGATTTCTTCCTATAATAAAATTATGTAATTCCCCAAGTTTTTACAGTTTTGGTCCATCTCTACGATTAAATACCTCCCATATATATATGATTTTTTTTATTATGTAGGCAAGACAAAGAGTAAAAGACTTCACTTATAGAGGGAAAGTAGTATTAAGATCTGAGCAATTACTAGCACATATATGAATTTGTTTTATAGGATTTATATATCATCTGTTTATATTTATATTTAGTCTGTGGGTCACGGATCAAATCCAAATTACTTTTCATACAGCCTGTAAGTTAAGTATAGTTTTTATGGGGCCACAATGTGGTACGGTGGTTAAGGTGCTGGACTTTCACGTGGCTGACCGCAGTTCAAGTCCTGTACCTGGTAGATTGATATTTATGTCGGGCACATGTTTGTGTGTGTGTGTGTGTGTGTGTGTGTGTGTGTCCCATATCCCAAGAGGACAATGGTAAAGGGTTGTGGTATGGCTATCCTTCCTGTGTGGATGATTTCTTGCTTTCTGTCTTTCTCTCTCTCCCATGAGCATGCACACACCCTAAAGAAAAAAATCTCTCTCAAAAAAAAGAGTATTTTTGCATTTTAAAGGGCTGTAAAAGAAAAATGAAGAACACGTGACAGAGACCAAATGTGTTCTGCAAAACTTAAAATGCTTATTTTCTTGCTTTCATTTTTAAAAAGGTTGAAAAGGTTGGTTTAGCAGAAAAAAAAGAATTAGCCTCAGATTTTTGCCTCAAGGAAAAAATATGGTTTATTTTTATTAACTTGAATGCCATTACCCTGATTTTTTGGATAATTTAACATGAATTAAATATTAAATAATTAACCAAGCAGACAATTATATAAATAACATTATCAAGAGTATTATCCTACCAAGACAATAGACTTAAATGCATATACTTAATATTCATTTCAAAAATTAACGTTTAAAATAATGGGTAAGTTTTAGAAATGTTTACGCTAAGTAAGCTATCAGAAATG
Organism: Tupaia tana; assembly: GCA_026018925.1. Lineage (NCBI taxonomy): Eukaryota > Metazoa > Chordata > Mammalia > Scandentia > Tupaiidae > Tupaia > Tupaia tana. Next base: position 55,684,197 of record JAKSZU010000011.1, on the reverse strand, counting down.
AATACTCTGGGGCCAGCAGGTGGCATGGTGGTTAAGGGAGCTGGACTCCCACATGGCTGACCATGGTTCAACTTTTGGACCTGGTGACTTGCTTTCTCACTTTCCCTCTCTCCTTCTCTCTCACACTGTCCCTCTCTGGTTAAATAAATAAATAAATAAATAAAGCTAAATAAATTCTTTAGAAAAAGAAATGAATGCTCTAAGTTTCTTTGCTATGGAATTTTGATTCTTATCCTTTGTCTATGGGGTCCAAAAGTATGTATGTCATTACTCCATGTTAATCGAATTAATGATATTCTTTTGCAACTGAGTTTTTCTTTCAAATGTAAAAGTCTTAAGGGGAGTGAGTATAAAGAGCCACACATGACAGTAAAAAACATTTTTCTAGGCCTTGGGAGTGACCACATTTGCACTGGTCTTTTCGGGCACTTCTGCCATCTGACTTCCCAAACCTGACACATACAATTTGGAGGAAAAATTAAATAACTGCTCAATGGAGTGGGTACTTCATTACTTCTTCTGTGAAATGTTACATAAGTTGATTATTTCATGCTAGCATATGTAGTCTCATTATTTTTAAAAATGTCCTTCAATGTGTACGGGTATATATTTATATATATATAGCATGCATATATCCGTGTGTGTGTATACTTGTGTGTATATATATATATATATATATATATATATGTATGTATATATATACACACACATATACATATATACACAACTATACACACAGACACGGATACATGCATACACTAAGCAATGTGCCTAATTTTAGAGGCACCAAGATGAGTAAGACAGGGTTCTTATCCTCCTATGAACTCATGGTATCATAGGGGAAACAAACACATAAAGCAGAGGGGTAGAGAGCGACCATGAAGTAATAAAGCTACATTTCTTTTAAAATAATCATTGTCTTTTTCGACACTCAACTATTTGTTTAGTTTATTAATATTTTAGTTAGCTTTGTATCTCCATGTGTTGGGTTTAAATATTGTGGACAGTGCATGTGAGCAAGACCTAGTCCATGCTTTCAAGAAGTTTATGCTTGGAAGAAATGAGACACAAAAGTAACTATTAAAAAGAAGAGATTGATAAGGGCATTTTGAGGTATAAATGGTTTCTAGAGCAGTACAGAGGAGGAAGACTTTCACAGAGATTGGGGGATATAACTAGAGCCATGCTATTTGAACATGACCTCAAAGGGCCATCGGGTATCATCTGACACCTTGATGAGAATATTCTATCTAGGCTGGCCAAAGGAAAGTAGGAGAAAGGCAGAAGGTCTTTCAGGAAGTCTTTTAAGATGCAATGGAAACTGTACAAGGGTAGAAAGTAAGACACTGGAGTGAGATATGGGCTTTTAATGCCAAGCCAAGGAGCCATGATGGGGAACCACATTATCTTCGCAGGGCTCTAAGACAAACGAGCCTCTGTATCATTAGTCTCATCACTTGACAGGCTCTCTAGAACTGGGTTCTGGACCCTGCCCTAACAGTAATTGATTCAGTCGGTCTAAAGGAGGGTCAAGAATTTGCATCTTCAGAAGTTCCTAGGTGATGCTGGTCCTTGGTGACCACTTCTGGGCCATCTACCTGGTGATTGTGCTGAAAGGATTAGAAAGGGAGAGATGGAGACACCTGTCAGAGGACAGTTACAGCCATCCAGGTGAAAAGTGACAGGCAGGCTGGAATCCATGGAAGTAAGCGTCAACTGTAGTGAAGATGGGTGTTCTCAAATTTTAAAATACCCAGTTCCTTCTTGTTTTTTGTTGTCCCACCACTAAAACTGAAAAAGTTACTTCCATGGAATATGAAGGCAGTATTAAACCAGAGTGTCTTCCTATTAATACAATACAAAGTATGATTGTGAATTAGTTCAATGTTATATATTAACTAGAGGAGTAATTTCCTTTCAAATGATGTGAAAGATATGTTTTATATCTTCTGATATTAAATGACTTAGTAAAAGAGAACTAAACTAGGAAGGTACATAAATGTGAGGATATTCTTTTAATATTACAAATCAAATAAGTGATGAAAAACATTGAGCACATAATCTAGAATTTGATGAGACTACAAAAAGTCATCTAGTCTGTTTTTCTGACCTTGGGGATGATTACCTCCTAAACCTATCAAGATCTATAGTTGTATATTTCATTTATCAAGATCAATAATGTGAGACTCTTAGGAGAGGTATAGGTAGGGTTAGGGGCTCTCAAAAACTCAAATGCAAGTTCAGACAAAACTATGTAGTCATTATCAGTCCTCAACTCTATTGTTATTTCTATTAATTAGATGTAATAGCTAATGAAGGCAATATTTTCCTTCTCTTTTTTTCCTAGAGACTTATCCTGCAATAAAATACGGTCGATTGAGAGAGGTACATCTGAGTCACTACCGTTTTTGAAGTTTGTGTAAGTTACCATTATAACTTTATTATACTTGAAATTTTTATGAAAGTTAAGTAAAAACCTCTAAAATATGATTAAAATTTTACCAGTAGGAAGTTACTAAAATTACATAGAAATCTTCTTCATCTCTAACAAAGATTAGTGTAAGAATTATTACACAGGTCAGAGTAAGTCATTATAGACCAGTGGTTCTCTGCTGGTGTGATTTGGTACCCGGGTGACATTTGGCAATGACTGGAGACATGTTGGGTTGTCACAGCTCTGGGTGTGCTACTGCACCTAGTAGGCAGAGGCCAGGGATGCTGCTAAACAGCCTGCTATGTAGAAGACAGACTTGTACAACAAAGAAATATTCAGCCCAGAATGTTGACGTCTTGAGGTTGTGAGATTCTGTTTTAAAAAGTCAAGATCACTCAACACCAGTATGTATGTGTGTCTGTATTTATTTATTTTTACTTATTTATATTTATTTCTTTTTCTTTTTTTTTTTCTTTTTTTTTTTGGAGAGGCTTTTGCTATAGGGCACGTGCGCTCGCCAGACAGACAGAGAGAGATAGACAGATAGAAAGCAAGAAATCACCCCCCAGGGAGGATGGCCACGCCGCAATTCCTTCTCCTCCATTCTCCTCTCGGGATCTTGGGCACGCACGCACACGCGCCTGGCATGAGTTTAAGCTACCGGGTCCGGGACTTGAACCACGGTCGACTACGTGGGAGTCCAGCGACATAGCCATTACGCTAACTGCTGGTCCCAACACCAGTATTTATTGAGCATTCACTGTTTCAGATCTAATGTACCACATGTGTAAATATGCAAGTAAGCCAGCGTCTTCCACAGTGAGATTTCTGTAGTGTATGGGAAAAGTACTAAAATTATGTTTTATCGTATATAAATTAAACTCATTGCCAAATGATAAATGTTCTGAAATAATATATTTCTTCTTCTTTGGCTTATGTCTTTTTTCTTTTTTTTTTTTTTTTGGTAGAAACGTTGGTTGTAATTTAATCACAGAACTGAGCTTTGGAACATTTCAGGCCTGGCATGGGATGCAGTTTTTTCTTTTTCTTTTTTTCTTTTTTTTTGATGAGGTTTTTGCTATAGGGTGCGTGTGCTCACCAGACAAACAGAGAGAGACAGAGAGACAGAAAGCGAGAAATCACCCCCCAGGAGGTATGGCCACGCCACCATCCCTTCTCCTCCATTCTCCTCTCGGGATCCTGGGCACGCACGCACACGCACCCGGTGTGAGTTTAAGCCACTGGGTCTGGGTTAACCTTTATAAGTAACTTGGTGTTTCTCTCATGCCAAATTTAGAATCTTGTCTTTGTCTGTAGATTTGGCCAGTCTGGCTATGATGGGCCTTGGAGAAGATCATCTTGGGCTGATTCTATGTGGGGTCCTTTGTATTTCTTGGGTCTGGATATTTGAATGCCTCTCTAGATTTGGAAAGTTTTTTTTTCCCAAGATTTCATGGAATAGATTATCAATGCCCTTATTAGTTTCTTAAACTTTTTTTTTTTTTTTTTTTTTTTGGAGAGGTTTTTGCTATAGGGCACGTGCGCTTGCCAGACAGACAGAGAGAGAGAGAAAGTGAGAAATTATCCCCCAGTGGGGATGGCCACACTGCAATCCCTTCTCTTCCATTCTCTTGGGATCTTGGGCATGCACGTACATGTGCCCGGTGTGAGTTTAAGCCACTAGGTCTGGGACTCGAACCACGATCGACTACATGGGAGTCCAGCAACATAGCTATTACACTAACTGCTGGTCCCCATTTCCTCACTTTCTGGGATATCGATATCCAGATGTTTGGGTGCTTAATGCTGTCTAGTATTTCTTGTATAGTATTCTCATTTTTGGGGGGTTATTTTCAGTTTTTTTGGTTGTTTTTCTAGATCAGAAGTTTTGCCTTCAACATTCGAGGTTCAATTTTCTGCATGGACTAATCTGCTTTTAATACTTTCAAGGGAGGTTTTGATTTCCTGAACGGCAGCCTTCATCTCTAATTGCTCCATTTGATTCTTTTTTATGGTGTGTAATTCCCCTTTCATGTCAGGGAAGAACTTCGACACCTCCTGGAACTCATCGCTTTTCTCCTGCATCTTATGGAGTTCATTATCTCTCAGTTCTTACATCTCGTTTAGTTTTGTCACTATGATTATTCTGAATTCTCTATCAGATGTTTTCATGAGATCTACTGTAGAGTCTGTGAATGATGAGGGATTGTTCTTTTCCCTTAGGGGAGAGATAGTTTCTTAATTTCTCATGCTTCTTGTTTCCCTGTAATTGTTTCTGGTTCCACTCTGCTTCGTAATGTGGGATCCACAGAAAGAGTTCAGATTTATAAAAAGAAATTTCTTCATTAAAGCAGAAGGTTCATGGGACCAGCAGTTAGCGTTATGGCTATGTCGCTGGACTCCCAAGTAGTCGACTGTGGTTTGAGTCTCGGACCCGGTGGCTTAAATTCACGCCAGGCGCGTGTGCGTGCGTGCCCAAGATCCCAAGAGGAGAATGGAGCAGAAGGGATTGCGGCCTGGCCATCCCCTCTGGGGGTGATTTCTCGCTATCTCTCTGTCTTTCTGGTGAGTTCACGCGCCCTACAGCAAAAACCTCTCCAACAACAAGAACAAAAAAAAAAGCAGAAGGTTCAATGAGCATTGAGGATTTCAATGACATTCAAAGTATTCAGGTGCTTGGCTATTGGTGCACCTAGACCTATGTTGACATTGAGTTGTGGAGAGTGAAGCTTAGAGTGGGAAAGTAATGTTAAAAAAAAATAAGCAAAAAGAAAAACTAGAAAAATACTACCCAAAAAGAGGGAATTTTTTTTTTTTTTTTTTTTTTTTTTTTTTTTTTTTTTTTTTTTTTTTATGAAGCCGTGATTAGAGCTAGCTTTAGGTTTATTTTTCTAAAGGGCAGAAAATGGGGGAAGGGGAAAATGGGATGCAAAAATAATGGGGAAGGAAGTGGAATGCAAAGAGAAGGGAGGAGAAATCCGTATGCAAAGCCGATTGCTTTTGGATGTAAATTGTCTGAAGATGTGAAAATGACTGGCACCATGTAATTTGATTTGGGGGGGGGGCAATCTGATAAATGCACGTGACTTCCTCTAGCCCAATACTGAGCAGTACTGGGGTATTGGGTATTAACAACAAAGACAACCATTGACAGCAGGCAGATACTGTTTTCTAAGTAGATGCTTCTCAGTAGCCCTGCTAAAGTAGCTTATGGAAGCGCGTTTCTGCATGTGTCTACAGGCCACATGTTCTAATCACGTTTTCAGATTGGTTGCTCCACATATCCCCCTTTTTTTAAGCGTGTTTCTACATGTGTATATAGGCCACATGTTTTAATCACATGTTTTCAAATGAACTGCTCTCCATAGTCAGGGCTTCAGTCCTGAGGCTACAAAGAATTCTGTGGCTTGTGTGTAGGGGAGGATCGCCAGTCACCCCAGGGGCCAGCACCCAGCCAGGCTCGGCCGAGTTCCTGTAATTCTGGAAGGCTGGGGAGATTCCAGTACTGAGGGGTGTGCGAGCAGAGGAGCAGGGCTCATTCTGGTGCAGCGGCTGTGTGCTCAGTCCCCCAGCAGGACGGAGGCCTCGCGCACGTGCTGCAGCACCACTTGGTCTAGCAGGGTATGCACGTCTTGGGCAGCCTGTGCGGCGGCCTCCAGCACTTGCTCCAGGTCGTCCTCATGCAGACTGGCAACGATCCAGAGGCCAGCAACAGGGCCAGGGCCAGCTGGGGACCGCCAGCTGCTTCCTCCACGTGGCTGAGGTCAGCCGGGGTGTGCCATCCACAAAGCCAGCAGAGCATGCGCAGACAAAGTCCCGCAGGGGAATCCCAGCATCCAGCACTGCCAATGTGGCTGCGTTCACGCAGGCCGCCTTAGGTTCCGCCATCTGCTTGCAGCACCTGCACATAGATGTCCATCTGGGAGCGCGGGTGCGGCTGAGTGAGGATGGCTGCTTCGAACATCTGGCGGAGCTGCAGACCCATCTCACAGGATTTATGGTCCCTGTGTGGCTGCCGCTTTCGCTCCTGTGCTGAAGGTCGCTGAGCTATACTGACAGTTCACCAGTGCCCGGTCAGGTAGGGCTCTCGCCAGGGAGCCCCGAATCTCCTGCAGCCCGTAGACCACGGCCAGCGCCTTGGTGTTGCCCTGCTTGATGTAGGCCGAGCCGTCTGCCTGCGCGAACACGCCCATCCGCGCTCGGATCTTGCGCAGCTCACCGGCGCGCCGCCCGTCCACCCGGTAGCCCTGATCCGACAGGAGTTCCAGGCCCGCCATGCCGCCCGCCCTCCGTGCCGCGGGACCACAGCGCCCGGCAGCCCGCCCTCCGCCGCGGCCCGCTTCCGGTTCCCGGGAAAAATTTTTTTTACACATAAAATATGAAAACCGCGCAGCGTGCTAGCACAAATAGGCCGGGACACACCTCAGCTTTAAAATGACTTCATAAATTAACAAGTGAAAGAAAAGGCCCAAGGTGAGGAGAATTGGTTGAAAATTTTTTTTAAAAATTAAAAATTTAAAGAGAGAGTGTGAGACAGATCCAGCCAGCCAGAGACAGTAGACGGAAGTCTCCCTACCTTGTCTGAATATTTTGGGAGACTAGAAGATAGGGTTTAGAGTATAGCTTCCCTGAACAGGCCAGGACACACTTCAGCTTTAACATGGCTTCTTGTCTGAATATTTCAGGAGTCTCAACAGCACTGTCTTCTGGTCCATGAACTCAGAATATCTTACCACTTATCTAGATATTTTATTCCTTTCAATACTGTTTTGTAGTTGTCAGTGTAAAGTCTTGCATCTGTTTGATCAGATTAATTTCTAAGTGTTTCATTCTTTTCTACACTATTACACATGGAGTTATTTAATGTCATCTTTGGGTTACTCACTGTTAGTGTGTAGGTTTTAGGTTTGTCTGCTAAATTTTGCATGTTGATCTTTTTTGTCCTATAGTGTTGAACCGATTTATTAGCACTAATACTTTTTTCTTTGTATGGATTCTTTGTAATTTTCTACATGTAAGATCATGTCATATGCACATAGAATATTTGTACTTCTTTCTTTCCAATATGGATTTTTTTTCCTAATTGTCCTGGCTAGAATATCCAGTACAATATTTAATAGAAGAGGAGGGCTGGCTCCATGGCCTGCTAGTGAAAGCAACCGAATCTCATATGCCTGACTCTGCAGTGTGAGGCCCAGAGCTGACAGCTTGAGAAACATGCTGGATGTATGTGCATGCATGCCCCAAATCCCAAAAGGAAGAAGAGATTGAGAAGAGATTGAGGTGTTACCGTTCCCCATGGTAGGAATGCTTTTGCCTCCTGCTCTCTTTGTCTCTGTTTGGCAAGTGCATGCCCCCCTCACCCCCCCTTTTTTTTTTTTTTTTTTTGAGAGTTTTTTGCTATAGGGCACGTGTGCTCACCAGAAAGACAGAGAGAGACAGAGAGATAGAAAGCGAGAAATCACCTCCCTGGGGGGATGGCCACGCCGCAATCCCTTCCCCTCCATTCTTCTCTTGGGATCGTGGGCACGCGTGCACATACGCCCAGCGTGAGTTTAAGCCACCGGGTCCAGGACTCGAACCGCGGTCAACTACATGGGAGTTCAGTGACATTGCTATTACACTAACTGCTGGTCCCAACATGTCCCTTTTTTTTTTTTTTAGAGGCTTTTACTTCAGGGGTCATGTGCTCACCAGAGAGAGACAGAGACCAGAGACAGTGAGAGGGACAGTGAGAAATCACCCTCTGGGGGAGGATGGCTAAGCTGCCATCCCTTCTCCTTTCTCCTTCTGAGATCTTGAGCATGCACACACATGTGCCTGGTGTGATTTTCAAGCCACTGGGCCTAGGATTCAAACCATGGCCACATGGGAGTCCAGCAACATAACTCCTACGTCAACTACTGGCCCCATACCTTCTAACAATAAGAACAAAAAGTGGAAAGACAGGACATCATTGCATTGTTCTTAATCTTAGGAGGATCACAGGTACCTGGTGTACTCAAGTCAACCCAGGATCCAAACCTGGGATTTTTCCCATGTGGTTCCAGCCTCACACAATAGCACCTATGACCGGCACCACCATGCCTGAGGCTATACTGTCTTTTATTCTCACCTATGTAGTTACATTTACTGGTGCTTTTTAATTTTTGCATGTAGATTCAAGTTACTCTCTGGTGTCCTTCAATTCAGTCTAAAGGACTCTCTTTAGTATTCTCTAGGACAGGACTTCTAGCAACAAAACTCTCAGTTTTGGTGTATCAAATGTATTTTTTAAAAATAATTTATTTAATTGTATAACATCACTACTATTTTAAAATTTCCTATAGGGCATATGCACTCACCAGAGAATGACAGAGAAAGAGAAGGAAAGTGAGAACAAGTTAACAGGTTGAGAACTCAAACTGTGGCTGACCATGTGGGAGTCCAGCGTCTCAACCACCATGCCACTGGTTGGCCCCTCTAGGAATGTCTTAATTGCTCCTTTATTTCTGAAGGAGAGCTGACCAGGTATAGAATTCTTGGTTGATGGTTTGGTTATTTTCCTTCAGCACTTCAAACAATGCCATTTCATTGCCTTCTGGCCTGCAGTGTTTCTGATGAAAAATCAGCCACTAATCTTAATCGAGAGTGCCTTGTCTACGATGAGTTGCTTTTGTCTTGTCGCTTTCAAGGTGTTCTGTCTTTAGCTTTTGATAGTTTATGATGTGTCTAGTGTGGTCACTTTGATTTTTATCGTATTGAGATTTCTTTGAGATTTTTTTTTTTTTTTTTTTTTTTTTTTTGTTATAGGGCGCGTGCGCTCGCCAGACAGACAGAGAGAGACAGAGAGATAGAAAGCGAGAAATCACCCCCCAGGGGGGATGGCCACGCCGCAATCCCTTCTCCTCCATTCTCCTCTCGGGATCTTGGGCACGCACGCACACGCGCCTGGCGTGAGTTTAAGCCGCCGGGTCCGGGACTCGAACCACGGTCGACTACGTGGGAGTCCAGCGACATAGCCATTATGCTAACTGCTGGTCCCTCTTTGAGATTCTTGAATGTGTAGATTAATGTTTTTCATGAAGTTTGGAAAGGTTTCAGCCATTCTTTCTTCAGATATTCTTTCTGTTTCTTTCTCTCTCTTCTTCTGGGATTCCTGTTATGCGTTTGTTATTAAGCTTTATGGAATCCCGCAGCCTGGCCTCTGAAACTTACGCATCTTTCCTCATTCTTTTTTCTTTATGTTCCTCAGACTCAGCTATCTCATTTGGCCTTTAACCTCCCAGTTTTTTCTTTCTGCTTGCTTAAATCTGGCTTTCAGAGCTTCTTGTGACTTTTCCACTTTAGTTACCATACTTTTAAACTCTAAAATTTCTGCTTGGCTCTCAAAATTTCTACTTTTTATTTATTTTTATTAGATGTATTTTTTCTGTGGAAGCATGTATGCTTACCAGAGAAAGTGAGAGAGAGAAAGTAAGAAATCAACCCCCAGGGAAGATGGCCACACTGCAATCCCCTCCTCTTGGAATGTTGAGCATGCATACACTTGTGCCTGGCATGATTTTCAAGTTGCCAGGTCTGGGACTCAAACCACAAAGTCAACCATGTGGGATGTATCATCCTAACCTCCATGCCATCTGCTGCCACTTTCCCCAATTTCTTTTTTTTTTTTTTTTTTTGGAGAGGTTTTTTGCTATAGGGCGCGTGCGCTCGCCAGACAGACAGAGAGAGACATAGAGACAGAAAGCGAGAAATCACCCCCCAGGGGGGATGGTCACACCGCAATCCCTTCTCCTCCATTCTCCTCTCGGGATCTTGGGCACGCACGCACACGCGCCCGGCGGTGAGTTGTAAGCCACCGGGTCCGAGACGCGAACCGCGGTCGACTACGTGGGAGTCCAGCAACATAGCCATTACGCTAACTGCTGGTTCCCTACTTTCCCCAATTTCAACGTTATTTTAAAATCTTATTTACTACTACTGTTACTTTTTTTTTTTTTAGTTTTTTGCTATAGGGCGCATGCATTTACCAGAAAGACAGAGAAACACAGAAAGTGAGAAGTCACCCCCCAGGGGAGATGGCTATGCTGCAGTCCCTTCTCCTCTATTCTCCTCTCGGGATCTTGAGCACGCACGCACACGTGCCTGACGTGAGTTCAAGCCACCGGGTCTGAGATTCGAACCTGGTCAACTACATGGGAGTTCAGCGACATAGCCATTACGCTAACAGCTGGTCCTACTGCTATTTTTAATTTGGCATAGGGCATGTATGTTCACCAGAGAGAGAGAGGGAAAGTGAGAAAGCAAGCTAGGTCCAGGACTCACACTGCAGTTGGCCATGTGAGCGTCCAGTGCTCTAATCACCCCATCACCTGCTAGCCCTCTCAAATTTCTGCTTTTTCATCAATTTTTTTATTTGATGAGACATTATTCTCATATTTTCCTTTACTTCTTTAGATTACAGAGCTAAATGGTTTCCTTTACATTTTGAAAATACTTTATTAATTTTTGATTCCTAGAGAGTATGTACACTCTCCAGACAAAGACAGAGAGATGCAGGAGAGGGGAGAATACCACCCAGTGGGGCACAATCGTGCTATGATCTCTACGCCTCCATTTCTTTGTACTGTCAGGATTTTGGGCATACATGCACATGCAACCAGTGTGTTTTTCAAGCCACTGAGACCAGGATTCAAGCCATAGCCAGCCATGTGGGATCTGGCTCCTTTAACTACTAGGCTACTTGGCCTACCCTGAACATATTTTAAATAACTGAATTAAATCTTGGTTTAGTAAGTCCAATGTCTAGGCTTCCTCAGGGTCTGTTTCTGATGATGTTCCCTTCCTGTGTATAGGCCATAGTTTGTTTTCTTGGTCACTAATTTTTGTTAAAAGTTGGACACTGTACATTCTACAATGTAGCACTTATGCAAACCTTATACCTCTCCATGATATGGTGTTATTGCTGCCTGTTGGGATAGTTCTGTTTCTTGGGACCCGTGGACAGAATAATGATTATGTCACTGCACTCTTACATGGCTCTGACTGTGGTTGCAATCCTGTACCCGGTGGTTTCAGAATCACACCAGGCACATGTTCACCCAGAATCCCAAGAGGAAAATGGAGGAGAAGAGATTGTGGCTTGGCCATTCCTCCTGGGGGGGTGATTTTTCACTTTATGTCTCTCTGTCTCTCCAGTGAGTGCACGTGCCCTATAGTAAAAAATCTCTCTCTCAAAAAAGAAAAGTTCTCGTTTCTTTAGTGATTTTTCTGAACTAATTCTGTAAAGCCTGTGTTCTCTGTCACGTGTGGTCACTGAAGTCTCGATTTGGTTAGCCTCGTATTCAGCTAGCAATTGGATAGAGAGTTCCTTAAATGCCTGCAGCCATCAGGTCTCCTGGGCTTCTCTCCGGGCTCTGTGTGCATGTTGGGGGTGAGTTCTGCACTCAGCCAGGAGGTTTAGAGCCTTGCCTTAGCATTCACTTCCTACTCGTGCAGAACCTCAAGAGCAACTAGAGACAAGAGTCGAGGGACTTCGTAGGTCTTCCCTGACTTTGTTCACAAACCCTACACACGGCCTTCCAGATTCCCAGGACTATGTCTTACGGTCTTCTGGTTTCCCAAGGATACATGGGAGTCTTTCAAAGTTCCTATGAACATCTTGTTACTCAGCTTTCCCTATTAATCTCATTTTGCCCAACTATTATTATTCACTGCTTCACACAGCTTCCATGTTAAAATGCTTGCCTGTAATTGTTCTCCAAAGACTCCCTCTGGGGAGAGGTTTGTGAAACTAGACAGGTCTCACTGAGGTCAGATAAAGACAGGCCTTTCAAGGGAGGTGTTTCTGGGAACCAGCAGACAGGTCAGATAACTACTGTTCACTGGGAAGGAGGCTTTGAAGGAGAACCAGCTCCCTTCTGCTCCCTCTGTGCTGTGGGTGTGGGCTATTCCTCAAGGCTACCACTGAGCAGAGGAGTAAAGACTAGTCCAGGGCAAGCTAGAACAACACAGATCTCACCGTTCTTACAGAGATCCAGCTATTGTTTCTTGAATAAGTACTCCTTGAATTGCTGCAAACTTTTGACTAAATTTCCAGAGTTCTGAAAATGTTACTCTGACCTTTGTTTGCCTTTTTGTTTTGGTTGTTGCTTTTTTGGAGGAATTAGTTTTCAGATATCCCTATTTTATCATTTTCACTGATGTCACCTATAACTTGTTTTTAAATCTCCGAAGTCTCAATAGCATAGGCTAATTAAATATTAAATCATAGGCAGTAACTAGGGTAAAGGAATAAAAGAGCACTATAATTATTACAGAGGCTCTCCCAGGTGAGTAGGTAACGTTTGAAAAGGTGTTTCTATATATATTCCTCTCACAGTTAAGGTACAAGTAACAGCTGTTTTAAATCCTTTTTCTTCTGTAGGTTAAATACAGGCTTTAAAGTCAGTACTGAGTTAGAATTAAGACAGGTTACATAACTGCTCTGTGCCTGTTTCCTCATTTGCAAAATGGAGTAATATCTACCACATAAGGTTACTCTGTGGGTTAAATGTGAAATGCTGATTACAGATGCCTGGCATCCCAATAGATAACAGTGGTAATGATTATTTTTATATTGTTCAAAGGAATGTTAATGGTTCTTAGGTAAAATTAACCTTAAGGCCGATTCCCTTTTCTTCTTGTTTCTCCTGTTTTTTGTTTGTTTGCTTACTTTATTTTATTCCTTTTTGGAGAGGTTTTTCCTACAGGGCACGTGCACTCACCAGAAAGACCGAGAGAGACCAGAGAGACAGAAAGCGAGAAATCACCCCCCAGGGGGGATGGCCACTGCGATCTCTTCTCCTCCATTCTCCTCTCAGGATCTTGGGAACACATGCACATGCTCCTGGTGTGAGTTTTAGTTACTGGTTCTGAGACTTGAACCTCAGTTGACTACATGGGAGTCCAGCGACATAGCCATTATGGAAACTGCTGGTCCCTGTGTACATTATTTTAAAAAGAAAAAGAAAATAGGGACCAGCAAGTGGTGTAGTGGTTAAGATGCTGGGTTCCCACATGGCCAAACGTGGTTCAAACCCCAGACCTGCCACCTTGAAAATCATGCTGGGCACCTATGTGTGTTTGCCCAAAATCTTGGGAGGAGAATGGAGGAGGAGGGATTGCAGTGTGGCCATCCCCCCTGAGATGGTGGGAATGATTGATTTCTTACTTTTCCTCTCTCTTTCTCTGAATCATGCACCCTATAGCAAAAGCCTAAATTGAAAAAAAAAGAAAGAAAGAAAGGAAAAATAAGTATCAAAAAAGGTGAATACAGTACGAAAATAAACAGTAAGATAACGGTAAAAAAACAGTATAAGTACTACTTTTCAGTGCCACGATCATTCATTTGATGATATAGATAAACAGATGCATTTAACAACAGCTTTCTAAAATTATCTTCAATAGCAAATAAAGTTTTGGACTAGATTGTTTCATAGAGAAGCCAAAATTGAAGTGATCACTCAGCTTTGAAACATGGAATATTTTAAGCATTTTTATATTGGTGTTTATATGATGTTTGGGCTTTCTCCTTCAGAGACATGGGAACAACACAAGTGTCACAGTAGTTGTGAAGGTCCTCATGACGACTCTTGAATTGCAAAAACTGTAAGGTTTTTTTCTTAGACTCATCTTACTTCTTTTTAGTATTTTTCCTAAGTCCAATTTATTGAGGTATAATTTTCACATAATAAAATTCACCCTTTTATTTTTTGAGATTTTTGCTATAGGATACCACGTATGCTCACTGGAGAGACAGAGAGAGACAGAAAGTAGGAATTCACCCCCTGTAGGGATGGCCGTGCTGCAATCCCTTCTCCTCCTTTCTCCTCTTGGGATTTTGGGTATGCGTGCATTCAAAGCCAGCATGAGTTTTTAAGCTACCGCATCCAGGACTCAAACTGTGGTCAACTACTTGAGAGTTTAGCAATGTAATCGTTATATCATCTGCTGGTCCCCCTTATATTACATTTCAAAAAATCTAGCCTTTCTAATAGATAGCTAATGTATCTCATTGTTTTTTTTTTTTTTTTTTTTTTTTTTTTTTAAGAGAGATTTTTGCTATAAGGTAAGGTGTATGTGCTCTCCAGAAAGATAGAGAGAGACATAGAGATAGAAAGTGAGAAATCAGCTCCAGTGGAAATGGCCACACCATAATCCTTACTCCTCCATTCTTCTCTTGGGATTTTGGGCATGCAGGTACACGGCCCCAGACTGAGTCTTAAGCAGCCAGGTCTGAGACTCAAACTGTGGTCAACTGAGTGGGAGTCTAACAATGTAACCACAACGCTATCTCCTCATCCCTCATTGTGCTTTTTAATAGCTGGTGATGCTGAGTGTCTGTTCGTGTCCACAGACCTTTTTTGTTTTTGGTCTCTATTGTGGCGTCTTGACCAGAAGCCAGTAACAATCTTTAAATCTCTGTTTTGACCTAGGAGCCAATCAAAAATCAGGCATTACATAGCATGTTTCTAGTCTAAAACACTTTCCTACCTTTTTTTGGTCTTTCATGACATTCAGTACTTTTGAAGATGCTAAAACCGTTGTCTTAGAAATTTCCCTGGAATCTGTATATGTGTTTCCTTATGATTAGATTCAGGTTAAATATTTTGGGAAAGAAAACTACTTAGGCAATTACCTTTCCTCTCTCATGATTTAAGGTGGCCCACAATGCTAAGTTTGATCACTTGATTACAGTGGTATCTTGTAGATCTTTCTATAATAAAGTGATTTTTCCCTCTTGGAAATTAATAAATACTCTGTGGGGTGATACCTTGAGATCAGTGATGATCCTACTCTCAAATGTCTTTTCTCCCTACTGTGACTCAATGGTAACTCTTGTCTGAGTCAGTTATTGCATCAGTTGTCACACAATGACACTTTGCTATCATTTCGTCTCTTTTTATTAGCTAGCATTATTTTAGCAAAGAAAATCTCCCCACCTCTTTTCTTTTTGAGTATCATAGTGAATCCACATTGGTTCTTCTTTAATTATGTATATTCTTTTGAATGTCTAAACTGTCCTGATTTGGCCAAAGTGATCTCTGTTATAGGTTAACCACACAATGTATGTAGGTTAAAATAAGCTACCTTTTTTTTCAATTGTCAGAGGGTGTGTCCCACTCCAAAGAGACAGAGAGAGATAGGGAGGGAGAACACTCTCCCGGTGAGGTGTGATCATGTTACAATCCCTTCTGGTCCATTTCTCCATCTTGTCAAGATTTAGGGGCACATATGCACATGTACCCAGCATGTTTTTCAAATTGTCGAGGCTGGGTTTCAAACCACAATTGACCACACAGTATCCACCTCCCTTTTTTTTTTTTTTTTAAGTGTTTTTTGCTATAGGGCGCGTGCGTTCGCCAGACAGACAGAGACAGACAGAGAGACAGAAAGAATGAAATCACTCCCCAGGGGGGATGGCCATGCCGCAATCCCTTCTCCTCCATTCTCCTCTCGGGATCTTGGGCACGCATGCACATGCACCTGGTGTGAGTTTAAGCCACTGGGTCCGGGACTCGAACCGCAGTTGACTACGTGCGAGTCCAGCAACATAGCCATTACGCTAACTGCTGGTCCCTCCAGCTCCCTTTAAATACTAGGCTATGGAGCCGGCCTCTGAACTGCATTTTTTGCTCAAAGTAATTTCTAATATTTAATACTCCTAATAGGAATTGACAAAGGAACTCCAAATGTTGGGGGCTTGTTCAAGGTACCTTCCTTCATTGTCTCATCTCAAAGTAAGACATTTGAGTTGAGGCAAGACATTTCAGAATTAAACTACAGACTGATGTCACCTAGTTCTAGTCCCTTGTCACCTTTATTCTAGGCGTACCATACCCAGCACCATGCCTATTCTTCTGTCCTTCCTGTTTATTTCAGTATTCAGAATGTTGTGAGGAGCGGCAGTTACACCCAACTGTCTAGGGCATGTACCTCAAGGAGGCTTTTTTGTTCAGCCCTATGATAGCCTTGGCCTGCCTCCTGCATACTCAAGTATCCCCTTCACCATTAATTTAATTTTCTGTATTTCCGTTTATAGGATCCTACCTAGCTATATGGCCTGCTGCCTCTGCCAATTTAAAAATAATATTGAGGTTGTATGAAGACAGTCAAGCTGCATTGTGACAGTTCATGTCTGACAAATACCACACGTTGTTGTGAGTCTGAATTTCTTGGTAAGTTTTTTTTAACTTATTTCACTTATTTGTTTTAAATTTTTTAAATCTGTGATTATAAATTTTAAACTAACGATGTAATTGCTTTACTTAGATTTATTCATTCAAAGCTAAACTCCCTAAATTTTTGAACTCCTCCCTTGCTGAAAGTCAGGGTCTCAGTTATTTTGCACAATTCAGAAATGTAACTTCCATATGTGTCAAGGTCCAAGAGTATGGAACAGAAGGTGACGGGAATAAGACGAATGACCACACTGGGTACTGTGCTCTGCTCGGTGCTTTTCCCCCCAGTGATAACTCATTTGTAGAGTGCAACACAGTTTTGTTCACTGGTTTTATATGCATTCGGTCTCAAGTGCTCCCTTCCTTATTGGACAAGTATAGAGTATAGTATAGCAGTTTTCATTTTGTTTTTGTAATTTTATAAAAGAATACAAGTGATGCTATTTTATTTGGAGACTACGAATTTTTAGTTCCATAACCAGAAATTGCCATTTGACTCTTCTAGTACAGTAAAAGGCTCTTCACCTTTAGACTGTCCAACTCTGAACTTGCTCTGATTTTCAAGGTTTTCTATCCACAGAATAATCAAGGTTCTTTTAAGTGCTTTTTGATAGAGTAGGTTTACTAGCATGAACTTTGTTATCTCCAAATGTGACTGCTTGAATACAGGTCTCTCCCAACAACCTGGGGCAAAAAACAAATAATAACACTGCTATATCTATAAAGTTAGTGTTGCTGTGACCAGCAGATGGCGGAATGGCTTCGTCACTGGACTCTCATGTAGTCAATTGCCATTTAAGTCCTGGACCTGGTGGCTTAAATGGGACCAGCAGTTAGCGGAATGACTATGTCGCTGAACTCCCACGTAGTCAACCGCGGTTCGTGTCCTGGAACCCCCAGTGGCTTAAAACTCACACTGGGTGCTTGTGCATGCGTGCCCAAGATCCCGAGAGGAGAATGGAGGAGAAGGGATTGCAGTGTGGCCATTCCCCCTGTGGGGTGATTTCTCGCTTTCTGTCTCTCTGTCTTTCTCTGTCTTTCTGGCGAACGCATGAGCCCTATAGCGAAAAAAGAACTCTCCAAAAACAGAAAAATAAAAACAAAACCACTCTTGCTGAGCTTGAGTGTGTACTTGTCCAAGATCCTGAGAGGAGAATTGAGGAGAAGGGACTGCAGCATGGCCATCCCCCCTGGGGAATGATTTCTTGCTTTCTCTCTCTTTTTCTGTCCAGCACAAGTGCCTTATAGTAAAAACCTCTCCAAACAAAATAATAAAATTAAAAAAAAGCATTTACTTTTCAAAACAATTTTTTATTATATTGATAATACAGTAAAATCATGTTATTATGTTATTAATAATTATAACATTAATGTTATAAAATAATTGTAAAGTATTAATATTATAATAATATCATAAGTATAATATAATAATAGATTCTTAATAAATAACTAATAATATATTAATAACAATATATTTTATGTTATGTTATTATCAATTTTTATAAAATATTATGTTATTAATATAATAATTATTATATTAGTCCCTTCTCTCCTGCAGGTGGACTAAGTAACCATTTTTAATCTCTTTTAGATGAGGAAAAACAAGATCAGTGGTTTTGAGTTTTGCAATCTAGTATCCAAGTTTTCCATCCCCAACTTTGGGTACTCCAGGAGCCCACGTTCCTCCTTTATCATGATCTTACCTCCTCCTCTGATCCTTACCACCACCAAAAATACTTTTAACTCTTCTGGAGAAGAAACCCAGCTATACAGTGGTGCCCTTGACCTTCAGGCAGACAGAAACATTGGGTGGCTCCTGCGGTGCAACTGGAAATACTCAAAATGAAATGAAAGCAAAACAGGCATTTGAGAAAAGTTGCTTTTTATTCCTTCTAGGACCGTGAGCAGTATTTATACAGAATTTTCTATTATTCCATAGATGTATTGAACATGCCACATACACATTCAACCTGGCAAATTAAAAATCTCTTAGCCCATACTCTGCCCAAATTTAAGAAAAGAAACTGATCACTGCCCAAGTATTAGGAAAGAACCAGAGTTGACGTAGTGTTCTGCCTGTGGAGAGCCTTCTGTTACGGAGGCTGGGATATAAGGAGTCAAGGCCAAGGGAAGGAACCGGGTGGGCAGGAGGAGAGGGGCATGTCCAAATGAGGGCCTGTCAGCAGCGGGAGCAGGGCCGCTGCTTTACCATGTCTGCTCTTGCTCCCCTCCGAGGACAGTCTTGTGCTGTGGTCGCCTATGATGGTAGCAAGAACACGAGTGCACTGAAGAGGTGGAGAGGGGAAGCCTGGTGCTCCCTCTGCATGAGGGAAGGTGGTCTGGGGTGTGTTAATTGAGAGGGCCCTGCAGATCTAGAGAGGCTGGCTGAGTAGGGACTTGGTCTTTCAGTCATGGCCTTTTACTGGCCAGCACTGACCAATTGGCCATTGAGGACCAATGAAATAATCCTACACAGAGTTTCTACATTTCACACTTTGGAATGTTCTGAGTAGATAGAAGCTTTGACTAAATATGTCTTTTTCTCCTGTTGTCGTCATTTCATAGGACTAGGTTTGGGTTTGTTTTTCCCCTGTCTAACCGGCACTCAAATATTTGCTAATCTTAAGTCATTTGACTGTAATGTATGGCTGTAGACTGACAAAGAGCTGTACCATCTGTCTTCCACTATCAAAAGCAATCTCTTCTTTTTTGACAGTTGAAGAAACATCTGTGGGGAATGCAGATGGGACGGACGTTCATGAAGGTGTTACAGGCCCGGAAGAAAAAAATCAGAACAGAGCTAATCATCGAGCCCGAGAAAGCCTCCTCAGACAAAAGTGGCATCAACCTCTCAGGCTTCATGAATGAGGGCTAGACTTCAATGATGAAAATGATGTGATTAGTGCACTAAATTACAATTGCCTTATTTTTCAAAGGGAAATCTAGAAAATGTACAATCAACATTATTACCATTCGTTAAACTGCTTTTTGGAAATGTACAAGACAGAGACAAGCCCTTGGGTTATTTGAAAGACAACATAAGGAGCCCCCCTCTTAAACCTGAATCCAGTGATCTGAATTATGAAAATACATGGAGGAAGCTCTATTTTCTGGAAAATTTATGAGATGCAGAAATTCAAGAAAAAATTGATGAGGTCCAAAAGAAAGAAAAAATTGCCATGCTTATGCAGTCTAGACTTTTAGGCCCCAAATTTTAATGCCAAATCTTTCAAAAGAAATCAGAGCCTTTTCAGCCACAGGAGAACAGCCTACCAGAGAGTCGGAGTGTAGGTAAGAGGCTACGGAACGTAGTCATCAAGGGGCCGAAGGGCATCCGGAAGAGGCACTGAAAGAAATGAGAGATCAGAGAAACCAGAGGAAAGAGAGTGTCCAGCCACCTGTGAGGAGTGTTGCCAAAGAAATAAGGGTCCGGAGGCCCCACCCAAGGGAACCAGAACAGCTGCACATGGCGCGGAGGCCTAGGAAGCTAGTGGGAAACTTCTTCCATGGGGAACCATCCTTCCCAAAGGACCAGAAGGTCCCAGTCTCTGCGAGCTTGAAACCTCCCTTGAGGCGTCCTTCTGACTCCACCATGCCATGTTTGTTTTAGAAGATGCAAATGCTAGAGTTAAGAATATGAAGGCTCCTAAACGAATCTTACATTCCAAAGAAAGTCACTACTTTCATAAAACTCACTCTTGTGTGGTCCACAGAACACCCAAGGCCAAACTGACTGAAAGTTTGAGAAAGAAAAATTCACGCAAGAGGCTGATGCTTGCCAAAGGCCTCCATTCTCTGGAGTGAGAAACCTCAATTCCCCTTCACAAGGGGCTTTTTCATCTTCAGGAGACCTGAGTCCTCAGGAAAATCCATTTCCAGAATTCCTGGCTATTTCAGAACCTTTGTTCCAAGACACTAGAAAAGATTACTCTGAAAAATGGTTTTGAAGAAAACGTTCGTATAGAAGACACTCCTGTGCCACAAGAAGAAACTGCCCCTGAAAACACAGTCCACAGGCCTGCTGCTCCAGATTCCACGGTGACCCCACACAACTTAATGCCAACTGATAAACAGAGCGCTGAAATGCAGTGGGAATACAACATGGGTACTCGCTTACCCCCCAAGCCCAAAGGCTTCCCTTACCCAGTGCTCTCATCCCCAGGCGGTCAATTTGAAATTCAGCTGAACCAGCAGCTAAGGTCCCTCATCCCCAAGAACGATGTGCAAAAGCTCATTTTCCATTATCAGAGCTTTAAAAGTGGACTTCTCTGAGCCCCAGGTGCAACTGGCCTGCGCCAAGCTCATCTCCAGAAGTGGCCTCCTGATGAAGCTCCTCAGCGAACAGCAAGAAGTAAAGGTGTCCAAGGCAGACTGGCACACAGACCAATGGAAGACTGAGCACTACATCAGCGAGAGCCCGGAGGCCCAGAGTGAATGCAAAGAGCAGCAGTCAAGTGAGGTGAGGACAGCTACCAAAACAGGAGCCGTGGTGTTTCTGTTGTTCAGCATAGGCCGCAAAAGCACCCAGGCAGGGAGACTGGGGTCTCCGGTCCATAGCTTGTCTTAGCCACGTAACTTTGGCCCAGACAGGGACCTCCTGGTTTGCTCATTCAGAGAACCGAGCAGACCAAACACACAGATAAGTAAGTTGTATTGAGAAAATGGTTAATAATAAGCTGATGTAACATGTTCCATGAGTACGTTCTCTTTTTTTTTTCTAGAAAGGTTTCGCTATAGGGCACGTGTGCTCACCAGACAGAGAGAGACAGAGAGATAGAAAGCAAGAAATCACCCCCCAGGGGAGATGGCCGCGCCGCAATCCCTTTTCCTCCCAGGATCCTGGGCACGCACACACACGTGCCCGGCGTGAGTTTAAACCACCAGGTCTAGAACTCGAACCGCGGTCGACTACATGGGAGTCCAGCGACATAGTCATTACGCTAACTGCTGGTCCCCATGAGTACGTTCTTTAGGAACCTATAAAGTACTCATCTGAGAATGGGGTTTTGAATAACTAGCTTTCATCCTTTTCATCTCTTTGTTTTCTTTAAATAAAAGTGTGCTGTCTTCTTTTTTTAGCTCACAAAAGAGGTTCCAGAATATGGCTGTAACAAACTCATCTTGGCAATATCTGTGACTGCAGTAGTGACGGTTTTGATGATCATTTTCTGTCTCATTGAGGTAAGGACAACAATTCAGGTTTCCAAAATACATCCTGTCTTGATTGTTATCAAAATTACCTTTGAGGTTTTTTTTTTCCTGCCATTTTGGAACCTGAGAAGGCCTTCTGGGAACAAAACTTCTAAAAGGCAACTAACTATGTCTGGAAGACTATGGGCCTAGGCCATTTTTGCTTGCTATAAGCGGGGTCTCAGGAAGCAAAGGGAACACCCAGTTCGTCTTAAAATTGAAGGTGTTTATGCATAAGATGAGGTGGAATTCTATTTAGGCAAGAGGAGTACTTATGTGTACAAAGCAAAAAACAACACAGTGACTGCTGGTGGTAAACCAAATAAAATCAGAATAATCTGAGGAAAGGTTACTCGTGCCCATGGAAAGAGTGGCATGGTTCAAGCCAAATTCCAAAGCAACCTTCCTGCTAACGCTATTGGATTTAGAATCTCTGTGATGGTGTACCCCTCAAGGATTTAAAACAATGAAAAGTAAATTAATAAAAATAGAAAAAAAAAAACCCATTGGCAAAATCAAAGCCACTTTCCCACCAACTACTGCCTTATAGTCCTCTTCAGTTACTAAGACTGAAGTATGCTCTGTTCTTTAATTGCAAAGTAAATCCCAGGTATTTTAAGAATTTTTTTTTTTGCTATAGAGTGCATGTGCTCGCTGGAGAGACAGACAGAAAGCAAGAAATAATCACCCCCCAAGGGGATTGCCACACGGCAATCCCTTCTCCTCCATTTTCCCCTCAGGATTTTGGGCACACACGCACATGTGCCCAGCTTGAGTTTGAAGCCACTAGTTCCGGGACTCAAACCATGGTTGACTATATGGGAGTCCAGTGATGTAACCATTATACCATCTGCTGGTCCCAAACCCCAGGGATTTTTCAAAGTACCTTGTTCTGGGAGCAGCAGTTGGTGTAATGGCTATGTCGCTGGATTCCCATGTAGTCGACTGCAGTTTGAGTCCCGGATTCGGTGACTTAAACTCATGCTGGACACATGTGAATGTGTGCTCAAGATCCCGAGAGGAAAATGGAGGAGAAGGCGTTAAGGCATGGTCATCTCCCCAGGGGGTGATTTCTTGCTTTCTGTTACTCTCTGTCTTTCTGGCAAGCTCATGTGCCCTATACCAAAATCCTCTCCCCCAAAAAAGGAATTATTATTTGCTACAGGTCACATGCACTCATGAGAAAGAGAGAGAGAGAAAGCAAAGCCACCAGGCCCAGGAATCCAACTGCAGTAGGCCCTGTGGGAGTCCAGTGC
This sequence comes from Tupaia tana, assembly GCA_026018925.1. NCBI lineage: Eukaryota > Metazoa > Chordata > Mammalia > Scandentia > Tupaiidae > Tupaia > Tupaia tana. The sequence continues at coordinate 55,661,113 of JAKSZU010000011.1, read as the reverse complement.
CTTAAGCACCATGCCACCTGCCGTCCCTGGTAAATAACTTTTTAAAAGACAGATACCCAAAAAGCAACACCAGGGTCAACACAAAATAGAGCAGAGATGTGTAAAGCTCCTGTTCTCTGCTTTCCTTTTTCATATATTTCATAGGTATTCTTGTATATTTTCTCAGCTAAATGTCAGATCATTAGATTTCACTTAAAAAAGTAACTATCTCTGGTTTTAGTTTTTTTTCTGCTTGTTTGTTTCTTTGGGAGAGGTTTTCGCTATAGGGCCTGTGCACTCGCCAGAAAGACAGAGAGAGACAGAAAGCGAGAAATCACCCCCCACAGGGGATGGCCACGCCGCAATCCCTTCTTCTCCATTCTGTCAGGACCTTGGGCACGCACACACACATGTGCCTGGCATGAGTCTAAGCCACCGGGTCCAGTACTCGAACCGCGATCCACTGCATGGGAGTTCAGCGACATAGCCATTACACTAACTGCTGGTCTCATTATCTTGAGTTTTGAATAGGATTGCATTGAGTATGTAGATTAATCTGAGAAGAATTGACATCTTTATAATATTCTAGGAACATTGTATCTCACACTATGCATTCATTTTTTGGTAATGTTCTTCAGAAGCGTTTCAGAATTTCCTCACATAGCTCTTACACATTTTGTTTTTGTTTTTTAAGCTTTATTTAATTTAATTTGTTATTATAATTATTATTTTAAATTTGCCATATGGCATGTGTACTCACCAGAGAGAGAGAGAAGAGGAAAAAGCAAGCCTCTAGGTCTGGGACAGTGATCAGCCATGTAGGAGTCCAGCATCTTAACCACCAAGCTACCTGCTGGCCCCTCTTCCACTTCTTAATTAGTTATTGATGGTACTTGCGAAAGCCGTTGAGGTTTGTGTACTGATTTCTTGCTTCTGTATCTGGCCAAGATGGTGAATTTTCATATTACAGCTGATAAAATGGTGGATTCTCTTGAGATGTTAAGGTTGCCCAGCATTTTGTATGTAAATATTATAGTTTTGTGACTTCCTCTCTAATATGTGGATACCCCATTTACTTGTCTTATTGAATTGACTAGGCCCTCTCAACTAGGTTGAATAGAGCAGTCTTAAAAGGTTTCCAACTCTTGTTCTTGACTTTAAAACACTACTGTTTAGGTTTCTGGGAGACACTTACCAAGTTAAGGATGTTGCCTTTTTTCCTACTTTTAAGAGGTTTTATTAGAGGAACCAGCAGTTGGTGTAATGGCTATGTGTCTGGACTCCCATGTAGTCAATCGTGGTTCGAGTCCCGGACCCGGTGGCTTAAATTCACGCCGGGCACTTGTGCGTGCATGCCCAAGATCCTGAGAGGAGAATGTATTGCGGCATGGCCATCCCCCACGTGGGGTGATTTTTCGCTTTCTTTCTCTCTGTCTCTGTCTTTCTGGCCAGCACATGTGCCCTATAGCTAAAACCTCTCCAAAAAAAAAAAAGGTTTTATTAGAAGTTATCTATTGGGACCAGCAGTTAGCGTAATGGTTATGTCACTGAACTCCCACGTAATCGACTGCTGTTTGAGTCCCGGACCTGGGGACTTAAACTCACACCGGGCGTGTGTGCACACATGCCCAAGATCCCGAGAGGAGAATGGAGAAGAAGGGATTGCGGCATGGCCATCCTCCCTGGGGGCTGATTTCTTGCTTTCTATCTCTCTGTCTCTCTCTGTCTTTCTGGCAAGTGCACACACTGTATTGTAAAAACCTCTCAAAAAAAAAAAAAAAAAAGAAAAAATAAATTCTCTATCAAATGTTATGTAAAACATTCAATTATATTTATATATATATATATATTTTTTTTTTTGAGAGTTTTCTTTGCTATAAGGCGCGTGCGCTTGCCAGACAGAGACACAGAGATAGAATGCGAGAAATCACCCTCCGGGGGGATGGCCACACCACAATCCTTTCTCCCCCGATCTCCTCTAAGGATCTTGGGCACGCACGCACACGCGCCAGGTGTGAGATTAAAGCCACCGGGTCCGGGACGCAAACCATGGTCGACTACGTGGGAGTCCAGTGACACAGCCATTACACTAACTGCTGGTCCCCCATAAAATATATTAAGTGTCAGCTGTATGCAAGATGCTAAGCTAGGTGCTATGGAAAAGCTAAAGAGCTATTAAACAGGATAGAATTCCTGTCCTCAAAGGCTTTCATTTCAGGGAACCAGCAGTTAGCGTAATGGCTATGTCGCTGGACTCCCACGTAGTCGACCGTGGTTCGCGTCCCGGACCCGGTGGCTTAAAACTCATGCCGGGCGCGTGTGCGTGTGTTCCCAAGATCCTGGGAGGAAAATGGAGGAGAAGGAATTGCGGCATGACCATCCCCCCTGGGGGGTGATTTCTCGCTTTCTGTCTCTATGTCTCTCTCTGTCTGTCTGGCGAGCACACACGCCCTATAGTGAAAACCTCTCCAAAAAAAAAAAAAAAAAGGTTTTTAGTTTTTATTTCACTGAATAGATATGACTCAAAAGAAAAAGAAAAAAAAAGATGTGGAGATAGTGGTCATTGTGCTGGATTCTCATGATCATGTTTTCTTTCTAAACAGATTTATTCTCATAGGAAAGCATCTCAAGAAGATAAAGAAGGAGGACGCCTAAGGTGAATGTATGGCAATTTCATTTTTATTTCTTTCTTTATTTTTTTAGTTTGTTCTTAAGTGTAGTTTCTTATTTTGTTTTACTTTTTTTATTTTATTTTCTTTTATACATTAATCACATTATGTAGCTTACAAAGTGAATATTTCAGTATGTGAACATTTCTCCCTAGTCCAGTTGATTAAAGTATAAAGTATCTTCAACAGATAATACAACATTTCTTTGTCCCATTAATGCTTTGCCTCTGTATTGTTCTTCTAAATGTCCTTCCTCAGATCTGACTCTTCCACACACACTATATCTGGTTTTTACACCAATTTACTGTGTTTGTATGTCCTTTAGTCAATCAGTTTCAGTCATAGAGTGCGGACACTCAGTAGAATTCAGAGGTGAAGCCATCAGGGCCAGGGCTTTTCTTTGTTGGGAGGTTATTTATCACTGATTTAATCTCCTGGCTTGTTATGGGCCTATTCAGACTTTCTATATCCTCCTGGCTCAATCTTGGTAGATTATATGTGTCCAGGAATTTGTCCACCTCATACAGATTATCTTGTTTCTTGGCATATAGTTTTTCATAGTATCCTCTAATGAAGTTTTGTATTTCTACTATGTCTATTGTTATATTGCCTGCTTCACTGCAGATTTGATTGACCTGGTTCCTTTCTCTGTTCCTCTGAAGTCTCGCTAATGATGTATCAATTTTGTTTATCTTTTCAAAGAACCAGCTTTTACTTTCATTTATTTTGTGTATAGTTTGTTTATTTTCTATTTTATTTATTTCTGCTTGTATCTTTATTATTTCCTTTCTTCGGGAGCTTTTTGGATTTTTTTCTGTTGTTGATTTTCCAGTTCTCTAAGGCATGATGTTAGGTGGTGATTCTTTCCATCTTTCTTTTATGTGCACTAATTGTTATGAACTTTCCTCTTACGACTTCTTTAGCAGTGTCCCAAAGATTATGGAAACTCATGTCCTCATTGTCATTGGCTTCCATGAATCTTTTGATTTCCGTCTTTATTTCTTCAGTAGTTGTGGAGTCATTCAAGAGTAGGTTATTTAGTTTCCATGCATTTCAGTATTTTTGAGGATTTCTCTTGAAATTAAACTCAAGTTTAATTCCATCATGGTCAGAGAAGATGCTGGACATAGTTTCTATGCCTTTGAATCTGTAGAGGCTTGCTTTGTGCCCTATGATGTGGTCAACTTCGAAAAGGTTCCATGTGGAGGTGGAGGAGTCCGACCCGGCGAGGCCCCAGAATCTGTCTGAGCCCCCTGACCTTTGAATTCCGCTTTTGGTCAGATTAATATGCTGGCAAAGCCACTGTTGTGCACCCCCTGACTTTGGAACAAAGTTTGGGTCAATTAGCATGTCAGCAAGGCTGCTTGCTATTTTTCTCCAGAAAACTGGTAGCCTTGCTGGGAAGCGACCCCCCTCTGACTCCTCAATTTACTACTATAAAAGAATTGCATAGCTCTCTTATACATCCTGAGTATATAATAAAATTTTCTAAGAACTCCTCCGACCGCTCCCCTTTGCTATAATCACCTACTATTAATTACAATGCTTTATCTCCATGGTCACAGTAGAGGGTGGGCTGAAGTTCTATCTAGGCAAAAATAATCTTGACCTTTGGAAGGCCCTTTAAAATACATTTAAGGTAAACTTAATCCTTTCTTTACTTAAAATAGAATTAGGCCAAAACTGGCCCAGGACACCTCCGCCCTCACCAAGCGAAATAGATAAATATTTTAGGACTCCTCAAATCAAGTTTTAGATCCCTATAAAACTATGTAAGTATCATTCTTTATTAAAATCCAGCAGAACTAATATCTATTCTTGAGATTTTCTTTTCTCAGAACCATTCCTAGTAATCACAAAATGGCTGCTGCGCCTCATCAGCTAATAATCATCTCTGCTTACCGGAACCGCCTTCCCAAAACTGCATTCTATGAAGACCCACCTACAATTCCATGGAGACCCACCTACAAATGCAAAACTGCACGAGACCCACCCTTAATCCAACCCTGAACTGCACAAGACCCACCCTTAATCCAACCCTATTGTTAAAAACTTTATGAACTAATAATTGAAACACGTAGCCCCTCTCCCATTTACTTGCATGTAACACATTTTCAATAAAAAGGCACGATGATTCCTAGCAGTTGTCACTCCCCAGAGAGCGATCTCTGGGGGGTGTCCGGCATAAGACGTGCCTAAAAAGGCACCGAAACCTCTGTCTTCTGTTCACCTGTGCCGCCTCCGTCGAGATAACCCACCCCCACCGAGGCTGGTCCCCGGCACAGAGGTGAGAAAAAAGTGTATCTCGTGGTTTTTAGATGGAAAGTTCTATAGATGTCATTCAAGTTCATTCAATTTATGGTTTCATTTAGATCCTGTATCTCTTTATCTATTTTTTGCCTAGATCTGTCCAGAGGGGATAGTGCAGTGTTGAGGTCTCCAACAACTAGTGTATTGCAGTCTATCTTCCCCTTTAGATCTAACAGTCTTTCCTTCACATATGTGGGTGGTCCTGTGGTAGGCACATAGATATTTGTAAGCATTGTATCTTCTTGATCTATTGATCCTTTTAGTATAATATAGTACCCTTCTTTGTCTCTTTGAACAGTTTTTGTTTTAAAGCCTATTTTGTCAGAAATTAATATCCCAACTCCAGCTCCTTTTTGGTTCCCATTTGTACGGAAATACTTTTTCCAACCCTTCACTTTCAGTCTGTGTATGTCTTTATCCATGAAGTGGGTTTCCTGTAGGCAGCAGATAGAGGGTTTCTATTTTTTTTTATCCTTTTGGCCAGTCCATGTCTCTTGATTAGAGAATTTAATCCATTAACGTTCAATGTTATTATCATTGTTACCGGATGTGGCCTGATGTTTTGTTGGCCATTGTCTTAGTTGCCTTTTATTCCTTTGTTTCTCTCTGTTAATTCTTTAGTTTTCCTGGCACAGTACTTTCTTCATGGTTTCTTGAAGAGCTGGTCTGGTGTTGGCAAATTCTTTTAGGTTTTGTTTGTCTGAGAAGATTTTAATCTCTTTTCCCACGTAAAGGATAATCTTCCAGGATTTAATAATCTTGGTTGAAATTGTTTCTCTCTTAACACTTTCAATATATCTTCCCATTCTTTCCTTGCATTGTTTCCACTGAGAAGTCTGGTGTTAGCCTGATAGGATGACCTTTGAAAGTCACATCCCATTTCTCTCTTGCCAGTTTTAATATCATGTCTTTATCTGTGGTCTTGGACAATCTGGCTAAGATGTGCCTTGGGGAAGATCTTCTAGGATTGATTCTATTTGGGGTCCTTTGTATTTCTTGGGTCTGGATGGTTGAGTACTTCTCTAGACTTGGAAAATTTTCTTCCAGGATTTCATGGAATAGATTTTCCATGCCATTAATAGTTTCTTCCCCTTCTGGGATGCCAATTATTCTGATGTTTGCGCGTCTAATGGAATCTAGTATTCCTTGTATATTATCCTCGTTTTTTGTTTTGTTGTTGTTATTTTCTCTATCTTTTTGGTGTTTTTTTCTAGGTCAGAAGTTTTAACTTTTACATTGGAGATTTGATCTTCAGCATGGTCCAATCGACTTTTAATACTTTCAAGAGATTTTTTGATTTCCTGTGTTAGAGGCTTCATCTCTAATAGTTCCATCTGATTTTTTTCTAAGAGTGTCCATTTCTTCTTTCATATTGTGGAAGGACTTTCTAATCTTCTGTAGTTTGTTGTTTCTTTTCTGTTCCAACTCATAGAATATGTTCACCATGAATGTTCGAAATTTTTTTCTGATATTTAGGTAACGTCCTCCATTTTCACGACAGATACTCTTTTCCTATGATGGAGACATATTTCCTGGTTTATTAAGAGACGAGACTCTTATACTTCTAGTCATTGGAAGATATATTCACTTTTGAATATCTCTTAGGAGAATGTTTCTCTGACTAGGAACGTGTTTCTCTTTTGCTGTGTATTGAAGTGTGCTGAAGTCTCTCCTCGGTTGTTTTTAGTAATGTGGTCTCAAGAGGGGTACTCTATTCCGGTGTCTGAAGAGCACTATCTCCTCCTGTCTATGGGGCTGTGTCTGGGGCTGGGGAGCCAAGAAGTGAGGCGGGGGGACAGTGTGCCCTTGCCTGAATGTCCCTTACTGCCCAGAGGCCTGGAGATGGAACTGAAGCCTACTGCAGAGAAAAGGACAGTCTGTATGGCAATTTTAAATTAGAATTTTAGAACAAGAAGAAAACTTAGAACTAATCAATTTCTTTTAAAAAATATTTAATTTTATTTATCACTATAATTATTATTATTTAATTTGTTGTAGAGCACATGTCCTCACCAGAAAGAGGCAGAGAGTAAAAGTGAGAAAGCAAGGCATCAGGTTTGGTACTCAAACTATGGCCAGTCATGTGGAATTTCAATATCTTAACCACTATGCCGCCTGCTGTTCCCTGAACTCATTTGTGTCCATCCCCTATTTTACAGTAAGGAAACTGCCAAGGTCAGGAAGAATACTTACTTACTCTTATGCTTTTCCTGGTTCTAGTAAAATGAGTTCCTCACCAAAGCCGAGTTAGATGGAACTAGCATGGATGCATCTGCTGTCATCAGTCCTTCAAGGAAAGAGGGTGGAGGTGTGCCTGCTCCTGCTGGTGGTGAGCATCTGACCAGACCAGAGGCCTTTGGAGAGACTCTGGACAAGGGATAGGGAAGGGAAGACAACATGGTCCTGGATCAAGGGAGCTAGTCTCCTTCCAGCTGAGAGAAAATCAAATGTATGAGTCTTTCCTCTAAAGTGATGGAAACACTTACCTTCCCATCCTACTAACTTCTGACCACCCTCCATTCTTTTTATCCAAATATCATAGAATTTTAGTTGTGAGAGACATTAGACAGCAATTTGTCTCTTCCTTTCCTGATAAAGAAGGAGACAGGGACAATATCTTGCCCTGTGGTGATTGTTACTAGTGAGTATCAGAAAGAGGATGATTCCTTTCCAGTTGGGGACATCTTCATTGATTATACTCTGCTTGGGCTACATTTAATATTGCATGTTAGAACGTATACACTATATACAATGTGTATACTGTACAACTATATATGATGTGTATACTATACACTATATACAATGTGTATACTGTACAACTATATATGATGTGTATACTATACACTATATACAATGTGTATACTGTACAACTATATGTGATGTGTATACTATACACTATATACAATGTGTATACTAAACAATTAAAGTCATGTTTGAAACAAAGCCCTCTGATTTTTTCTTTTTCCTTTCTTTCTTTTTTTAGAGAGATTTTTGCTATAGGGCTTATGTGCTTGCCAGAAAGACTGAGACAGATAGAGAGACATAAAGCAAGAAATCAACCCCCAGGGGGGATGGCCATAACACAATCCCTTCCCCTCCATTCCCCTTTCAGGATTTTGGGCACATACACACACATGTGCCTGGTGTGAGTTTTAAGCTGCTGGGTCCAGGACTTGAACCACAGCTGACTACTGGGAGTCCAGAGACATAATTCTGTTCATATTCAGAAAGACTATCTTGTGCTTTAGTGATAGTCATGTCCATTAAACAGACTTTACAATTACTCATCTTCAGGAACAGGCTATGGTATGAAAATCTGTGAGTGAGTTAACTTTGCTAGTTGAACTCAGGCATTTTCTTGATGTGATTCAACTTATAGGGTAGAGCAGCTGTGAAAATGAAGTACCCTCTTCCCAGATCCCCAGCAAATGATGAAGGGAAGAGTTAGCTCAGAGGCGGCTGATGTAAAATACTTCTGGAGACACTCACATGCTTCTGCCCAGAATGATGGTTCAGTTTTGTTCAGTGCACAAAGGCACTTGGCCAAGGTGAAAGCAGGGCCGACAATGCCCCATATAGTCCGTGCCTACCCAGATACACAGGTCTCCCTAGAGACATTGCGGGGTCCCTCTGGACAGACACAGAGGGCTCCTGGAATCCCAGCATGCGCAGAATAGTCTCCAAGGTCCCAACTCTGTGGCGGTTTTGCCATTGTGGTTATCGTCTGAGGTCCAAGTTTTGCCATCATAAGACCAGAGATGTGCATTAGGAGAGATGCAGAAAATGGCATGAATCACTAACTGTCTTGTGCATGTGCTTTCTTCACAGGAGGAGCTTTTTCCGGTTTCTGGATAGAAGATCCACATCAGCATCTGATATTCAGGTAAATTCAAAGATGATTCAGTGCTGTGCTGAAGAACGCAGGGGAGGTGCAAATTAATGTTCCCCTTTCTGTTTTCTAGGAGGGTGGCTTCTTCTGGTTGAGGTGGCCACTCTGGCTTAGAGATACGTATAGACCTCTCACTGCCACACGCAAGAAAAACATGGCACAGAGCCTATATAACAAGGATCCAGGGTAAATGATTGGAAATGGCTTAAAATTTCCTTATCTAAAATTATGCCAACTGCTGGTCCCTTGTTATCATTATTAATGATAACACTTTTCATCTGTATAATCTTTAGTTCATTTTTTTCATGGGTGTTACTGTCTTCTTACATCTGAGGATATTGGTTCTGCTACTCTAAAGTCCTCTTGTGCTTTCTCTGCTAATTCTGATTTGTTGGCTCTAAGCTCCTATGTTTAGGTTTTTTGTTCTTAATGGAGTTGACTTTTTCATATTGATTGTTCATTCCAGAGTGTAATTCATCCTCCTAGTTGAAATTCTACTGCTTCTGCTTTCCATCTCTAGGGGGAGGTGAAGTGTGAGGCTGGGATTTGTGTTCCAGATGGATTCCCCTGAGAACAGGAAGGGGTAGGAGGTGGCTCCTGAGGGATATGACTATCACTTTTTAAGTTGGAAAATAATCAAAATGATTGAAATTCAAGATTAGTTCCTTAGTCACAGGAGCCAGTCTCAATACTCAGTAGCCATATGTAGTTAGTGACTTCCTTATTGATTATACAACACAGGCGGTGACTTGTACCAACCTCAGCTGTCTGCAGTAAGATCCTGAATTTACAAACAGAATATTGACTGACAGAAGATAGAAAAGAATACATATAGTATGATACCACTTGTATGAAGTACAAGAAGTAGCAAAATGAAGTTATGTTATTCACAGTGTAGGTCATTTGAAATGCAAGGAAATTGTCATAAAAGTTGGGACAGTGGTTCCCTCTAGGGGATGGGAGAAGGTAGTGATTAGAAGGAGGCACACTGGCTGGGGGCTTCTGGAACACTAACAGTGTTCTTTCTTGTACAGGAGTATTTGCTTTATAATTATTAAACGGAACATTTGTGCTCTGTGTAATTTATGCATACTGTAGTTCTCAAAAAACTTTTGTGGAGAAAAAAAAATCCAGTGGCTTCACTTGCAGCCCTGACATAGTTCCATGTGAGGCTTCCATAATGAGCTTTGGGAAGAGAGGAGGAAGTGGCAGCTCTGCTGATTTTGGTATCACCCAGAGTTGGGTTTCAACTGGGACTTTGTGAGGGAGAGAGTAGGAATGAGATAGATGATCCAGTGGGAAGAGTGGTAGAGTTTGTGGGGACAGAGGGCAGTGGAGGACAGAGATGGACACAAAAAAGAGAATGTGAGAAAAAGTTTTATGTAGAGCAGACAGGATCCGCCCGAGGCATTCCCTGTTAGAGTCCCAGCGGGGCTGCTTGGAAAGCACTCTGGGCTTGTATGTATGCATGCCCAAAACTCCCAGGAGAGAGAAACAGAGAAGGGATTTCGACCATACCCCATGGAGGATGCTTTCTCACTTTCCCACTCTCACTCTCTCTGGTGAGTGCATGTGCCCTCTGGCAAATTTAAAAAGAAGAAGGGGAGAGAACAGACATTACCATCTTAAAATGAAGTAAGAATTTGGGTATTCAGGTGGCACCGCTACCTAGGTTTCCTCCATACACGGGAGTTAGTCTTGTGTTGCAAGTAGTTGTAGTTAGATTTTTTTTGATTGAGAAATCACGTTTTCATTTCCTAGAATTCTCAGTGACAATGAATTGACTGAATTACGCAAGGATTCATTTGAAGGCCTACTATCTCTCCAATATTTGTAAGTTTCTCAGTGACAATGAATTGACTGAATTACACAAGGATTCATTTGAAGGCCTACTATCTCTCCAATATTTGTAAGTTACTTTTATTTGTTTATGAGTTTTTAGTTACATTATCCATAAAAATGAATAAGGGCTTCAAATTAGATCATTTCTAGAATTTCTTCCTGTAATAAAATTCTGTAATTCCCAATGTTTGTACCAAGTTTCGACCCATCTCTAGCATTAAAATCCTCCTCTACATTTTTTTTTAATCATGTAGGCAAGATATAGAAAGAAAGAGACTTCACTTATAGAGGAAAAATAATATTAAGACCTGAGCAATTACTGGCACCAATATGAATTTGTTTTATAGGACTCATATATCATTTGCTTATTTTTATATTTAGTCTATGGCTCATGGGTCAAATCCAAATCCCTTTTCATAGAGCCTAAACGAATGGTTTTTATGGGGCCAGTAGGTGAAGTGGTTGTTAAGGTGTTGGACTGTCATGTGGCTGACCGCAGTTTGAGTCCTGAACCTGGCAGAGAAAGAGAGAGTGCTACATATTATATATGTATATATGTATATATCTACACACACATGGATACATACATACACTGAGCACTGTGCCTAATTTTAGAGGCACCAAGATGAGTAAGATAGGGTTCTTATCCTCCTAGGTACTCATGGTCTCTTAGTGTAAACAAACACATAAAGCAGAGGGGCAGAGAGGGACCATGAAGAAATATAGCTACATTTCTTTTAAAAGAATCATTGTCTTCTCTTATTCAATTCCCAACTATTAGTTTATTTTATAAATACTTGAGCTAGCTTTGTATGTGCATGTGTTTGGTTTAAAGATGGTGGACAGTGCATGTGAGCAAGACCTAGTCCATGCTTTCAAGGAGGTTATGCTTGGAAGAAATGAGACACAAAGGTAACTATTAAAAAGAAGAGATTGATAAGGGGCACTTTGAGGTATAAATTGTTTCTAGAGCAGTACAGAGGAGGAAGACTTCCACAGAGATCGGGGGATGTTACTAGAGCCATGCTGTTTGAACAGGACCTCAAAGGGCCATCGGGTATCATCAGTCACTTTGGTGAGAAAAGTCTAGGCTTGCCAAAGGAAAGTACAAGAAAGGCAGAACTTCTTTCAGGAAGTCTTTTAGGATGCCATGGATACCTGTAGAGTACAAGGACAGAAAGTAAGACACTGGAGTGAGATACGGGCTTTTAATGTCAGGCCAAGGAGCCATGATGGGGAACTACGTTATCTTCGCAGGGCTCTAAGACAAACGAGCCTCTGTATCATTTGTCTCATCACTTAATAGGCTCTCTAGAACTGGGTCCTGGACCCTATCCCAACAGTAATTGATTCAGTTGGTCTGAAGGAGGGCCAAGAATTTGCATCTTCAGTAAGTTCCCAGGTTATGCTGGTCCTTGGTGACCACTTCTGGGCCATCTATCTGGTGATTGTGCCAAAAGGATTAGAAAGGGAGAGATGGAGACACCTGTCAGAGGACAGTTACAGCCATCCAGGTGAAAAGTGACAGGCAGGCTGGAATCCATGGAAGTAAGCGTCAACTGTAGCGAAGATGGGTGTCCTCAAAGTTTGAAATACCCAGTTCCGTCTTGTTTTTTGTTGTCCCACCACTAAAACTGAAGAAGTTGCTTCCATGGAATATGAAGGCAGTATTAAACCAGAGTGTCTTCCTATTAATAGAATACAAAGTATGATTCTGAATTAGTTCAAAGTTATATATTAACTAGAGGAGTAATTTTCTTTCAAATGATGTGAAAAGTTATGTTTTATGTCTTCTGGTATTGAATGACTTAGAAAAAGAGAACTAGATTAGGAAGGTACCTGAATGCAAGAATATTTGTTTACTAGTAGAAATCGTATAAGTGATTAAAAACATTGAGCCCATAATCTAGAATCTGATGAGACTACAAAAGGTCACCCAGTCTGTTTTTCTGACCTCAGGAATGATTACCTCCTAAACCTGTCAAGATCTGTAGTTGTATATTTTATTTATGAAATGCAAGAAAGTGAGACTCTTAGGAGTTGTTCAGACAGGATTAGGGGCTCTTGAAAGCTCAAATACAAGTTCAGACAAAACTATGTAGTCATTATCAATTCTAAACTCTACTGTTATTTCTATTAATTAGATCTAACAGCTAATCAAGGCAATATTTTTCCTTCTCTTTTTTCTTAGAGATTTATCCTTCAATAAAATACAGTTGATTGAGAGAGGTACATTTGAATCACTACCATTTTTGAAGTTTGTGTAAGTTAACACTATGACTTTATTATACTTGAAATTTTTATAAAACTTAATTAGAAACCTCTAAAATATGATTAAATTTTTCCAGTAGGAAGTTACTAAAATTACATAGAAATCCTCTTTATCTCTAACAAAGATCAGTGTAAGAATTACTACACAGGTCAGAGTAAGTCATTGTAGATCGGTGGTTCTCTGCTGGTGTGATTTGGTACCCGGGTGACATTTGGCAATGTCTGGAGACATGTTGGGTTGTCACAGCTCTGGGTGTGCTACTGCACCTAGTAGGCAGAGGCCAGGGATGCTGCTAAACAGCCTGCTATGTAGAAGACAGACTTGTACAACAAAGAAATACCAAGATCAAAATGACGTCTTGACGCTTTGAAATTCTGTTTTTAAAGAAATAAAGATCACTCAACCCAAGTATTTATTGAGCATTCACTGTTTCAGATCGAATGTATCACATGTGTAAATATGCAAGTGGAAATTGTAAGCCTGTGTCTTCCACAGTGAGATTTCTGGAGTGTATGGAGAATGTACCAAAATTATGTTTCATCATATATAAATTAGAATCACTGCCAAATTATGAATGTTCTAAAAAAATGATATTTCTACTTCTTTGGCTTATGTCTTTTTTTTTCTTTTGTAGAAATCTTGGTTGTAATTTAATCACAGAACTGAGCTTTGGAACATTTCAGGCCTGACTTGGAATGCAGTTTTTACACAATGTGTAAGTGAAATCTAAGTTGAACACATGTAAAACCTATTAACATATAAAAATACGCAGTTATCGGTTAGCTGAATGTAAGCCCCCTTTGAATTCTGAAAGGGATGTCTTAAGAGTCACCCATTTTTCTTTTACTTTCTCTCTCTCTCTCTCTCTCTTTTTTTAAAAGGAAAAGGTAATTTATTAAGTAAAAGTGAAAGTACACTCCTGAGAGGTAGGAGTGGGCCTGAGCGGACAGGGATAGCGTGGAATAAAAGGCCCATCCATTTTTTTTAAATGAGGAAACTGAAAAAACGAAGGTTCAAAGAGGCTGAGAGACTGGAACTTGCACAGGACATGCTCTGCTTTCCTCAGTATTGCTTTGGGCCTGGGCCATAAAAGTCATCAACTAAGTAGCACTCCAATCGCATTATTGTGGGAGCCCTAGCTATATGTGAGTGTTTTTTTTTTTTTTTTTAACTCTTTAAAAATTTTTAAATTGAATTTTGTTTATTACTGTTATTATTTTAATTTGGTACAGGGGAAAGAGAGAGAGAGAGAGAATGCTGGGTCTGAGACTCAAACTGCAGTTGGCAATGTAGAGTCTAGTCCCTTAACCACCATGCCACCTGCTGGCCCTGGACAGTGCTGTATTAACAGTGCTGTCTTCTAATCCATGAACTCAGAATATCTTACTATTTATTTAGATATTTTATTTCTTTCAATACTGTTTTGTAGTTTTCAGTGTAAGGTCTTCTATCTGTTTGATTAAATTTATGTCTAAGTATGTCATTCTTTTTTTTTTTTTTGAGAGGTTTTTGCTATAGGGCGCATGTGCTCGCCAGACAGACAGAGAGAGGCAGAGAGACAGAAAGCGAGAAATCACCCCCAAGAGGAGATGGCCATGCCACAATCCCTTCTCCTCCATTCTCCCCTCGGGATCTTGGGCACGTACTCACACGCGCCTGGCATGAGTTTAAGCGACCGGGTCCGGGACTCGAACCGCAGTCGACTACATGAGAGTCCTGCAACATAGCCATTATGCTAACTGCTGGTCCCTAGTATTTCATTCTTTTTCACACTATTATACAAGGAATTGTTTAGTGTCATTTTGGGATTATTAATTGTTAGTGTACAGAAGTTTGTGTATTAAATTTTTCGTGTTGATGTTTTCTGTCCTGTAGTGCAGCTGAACTGATTTATTAGCACTAACAGTTTTTTCTTTGTATGGATTCTTTGTAATTTTCTACATGTGAGATCATGTCATATGCAAGTACAAGAGTTTTACTTCTCTCTTTCTAATATGGATTTTCTTTTCTAATTGTCCTCACTAGAATATCCAGTATAATATTTAATAGAAGTGGGAAGCTGGTTTGTGGCCTGCTTGTGAAGGCAGCTGGATCCCATATGACGGGCTATGCAGTTTGAGTCCCAGACCTGACAGCATGAGAAACATGCTGGGTGCATGTGCATACATGATCCAAATCCCGGAAGGAGGAACAGATTGAGAAGTGATTGGGGTGTGACCATTCCCCATGGTGAGGATGCTTTGCGTCCCTCCTCTCTGTCTGGCAAGCACATGTACCTTTTTATTTTTGTTTTTTAGAGGTTTTTGTTTTAGGGTACATGCCCTTGCCCGAGAGAGACAAAGACAGTTACAGGAAAAGTGAGAAATCACCCTACAGGGGAGATGGCCATGCCACAGTCTCCTCTCCTCCTTTCTCCTCCTTTATCCTGTGCACATACACACTCGCACCTGGTGTGATTTTCAAGTCGCTGGGTCTGGGGTTCAAACTAGTCATGTAGGAGTCCAGTGACATAACTCTTATGCCATCTGCTGACCCCATACCTTCTAATAATAACAACAAAAAATGGGAATACAGGACATCATGCATCATTCTTAATCTCAGGAGGACCACAGGTATACCTGGTGTACTCAAGTCAACCCAGGATCCAAACCTGAGATTTTTCCCATGTGGTTCCAGCCTCTCACAATGACACCTATGACCGGCACCACCATGCCTGAGCCAATACTGTTTTTATTCTCACCTATGTGGTTACCTTTACTGGTGCTTTTTAATTTTTGCATGTGGATTGAAGTTACTCTCTGATGTCCTTCAATTCAGCTTGAAGGACTGTCTTTGGTATTCTCTAGGGCAGGTCCTCTAGCCACAAAACTCACTCAGTTTTTCTGTATCCAGGAATTTTTTTTTTTTTTAAAAGAATTGTTTATTGGGACCAACAGATGGCATAATGGTTATGTCGCTGAATTCCCATGTAGTCAACTGTGGTTCAAGTTCAAGATTCAGAGGCTTAAAACTCATACCGAGTACCTGTGGGTGCATGCCCAAGTGCCTCAGAGGAGAGTGGAGGAGAAGTGATTATGGCATGGTCATCCCCCCCCAGGGGGTATTTCTCGCTCAGGGTGTGTTTCTGCTGATTTTTTCTCCTTGGTACAGGTCATGCTTTGTTTCCTTGCTCACTAATTTTTATTAAAAATTGGACACTACATTCTACAATGTATCACTTCTGGAAATCATATACCTCTCCAAGATGTGGTGTTACTGCTGCCTCTTAGAATAGTTCTTGTTTCTTGGCACCAGCAGATGACATAATGATTATGTTGCTGTGCTCCCACATGGCTGACCGTGGTTCAAATCCCAGAACTGGTGGCTTGAAAACCACACTAAGCTTGTGTGCATCCATGCCCAAAATCCCAAGAGGAAAATGGAGAAGGGATTGTGGCATGGCCATGTCTCGGTGGGGGCTGATTTTTCACTTTCTGTCTGTGTCTCCAGTGAGTGCATGTGCCCTAGAGTAAAAATCTCTCTTAAAAAATGTTCCCATTTCTTTAGTGATTTTTTTCTGAACTAAATTCTGTAACGTCTCTGTTTCTGTCATGTGTGGTCACCACTGAAATCTCGATTTGGTTAGCTTCATGGTCAGCAGTATTTGGATGGAGAGTTCCTTAAATGCCGGCAGCCATCAGGTCTCCCGGGCTTCTCTCCGGGCTCTGTGTGCATGTTGGGGGTGAGTTCAGCACTCAGCCAGGAGGTTTTCAGCCTTGCCTTAGCGTTCACTTTCTGCTCGTGCAGAACCTCAAGAGCAACTAGAGACAAGAGTCGAGGGACTTCGTAGATCTCCCTTGACTTTGTTCACAAACCCTACACACGGCCTTCCAGATTCCCAGGATTATGTCTTCCGGTCTTCTGGTTTCCCAAGGATACATGGGAGTCTTTCAAAGTTCCTATGAGTATCATGTTACTCAGCTTTTCCTGTGAATTTTATTTCCCCCCAGCTATTATTATTCACTGCTTCACACAGCTTCCATGTTAAAATGCTTGCCTGTAATTGTTCTCCAAAGACTCCCTCTGGGGAGAGGTTTGTGAAACTAGACAGGTCTCACTGAGGTCAAATAAAGACAAGCCTTTCAAGGGAGGTGTTTCCAGGAACCAGCAGACAGGTCAAATGACTACTGTTCACTGGGAAGGAGGCTTTGAAGGAGAACCAGCTCCCTTCTGCTCCCTCTGTGCTGTGTGCGTGGGCTATTCCTAAAGGCTACCACTGAGCAGAGGAGTAAAGACTAGTCCAGGGCAAGCTAGAACAACACAGATCTCACCATTCTTACAGAGATCCAGCCATTGTTTCTTGAATAAGTACTCCTTGAATTGCTGCTAATCTTTGACTAAATTTCCAGAGTTCTAAAAATATTACTCTTTTTGTTTTTATTGTATATTTTTGGAGGAGTTAGTTTTCAGATGTCTTTACCATTTTCACTGATGTCACCTATAACACGTTTTTAAATCTCTGAAGTCTCAACACCAGAGGCTAATTAAATATTGAATCATGGGCAGTAATTGGCGAAAAGGAATAAAATGAGAACTATAATGATCACAGAGGCTCTCCAGATGAGTAAAATTTGTAAAGGTGTTTCTATATTTATTCCTCTCACTATTAAGGTCAGAGTAAAAGCTATTTAAAATCTCTTTGGGGACTAGCAGAAGGTGAAATGGTTATGTTGCTGGACTCCCACGTAGTCAACTGCAGTTCAACTCAGACCCAACGGCTTGAAACCCAACACTGGGTAGATTGCTTAAAACTCAACACTGGGTACTGTGCACGTGTGCCCAAAATCCTGAGAGGAGAATGGAGGAGAAGGGATTGCAGCATGGCCATGCTCCCTGGCGGTGATTTCTTGTTTTCTGTCTCTCTGGTGAGTGCAGGATCCCTATAGCAAACCTCTTTCAAAATAAATAAATAGAGGCCTGCAGATGGCATGGTGGTTAAGGATGCTGGACCCCTACGTGACTGACCACAGTTCGAGTGCTGGACCTGGTAACTTGCTTTCTCACTGTTCGTCCCTCTCTCACTCTGTGCCTCTCTGGTCAACTTAAAATAAATAAATAAAGTGGGGCCGGCAAGTGGCATGGTGGTTAAGGGCGCTGGACTCCCACATGGCCGACCATGGTTCAAATCTCGGATCTGGCGGCTTGCTTTCTCACTTCCTCTCTACCTGTCTGTCTCTCTCTGATCAAACTGGAAAATAATAATGATAATAATAAAAAATAAAGTTAAATAAAATAATTCTTAAAAATAAATAAATAAATAAATAAAGTTAAATAAAATAGTTCTTCTTAAAAATTAATAAATAAGTTACACTGATTGATTAATTTAAAATAAATAAATAGATTAATAAAATAAAATAAAATAAAATCCCTTTTCTCTCTATAGGTTCAACATAGTCTTTGGAGTTAGAACTGAGTTCAAATTCCAGCTTTGCCCCTCATTAGCTTGGCAACCTAGAACAGGTCACATAACTGCTCTGCCTCAGTTTCCTCATTTGTAAAATGGAATAATAGCTACCATATAAGGTTATTCTACAATTTAAATGTGAAATGCTGATTATAGAGGCCTGGTATCCCAACAGATACCAATGCTAATGATTATCTTTATAATATTATACAAAAGTGTATTAATAATTCTTAAGTTAACCCAAAGACAGATTTTTTTCTTGTTTCTCCTCTTTTTTTTTTTTTTTTGCTTACTTACTTTAAAGAATTGAAAAAGAAAATCTATTTTGGGATTTTGGAATAGACTTTCATCCAAAAATGAATTTATTCCTTTATTTGCTATGTAAACAAAATGTTTATTCAACAAACATTTATTAAATACCTAGTAAATTTCAAGCACTCTGTCAGGCATGGGGATGACCTTGACATTCAGGTGTAGTCCTGCCCTCAAGGAGCTGACAGTCCAGGAGACTGACAAGTAAACGGGTGATTATGTCAGTGTAACCAAGGCTGTGACGTGGTGCAAGAACACAAATGAGAATATGAGATGGAAGGAAGTACACTTCAGGCTGGCTCTTCCATTTAGATTTACCCCTTTCTCTTTGGCTCCAAAGCCAAATAACTGGTCCTGTTTCCTAACTGAGTAGTTTAAATCATCAATTTTTACAGTTTTTGAAAGATGAAAGGCAAGCATTTGAATTAGGGAGGACACTGGAAATAGTGGTTCCTACAGAGCAAGGACTCCTACCAGCATAGTTATTTCTAGGGTGAACCTGAAAAGTTCTTTGGCATATTTTTCTTTGCTATCCACTTTTTTTTTCCTATTGCTTTTTTCTCTTTCTGTTTTCCACTTCAGCTTTTAGAGATCTGAGTAGTTTCCAAAGGTAGAATGCTTTCTGGATTCTAAGGGTGATTTTATAACTACAACAGAAAAAAATTTTTGTTTCTATGTGCATGTGTGTGTGTTTGTGTTTGTGTGTGTTTTAACCTACAAATTCTATACCCCAAAAACGAATATAATTTTTTCATGCAATATCATGCATATTGAAAATGCAGGTGGCATAATGGTTATGTTGCTGGATCCCCTACTGGTTGACTATGGTTTGAGTCCCGCACCTGGAGGCTTAAAACTTGTGCTGGGCGTATGTGTGTGCATGCCCAAAATCCCAACAGGAGATTGGAGGAAAAGGGATTGCAGCATGGCCATTCTCCCTGGGGAGGTGATTTAGTGCTGTCTCTGTATCTCTCTGTCTCTCTGGAAAACACACATGCCCTATAGCAAAAATCTCTTAAAAAGAGGCCGGCAGATGGCATGGTGGTTAGAGGCATTGGACTCCCACGTGGCCAATCGTGGTTCAAGTCCCAGGCCTGGTGGTTTCATTTTCCCTCTCTCTTTCTGTGTCTTTCTCATTTTCCCTCTCTCTCTCTCTCTGGTCAAATTAAAAATAATAAATAAATAAAGTTAAATACAAAATCATTATTTAAAGAATTCTTTAAAAAAAGAAAGAAAATGCAGATAATTTAACCATTGTATTTTTCAGAATTCTCAGTCACAATCCTCTGACAACTGTTGAAAATTCATATCTTTTAAAATTACCACCATTACAATATCTGTAAGTATTGTAGTAATCTCATAAGTTAGGAGGTGATTTCTGTACTTCTTTATACTTTTGTCAATGATTAAATATTTTGCATTTAGGATAAAAAAATTGTAATTTCAATTTTTTACTGAGTCTTATTTTTAAAAAGTGATTGGCAAAGAAAAGGATTTAAAAAGGATATATAATGAGTGAGACAACCAACAGGGAGAGAGCACTGTTGAAGAACACATATAGACAAGGAACATGTGAACTCCTATGGAAATATAATTTATCCCCAAAAGTAAAGAGATATAAAATGTACATTATTTTTTAAAGAAAAAGAAAAATAGGGGCTGGCAGGTGGTGTAGCAATTAAGATGCAGGATTCCCACATAGCCAACCATGGTTCAAGTCCTGAAGCTAACAGCTTGAAAATCATGCCAGGCACATGTGAATGTGTGCCCAAAATCCTGAGAGGAGAATGGAGGAGAAGGGATTGGAGTGTGGCCATCTTCCCCTGGTGGGGGTGATTTCTCACTTTCCTTCTCACTGTCTTTCTCTGGCACATGCTCCCTATAGCAAATACCTTAAAAAGAAAAAAAGAAAGGAGAAAATCAGTAATGAAAAGAGGTGAATACAATATGAAAATGAGCAATAAGATGATGGTAAAAAAAATTTTTTTGGGTGGTTTTTGCTATAGGGCATGTGCACTCACCAGAAAGACAGATACAGTGAGACAGAAAGCGAGAAATCACCCCCCAGGGGGGATGACCACGCTGTAGTCCCTTCTCCATTCTCTTCTCGGGATCTGGGGCACACATGCACACGCACCCAGTGTGAGTTTAAGCCACCAGGTCTGGGACTCCAACAACTGTCAACTACATGAGAGTCCAGCAACATAGCCATTATGCCAACTGCTGGTCCCCATAATGGTAAAGCATTTTAAAATGGTTTAAGTCCTACTTTTCAGTGCCAAGGTCATTAATTGATGATATAGATAAATGAATGTATCCAATAATAACTTTCTAAAATTATCTTCTATAGCAAATATACTTTTGGGCTAGTTTGTTTAATAGACTTGAAATATGCATTTTAACTAAAGAAATTTTATATCGGAGCTTATATGATGTTTGGGCTTTTTCCTTCAGAGACATGGGAACAACACA
The DNA here is from genome assembly GCA_026018925.1 of Tupaia tana. NCBI lineage: Eukaryota > Metazoa > Chordata > Mammalia > Scandentia > Tupaiidae > Tupaia > Tupaia tana. The sequence continues at coordinate 55,639,925 of JAKSZU010000011.1, read as the reverse complement.
AGTATCACTTACCACAGTTGCGAATATCCTCATGACGACTCTTGAATTGCAAAACCTGTAAGTTATTTTTTTCCTTAGGCTTATTTTACTTCAGTGTCTATTAAGTTTGTCTTAGTATTTTTCTTAAGTCCTATTTATTGAAGTGTAATTTTCACAGAATAAAATTCTCCCTTTTTCAGTGTGCAGTTCCTTGAGTTTTAACAAATGTGAGGTCATGTAGCCACTCTACATTCCTGATACAGAACATTTCTGGCACCCCGGAAAGGCCACTCATGTCCCTTTGCAGTCAATCCCTCCTCTCACCACCAGCCCCTGGAAACCATCAGTATGATTTCTGTCCCTACGGTTTTGCATTTTTCAACAAGTGAAATAATGTAATATGTAGCCTTTTGTATCCAACTTCTTTCACTCAGAATACATGTTTTCAGATGTCATTATTCATGTCCTTGGGCTTATCAATAGTTCATTACTTTTTATTGCTGTTTCATATTCCGATTGTGTGGATATACCAGTTTGTTTATTCATTCATCAGTTTATGGACATTTGGGGTATTTCTAGGATTTTTTGGCTATTGCCAATAAAGCTGCTAAAAACATTTACATGCAGGTCGTTGTGTAAACATGTCCTTTAATTTCTTCGGGGCAGATACTGAGGGGTGGGACGGTTGTTCTACATGTTAAGAGCATATTTACCTTTTTAGGGTTTTTGCTATAGGGTGCATGTGCTCACCGGGGAGACAGAAATAGACAGAAAGAGACAGTGAGAAATCACCCCCACCCATTGTGGATGGCCATGCTACAACCCCTTCTCTTCTCTTCTCTCAGGATTTTGGGCATACATGCACAGGCACCCAGCATGAGTTTCAAGCCACCAGGTCTGAGACACAAGCCACAGTAGACCATGTGGAAGTAAAATGTCTTAACTACTACACTACCTGCCATATTTAACTTCTTAAGAAACTGCTGAACTGTTCCTAAAGTGGCTATATCATTTTGTGTTCCCACTAGTGGAGCATAAGGGTCGCAGTTGTGCCATATCTTTGCCTTATCATTATATTACATTAAAAAAATTTTTTTGGCCTTTCTAGTAGGTATCTAATGTATCTCATTGTGTTTTTAAAGCTGGTGATGCTGAGCGTCTGTTCATAAGCATGTATCTTTTTGTCTTTTTGGTCTCTGTTGTGCCGTCTTGACTAGATGCCAATAACAGTCTTAAATCTTTTTGTTAGGGCCCAGAAGCTAATCAAAGATCTGGCAGTCTAAACGTTTTCCTACCTTTTTTTAGTCTTTCATGACATTTGGTAATTTTGGAGACTCTAAATCTATTGTCTTATAAATGACCCTGCAATCTGTATTTGTCCGTTTCCTCGTGATTAGACTCAGGTTAAATATTTTGGGGAAGAATACTATATAGTCAATTATCTTTCCTCCCTCATGACTTCAGGTGGTCATGATAGTGTTGTTTGATCACTTGATTACAGTGCTATCTTACAGATCTTCCTATTGTAAAGTGATTTTTTCTCTTGGAAATTAATAAATAATCTGCAGGGTGATAATTCTTGTCTGAGTCAGTTATTGCATTAGTTGTCACACAATGACACTTTATTATCATTTTCTCTGTTTTTATAAGCTGGCATTATTTTAGTAAAAAATATCTCCCCCCTCTTTTCTTTTTGAGTATCATAGTGAATGAAACATTGTTTCTTCTTTAATTATGTATATCCTTTTGAATGCCTAAACTGTCCTGATTTGGCCAAAGTGATCTGTCTTATTGCTTAACCACACAATGTATATAGGTTAAACTAAGCTACCTTTTTGTTTAAGTGCCATAAGGTATGTCACTCACGAGAGAGATAGAGAGAGACAGAGATGGAGAACACTCTCTCGGTGAGGTGTGATCATGGTACAGTACCTTCTCTTCCATTTCTCTACCCCATCAAGATTGGGGGGCATGCATGCAAGTGCTCCCAACATGTTTTTCAAGTTGGCAGGGCTAGGATTCAAACCATAATACCACATGGTATTCAGCTCCCTTTAAACAGTAGGCTATGGGACTGGCCTCTAAACTGCATTTTGTGCCCAAAGTAATTTCTAATACTTAATACTCCTAACAGGAATTGACAAAGGAACTCCAAATGTTGGGGGGTTTGTTCAAAGTACCTTCTTCCTATGTAGTCTCAGCCCATAAAAAGATGTTTGAGTTGGGGCAAGACATTTCAGAATTAAACCACAGACTGATGTCACCTAGTTCTAGTCCCTGTCTCCTCTATTCTAGGCATACTAAACCCAACACCATGCCTACTCTTCTGTTGGGCACCTCTGTCCTTCCTGTTTATTTCAGTACTCCAAATGTAGCGAGGGGCACCAGTTCCACCCTCTGTCCAGGCCATACACCTCAAAGAATCTTTTTTGTTCAGCCCTGTGATAGCCTTGTCCTGCCTCCTGTATACTCAAGTAACCCCTTCTCCATTAATTTAATTTTCTGTATTTCTGTTTATAGGATCTTACCTAGCTATATGGCCCACTGCCTCTGCCAGTTTAAAAAAAAAATTGAGGTTGTATGCAAAACAGTCAAGCTGCATTGTGCCAGTTGATGTCCGACAAACACCACACGTTGTCGTGAGTCTGAATTGCTTGATGATAATTTTTTAAACTTATTTCACTTTCTAGTTTTAATTTTATAAATCAATAATTATAAATTTTTAAACTAATGATATAATTTCTTTACTTGGATTTATTAATTCAAAACTAAACTCCCTAAATTTCTGAACTCCTCCCTTGCTGAAAGTCAAGTTCTCTGTTATATTACACAATTCAGAAATGTAACTTTCATGTGTGTCAAGGACCAATAGAAGGGAACGGAAGGGGCCGGGAATAAGACGAATGACCACACTGGGTACGGTGCTTTGCTCAGTGCTTTCACCCAGTGATATCTTGTTTATAGAGTGCAACACAGTTTCGTTCACTGGTTTTATATGCATTAGGTCTCAAGCGCCTCCTGCCTTATGTGGCAAGTATAGAGTATATATAGCAGTTTTCCTTTTGTTTTTGTAATTTTATAAAAGAATACAAGTGATGCTATTTTATTTGGAGTCTAAGAATTTCTAGTTCCACAACCAGAAATTGCCACTCGACTCTTCTAATAGAATAAAGGGCTCTTCACTTTTAGTCTGTCCAATTCTGAACTTGCTCTGAATCTCAAGGTTTTCTATCCACAGAACAATTGGGATTCTTTTCAGTGTTTTTTTTTTTATAGAGTAGGTTTATTAGCATGAACTTTGTGATCTCCAAAATGTGACTGCTTGAATACAGGCCTCTCCCAACAACCTGGGGCAAAAAATCAATAACACTGCTATATCTATAAAGTTAGTGTTCCTGGGACCAGCAGGTGGCGTCATAGCTACGTCACTGGACTCCCATGTAGTCGATTGCTGTTTGAGTCCCGGACCTGGTGGCTTAAACTCATGCCAGGTGTGTGTGTGTGTGTGTGTGTGTGTGTGTGTGTGTGCGCATGCCCGGATCCCAAGAGGAGAATAGAGGAGAAGGGACTGCATCATGGCCATCCTCCCTGGGGGATGATTTCTTGCTTTCTCTCTCTCTTTCTGCCCAGCACAAGTGCCCTATAGCAAAAACCTCTCCAAAAAAAAAAATAATAAAATAAGTTAGTGTTTATTTTTCAAAACAATTTTTTATTTTATTGATAATGTAACTAAAACTTTTATTATGTCATTAATATAATGATATATTAATAACCATTAAAACATATTAATGTTATAAAAATTATTGCAACACATTATTATAACAATATAATTATAATAGTAAATATATTAATACATAACTAATAATATATTAACCCAATATATTTTGCATTATTATGTTATTAATGATCAATTTCTATAATAAAACTATTTTATAATGTTATTTATATAATAATTCTTGTATTAGTCACTTCTCTCCCTGAGGTGGGCTGAGCAAACATTTTTAATCTCTTTTAGGTGAGGAAAAACAAGATCAGAGGTTTTGAGTTTTGCAATCTAGCGTCCAGGAGCCCACATTCCTCCTTTACCATGATCCTTACACCTCCTCCTCTGATCTTTACCACCACCGAAAATGCTTTTAACTCTTCTGGAGAAGGACCCATCTATACAACGGTGCAGTTGACCTTCAGGCAGTCAGAAACATTGGGTGGCTCCTCATGTGCAACTCAAAATGAAAGCAAAACAGGCATTTGAGAAAAGTTGCCTTTTTTTCCTTCTAGGACCTTGAGCAGAGGCATTTGAGAAAAGTTGCCTTTTTTTCCTTCTAGAACCTTGAGCAGTATTTATCAAGAATTTGCGGGACCAGCAGTTAGCATAATGGCTATGTCGCTGGACTCCCATGTCGTCAACCGCGGTTCACGTCCTGGACCCGGTGGCTTAAACTCACACTGGGTACATGTGCGTGCGTGCCCAAGATCCCGAGAGGAGAATGGAGGAGAAGGGATTGCGGCATGGCCATCCCCCCTGGGGGGGTGATTTCTCGCTTTCTGTCTCTCTGTCTCTGTCTGTCTGGTGAGCGCACGCACCCTATAGCCAAAACCTCCCCCCCCTCAAAAAAAAGAATTTGCTACTATTCCATAGATGTATTGAACATGCCACATACACATACAACCTGCCAAATTAAAAATCTGTTATCCCATACTCTGCCCAAATTTTAGAAAAGTAACTGATCACTGCCCAAGTATAAGGAAAGAACCTGAGTGGATGTAATGGTCTGTCTGTGGAGAGCCTTCTGTTACGGAGGCTGGGATGTAAGGAGTCAAGGCCAAGGGAAGGAACTGGTGGGCAGGAGGAGAGGGGCATGTCCAAATGAGGGCCTAGGGACTTCGTCTTTCAGTTGTGGCCTTTTACTGGCCAGCACTGAGCAATTGGCCACTGAGGACCAATGAAATAAACCTACAGAAAGTTGCTACATTTCACACTATAGAATGTTCTGAGTAGATAGCCACTTTCACTAAATATGTCTTTTTCTTCTGTCGTCATTTCATAGGATTAGGTTTGGGTTTGTTATTTCCCTGTCCAACCGGCACTCAAATGTTTTCCATTCTTAAGTCATTTGACTGCAACGCAGGTGGTGGACTGACAGAGAGCTGTCCCATCTGTCTTCCGCTATCAAAAGCAATGTCTTTTTTTTAGACAGGTGAGGAAACATCAATAGGGAATGCAGATGTGACATTCTTGAAGGTATTACAGGCCCGGAAGAAAACCAACCAGAACAGAGCTAATCATCGAGCCCAAGAAAGCCTCCTCGGACAACAGTGGTGTCAACCTCTCAGGCTTCATGAATGAGGGCTAGACTTCACTGATGAAAGCGATGTGATTAGCGCATTGCCTTATTTTTCAAAGGGAAATCTAGAAAATGTACAATCAACATTATTACCATTCATTAAACTGCTTTTTTGAAATGTACAAGACAGAGACAATCCCTGGGGTTATTTGAAAGACAAAATAAGGAGCCCCCCTCTTAAACCTGAATCCAATGATCTGACCTATGAAAATAAATTAAGGAACTCCATTTTCTGGAAAATTTTTAGATGCAGAAATTCAAGAAAAAATAGATGAGGTCAAAAAGAAAGAAAAAATTGCCATGCTTATGCAGTCTAGACTTTTAGGCCCCAAATTTAAACACCAATTTTTCCAAAGAAATCAGAGCCTGCTCAGCCACAGGAGAACAGCCTCCCAGAGAGTCGGAGTGTAGGTAAGAGGCTACGGAACGTAGTCATCAAGGGGCCGAAGGGCATCCGGAAGAGGCAACTGAAAAAAATGAGAGATCAGAGAAACCAGAGGAAAGAGAGTGTCCAGCCTCCTGTGAGGAGCTTGGCCAAAGAAGTAAGGCTCAGGAGGCCCCACCCAAGGGAACCAGAACAGCTGCACATGGCGCGGAGGCCTAAGAAGCTAGTGGGAAACTCCTTCCATGTGGAACAGTCTCTGTCAGCTTGAAACATACATTGAGGCATGGGGCTTCTGCCTCCAGCATGCCCAAATCCCCACCAGACATTACAAAGAAACCGAAAGATTTAACTTATACCATCTCTGTTTTAGAAAATGCAAACGCTAGAGTTAGGAATAAGAAGTTTCCTAAACAAATCAAAGAAAGTCACTGCTTTCATAAAACGCACTCTCGTGTATCCCACAGAACACCCAAGGCCAAACTGACTGAAAGGTTGAGAAAGAAAAATTCACGCAAGAGGCTGATGCTTGCACAAAGGCCTCCATTCTCCGGAGTTAGAAGCCTCATCAATTCCCCTTCACAAGGGGTTTTTTCATCTCCACGAGACCTGAGTCCTCAGGAAAATTCGTTTCCAGAAGTACTGGCTATTTTAGAACGTTTGTTCCAAGACACTATTGTAAATGAGATGACTACAAGAAATGGTTTTGAAGAAAACGTTCCTATAGAAGACACACCTGTGCCTCAAGAAGAAAGTGCGCCTGAAAACACAGTCCACAGGCCTGCTGCTCCAGATTCCACGGTGACCCCACACAACTTAATGCCAACTGCTAAACAGAGCGGTGAAATGCAGTGGGAATACAACATGGGTACTCGCTTACCCCCCAAGCCCCAAGGCTTCCCTTACCCAGTGCTCTCATCCCCAGGCGATCAAGTTAAAATTCAGCTGAACCAGCAGCTAAGGTCCCTCATCCCCAACAACTCTTTGTGAAAACTCATTTCTGACTTATCCAAATTTGGAAATGACTGCTCCGAGTACCAGGTGCAACTGGCCTGCACCAAGCTTATCTCCAGAACCGGCCTCCTGATGAAGCTCCTCAGTGAACAGCAGGAAGTAAAGGTGTCCAAGGCAGACTGGGACACAGACCAATGGAAGACTGAGCACTACATCAGCGAGAGCCCGGAGGCCCGGAGTGAACGCAGAGAGCAACAGTCAAGTGAGGTGAGGACAGCTACCAAAACAGGAGCCGTGGTGTTTCTGTTGTTCAGGACATGCCGCAAAAGCTCCCAGACAGGGAGGCCGGGGCTGCATCTCAGCCCTTAGGGCCAATTAATAATGAGGAACTTTATGGAACCCAGCATGAAGTCCCAACTTTGGCTCCAGAGCCTCCTGAGGCACTTGAATCTTTAGTTTTGAGTCTTGGTTTGTAAACGGAATTGTGAAGTTCAACAGGAAGCTTTCACTCAACCTCCAGAACCTGCTAGGGACTGACCAAAAGCAGTCCCATTTGTCTTCCACTATCAAAAGCAACCTGTTCTTTTTTGACAGTTGAAGAAACATCTTTAGGGAATGCAGACAGGACATTCTTGAAGGTATTACAGGCCCGGAAGAAGAAGAACAGAACAGAGCTAATCATCGAGCCCGAGAAAGCCTCCTCAGACAAAAGTAGCGTCAGTCTCTCAGGCTTCATGAATGAGCTGCTAGACTTCATTGATGAAAGTGATGTGGAGGCCTTCTGCCGCCACCATGCCAAAATCCCCACCAGAGGTTAAAAAAAAAACCCAAAAGACTTAACCTATACCATGTTTCTTTTAGAAGATGCAAATGCTAGAGTTAAGAATATGAAGGCTCCTAAACGAATCTTAAATTCCAAAGAAAGTCACTACTTTCATAAAATTGACCCTGGTGTGGTCCATGGAACCCCATGGCCAAATTGACTCAAAAGTTGAGAAAGGAAAATTCATGCAAAAGGCTGGTGCTTGCACAAAGTCCTCCATTCTCCGTAGTTAGAAGCCTCATCAATTCCCCTTCACAAGGGGTGTTTTCATCTAAATGAGGCCTGAGTCCTCAGGAAAATCCATTTCCAGAATTACTGGCTATTTCAGAACGTTTGTTCCAAGACACTATTGTAAATGAGATGACTACAAGAAATGGTTTTGAAGAAAACGTTCCTATAGAAGACACACCTGTGCCTCAAGAAGAAAGTGCGCCTGAAAACACAGTCCACAGGCCTGCTGCTCCAGATTCCACAGTGACCCCACACAACTTAATGCCAACTGCTAAACAGAGCGGTGAAATGCAGTGGGAATACAACATGGGTACTCACTTACCCCCTAAGCCCAAAGGCTTCCCTTACCCAGTGCTCTCATCCCCAGGCGATCCATTTAAAATTCAGCTGAACCAGCAGCTAAGGTCCCTCATCCCCAACAACTCTTTGTGAAAACTCATTTCTGACATTATCCAAATTTGGAAATGGACAGCTCTGAGTACCAGGTGCAACTGGCCTGCACCAAGCTTATCTCCAGAACCGGCCTCCTGATGAAGCTTCTCAGTGAACAGCAGGAAGTAAAGGTGTCCAAGGCAGACTGGAACACAGACCAATGGAAAACTGAACACTACATCAGTGAGAGCGCGAAGGCCCATTGTGAACACAAAGAGCAGCACTCCAGCAGAGGCCTGGAGACGGAATTATAGCCTGCTGCAGAGAAAAGGACAGTTTTTCTGTCTATTTTAAATTAGAATTTTAAACAAGAAGAAAACTTAGAGCTTATATAATTCTTGTTTTTTTAAAATTTATTTAATTTTATTTATCACTAATATTATCATTATGATAATTATTTAATTTGCTATAGGGCACATGTCCTCACCAGAGGGTGACATATAGCAAAAGTGAGAAAGGAAGCCATCAGGTTCTGTACTCAAACTATGGCCAGTCATGTGGAAGTTCAGCACCTTAACCACTGTGCTGCCTACTGACCCCTGAACTCATTTGTGTCCATCCCCTCTTTTATAGTAAGGAAACTGCCAGAGTCAGGAAGAATACTTACTTACCCTTATGGTTTCCCTTGTCCTAGGAAAGTGAGTTCTCACCAAGTCCAAGTTAGATAGGACTATCATGGACACATCTGCTGTCATCAGTCCTTCAAGGAAAGAGGTTGGAGGGAGAGAGGTTTGGGTTGTGCCTTCTCCTGCTAGTGGTGGGCATCTGACCAGACCAGAAGCCTTTGGAGAGGTTCTAGACAAGGGATAGGGAAGAGAAGACAACATGGTCCTGGATCAAGGGGGCTAGTGTCTCCTTCCAGCTGAGAGAAGATCAAATGTTTGAGCCTTTCCTCTGAAGTGATGCAAACACTTACCTTCCCATCCTACTGACTTCTGACTACCCTCCATTCTTTTTATCCAAATCTCATAGAATTTTAGTTGTGAGAGACATTAGACAGTAGTTTGTCGTTTCCTTTCCTGATAAAGGGACAATATCTTGCACTGTGGTGATTCCTACTAGTGAGTATCAGAAAGAGGATGATTCCTTTCCAGGTGGGGACTTCTTCATTGATTATACTGTACTCGGGCTCTGACCTACATTTTATATAACATCTTAGAACGTATACACTATATATCATGCGTATACTAAACAATTAAAAGTCATGTTTAAAACAAAGCCCTCTGATTTTTTCTTTTTCTTTTCTTTCTTTTTTTAGAGAGGTTTTTGCTATAGCACTTATGTGCTTTCCAGAGAGACAGAAAGCAAGAAATCAACTCCCAGGGGGAATGGTCATAACACAATCTTTTCACCTCCATTCCCCTTTCAGGATTTTGGGCACATACACACATATGTGCCTGGTGTGAGTTTTAAGCCACTGGGTCCAGGACTTGAAGCACAGCTGACTACTGGGAGTCCAGTGATGTATTTCTGTTCATATTCAGAAAGACTGTCTTGTGCTTTAGTGATAGTCATGTCCATTAAACAGACTTTACGATTTACTCATCTTCAGGAACAGGCTGTGGTATGAAAATCTGTGAGCTAGATAACTTTGCTAGTTGGGCTCAGGCATTTTCTTGATGTGATTCAACTTATAGGTTAGAACAGCTATGAAAATGAAGTACCCTCTTCCCAGATCCCCAGCAAATGATGAAGGGGAGAGTTAGCTCAGAGGGGGCTGATGTAAAATACTTCTGGAGACACTCACATGCTTCTGCCCAGAATGATGGTTCAGTTTTGTTCAGTGCACAAAGGCACTTGGCCAAGGTGAAAGCAGGGCTGACAATGTCCCATATAGTCCGTGCCTACCCAGATACACAGGTCTCCCTAGAAACATTGTGGGGTCAGACACAGAGGGTTCCTGGAAACCCAGCATGCCCAGAATAGTCTCCAAGGTCCTAGCTCTGTGGCAGTTTTGCCATTGTGATTATGGTCTGAGGTCTAAGTTTTGCCCTCATAAGACCAGAGATGTGCATTAGGAGAGACACAGAAAATGGCATGAATCATTAACTGTCTTGTGCATGTGCTTTCCCCTCAGGAGGAGCTTTTTCTGGTTTCTGGGTAGAAGATGCACATCAGCATCTGATAGGTAAATTCGAAGATGATTCAGTGCTGTGCTGAAGAACACAGGGGAGGTGCAAATTAATATGCCCCTTTCTGTTTTCTAAGAGGGTGGCTTCTTCTGCTTAAGGTGGCCACTCTGGCTTAGAGAGATGTATAGACCTCTCACTGCCACATGCAAGAAAAACATGGCACAGAAGCTACCTGACATGGATTCCTCTGATGAGGATGGGATTTTCAACAAGCATCCAGGGTAAACAATTGGAAATGGCTTAAAATTTTCTTATCTAAAATGAGCAATGAAAAGCGTCATTGCTCCTGTCACAACTAAAACTTCGACTTTGTTTTTCTTATCCCTGAGAGCTCAGCGCAGTCCGAGTAGACAAGGCTGCACCTATGGGGTCGACTATGGAGGGTGAGCATAGTGAGACAGTGGCCGAGGAGAACACAGAGTGACCCCACCCTGTCTCAGGTTACCTGCAAATGTTTTCCAATATCAGCTTTCTAGCATTGCTTGTAAATTTCTTAACTTTTTATATTAAATGCCCCAAAGTCATAACCAATTCTAGCCATGTGGTAAGAAATTAAAATGTACACAGTTTAATATTGATGTACAAATAGGAAAGGCCAGACGCAAGATCAGTGGGACTGATGCCAGAACCCTCATGGCACCCAGTGCCTCCACGGAGGCCATGGGGGGTGGGGTGAGGGGCTTCTTTCCCTATGCCCAGTCTGATCAGTCTCTACCAACCTAAAAGTATCAGCTTTCAGTAGGGCTGGGTTTTTCAGACCAATACCAGCTGTTTCAGAACTGTCTCCCCTGGTTCAAGAAGAGCCAGTTTTTATCTAGCAGTCGAAGCAATGGGCTGGCTTTCTGATAAGGAAGTAGGCTTTAGAAAAGAGTTACATGGTATCTGTGTGATCCTCCTGCCCTCAGAGGATAATATGCCATCTGAAACCTCTCAGGGCCTGTGGGGTTGGCAGAGTATTTGGATCACTGAAACTACCTGCACTGTGGGGCTAAGTGCTGTCTTTTTTCCCAAGCCCTCAAATTCACATCTGAATAAGAGTTCTATCTTGGTAGGGGGTTCACCACACTTGCAAACTAGATTGTTTGTTTGTTTTTTTCTGACCAAGGAGTTTACCTCAGCCCACCTTGTGTTTAATCATTTGTTTGAATGACTCACAGGACCCAGGAAAACCTTTTACTTACTATTGGCAGTCTATTATAAAGGATACTTGAAAGGTTGCACATGAACTGTCAGATGAAGAGATACTTAGGGTAATGTTACAGAAAACCAGATGGCCAGGGAACAAAAAGGCAGCACTCTGGAGAGACAGGGCTAACTCTTTAATGAGTCTGCAGGACAGGCCTGGAGGAGTTAACTCAGAATCTCAGACCCTCTTGGGGGTGGAGCACAGTCTTTTATCGTGAAGTTTGGGGAGGGGTGGTTTCCAGGGGGCATTTCTGTATGATGAATCCATGGGGCCGGCTTTGCAACTGTAACTGTAGTAGGAGTGAGAAAGCACAATAACATCCGGCCCCACTTAGGTGGGTTGTAATGATTCTTTTTTCCAATTTTTAACCCATACAAGATCTCTAGGCTCTTATTTATGTACCCAGTTACTAAAGGGAATGGGCGCTCTCTCTAATGTGAATTGGGCTATTTTTTAAATATCTTTTCCAAGGCCACCAAATCTCAGGTCAAAACTGTCTCTCTCATCTGACGGATATCAGTCTTCTGGGTCTGGATAGCTAAGGGGAATGGCTGGCCATACAGAATCTCATAAGGGGAATAACCATGTTTTTGAGGTGTGCATGAATCCCGGAGCAGGGCCAATGGGAGGATATCTACTCAGGGGCGTCCTGTGTCTTGACAGAGCTTAGCCAGGGTGGACTTGAGAGTGCGGTTCATTCGTTCTACTCTCCCAGAGCTCTGGGGTGGGTAAGCAGTATGGAGTTTCCATTTTATACCCAAGGCCTTTGCTATGCCTTGTATGACTTCTGCCACGAAGGCAGGACCATTGTCTGACATGATTATAAGGGGGAGTCTAAACCAAGGCATAACTTATTTTAAAAGGGCTCAAGTGACTTTTCTGGCTTTTTTAGTTCATGTAGGGATAGCTTCTACCTGTGTTGAGTAAGTGTAGACAAGGACTAATAAGTATTTATAGCCCTGGCATGGCCGTACTTCTGAGAAATTTGCCTCTAGTAACTCCAGAGGAGTCATCTCAGTAGCTTTTATTAGGTGGCCAAACTGGCCCCTGGGCATGGTTATTTTTGGCACAGGTCTCGCATCTCATGCTCACAGTCGCACACAATGACTGTAGGTGACTCAAAAAGTAGGTTCATGTTTTCGAGGTTAGTTTTCCCCCCGTGAGTCACCTTGTGGTGCTGCTTTACCAATGAATATCCTTTGGACTGGAGTATGTATTGTCTTTTATCTGGCAGTCTCTACCATCCCTTTTCTTCCAGGGTTGCTCCCTCCGATTTTGCCCGCTGATGTTCATAGGAAGTTCATAGGCATGTTTTGGGAGGCTTGTGAGTGGCAACATTTTAGCCCTAGCAGTTGGGGTCTGGTTGGCAACAGCCTTGGTTATCTGGTCTGCCAGCTCATTTCCCAAGACAGTGAGGTCTTGCCCCCTCTAGTGTCCCCTGCAATGGATGATAGCCACTTCTTTTCTCTCCAAGACAGCCTCTAA